>VZDJ01001247.1:2094979-2369042 GCA_008694505.1 Cyanoderma ruficeps
TCCCTCCCTCCCTTCCCTCCCTTCCCTCCCTCAGCAGAATAAAGCAGTGACAGTGCACTGCACTTTTGGGGTACCAGAGCTCTCAGTACTTCCACTGGCCGCCTCATGGGTCCAGAGCATGAGGAATCCTGGACTGTGGTGATGGAAGAAACCACCTCTCTCTCCATGTCACAGTGCCACAAGTGAACTCACAGAGGCAGCAGAGGTAAATCTTCATCCCTTTGTTTGGAAAGAAGGGCTTCTCCTGATCCTCTTCACTCGCAATTCATTTTCATTTTGCCCTTAGGATATAATACAACTTCTAGGATATAGTGCAAAACAGGTGTTTAGAGAAGGAATTTTGGGGTGTGTAAAGATAAACACAACCCTTGAAGATCAAGATTTCATAGGAGAAGAGGTGGGAAAACACTTGGTTTGGCTGTGGTGGTATCTTTGTTTTGATTGTATTACTTTATCATCAATAGCTGCAGTGCAGGTGTCACATCATCTTAAAATTTAATGTGGCAAATTTCTTATCTTGAGGATGGTCTTTGTTTTAAGCAATACATAAATAGGATCATTTATCTCTGTTCCTGATTTGGCTCACATTTCTCATGGTGTCTTTTTAAGATACTAAAGACACAAGCTTTGGCATTAAAATATAGCATTTCCCTATCTCAAAAAGGAAATCAGTGTCTTTAATTAGCAAGCATTTATCAAAATGCCTGGGGATCTTGGGGATCTGGTAGTACCAAAGTATAGAATGTTATAACTAAATAAGCTCCTCAGTTCTCATTTTGTTTTTACCCTAGCTGTAATTAGACAGGGAGGTTTCCCATTCAGTGCACATTCTGACATCTGTTCTGGGGTATGAAGCTTCTGGGATTTTTGGCATATTTTCATCTGCTAAACGATGAGACAGAACTGCAATCCACTTCATGGCTCATGAATTCTCCAAGGTTTATCTCTTCAGACTCCTGGAGCTGACTTGCCCATTACATGTGACTATATGTTATGGAAAGCTCCTCAGCTACGTTTCATAAAAGATGCACTGTGCTGAGCAGAGTTTGAATTCTCCTCTCAGTTAATGCCTTCAAAACACACAGCAGTAACCAGTACTTCCTCACTGGAAATACTGTCTGTTCACACAGCTCACAGAGATGCGGTGAGCAAACCACAGCAGCCACCTTGCTGAGAGCTCTCAGGCAGAGCCTAACAACCAAATACATTTAAAACAGAGCCTGGTTCACATTTGACCTCTAGAAGTGCTATTGATTAAATGCTTTAGCTCAGCTGAGGTCTCTATAGACTTGTGAGATGCTGGCTCAGTGATGCTCTGGATGAGCCTGCTCTCCTCGAGGTAGAAGCAACTGCTCCATCACACTTAGATACAACCAGTGTGTGCCCAGAGAACACGAATTTTGGAAGAAAAGAGGTTGTTTAGCACAATACTGAACTTGACGTCACATATCTGCAATATTTCAAATGACATCAAGTTCGGTGATTATTTAAAAAGATTCAACCCCAAAATGTTTCACCATTCTGCGATCAGCTGAGGGGCATAGCCATAAACCTACCAACCCCACAGCCCACATCAGCAAAACTGAACTATGTGAAAGCAATTTCACAGTGACTGGCAGATGTGTACAAGCTGAGTGAGAAGTATTTAATGGTAAAATGCGTAACTTCCAGTCACTGTGAACCTCCAGCGTGTCAGCAAAATCCATATTCATTGCAACTCATCAACTCCATACAAAACATATGAGGCACAATAAGGGATGGCACCCTGCCCATGGCCAGTCAACTGGATTAATGTTATTAAAACTGAAAAAAAGAAGGAAATACTTTAGAAAGTCACATCTGGGTATGATGTAAAATTATTCAGGGGCAGGAGAATCCAGATATCTGTTCCATACTGTCTTACATTGCTGTGCTGAGGATCTGCAGACTGGTGCACTTGCCTGTTTTAGGAAGTTGTTTAAATCACTCAACAGTATTTACTGAAGTGATATGTATTTTAGTGTCTGCTTGTGTAGGTTCATTGTTCATCCTGGAATCAAACATACAATAGCAATTTGCAATATTCCTGGTATTCCTGGGAAGAGTGGGACAATACAGCCCTGAAGACTGAGCCATAAATCACAGAATCACAGACTGATGGAATGGGTTGGGTTGAAAAGGACCTTAAAATCATCTAAATCCACCCCCTACCATGGGCAGGGACACTTTCCACTATCCCAGGTTGCTCCAAGGCCCCATTCAACCTGGCCTTGGACACTACCAGGGATGGGGCAGCCACAGCTTCTCTGGTCACCCAGTGCCACAGCCTTTATCACAGAACCATAGAATCATCAAAGTTCAATCTTCGAGTTCAAACGTCACCTCAGCACTGCCACTGTCACCCCATAACCACTGCACACACTGCCCAGCGCCAGACCCAGCTGCCTCTTGGACACCTCCAGGAGAGGTATTTGGTGCTGTTTAACTGTGCTTTTACTGTGGCGCGGTCTTCAACGCGGCCTCTGGGGAAACTCTGCAGGCTCCCACCGTGTCTCCGAGGGGATGTGGATTTTGCGGTGACAGCGAGGCAGAGCAGAGTGGGGGCACAAAGAGCAGCCGGGGACAAGCGTGCCTGGGTCCCAGAGCCGCCGCGGGGCGTGAGGCAGCCGCAAGTCCCTGCCGGGTCCTTGTCCTCTCCCTGAGGAGTCCCTTGACGGGTCCCTGCCCGATCCGTGATGAGCCCTGGACGGTTCCCTGCCCGCTCCCTCACGGGTCCCTGACGGGGTGGGGCCGGGCCAAGCCCGGGGGCGGCGCCTGCGGAGGAAGCGGCGGGAGCGGTCCGGGCTCGGCGGGACCGCGGTGCTGCCTCAGCTCCGCACCGAGCCATGGGCGCCTCTGCCTCCGCGGCGCTGGACGACAGCAAGTGCGCCTACATCCGAGGTACGGGGCTGGGGGACCGCCGGCAGCGCTCCGGGTACCCCGGGGCTCAGGAAAGCTGCCGCCAGCGCTCCGGGAGCCCCGCGCATCCCGGGCAGCGCTGGGCAGCCGGCGGGACAGCGCGGGTTGAGCTGATTCTCAGCGTCCCTTGGAGTTTGGAGCACTTTCTTTAGGGAGATGCTTTAGAAGTTTCCAGTGAGGGAGTTATAAGTAGGCGGTGGAACTTGAGGGAGTGTGGAGCGCTGCGGCTGAGTCTGCCCGTGTGGCAGATCCCGGTGCTCCAGCCCCGGCAGCTTCCGAGGCACCGGGAATCCTCAGTGTGCCGGTGTGAATCCAGCCAGCAGCCGATGAGCTGATGGTTTGCCAAGCCCGTTGGAGGCACTGGCAACGCTGCGGGGTTGGTACCGAGGTAAAAAAAGGAGGGTACCTTACACAGTCCGACTGTGTAAGGGCAGTTCTTTATCCCGTTAAAACGTTAGGGGACAGAGCGCAAACAACAACAACAACAAAAGGCTTTAAATTATATATATATTGCTATTAAACTATGAAGGGAAAGAGTGTGATTCTGGGGTTTAGGGTGTCTTTTTGTTACTTGAATAGTTCAGTATGAAACACAGCTTACTCTTACCTGTGCTGCTTATCACTCAGACAGCAGGTAGAGTATTTGCAAAGCAAATTTTAAGGCTGAAGATTTACAAGTGGGATAAAAGTTTGCATGAGAAAAGGAAGCCCAGTTCTAGCACTTGATGTATGATGCATGCAGAGCCTGTGAGAGCCCTCTCTCTTGTGGGCTGGGAGATCAAACTCTGTGCTGAGGATTTGGGCTGGAGGGTGATTCCTGGGTGGTGCCCACAACCCGGCTTGTCCTTGCATTTCTTTGCTTTGGGAGTTTTTGTGGTGCAGAGGGAGTGCAAACATTGAGCCGCTCCTCTGTGAGGACTTCTTTGAAATCACAGTGGGTCTTTCAAGAGATTCCCATATTGGGAAGGATGTCCAGTTATTAAATGGCTTTTACCCAAAAAGCAGTCAGCAGAGCTACTGGCCTCACACACCGAGATTTTTCGACAGTGTTCTATCAGAACTGTCAGTTTTTCCTGCCCCATTGTGGGTGGTGTCAAGTCCCATCAGAGCCATGAGGGTGCAGCTCCCATGGATTTCTATTTTTCTTTACATTCATACCCACGCTGCAGCCAAAATTGCATTTTCACAGTTCAGCATTTCAAGTTTCTGGTCCCTGAGTTGTGACCACTTGAAAAGGTTGATGTTTATTTACAAAAAAAACCCCCAAAAACAAAACCAAAAAACCCCACAAAACAAAACCCCTAAAAACACCACAAAACAAAACAAAAATTAAAAAAAAATTAGGAAATTCAGGGAGCTTATTAGTTTAGGGGAAATCATTGCACGTCCTTGCCCTTGACATCGTGTAGAATTAGAACTGGGAGCTAATGCTGAAAGGTTGGGGAATCCCTGTGTGTAAAGTAGGGCTGGCTGTGTGTGTCTGAGACTTGCCTGCAGCTCACAGGGAGGGTACCTTGGTCATGCTGAGAGCTCTGCAGCACTCCAGACACAGCTCTTGTTTGCCCATCACATCTTTTCACAGGCAAGAGCCAGAGGGAAGTCATTGTGGAAGAAGGAATTAAAATCCTGTCCTCATCCCCTGGCTCATGTCTGCTGTTCGTGCTGTGAGGATCCCCCACTCGAAGCTCCTGCTTGGGAAAATAATCAACGAGGCACTTTACACAGAGGCTGCCTGTGAATTAGCACTTTCAAGGAGGAAAAGGAATTGGGAAGAGCATCTTAAATGGAAACAGAGTGCAATTGAGCCAGCTCACCAAACCTATTGCTGATGTTAGGCTGGAGTCTGCCAGAGTCAGGCCTTGCCTGTCAGTCTTACACACCTGGCTGTGGTTTATGTGCAGAGGAGCTCTGTGGTGAGCTCCTCTCATTTCAAGAGGGATCATGTGGAAGCACTGAGTCTGTAGCTTGAATAAGCAGTATGTTTTTTAGCTGGCTTTGTGAAGCTTAGGTGGGTTTTTCTAGTGAGATGTCAGCTTTTGGGGTTCGTTTCCTCCACAGGTAATGCAGGGGTGTCCTCAGTAAAAAAGAAAGGGAAAGACTTGCTTTTTGTCAGCAAAACTGTCAGTCCATAGGTGCTGGAATGGGAGAGCACTGGTGAGGGAGGCAGATGGGGAGACAGCAAGCCAAAGGAGGCAGCAACACTCTCCAAACTTTATGCATTTTGGGATGCTCCCTCATACTGGCTCAAGTACCAGTAGCCTCAAGACAGGAAATCCTGAGTATTACTTCAAGTGAGAGCTTGTGTAGTTCATGGTTGTTTTCATGATGGTATAATTTAATTTCTTTTTGTCATAGCAATAATTTAATTTGTCTGAAATTCAATGGATTGTAAAGCCTTGTAGTTTACTTAGACAGCATTTAAGCTAAAACAAAATGTAATGAATGGAAATGAGGGGCTGAGCATTAAAAGTGGTGTATGACCTGTGCAGGGCAGTAGTTGCACTTGATTCTTGTGGGTCTGTTCCAACTCTGGATATTCCACAATTCCATGTTACAGCTTCTGCATCAACTCAGGTACAGTTCTACAGGTTTTCTGACTTCTGAAAGTATGTCTGCTGCTCACATTGATTGTGGGATGAGAGGAGAACCAAATGAGGACAAGAATTATGTGGGATGTAAAAATGATGTTGAAAATATGCAAACCCAGTCAAACAGGTGCCTCTCTAACCCCTCAAGAACCTGCCCTCAGCATGGGCACCCCCGGGTACAGCTTGGGAGCCTCTTTGCTGTCTGTGGTTTCCCATGGGTGAATGGGGGTGAGCCTTGTCAGACCAGCTGGAGAAATGAATCCCAGAGAAAACCAGGAAAGCATCCCACGCAGCGTCTCAGTTACTGAATGTGGAGCCTGGGGTTTCCACCTAAAACTGCTTCCAGCTTCCATGCTCTTAGGGAAAACGTGGTAGGACTGAACCAGCCAACTCTAAAAGCTGTGTACACAGGGCAATACTTGGGCAAAATCACGACCTGAAAGTCAGCAAATGTAATTATTGACCTGTAATGTCCATCCCCTGCTGCAGACAATGCCTAAGAAGAAAATAGACAATGCCAATGTGTGATTTCCCAGGTGGTCTTCACAGGGAAATTGAGGCTGTGTTTGAAACTGCAAGGGCAGGGATCTTCCTTGTGAAGTTTGAATCAACTACCTAAACGCCTAGTTGGGGATGAAAATGCTTTGCAAAACCATTTTTACACTCAGAAAATCTCTGTATACATTTATATCTCCTGAAGTTACATTTTTCAAGCCATCGCAACATCTTTTGTCTTTGTTGAGTAGAAATTAATGAAAATTTCTCATTGTTGGGGGATGAAACCGCGAATAAAATATCAAGGTTTGATATTCCTCACTCCTACCTGAAAGAAATGAATGTCATAGTGATGTAATGGAAAAATGAGTCAGCAGGGCCTACTGTGAGCAGTGGGGACAGTTTGTGTCCTCTGGGAGAAGGTGTGTGGAGGATATTTAGGGGGAAGTGGGAGAAAGCCAAACCACACGCACTGCAGCATTACTGGTCTGGAAACCTTAGCAGTTTCAATGGTGTCTTTCTGTGCTGTGCAGCACAAACCTGCTTTTCTAGCCAGTCCTATGGAAAAATACATTTTTCCACCTATTTAAATCCATAAGATATTTTAAATACACACACATTGTAAGCAGTAAAATGATTTAAAGCCCTCTGAAATGAAAAGAAAATTTTACAGTAATTCCTCTAGGTTTTGGATTGGGGCCTTGAAAAAGACGACTTGTGGCAGAGATAATCCTGCTTTGTGGGGTTTTAGTGGGACTACATGGGGATTATTGAGGATGTGAGTGAAATGGAGTTTAAAACATGGCAGTAATAATTAGGAGACTGGGAGTTGGTCATGTGAAAAGCTTTTATTAAAAAAATTTGTGCTCTCAGTTTGATGAGGCATGGGCTAAACTTATGATGGGAGTTGTTTGTTGGGTGAATTGTCTAATGATGCTTAAGGAGTGCTACACCCAAGAGGGAGCGGTCCAGGGCGGTGGTCCGGGGCGGTGGTGGGGAGTTACGGGCTCGGGGTGCAATCGTGACATTCAGCAATCAGCTGAAAGTGAAAGGACATCCCACTAAAGCAGCTCAGTGGTATGTCCTGAGAGATTGTGCTGGAGGTATCATCATTCCTGATGGAAAAGCATTGCTTAGTGTTCCTACTTGCAGATAGGAAACCATCGAGGATGAGGATCTTACAGCAGGCAAAGATGGAAATGCCCTTAAAGTCTTGATGATTTTCCATTTCTGCAGTCTCAGCAGCAGGAGTAGCAGGTGACCAAGCTCTGCTCTGTGACGTGTTGTGTGTTGGGACTAATTTTTTTTAGTTTGCAGAAGTGGAAAGATTTCAAGCACCTAACACCAGTAATTTCAACAGGTGCATCACCAAAACAGTTCAGCGTATGAAAAATTGAACTTCCCTGAAGGTTGTTTTTTCTTAAAGATACTTGGTATGCTTGACCATATCCTGGCTTCCCATTTCTATAAACAGACATCTGTCCAGAGGACGAGGCTTTGTAGTCATTTGCTTTGGATTTGTTTGTTTAAATGCTGTTTCTTCCTTCCCTTCTTTTCCATCTCTTTGCTCCCCCAGGCAGGTGGGACCCCCCAGTGGTCACAGTGGCTGTGACCGTGTAGCACCCAGGATGCACCCTGTGGATTTCCTCATTGTTCAGGAAGTTTTTCCAGGCAGACCTTCCAGATGTTGTTCTTTTGAGGTGACAGTGAAAGCTGTTACTTGACATCTGTAAGAAACTTCTTTCTAGCCATTTGTTTTACTTGGGAATTCCAGTGTGGTGTTAATGATGTTGGAATTTTGCACAACAATCACATGCTGTAGGTGTGTTCCTACAAGATGTAGCACACTTGAAAAAGCCGAGAGACTCCTATTCTGGCTGTTTTAGAGGCTGAAGAGGAGCCTGCTTTACCCTTTACTTGAAAGACAAGGTAGGAAATGGGTCATTAGTTTTCCAGGAAACCAGCTGACTAAATTCCAGTGGTGGTACAGAGATGAGTCCCACTGACTCAGAGCAACAGAACCCAAGTGCCTGATGCAGTTCTGGAGTGAAAGTCTCAGCCAATGTGCACAGAGCTGGCAGGAGGAGTGCTGCAGGATGGAAGAATGACTTGGAATTAATTGTGGAAAAGCTGGCCTTTTTTTGGACAGGCGCTCAGACTGGATGTTGGATTTTCTGCTTTAAACTGTCACTTATCCTTCTGGTTTTAATTTGGTGTGTGACTGCAAGTACAGCAGGGTTCTGTACAAGTCTTGCTGCACACCCTGCCTTTGCTTCCAGCCTGTTCCAAGCTGGGTTGTTCCATGTTTCAGAAATTCTCTCTTCCATTTTCTGTAGGTGAGCATGGCTGTGCCATCATAAAGAGCAGGAGTGCCCCACCCCTGGAAGTGTCCAAGGCCAGGTTGCCCAGGGCCTGGAGCAACTTGCTGGTCTAGTGGAAGGTGCCCTTTCTCCTGGCAGGGAGGGAATGAGATGGGCTTAAAGGTCATTCCAACCAAATTCTCCAAGTGTGGGGTCTCTCTGGACTTAACAGCATCTAGTTTGTAGCTCTTAGAGGCTGCTTTTCCTTTTCATCTGGTGAGGTTTATGGTAAAAGCTGATTGGATTTATCTGTAACTCCCAAAACCTAAGGAAGAGCCAGAATAATATTTTCATTCAGAAGGATATATTATATCCAGAATTCATGATAGTACCATCTAGTCCAGTCCAAATAGGGATAAATACCCACAGAAAGGAGAAGTGAAGTGCACAGGAAATTCAGATTTCAATAAGCATGTAAGATTCTATTATATGCACATTACAAAGTTTCCAAGTTCTTGAAGACTGTAAGAAATGAGATTTTTAAAGGAAAATCCTTTTGGCTTTACTTGTTTTCTGAGAAGTTTTAGTGCTCACAGAGATTGTTGCTTTTGGAGCCAGTAGCAGATTTTCATCCCATAGTTTTAATAAATGGTGCCTGCCTGTGCTGGAAAGGAGAGGAAGCTTCTCTTTGGGTTTTATGGCCTTTAATGTAAGGGGCCAGGTGCGTTTTCTTACCTTTTGACGGAGTGCAAACAAAAGGCATCCAGGGATGGGATTGATGAAAAAGATATTTGCCACCCAAATGAACAGAATTTATTGTCCTTGGTAACTTTCAGATTCAGCTTTGGGAGACTAAGGCAGGGTATACCTTCTCTGTTCCATTTCCATTGCTCAAATAGTCCATTATTAACTTCTCTCAAAAGCTCCACGAGCAATTTTGGAAATTTACAGCCATGTTATCTTGCAACAGGCATGGTCAAGATTTCCCTAATCAAAGCAGGAGGTGAAATTTTTCAGTTTGCCTTTGTTAGTTTGTCAGCAGAAGTATTGTCTGTGACCACACCCTATTTACCTTCAGTTTATGGGCTTGAGGTTTTCCTAAACCCAGAAATCCCAGTTACCCAATTTGTGTCCCAGAGCTGCATTAGGCTCTGTGCCTGCTCAGCAGGATCATCTCAAGCCCCTACATGAAAGCAATCCACGTAACAAGAGCTACCCTTAAAGACAATGTGCTGCATCACTGGGTCTGAAAAACGAAGGTGGCTTTTCTCTTGTCTTTTTTTGGGTAGTGTGAGGGAAGGGAAACCACAGGGTTGTAGGGGAAAGCACGCAGTATTTTTCATGCTTTTCTTGTCACTGCAGAAGAAACTCTGTAGTGTTTAATTAGGCACAGGGATCAGTGGAAAGAATATCTCAATAGAAAATGTGAGAAACAGGCTCATCCTTGCCCCAAATCTGTAATTGAGAGACACACTCTAAGTGTGCTGTTCCTTTGTATGTGATGTTTTGTCTTGAATACTGGGAGTTCTTAAATTAGTGCAGCCTGGCCACAAATTGTCAGACGATCTTAGCATCTGATAAACATTTTATTGGTATGAAAGGGAGAAAAAGCAAGCTCTGAGATGATGAAAGCAGCTTTGTTGGTGGTGCCTTTGGGCAGTGGCAGCTGCAGAGCCAATGTCTAGGTGGGGAAGGATGATATTCATAAGGAATGTGCTTTTAAAATACAGCTTTTTCCTTTGCATGGGATAACCACACTGTTCTCTTCACACTTAGAGAACAATTAGAAGTTGTTTCAAGTTTTTCAACATACTTACAAGCATTTTAGTTGCTTTTGCAGTTAAAGGACAGTGATGAAACAAGGTTAGCCCTTACATCAAAGCAAGATTAAAGCTTGTGCAAATGGCTCAAACTTCTGAGGAGAAAGGGTTCCTCTGCCCGAGTCTCCTAAAATCTTTGTCCTGTGTCTTTGTAGTAGTCTTATATATAAATAAAAAAGTTTGCTGCTGATTCTACACTGAAGGCTATTTTGGTATGGAAAACCTAAGATTTTAGTGACCTTGTTTCTCTAAGTATTTAATTAAGTGTTATATCTAGAATTCATAAGCCTTTAATTTTCATGCTTCTGTGGTATTTGTTAATAGGTCTGACCAAGTAGTTGCTCTTACACTTTGGCTAACACTGAAGCTTTAAGCCAAAATATTTAGATCATTGTAGAAGTACCAAAGTTGTTTTGTAGTTATTGCATCCTTTTTTATTGCATGTTTTTTAAAGCTAGGGAGTTGTCTTAGCTGCAGTGCAGGAAGCAGAAAACAAAAGCGAGGCTGACTCTTGGGCTCTTGTGAATACATGAGTAAGAGGTTAAAAGCAGTATACTTTTCTAAAGTATGTAGATATTTTTGGTATGGTCGAAATTCCTTTAAGAAACGAGCGAGATCAGGAGTAGAGTAGTTATTTTCTAAGTAAATACTTTAAACCAAAACGAGTGATTCAGGTGACCTCTTGGGTGCTGTTTGTGATGAGGTTGGTTCTAAGCCTGTAGTTGTGCCATGCCCTGCAGCCCGTGGTTCCTGAGGAGTGGGCAGTGCCAGGGATGACACCGTCAGTGCTTTTGTGCACTCCTGTTGGGTGCCCATCTGCCCAGTGTCTCCCAGGTGGGTTTTGGGGTGTGAAGGGGGGAGGCATCACTGCAGCTGCTGGAGCACATTCATGGTGCTGGGTGGGTGCTGCTGCAGGTGCCTGGTCACACTCTGGGGGCTCAGAGAGACCTGGGCTGTGTCACCCTTGGGTGGGAGCAGTGTCTGCCTCAAGCCAAGCTGCTCCAGGGCTGTCACAGCGGCAGCCACGGGCTGCAGCAACTCCACTCCTCTGTGGAAAAGAGCAGCAGGTTTTTGGCTTGCTGCCCACTCTCTGTGCCTTCCCAGGAGCAAGCCATGTTCTCCAGAAGGAATTCTGCTTTGGAGCTTTCTGCAAAGTGGATGTGTCAGCTGATCTCCAGGCTGGGCTTTTTGCACATCACTGCTGAAAGAGTGAGCATGGAGCATCTTCCCGTTAGCGGTTTCTGCTGAGAAAAGCTGCCCACAGCAGTGTCTGCAGTTTGTGGGCTCTCCCCAGCACCACCAGCACCAGTGATGCCTTTTCAAACCACAGAGAGCTTGTAAGGAGACCTTTGGTAATGCTGTAAGACAGTCTGTTCATAGCTTCCCAAAATGCTGGTGTTTTTCCAGGCTCATTCCCTGTAGTGCTTCTGGGTCAGGGCATGTTTTGGGTGTGGCTCTCATGCACTGCAGCAGGTAAATGACCTGCAGAAAAGGTCATTTACACCTCAGTTCGATGTGGGCTGTTGTGTGTGGGGTGCATTGGTTCTCAGAAGGAGTGCAGCACAGACATCATAAGGTAATGCTGGTTCCTAGTTCTTTATTGTTTAAGCAGGCAAAGCTAAAGCAAAGGTGCAGGGAACTGAAAACACAGGACCAGGTTGTGGCAGGATCAGGAGAAGCAGCCTGTACCAACCCTTGGAGCAGGGACAGCCCCTGCAGCAGCTCCAGCTGCACCCTGCTGATGGGTCCCAGCAGGCAGTCAGTGTCTGACTCGTGCTGGGGACCAGCTGGACTCTTAAACACCCAGGACCATGGAATCATAGAATCATGGAATGGTTTGGGTGGGAAGGGAATTTAAAGCTCATCCAGTGCCACCCCCTGCCATGGGCAGGGTCATCTTCCACTAGCCCAGGTTGCTCCAAGCCCCGTCCAACCTGGCCTGGGATACTTCCAGTGATCCAGGGGCAGCCACAGCTTCTCTGGGCACCCTCTGCCACGGCCTCCCCACCCTCGCAAGGAACAATTTCTTCCCAGTATCCCATCTACCCCTGCCTTCTGGCAGTTTAAATTATCTCCTTGTTCTGTCACTAGCTGCCCTGTCCTTCATTTTTTATAAGCCCTTCTAAAGTTCTGAAAGTCTTCAACAAGCTCTCCCTGAAGCCTTCTCTTCTCCAGGCTGAACAATCCCAGCTCTCTCAGCCTGTCACTTAATGTTTTCACATCCAGCCTTAGAAAAAAAATCCCTACAGCTTCTGTATGTCATAAAACCATCTGGGGTTTCCCCTGGAGGTGTATGCTCCATGTGAAGGCAGCTGCAGGTTTTGCAGGGCTCGGAGGCCACTTCTGGCCATGCATACCAGATCCCTGCTCATTTCCTGGGATAGCCCACTTACTACTGATTTTTGGTTTGTTGTGCTTGGGACCTCAGCTAAAAAAATTACCCTCATGTGCTGTATCTGGAAATTTGCTGCCTGCCAAGGAGCTTTTCCTTGCTCTTTTCAGAGGTACATGGGCATTGGTGCTTCAAATTTATGGAAGTTGCCAGCACTATGCCGCCACTTAGTATCCATCTCACTTGGCCCCTCACCTCCTGTCTCAGGAAGGCATTTCTAAAGCTTTACATGCTATTTCCCTTCCTCTGCATGAAACCACAGTTGCTGTTTGTGCTGTGATTCTCTGCAGGGCATTGTTGTGAGGTTGGTAACTAGAGACACCAGTCTTGGAGCAGGATTTGGGATGTTAAATACCTTGGGTGAGCACTGGCTAAAGACCAGCTTGCTTTTACTGAGCATGATACAGAAGATCTTTATGCATTTCCACTTGATATTCCAATATTGCAGTGGTCACACGAGAGGAAAGGCAAGTTTTCATCATCCCCAGGCAAAGATTTAAGGGCAGGGCCTGTGCGAAAGAAAGGACCAAAAGGCTTTTTTTCTCTTTAAAGATACTTTGTAAAGTAATATCACTGTAATTTAGTCTGCCAGACACTTTCCAGTGTTTACAGTTGCAAGATGAGGCTTTGCCAGCCTCCAGCTGTCCAGACTGAAGTTTCCATGCTGAGCATCTGCCTCAAATTGCCATTTTGAGAAAACTGCAGCTAAAATGGATGAGGGTTTTTGTTTGTTGGTTTTTTGGTTTGTTTTGTTCTAGTTGATTTTGTGGGTTTTGTTTTTGTTTGTTTGGGGTTTTGGTTGGTTGGTTTTGGTGGGGTTTTTTGTTTGTTCGTTTGTTTTTTGTTTGGGGTTGGCTTTNGTTTGTGTGAATTAAGCTAAAGAAAACACGTTTTCCTCTCTTTGGACATACTTTTGAGCAGCTCAGGCATAGCCTGCAGGGAAGGGAAGGGTTTAGGGGCCATAGAAGTAGAATAAGGGAAACCAGAGGTGAGTGGGAGAGGAGGTTTCCAGCCTGCCAGTACCCATGTTCTCCTGCCAGACTAAACCCTGATGTTTCCGTGTTTGCCCTCTGTGCAGGCCAGAAACCACCGTGGGCAAAGCAAACACAACTTTGTACCTTACAGGCTTAAATGTGAGTGGGAAAGCTCCATGGAACTGAAGCCCCAAACTCATTGCTGATGCTTGAAGGAGACCAGGGTGCAAAGGCTTATCTTTGGTGTGTTTTTTTACTGCTTCATTCAGTAGGAAGTCCCAGATTCATTGCTTGGGTTTTTTTCTTTCCTTCTGAGATTTCCTGTACACCTGCCAAGCTACAAAGCGCTGTGCAGGCATTGCGTAGCTGATCTTGCTGCTGTTTGATTTCATGCGTGAAGAGTTACGGCTTGACAAATTGGGGCTTGACAGACTTGGTGCCTCATTTTCTTGATGATTATGATGCTCTCCCCAAATTTCCAGCCAGGTTCTTGCTGTGCTCAGACACTCAGCAGTTCTCTAAATCATGAAAAGAAGGTGGCAGGAGCCATGTGTGAGCTTCTCCTGTAAGTGACACGATTCTTCCAGCTTCACAGCTGCAGTAGACATAGGTCTGGCTCTCTGGAGTGGTATTTACCTGCTTTTATATATAAATCAAGTTCCTGCTATTTCCAGCTCACTATGCCACAAACTTTTGGGGCTCTGCAATGAACGGGACAGGTACCATATGAGGTTGATGAGAAGATGGTATTTTTAGGTGTGATTGTAAAGGAAAGTAACTTTAATTACTGCTGCTTGTGCTCCATCTGTCTTTGTTCTGAGCCCAGAAAGTAGCAGCACAAATACTGACACAAGGAGGGTGTGATGGTTTGTGAGCATGGCTGAGGGAGGGAGGTCAGGGCTGCATCTGATGTGTCTGCAAGGAGGAGCTCCCAAATGCTTCAGACTGTCAGCTGATCAAAGCTGATGGTGGCTTTTATGGTGTTTTTGGGGGAGAAAAGGTGAGTCATAGAATGGCTTGGATTGAAAGAGATCTTTAAAGCTCATCTCGTTCCACCCACTGCCATGGGTAGGGGCACCTTCCACTATTCCAGGTTGCTCCACGCTCTATCCAACCTGGCCTTGGACACTTCTGGAACAAAGCTGTCCTTTCAACAGGACAAGAGAAAATGGCCTCAAGCTCTGCCAGAGGAGGTTCAGATTTAACACCATGGAAAGAGTGGTCAGGCATTGTCAGGGGCTGCCCAGGAAAGTTTGGAATCCTCATCCCCAGATGTGTCCAAGGAAGCCCTGGACATGGCACTCAGTGCTCTGGGCCGGTGAAACTATGGGGATCAGGCACAGCTTGGACTGGATGGTCTGGGAGGGTTTTCCAGCCTGAATGATTCTATGTTTCCACCAAACACAAGGGAAACAGTGAGGAGGAAGAGTGCCCAACAAAATTGAGGCTATATTTGGTGTGACGCGCCCCCAAGATCTGCATCAAAAGAAGCTTCTGGGGAAGACTTTGGAGACTGGGCTTGGTGTGTTCATGGTGATCCCTTAGGAGCTGTGGCCACATAGTGGTGACATCAAAAACTGAGGCAGCACTGGGTTTGTTTGGGGAAGAAGCTGAGTTCTGAGTGAATGAAGGAGGAAGGCCCCATGTGAACTCAGCACCAACTACTCTTACAACTGGAAAAAAACACGAAGTGGCTCAGCACATCCCATCCAACATGGGGGGGACTAAAGCTGGTACCACACTGGCAGACATAAGAGTCACCAGCATAAACAAACGTCCCACGCCAACATGTTGCTATGAGTGTAAACTACATGGTAATTTTGAGTAAGAGCTTGTGGTTTGTTAGTTACTCATCTCTTGCTACATGGCTTTTCCTTCGCGTGCCTTAAATATTCAGGCAGCAGGAAGTGCAGTCAACTGAAAAGTTGCTCTTTCCATAGCACTTGGCATTGGCAGGTGTTACTTTTGTGATCATAAACCGAATTCACGCTTTGCCTTGGGGGTTGCTCCTAAACCTGGATCTCACAGGGTGTTGGGGCTGAGCAGTGGAGGGAAGCACTGGCTGGGTTTGATTGTTACCATCTGCAAAAGAGATGCTTTTAAATAAAATCCAGCCTCTCTGACAGCTGAGTGTCTGGAGTTCTGCTGTTGGACGGGACGAGGGGCTGCCCCAAAACTCAGGCTGAATTTGAGGATGCTGCACAGTGTTGAGTTTCTGTGGCCGTTGTGTTTGGTCGCCTTGGCTGAACCGGTGCCAGGAGTCTGTGTGTGCACAGCCTTGGGAGGATGTGAGAGCTGCATTTCAGATGGGGCCCATCTCTCTATCCAGAGATTTAACTCTGTTTGGATGATGAGAATGGAGACATCTGTAAAAAGTAACAGTCCCCCTTCCTTCCAGAATAAGGCTATGAGCTTTCCAGCTGTTGGCTAAGACAGGTTTTCCTGTTGAAATAGCTTTTGGCTGAAGTAAGTCTAAAACAATATGGTTATAGTAACTGAAAATATTTCTTTGTCAATTCTGGTTGTTAAACCCAAGTGTTTTGATTCATTGTTACTTCTTGTAGCAGTGGTTTGATTCAGAGAACCTTATGGAATCATCCAGTGAAGTGCCTGCTGCTGGTAAAATGCAGTTTTGCTTATATTCTGTATGTTCTTTACCATATTGTGTATGATTAATTTTCTTTTATCTTCCAGAACACAATTCCAGCACACACTCTTGCTTTCTTTCAGAAGTCCCATCATCCTGAATAATGCAAAGACAAGCCCATAACATTCATTCATGTGGTTGTTTGCAACCACAATAAAATGGATTGTGCCATATATTTGTCAGCTGACGCTATCCTATATTCATAAAATATGCTTGGGATCTTTTTTTAGTTCTGCAGAGTTTAAAGATGAACTTATTAGGCATCTCTCTGATGTGTAATTATTCTGCACTGAATAACGTTAATCAGAATATATGCAATTTATATACAGCAGAAAAGCAAAGAAGAATGTGTGTTTAAAAAATTAGTTGATTTCCAGAGCAGATTTGCAAAAAGAGTGTCTCTAATGTGCTTAAGAGATTTCTGGTTTTTTTTAAAATACCTTTTTTAAAAAACCAAGCCATGTTTGCTGGCTCTGGAAAGTTTTACTTCTGTGTCGTGGGTGTGTCTTCACTACATTTGTGTGTGTTCTTTCAATTTCAAGGTATGGTATTTTACAAATCAGAGGAACCCTCAGAGATTATGAGTTTAAAAAGCATGTCAGGGTATCTGCTCAATCTGGAAGCCAGGGCAGCATGATCTCCTCTGACTTTGTTGGTATTGCTCTGTACTGGGCATTCTTGAATGAGATAAGACCTCATGCTTTCGTGTTTCTCTCAGCAGGTTCTTCTTAAGCACGCCAAGGAGATATTTTTAATACACCCAAACAAAAATTGTAATTTTTAGAACGTCAGTTGGCATTTAGAGGTTTGGTTTGGCTTCAGAGGTGGTGAGCACCCACCTGGCAACTGGTGGTTGGTACCAGCTGTTCTGGAAACAGGAGTTGCCTCACACCAGTGGCAGCAAAAGTAATTTTGAAACCTGCTATTGAGTTTTCAATGCATGCATCTTCGTAGTGCCAGAAGTGCTTCTAAAGGGGAAATAATTACAACAGAAGGACCTGACCTCATTTCTTGTTCAAAAGGGGTTGTAAGAAGACTGTCATCTCCTGAACTGTGGATTTGTGGCTGTTGGCAAAGGCACATGTCCTTCAGAGGGATCTGCCTGCAAGCAGAATTGGAAACCAGGATGTTAAATCTGAGGCCTATGTTTTGTTGTCCTGACCTCGGGATTTCTGAGACTGGTGAAGAAAATGTCCTGACTCCATTCAAGCCCAAACCTTTGCAGCCAGAAGGTTCAGCCTGACTGACTTCTTTATGAGGGCTTGGTGCACTTTTGCTAGTAAAGCTCAGAGTAGGGCAGAGACCATAAGATGCATTTTTTCAGCACTGTCTATGTGTTTCTTCACTGGAAATTATAAAAACACCATGAATCGTACTGGTGGGTTTTGTGAATACACTTTTCCAGAATTCCTGGCTGGTTCTTGTTCTATTAGGCTTTTCACTGCTCTCTTTTTTTCCTTAATCAAGAGCCTGCCTGTTTGGGTGAAGCTGCTGGGTTTATGCAAAACCTGTGGTGAAACAGTTGGTGAAACGGTTGGCTCAGAAATGCTTGAAAGGGCGAATAGCAGAGAAACAGTGTCTCAGGGTAGTGAAAAGTTCTGCTGCTGTGTGAGTAGCACACAGCCTGAGTAGCATCTCCTTGGAAGGGGTGATTGATTGTACAGCAAAGGTCTTTGGGAGTACTGGCAAGAGGTAGAAAAGTCTCTGAAAGGTTGTTGTGGATTTAGGAGCTCTTCAGGGTGTTTTGAAGCCACACTGGATGCTGTTAAGTGAGAAAATATTTCATAGAAATTCAGGGCTCATCTTTAATCTCATCAGGCTGGTGAAGTCCCATCAACCCAAATGAGGATAGAAAATGGGTTTATGTGGTTTTCCCAGTATTTGTTTCTCAGAAAGCCACAGACTGCCTTTAAGCCACCCTTGAAGAATGCAAACATGGCTTGAAATGTAGCTCTAGTGAGGAAATACAGGCAGCCTTTGGAGGAATTCAGGTTTGGATGAGACTCAAAATGAGCATTGTTAGACAGGGGCTAAATATACTTAAAGTCACATTACTAGTGATTACTTCTGCATTCACAAAGTGAAAATGTGATCTGATATACATAAATTTACCAAATAAAACCCTTATCACACAGCTCTTGCACACTGTATTCTTAGGACTGCTTTTTTCTCGGTGCCATAAATAAAGCATTTTGCAGAACACAAGAAAATAAAGAATTCAAGTTTTGATAGAGACAAGTGAAACATACTCTTCTCCAGAAAGAGAGAATGTATCAGCCTGCACAGTGGCAGGAGCTCAGATTGGATTGATGGGGAGAACTTCATGGAGACCTCTGATGGAAGAGCTGAGACTTACAAAACTGGAGCTCCATAACCAGTCATACAAAGGCAAGAGAGATGAAAGCAAACTGTTAAATGCACTGACTGGAGCACTGCCACGGTGGATATAAACCAAGCCTTGAACATCTGCTGTTGGGTTATGTGTACCCACAGGTCCTGGTGCACAGAGGTCAGTTTGATGTGTCTGTACATGGAGGGCCATGAAGGGTCACAGTGAACCAGCAGGAGACCTCTCACAGACCCATTTCCCAATACATTCTCAGGAACAAATTTCCTCTTCTTAATAATAACCTGCCCAGCTGCCTTTCTGAGCCCAGACCTCATGTGGTCCCACTGTACAAACACAGCACAGGGAGGACATGGTTTCGATTTGGTTTTTTCCTTTCAAGTCATGTTGTCACAAGCCCTTTGGAACGTGAAAGATAAATGAAGAGGAAATGAGGCAATTTATCTCTTTTTTTTTTTTTTCAAGAAGGAAGAAGCATTGAAACTGGGGTGGAAGAGCTGAGCAGCCGAGGAGCCTCAAGCGCAGGCTTAGTGAGAGGGACAATAGCTGAGTGGAGCTTCTTCCCGGGAAGTCCTCTTAGAAATGGAGCAAACAAACACCAGGGGAAACTATTGTCCTCTCAGTGATGCTTTCATGAGTGTTTGAGGAACTGAAAGTGGTCCAGGAGGAAGAAGAATAATGCACAGCACTTGGCATGTCAGGTGGCTGGATGGAACCCCTCTGGGCTGATGAATAAAAGTGGGCTTTGGTGAAATCAGCCCCATGGAGGAAGCAGGGCAACTGGGACCTGCAGAGCTGTGTGTCACCAGCTTCCCATCACAGCAAGTGACACTGTGCTTGTCTGGGAGCTGCAGGCAGGCACTTGGTCGGGCTCTGGCCTTTCTCTGAGTTATGGTTTAAAATAGCAGCCTGAAAAAGAAAATAAATACTTTCGAATAGTGTGCTGGAACAAAGAGGCCTTAAACCCCATATTTGCACAGGAGAGACTGTAAGAGGAGTGTTCCTTTGTGTGTCCTCTGTGGCATTGACACCAAATTATTTCTGAACACAGTTCTTTGTTTTCCCTTTTTTGCTTAAATTCCCCATACCTATGCCCTTGTCACCTGGGAGTATTTCTGCCTCTGGTGATGTGGGTTGCTGGCACTGGTGGATTGTAGGAACCGCAAACCTGGGGAATGTAAAGGTAATCCTTCATCTTTGGTACTGCTGCAGCTGCAGGGCTTGTTTGGATTTTTACTTGACCTCTTTTCAGGATAAAATTTCAGGAATTATCTCAATTTGGTAGCAGAAGGTGTATTTTTATTAGTAAGGTCCTAGCTTTAATTTAGAAGGAATCAAAGGCATGAACTCTGGCAAGTAAGGAACAACTAAAAGTTCCTTTTAGCTTTGTGAAAGAAAAACCCCAAAATGTTTAGATCATTTTGTTTTATTCTTCTACATGCTTTGGAAGTACTGGGATCTTGATTATGGCCTTGTTCAACTTTGAATGGGAGAAAAGAGGGGAAAGGAGGCCACTGGCAGGTGTCTCATGTTGAGAAGCCCCAGGCAGCCAGAGGGCCATCTCCCATCTTCTGTTTGTCTTTTCCCGTTTATTTTGTTTTCATTTGCCTCATTTTCTCTGCTTCTTGCCCTTGAATTGTCCCTGGACCATATTTAGTAGGGGCTTTTAGAGTGGTTTCATCGGCTTCACAAGGGAAGAGGCCAATTCTGTTCCTTTTGCACCCATTTCACAGCTGGAAGAGAGCAAAAGGCTGTGACCTATCCTGAAGTGGGACTTGGGGGCAGCAGCAGCTGCTGTGGGAGAGTCAGAGTAAAGTGTGAGCAAGAGAACCAGACCAGCACTGAGGAGTGAGAGGAGATGCGGTCAAGGTCTCCTTTTCCAGCAGCATCAGTGCCAGCCTGTCATGCCAAGCCTTTCTTGAAGGAGCCTGGATCAGGGGGCTGATGCTCTGGTACCACTTCCCAGTGTTTCTGCACTGATTTGAATTATAAAGCTGAGCTGTAGCATCAAATAGCTGTAGTTTCCTTTCCCCATCTGTAATAAGCACAAAAAAACCTTACACAGGGTTGGGTGAGCAGCTACATGTAATAATTATACAGTTGTCTTCTAAATTCTACCTTGACTGATGCTTTTTAGCAGTCATGTGAAGAAACCTTTCCCACAGGATGAGGCGCCAATGCTTCCTCCTGTCTCACCTGCAGGGTGAAAAGTCCAGTGAACAGTGAATTTCCTGAGGGACATTACCATCCATGAGAGGTAGAGAAGGGTTTGTTTGTGGAAGGGGAGACCTTCAGTTGCATGAGTATAGACCCTTTTAATGTTTGGAAGTATTCCTTGCAAAGGAATGAATGGAATGCTTTTTTAAAATCAGTTTATTTCTACAGATTCAGCAAACCTTTTCAGAACTATTATGTTATTTTTCTGAACATGAGAACAGACTGCCAGGAGGAGGAGAGTTTGTCTGGTTTGTCTTAGCTAAGGCTTTGAAGGATTAACCACAGTGTAGTGCTGTGGAACATTTTTGTCTTGCAGGTTGTGTCACCCCTGAACAATTCCTGCTGTAGGATATGTACGGCCAACAAAGTCCATGTGACATCAGAAAGTGATCCTATTGTATCACCCTGCTGTGTCACAATAAAATATATAACAGATTAAGGAGATTTTATAAGCTTTATAACAATAAAATATATAACAGATTAAGGAGATCTTATAAGCTTTATAACAACAAAATATAGGACAGATTAAAGAGATTTTATAAGCTTCACCTGAACTTCTAAGTTTTATAAAGTAAATTCTCCCATCCTCTGCCCAATGTTTTGCTGTGACAACATTTACATTTTCCTGTAGTCATATTCCTGTATTATAACATGAAACTAATGAGAGCCTGAACAAATGACTAAGTATGCACTGCAAAGAAAAAATATTTCCATTTTTGCTGTTCAAGCTCAATGTAAAGTGGGGAGTCGGGTAAAAAAACTAAAAAATTCTTTGGAATGTGAATTGCATTTTACATACTCCTCTTCCTGTATTATAAAGTTTTATTAGGAGCTTAATATTATTTATATATATATATATATNGGTTTATATATATATATATATATGTATGTAAATTTTTGTCCTTTTTAAAAGAGGGGGAAGAGGAATAAAATCAATTACTGGTTTTCAGAAAGAGATGGCTCTTTATCCCTCTCAAAATGCCCTTTCACAGTTGCTGCCCTACAGAGGACCAAGGCAAGAAGTTGTTGGCACAAAGCAAAACAGGTGAAATTGGAAGATGGTCCCAACTGGCACAACTGTGACGTGTATGGCCTTGGGCTTCAAAAATCTGAATGGTGCTTGTTGTTTGGGTTAAAATCTGTGTATTTACCCAGGTGTTGCTGTGGGATTCAGAACGGCAAGAAGGGGCTCTGAGGCTGAAATTATTTCCTGTGATAAAATCAAGTGGTGGTGTTGTGTTGCTAGGTCATTAAAGTAAATGTCCTTCCTTTGAGATCTCTGTTTAGTTCAGAGATTAGTCTTGGTTTTACCCTTCTTGCACATAGGCTTAGCTGAAAATCCCTTGCATAATCGTGGTATTTACTCATTTTCAGTGTATACAGGAGCCAAAAGAGAAGCAAGCACCTTAAAATTGATGAGGAAAATGGTAAGAAAAGAGGCCCCAATCTCATATTCCATTTTGTGGGGTTTGTGTGTTTGTTGACGAGAAATGGGATAAAATCCTGCCATGGAATAATGGTCTTCTGCTACAGTGCTTACAAAGTGATAACTTTGTGGGAAATACAGTACTCTGAGGAGTCCATCTGAGCTAATGGTGAAGGGGGTTGGAATAGTGAGGAAGAAAGGGAGTGTATGACTAAGGTAAGGAAAATTCAGCATAAATGAAGCCCCCAAGGAAAGACATGTGTGTACTCCTAGCTTTGGCCAATATCATGTACTCCGTGGAGTAATTTTGTGATAGAGCCATGTAGTGTATAATTTAACAAAATAATTAAGAAAAAAGAAATTAGTAAAAATGTCTCCCAGATCTGTATGAGCATATGCCAAGCATTGCATGGAGATAATAATTTGAAGGTGTGTGTCTCTGTATAAATATATATATTCAGAAAAAAGCTTCAACTAATGCCATGAAGATGGTTATTTCTGTTATCTGTGTCTCTGTGTCTGTTATTTTGTTTTGTGGATGGTTGGGCAGTGAGGTAACTGCCACCCAAAAGGGAGGGAAGGGGGGAATACATCATCCTGATTTAAAGGGTGATGCAGCATTGGCTTACATTTTGGAATGCTGTTTAAATGTTCCCAAGAAACATTTTTGTGTGACCTCCCATGATGTGTAACGTGGTGCTGGATTGGAGAAAGCTGCTCAAGACATGCCTGGTGTCTGCCCCATGAGTGGCTCAACTTGTGGCTCAGAGGGTTGGGAAAAAACCCCAAACTTGAAAACCATTGGCCTTCACCAAATTTATTTACCACAGATCATAGTTTGGTTTCATGTGACCCCCCAGGAATTAGATTGGGTTCATTTGGTTATTAAATCCCAAGTCCTTCTGGTCCTCTGAAGAAAGCTTAAAAATAAAGTCTTGTCAGACCTTATTCTAGTTGAATCTGGCCATGAGTAATAGTTTCTAGACAGTGTTGCTGCTTCTAACCCCATTACCAAGAACCGGTAGATTTCAGCAGCCTTTGAGATAAGCTTATCTGACACAGTGTTAATCAAACCCTTGGCTTGTTTCAGCCTGATTAACCACAAGCACTGGCCTTTATGTAATTCATGATTATTAGGATTTTTTAACCTGACAGAAGTGCAAAAGCAACTTGTGAAATCTTCCTTCTCCCATAAATAAGGATTGGGCAGTGGGAGCAGGGGAAGGGAAAGCCGGCTGCAGGAATGAGTCTCTGAGTTGGACCCAAGAGCCACTCTGTGTTTATACAGGATCTGTGCTCTGCTGTTGTTCATTTCTAATAATCAGACAGCATTCAGAATTAACTTAAATCAGCAAGTGCCATAGTTTGATCACTAGCTGCTCTGCACAAAACAAGCATTTTTTATAGAGTGCATGAGGTCTCACTCAGCTCAGTCTGCTCCCTCTGAATCCAAGATGCTCCCGAAGCTGCCTGGGAACAATATTAGTATGTAAACCTATGGAAACCTATGGGGCAATTGTCCATCTCAGTATAAAATTCAGCCTTGTGTAGTGGAGCACTTGAGGAGGAGCAAAGTATAGGGGTAAAACTGTTGAAAGGGCAACTGCAAGGTTGGAATGGAGCCTGTTATTTTTGGCACCTCTTTTGCCACGGATCACATCTAGATGAACTTACAAACGTGTTTGTTTAGCTTGCTGTGAAACAAAAGCTTTGCTTCTGATGGAGCACAAATATCACACCCACAGTCTCAGCTGCCAGACTTGCGAAAAAATCTGACTTTTTCCCAAGACAGCATCAGTTTTTCCCTATAGAGAAGATGGACAAAGCACCTGAGGAGTGCTATGTGCTGAGACTTGAGGAGAGGCTGATCCGGGGTGAGATGGGTGTTACCCACTTCTCTGCACTGGGTTTTGGGTGACTAACAGGGATTTGCCAGCATGGCAAACAGGTGATTTGAGGGTGTGTGCACACCACTGGAATTACAGAATTGTAAGTTTTTATTGCGAGCAGTCTCCATTCATTTAAACCAAGGCTGGGATAAATAATTGGTTTCAGCATTTTACCAGGTGCAAACCACATAATCCTGCATGGGAAAGAGGGGTGGCTCCACCAGAGCTGCTGGGTTTGGCTGAGTGCAAACAAACCTGTGAGAGGTGATCCAGCCAAATCAGAACCTGTGATGTGTGTCTGCCCTCCCTTTTTTTCATAACAGGTATTAATCATGACTCAGAATTATTGAAATTCTATTTCTACAAATAAAGATCAAGATGAGTCCTGCTTTCAACAACAGAGAGAGTAGTTTACATTGCCTTCCTAGATAAAGTCTGGGAGCCCTTAAACACTTCCTGGGTGGCATTGTAAGTACTGCCCAAGGAAGGAGACTGTAGGAAAGAGGGAATCAGTTGTAAATCCCACTACACTGTAAATCCCACTGTATATCCCAAAGCACTGGAAGGTGGTGGGCCCTGCCAGGATATGCCAAATAGAATCACTTTCACAGCTTTTCTGGTTACCAGATGCATTTAACAACTGATAATGATGTTTGCAGTGAATGGGTGATCTGAGGAAAAGCAGTTTTTATGATGAGTGGCTGCTTCCTTCTCTTCCCATTGAGCATCCAGCCCATTTCAGAGCTGCCAGTACTGACATCCAGCTTTCAGGGCTGGATGTCATCTACAATTTCAGACATTTACCTCAATCAGAGTTGTGTTTTTCTTGGACTTGGGATGAAGTTGGCCCAGGGGNAGGCGGCGATGCTGCCGTGCGCATCTCTGGGGCCCCGTGGAGGGCTGAGGCCCGGAGCGAGGGGGGATGGACGAACGGACGGACGGATGGATGGACGGATGGACAGTAGTAATTGTAAAGTTCAGTTTGCATTAAGGCACAGAGTATATATAGATTAAGTGGTTTCTAGTTTATCATTTAAAAGCATGTCCTCATTTGTGGGTTACATCCTGGCTTGTGAAGCACTGTGTGGGTGTGATCAGCTGATCATTTCAGATTGTTTTCTGACAGCTTTGCTCATACCCTGGTGGAGGAAATAAAGTGATTTGTTCCTGTTCTGTCTCCCTGCTTTACTTGTTTGAAGTGCTGGGTGTACTGACATTCAGCACACGCAGCAGCCATTTCTTTTAGGTTTTATTTTGTCCAGGATTTGTTTTCATATAGCAAATCATCTACTTCCTTTACATTCATGTCCCCTGGGGTTTAAATGGTGTAAGAACATACATGAGCCCCCAGATCTCCAAAGAGATTCATATCACTGGTAGTATCACTGGTATATTTGGAAAACCCTTTCCAAAAGGTGCTGAGTGCAGGCAGTTGTGCTGTGAAGGGGAAGGATTGTGAACATTTTCCTACTCTTGGAAGAGTCATCTTACTGCCAAATACCAATATTTAAGTAAAATAGCTTTTATGGCAAGTCCTTCCCTCTTTCCATTCTTAACTTCCAAGTGGCTGAAGTTCTGGGAGTGTGAGCAATCATTCTCTTGTATGCCAGCCAAGAAGTTATTGTTTTCTGACCTTTTTTCCCCGAGTTTTCCTGACCTGCACCTGGACTGGCCACGTGGCAACATGTTGTTGAGAACAGGGAGATGTGGCAGGGTGAGGTAGGTAGGCTGCACTGGGAGCTGGTGGCTAAACCAGCAGGAATTCATTTATTGGGAGGACTTGCTGAAGACTGCCCTTGTTTGAAAAAGCTGTATGTCAGTTATTTCAATAAAAACAATGAAACCCCCACTATAAAGTCGGGTATTTGAGGCCATTCTCTGATCCCAATGACTTGGAGTTACATACAAGTGTCCAACATGGGTGACACAATAAAGAAGGCCAAAGGAAGGAGAAAAGAAGGAAAAATAATCTGGGGGTGATTACTGATTTCCAGGGGGGCAACAGGCAGATGTTTCTCAGTGCAGTGATTTTTTTTTTTAGTCTTAAAAGAGGTATCATAACTCATGCTAAAGTTTTGTAGTCATGTGCAGGGGGAGTTTTGCAGAGCAGGAGGTGCATAGTGAAGCATTAGGAAAGTTTATTCTGGAGTAGGATCTAAACCCTCAGCAAAGGAGGAACAGACTCTTGCCATGTTAATTTGGTGGAAATCCTTCCACCTCCATCACAGTTGTCTTTTCCTGTGGGTAATTTTGGTTCATGGAATCACAGAATACCCCAAGTTGGAAGGGACCCACAGGATTCAATCATTGAGTCCAACTCCTGGCCCAGCACAGGAGCAGGAGGTTGCATGCAGGCTCCTCCTGGAGCTGATCAGATTCCTCATTCTCCTAGGATAAACATCCCAGCTGCTGGGATTCAGATCCCATTTACATGGGCTGGAGCTGTCTTGTTGCCAGACCAGCCAAGTGGGAGCTTTGGCTGTGCTCCATATAAACAACTCTGACTAAGCCAGCCA
The DNA here is from genome assembly GCA_008694505.1 of Cyanoderma ruficeps. Lineage (NCBI taxonomy): Eukaryota > Metazoa > Chordata > Aves > Passeriformes > Timaliidae > Cyanoderma > Cyanoderma ruficeps. Next base: position 2,121,528 of record VZDJ01001247.1, read on the forward strand.
CACTAAATTTGGAAAAGAATTAGGGGAACTCATTTTTAAACTGCCCTCGAGTATTTTATCTCCAGTTGCTCCATGTTATCATTTCATGGGAAGAGTTTCTGTTACTCCAGACTGTTTCCATCATGTTTATTTTCAGATAGTGTATTTTTATTTTCTGTAAACCAAAAGAGTTTAAAGATCCATTGAGGAACAGTGGATCAAGGGTCTGTCTGCTTCTCTTCCCACCTTCAGGTAGCACTGCAATTTCTGTTCAGCTGAGCCCTGCAAGGCCAGATCCTCATGAGGTGCTACTCACAATCTCTTTAAATAAACTGTTCTTCTAGTTTTAAGAGGGAGGAATACTTTTAATGAAAAGTTCCTTTGCAATAAGTAGTGTGAAGATTGGAAGAAACAGCCAGAAGCATTTGCCTCTTGATTCGTGTTTTGGTTTGTCATAGTCTGCACATAAAAATTACATCATCAATGTCCTATCTCTGATGTATATGTTGTGAATTGCAGAGTTTCTTTCCCTTCAGCCATCGTGCTTTAAGCTGATCTAAGCAGTACTGACAGTGAAGAATGACACTTCTGAGGCCATTTAGCCTTAATTGAAACACTTTTCCAAAATTACAGGTATTTCCTGTGATTGTTGCAAGTTTTTTCCCAACACCAGAATTTTATTCTTTGTCCCACTTCCTCTACAAACTTTTACTGCAGGATGCAGGCAGTAGTCAAGTGAGGTGCAGTGTCCCAGAGCCCTCTCTAAGAGATTAAGAGGATGATGCAAGCTAGAAAAGAAAAAGCCACAGTGCAAAACAGGGGCAAACCCTGAGCAGGAAACTCCACTGGGGCTGGGGCCAACAACATCCTACTGCTGGCCGGGACCAGGAGGAATAAAAATGCTACAAAGAAGGTTTTGGGAAACTTGTCCTTATTTGGAAAATAAGTTCATGCCTCTGCCCAAAGCAGGCTAGTTTTTGTAAGGCTGGGATATTCTGCTCTAGAGCAGCACCATATCCTGCTATTATACCCAAACATATCCTATAATCTGTATGCCTCTAAAAATCCATCTTAAAACTGAAGATGTGGAGTCCAGATTGTCACCAGGTGTCACGAGAACTCTGGGAAAGCCTTACAGAAGTGGTGAATTGACTCTGCTTCTGACATCCCTCCAGCTGAGTAGGATGGCTGTGCCAGTGCTGAGCCGGCTCCTCCATGTGCCTGGCGAGGGCTCCAGGGCATCAGGTCTGTCTTCCAGTGCTGGTGTGGGGTTGGAATGAGGCAGCAGTGGGGCAAAAGGAGCATCCAGTTCAGTGGAAGGCAGTGATCACATTGGTGCTTATGAAGGAGAAGGCTCCAGCTCAGCCCTCTGAGCTGGTTACGCGGGAGTGGCTGGAATGAAAGGTGGTGTTATGGAACGGAAGCGTTGGCATTGCCCCTGAACTTGGGGGATGCATCTTACTCTACATGACACTGGAAATGCACCTGCAGAAGCAGAGGAGCTGGTATGGAGGTTTGTCTTCTCATGCACATCCATGTTAGAAAATTAGGGAGTAATTCATAGAATCCCACAATGGTTTGGGTTGGGAGGAATCTTCAAACCCATCCAGTCCCACGCCCTGCCATGGGCAGGGACACCTTCCACTAAACCAGATTGCTCCTTGCCCCTGGCCTCAAACACTTCCATGAATTCCATTTCAGGAATGCTGTGTGACAGTCCTGGTCTAGGAGTCCATATAAAGGCATTAAGAAGTCTTAGTTCAAGAATTACCATTTTTTTTTCTCATACAGAAAATGTGATGTTTCCACACCCCAAGCAGAGCAAAGTGAAATTTTGAAAGCATCAAAGTTGCTTGAGATGTGGAATTTCTCTGATGTATGCTCAGAAAAAGCCCTTTAGCATGGAGCTCCCTAATTCCAAGAAGAAAGGGATCTCTCCAGTATCCAGGATATTTGGGATGCTCTCTAGATCATAGGCTAGGTTCTGGTTTTTGCATTGCTACAGACTCTTTCAGTCACATATATGCATATGTCTTTAATTTTAGCTTCACTTCCCCATCTGCAAAGCACCATTATTTCTTTGGTAGGGTTAATGAGTTAATTGCTTGTAAATTGTTTTAAGATTCTCAGAAGTGAGACCTCAGTGTTGCTGTTGCTGCTACCCATGAGATCTTGATCACAGCGAGACAATACCAGATTAGTGTTTATTGCAGCATGACTGAGGATATGTTTACACTAAAACAAAGACGAGACTGTAGTGCCCAAGCCTAGAAAAATCTCAGTAAGTGATAAAATTGTCTCCTATGGCTGAACATTAGCCAGTGTCAGTGGTTCTCTTTGAAAACCCTTTCACTCCTTGATCACCCTTGGCTCTGGGGCAGTGTTTCCCAGGGAGCGGTAGAGAGCATCTTTCCTTGGAGAAATGGATTTGGGGAATTCTTTGTTTGCTCTTAGAAAAAAAAAAGTCCCAAACCCAATGTTTTTCTGGACAAATTCTCTATGAATGCATCTCCAAGGGTTTCCTGATTTGTTCAGGAGTGACCCTTGGTACCCTCAGGAGTTCTTTCCCATGGAATCATGGAATGGTTTGGGCTAGATGGACCTTAAAGCCCCTCCAATTCCACTCCCTGTCATGGGCAGGGACACCTTCCACTATCCCAAGTTGCTCCAAGCCCCACCCAGCCTGGCCTTGGACACTTCCAGGGATCCAGGGGCAGCCACAGCTTCACTGTGCCAGCCTGTGCCATGGCCTCACCACCTTCACAAGGAAGAGTTCCTTCTCAATATCCCATCTAAACCTACTCTCTGTCAGTGGGAAGCCATTCCCCCTCGTCACTGTTGGGTGACCCTGGAACTGCCTCTTTTCCAAAGAGAAGAATTCGGGTCACTGGTGAGAAGTGCCTTGGTTCTGTGTAACAGGTTGTGAAGCCATGTACATGAAATACATTTAAATCTCTGTTTCACCTCAGGGAAGACAGAGGCCACCATCAAGAACTTCAGCCCCCACTACCGCCGCCAGTACGCCGTGGCTTTCTGCAGGCATGTGCAGGAGGAGCTGGAGCAGCACCGCCACTCCCAGTCCCGCTTCCTGAAAACCAGGGTAGGAGTTTGAACGTGCACAGCAGTTTGCATGAGCAGATGTTGGATTTGGGTCATTTTGGTTTGGGAGGGAAAAGCTGCATCTGGGTGCAGGTTTGAAGTTTTATTTTTGAAAATTCATCTTTATTTTGGTCTTGTTTATTTGTTTATCGTGGCATGAGGAGAACCGTTACATGAGTTTCTGGTACAAAGCGTTGGACATTTGGACAAAACTGGTTCCTTCTTGCTGGTTGCAAGGTTCTGCAAAATCTAGGGACAGAGATCATACTTTCAGGGAAGAGATTATGTAGAAAACATAATTAATCCTGTCATCCATGGCTCAGCGTTCTCTAAAGAAGATGGCAGTAGTTCCCTCTGTGGAGTGAACTATGGAAAGCTGGTTTTTATTAGAGGGGAGACAAAAAGAGAGACAAAAGTCTCATTATTAGAGGAAAATGAAGAGAACCAGTCTTCAAGATTAAGAAGATAAAAATGTAAATGTTCTGAACATACTGGAATTCATGGGTTTCCAACACTCTTGGAATGAGTAGGTAAAGCAGTGAGGTGGGATATTAGGAGATCTGTGTCTTTTCAGAAAGCTGCATATCAGTTACTACAGCACAGATGCAAAAGTGTTACAAAGAAATGAGAAACAATTTACTATATTATAATAAAACCCTACTTTTCATATCACTGAAATATTTACATTATGTAGTGGAAAATGGGAGGTAGTGAACTTCACGTCATTTTGCAAGGGTTGGAACTAGATGATCTTTAAGGTCTCTTCCAACCCAAACCAGTGTAGGATTCTCTGATCTTGCATTCAGCATGTCAGCTGAAATGTAAATGAATCTCTGTCTCAGAAATCTGTCAGTGTTGTGGAAGACAGCTCTCTGCTGCGTCCTCACCTTGGCTACAAGAATTTGCTTGTGTCTGTAGAACCTTCTGAAATCAGAGATGTTTATGGCTCCGAAATGCATTTGAAGGCTCAAAAGCCCTCAGAGCAGCATTGTGGAAATGTAGAAATAAAAGCTTCAAGATGGTCAGTGGTGCAGAGAAGGAGTCTCAAATGTCACCAATTGTCTCTGTAGCCCACGGGGGAAGCTGGGACAGTTCTGTACGAGGCAGAGCTGCTGCACTTCGCTGAGGACCTGAAGAAGTGGAAGGACAGATATGTCGTCATCAAAAATGACTACACTGTGGATTGCTTTGAGACCAAAGAGGTGAGTGCTGCTTCTGCTTGAACACTCCTAGGTAAACCAATAGCAAGTGGATTTGCTGCTGCTGCTGCCTTGCCTTCAGCAATAGGAGGTGACACCTTGTCCTCATTAGGGTGGCTCCAGTGGAAACCCCGCAGGGATGGCTGAGGGTACAGCCAAGTGCCTTGCCTTGGCCACATATATCAGCAAGAACTAACAAATCCTTTTAACAGCACTTAAGCCTTCCTGTGCCTGTCCCAGAACACTTCTCATCTGTACATCCCTGTAATACATCCCTGTGCTCCTGCAGTTGGATCTGAAGTAGCAGGGTTTGGGTGGCTCCAGGCTGACTACAGTGGAGGTTTTTGCCTGGAAGCTGCCATAGTCAAACTAGTCCTGGCTGACAAATCCAACAAATTGGGCTCAGGAGAAAATCCCATCCTTTTTCCCTCCTTTCCATCCCCGACTCCTCACCACAGCAGATGTGCACTGAGAGGATATTTTCAAACATGTTTTTTACATTTAGCCATGTTTTAGGTATGACATGCCTAGGGAACATTTCCAAAATTCATCCTGACAAAAAGATTCTCCCTTTGGGCAATATCACCTTGCATTGAAATCACGAAATATCCTGAGTTGGAAGGAACCCACAAGGATCATGGAGTCAACTCCTGGCTTTGTCAGTGAATTGTGTATTATATGTTTTCACTCTCCTTAAATCTCTATTTGACAATACTTCATCTCTGTTGATTTTCCAGGCCTACCAGAAGGGAGCCAGCCCTAAATACCACGTTCTTCCTGCAGGAGGCAAAGTCCTGACTTCAGAAGAAGATTACAATTTGCTGTCTGATAAACATTTTCCAGACCCTGTTGGTGAGTCCTGCTCAAAGCTGAACTGCCAAAGCCGAGGCTCTGTTCCTTACTCTGTTCTGGGAAGGCTTTCAGGCTCCAGTTTAAAATGGGGTAGCAGAAGATGCCCACAGCCCTTTCCCCAAGTTCAAGCACAGCTCCAGAGTGAATGAACAAAGCAGATGCTGTAAGCCAACACTCAGAGAAACGCTGGCTCCCTTTCTTCCCAGCATACCAGCACAAAGCTGCTGGAAGCTGTGCAGAAGCAGGGCAGGAACCACAGCACCATTGTTCCCGGGCTTTGTTAATATTCCTGGTTTATTTGTTTCCATTTTTAGATGCCAGCTGTCTGTGTTGACTCACAGCTGATAATAAGTCCCACAGAGAGGGCAGGAAGGTGGCTGCTTCTGCGTTTGTTGTTTCTGGGCCAGGAACTGCTGTGGTCCTGCCTGCCCCCACTCCACCAAGATGGAGAAAATTCAGGCTTTACGGAAGCAGGTCTCACATTGCAGAGTCAGATTTGGAGAATGGGATGCCATATAACAAAAGGGATAAGGGCAACTTGAAGACAAGGATTCATTTTTTTGAGTCCTTTAAATCCTTAGGGTTTAAAAGTTAGGTGCACTCTCACACCCTTTCCCAAAGACAGGATGGTCAGAGGGGCTTGGAGGTGTCCAGTGTGTGTCACCACAGCTCTGCAGCAGTTGGAGTTGAGTGATGTGGAGCACCTGAAGGGTGCTCATGGGCTTCCCATGGGTCTCCCTTCACAAAGAGCATCACTTCATCTTTATGGCCCTACTCCCCATCTGTGTGGTGCTGAAGACCCTCTGAGGTGAACCTCTTGTGTCTGGGCTCTCAATGCATGTCAGTGACTCCAGATTGGGTCTGGTCATGCCTAAATGTGCTGTCCAGCACCCCCTGTGTGCAGGGACATGGGGCAGGTGGGAGCTGGAGGTACTTGGTGCTTTCTTTATGTCACCTGCAAGGGCTTGAAGTGACAGTTTTTAAGGGCAGTTGTGTGTGGAAGTCCTGGAACCAGGGAAAGCACTGCTGTTCCAACACGGTTTATTTAATGCAGTTTATTTCTATAAGAAAGTCCATATACGCCCAAATGGTCTTTATGTGGAACAGACCAGAGCTCCCCACTAATTTACTTATCTGCCATGAAAACCATTTTCCTAGCAGCTGCAATCCAGTGAAATAGTTTCTTTGAAATTTTGCCAAAACTAGATTTTTGCCACCTTGAATACAAAGCAAGAGCCCATCGAGTTGCTGTGGTGTAACTCAGAGAGGTGGTTGATTCCAGCGGAATCCCAGCCGTGTCCCCCTGTCCTCTGTGTCCAATCACCTGGACTGGGAAGGAGATCAACCTGCTGGCAAAGGTCTGGCACAGAGCCAGCCCTGAGGAAATCGGCAGCTCTCAAGCAGAGGTGTTTTTGTGCAGGCTCAAGTGAGGAGGCAGCTGCAGCCTTCGTTCCGCTCCCGAAGGAGTTCCCGGTGTACCTGTGGCAGCCCTTCTCCCGACACAGCTACTACTGCTTCCCGGAGCCAGGGGCACAGAGACGCTTCAGCGCCGTGCTGGGGGACTGCGTGCGGCATTCCAACCACGGTGAGTGCGGGATGGGACTGTGTGGGACATTCCAACCACGGTGAGTGCGGGATGGGACTGTGTGGGACATTCCAGCCACGGTGAGTCCTGGAATGGGGACTGTGTGGGACATTCCAACCACGGTGAGTGTGGGATGGGACTGTGTGGGACATTCCAACCACGGTGAGTGCGGGATGGGACTGTGTGGGACATTCCAACCACGGTGAGTGCGGGATGGGGATTGTGTGGGACATCCCAACCATGGTGGGTGTAGGATGGGACTGTGTGGGACATTCCAACCATGGTGAGTGCGGAATGGGGATTGTGTGGGACATTCCAACCATGATGGGTGTGGGATGGGACTGTGTGGGACATTCCAACCATGGTGAGTGCAGGATGGGACTGTGTAGGACATTCCAACCACGGTGAGTGCTGGAATGGGTATTGTGTGGGACATTCCAACCATGGTGAGTGCAGGAAGGGCTCAGCCTGGGACAGTGTCACCCACCCAGGAATGCTGGAACAGCTGTGGGGAAATGCAGGTCACTCATGAAAGGTGCTTGGCTTCAGCACCCCGAGGAATGAATCAACACAGCCCTGTTGCTTGCTGTGTTGGGAACACAGTTAGGTGGGGTTTGGGGTGCAGTGGGTGTGAGCTTGAGTAGAAAACATGGTCGTGTAATGATCCAAAATCCCTAAGAGGTGTTAATTATTAAGGCACAGCAAACCTGCACCTGTGTTTGCAAGCGGGCTCAGCCATCACAGGTAAAGAGTCAGGAATAATGGAATATCCTGAATTAGAAGGGATTCACAAGGATCATGGAGTTCAACTCGTGGCCTTGCATAGACAATTCCAAGAATCCAACCCTGTGCCATACAGGAGACCAGGTGTGCACAACATGGAGGGAGTGTATTCCCCCAGTACATTCCCGTGTTGTTAAATACACATCACTCCTGATCAAACATCTGGCCTTCCTGCAGATGTTTCAATGACAGCTCAAGCCCTAGCCATGGTTAAGCCTTGTCCATGAATGCTGTGTAGAACACAGTATTGATTGTCCACACAAAGATAAATTCTAAATGTCACTTTCTGAATAGGTTAGACTAGAAGACTTTAAAAAATCCTTAATTTGTGGCTTGTTAGGGTTATAAAAACAACTTTGCTTCCATGAAATTAGGCCATCATTATGAGCTGGATCCTTCAGAAAAAGAAATGCTTTCCTGATCTTCAGATGACATTTTTTTCCAACAATATACCCTCAGTTCTCCACTGGTCTCCAGAGTCTTCCATGCCTTTAGTGTCACTTCGGAGTCCCATCTGCTCCTGCTGCTCTTGGTGGGAGACGGGAACACTCAGCAACTTCTCCACTAAACTCAGCTGCTTGGGTCTGAAGCCCAGACTTGTGGATAAATGAATTGTGAGTGCAGGGTGTGAACAGTCCCTTTAATTAACAGAAGTGGCTGCTGGTGAATGATTTTTTAGCTGTCACTTCAGTCTCATGGTCATCAGCTTCACCCATTGCCCTCAGACAGCTTTCCCCTGATGTCCTCTCTGGATTATTCTCGACAGCCATCTCTTTTTCCTTGTCTTCACTGCCAGAGGCATTCCTGGTTTCCTTTAGGACTCCATTCCCATGAGGAAAACACACGACTGCATTTCTAGGCAGTTTCCTAAGATGTGCAGTTACTTGTGTGGTGCTCAGGACTGGCTGGTTTTGGGGGCCTTCTTCACAGGAAACGTGGGATTCTCGATCCCAGTGCTATACAGGTGGTGTACACACCCCATTCCTGGTCCCAGTGCTGTCCAGGTGCTATACAATCCCTAATTGCATTCCCAATGCTGTCCAGGTTGTGAACAGTCCCCATTCCCAGTGCTATCCAGGTGGTGTACAGTGTCCTAACACTCTGGACTTGGCTCCTCACCAAGGTTTGAGAGGGAGATGGGGACACAATCAAGTTTTCCTGGCACTCCATGACTTGAAGCCTGTTCATGATGTTTGGGGATTTTAATTTCTCTCCTGGAACAAGTGTAATGGGTTTGACATAGCTTTTGGCAGCCTGGTTTTTCCTTAAAGTTCAGTTCATCACTCTAGGGGCCAATCCTGAACTGGCAGAAGCTGGGTTTTGATGACCTAAGAGGTCTTTTCCATCTCCAAGCCTGCAAGTCTGCACCTCATTTTATTTCATGTGGCTTAGCTATTGCTCATTTATGCATCTGTTTCCAGGATTTATCCCTCCCAGCTTTTCCCATGGCCCAGTTTTTATCTGACAGACAATGCCTTAAGGCTCATCCTTACTTCTGCCCAACGGGATGAGAAGCAGATAAAGACGGTCTGAATTAGGATCTACTGTTGTACCAGGAAAAGAGTTTTTAACAGCTATCAGGGAAGCAGGAGCCCCTTTTATGGGGATTTCTTGGAGTTATGTTATCCCCTGGAGACCTAGGTGCTGCAAGTAGAAAAATGATCACTGACAAGCACCTCAGTAACCTGAACTCTGCCCTTGGAGAGAATTTTTTTCCCAAGGGCTTCATATTGATTCCTATTCATTCGCACATCACTGAAAAATATTAGTTTATTAATATTTTTAAAGTCTTTTTTGCAAATACTTCTGCTGACAAAAACAGGTGTCTGAGCAATCTTACAAAGTTACAGCTGTGTGCAGCAAAACACTGGGTAATAAGGATTGCGGTAGAAAATTTATTAAAAAATAGTCGAAAAGAGAAAAGAACTCTGAAAAATCCTTCATGTTTGATTGTGAAATATAATTTAGTGGCATAAGGAGCTCAGACCAAGGCAATACTCACTCCACCTCTTCCCAAAGTGCCGAGTTCCCATTTACCAGGGCAGATTTGGCAAGGGCAGGACAAAGACAAATGTCATGTCTGATCAGAAGGAGTCTTTCTGTCCCTGCTGTGATCTGCCACTCCTGGAAAGGAATGTACTGCACTGGGCTTTAGCCAAGGACTAGGAGGAGTTCGTGGCTACAGTGTGTTTTATTTCTCCCAGGAAGCAGAGTTAAACATGGAAAGCTGGAGTGAATCAGTGCCGGGAGCCGCCCTGGCATTCAGCTGCTTCCTGTCCCCACACTCTCTGGTATAAATACCCAGCCCAGCCTGTGTTTCTGGGATTTCTGGGCAGAGCAAAAGCATTGGGATTTACTGTGCACCACTGGGAAATGGCATGCAGATGTTTGGAGCGTGGGCTGTTGTGTCTTTCCCCTCTCGACTTTCCTCTTGTCTTTGCCCTTTATACTCATTGATGAGGGCTTGGTGGTTTGAGGGGACAATGATCATCTTCAGCAGCAATGGAACATGAAGATCAAATGCTTTTTGGGTTTTAATTTGTGAGGTGGGGTGATTAGGGCTAATTAGTGAGAAAACAAGTACCCCGGGAGCAGCAGAGGAGCCCCAACAGCCCAGTGGGTGCAGGGGGTCCCTGGAGGGGACTGCTGACTGTTCTCTGCTGCTTCTAGGGAGCCTGTCCTTCCCAAGTGTCTCTGCAGGTCAGACCTCCAGAAGTGTAGGATTTTTAAAATTCCTCAGCTTTTTAAAGGAGCTGTGCTTGAGTTTAGGTGTGTGGAGGAAGCGGTTTAGCATTTTCCTCCAATTTCCTAAGCTGCTCCTGCCAGGTTAGATGGGGGTGGCAGGCAGCATGGGATTCTTTGGTTTGCCTCATCTCTATGATCCACTCTGATCCACAGCCTGGACTTACCTGGTTCCATCTTGCTCCCTGTTTCCTTAGTGAAATGCTGAGAAGTGCACACCTCAAATCTGGGGGAAATCTGCTGCTGAAATGGCCACCTAGCCCCCAATGGGGATGTTTTATCAGTCCCACAATGGCAACAGTGAGGGAAAGGCTCAAAATATTCAAAGGGCTCTAATATTAGCTATTTCTCAGGTTTTAATCCTTTATGTTTGAATGTTTTGAAAATCAGACTGAAGTTTCTTCTGAGTACTTCTTGAATTACTTGGGTTTTTAGGTCTTCTTACTTCCTATATAAGTTTAACTCAGTAATTGCTGCTAAAAGTGGAGAACCCACTTGGTGCTGGGATAGAAGGAAGTCTGCATGATGGAAAGGAAATGACAACTAGCTCATTCTGGGAGACAATGAGTTTCACTTCATGATTTTGGTTTTTTCATCTGGTTTGACTTCACGTCTACATCTTGACAATCACCCTCCTGACATAGGAAGCTGAGGGACTTTCAAAACCATATCCTGTCATCTCCCATTTCAACAGAAACAACATCAAAAATTATTTTGAGCAATAAATATATTAAAGAAGTATAATAATATACATTAGGCAAGAAAGAAAGACAAAAGCTTGTGCAGGGCAGATTTTTTTATATCCATCTCTGACTTTCAGGGTTGCCATTATTGGTGTCTGCGTTTCCTTTTTCAGCTCTGAATTTATCTGACCATTGTTTTTCTCATTTCTAATTTTCCTATGTTACATGTCTATAGTACCTGTATAGGACTCAGCAACTCTTGGACTAGAAATTCAGAATAATTCCAGGAGCACTGATAAAGGTTGAGAAGCAGACATGAAATCCTTGAGCTGAGGGATGAATGTGTCTGTGTATCTCTATATACAGAGCAGAACACTTGTCAGGAGTCCAGATACCACTTTGGAAGGGTTTCTGAGTCTTCATGCCACAAACAGGGTGGCCTTTCTTCCTGGAGAGGGAGATGAGGGGAAGGATTTTCTTGTTGCCTGTTTCCAATAGATGTGGAGGGAGCAATTAGAGGAGAACTGAGAAGGAAATTGCTTTTTATGACATTAAAGAAAAATGGTCTTGTGCACTGGGATGAAACTGAGGCCTTTTGTAAGGTTTGTGTGGTAATTTGGGGTGGGAAAAAATACAAATGGAGATAATATTTACCCCTTCATCTACCAAGACTTGTGTCTTGGCTCCTCTCAAGCAGCTGCTGTACTTGGGTTAATTAAATCCCTTTTTGGTTAATAAGACCATCTGTGATCCACATGAGTGGCTGAGACCGTGGCAGTTCTTTCACCAGTCACATGAGTTCCAAATAGACTCCAGAAACTGATGTGTAAACATCCATAGGAATATTAATGTTGCCATAACAGACAAAGCCATTTGATGAGGCTTATGGGGTGCTAAAAAAACTCACTAAAACTTGCAGCACATGATATAGAAAATTTTTTTATAATTTAGAATATTTTGCTTGAAATAAGACTATTTCTCCTCTATCTAGGATGTTTTTGCTCTACAGCATGAGCTCATTCAGTCAGTGTAGCTTTTGCCTTTCCTGCCAGCGTGGTTTCCTACACTGTGGTGAGGATTTTCAGTCTGTACGAGTGACACTCATTCTGCAACATCAAGATGATGAATGTGCTAAAATCATAATTGCCATTACATTCTTCCTATCTCCCTCACCTCGGGCTGATTATCTTCTTCTTATGTACTACCAAGCGTGGGGTGGTGCAGGGGAGCCACTGCCCTGAGCCCACCAGTACCCAGCCTGTTTTAGGAGCTGTGAAGACTCATTTGTGCAGAGCCAGGTGATGTTCAGGCTCCAGCTTTGAAGTTCTGCAGCAGAGAAATCACGGACTCACAGAATTATGGAATGGTTTGAGTGGGAAGGAACCTCCGACCATGGGCAGGGACACCTTCCACTAGCCCAGGTTGCTCCAAGCCCTGTCCAACATGGCCTTGGACACTTCCAGGGATTCAGGGGCAGCCACAGCTTCTCTGAGCATCCAGTGCCAGGGCCTCCCCACCCTCACAGGGAAGGATTCTTTCCCAATATCCCATCTAACCCTGCCCTCTGGCAGTGGGAAGCCATTCCTCCTTGTCCTGTCACTCCATCCCTTGTGTCCAGAGTCCCTCTCCAGCCTCTCTTGGAGTAGGTACTGGAAGGCCACAATAAAATCACCCTAGAGCCTTTTCTTCTCCAAATTCCCACCTGCTCCAAGAATATAGTAGCTGGTTTGGAAAGCACTTGGGATGCTGTGATCCTTTGTGTGTGTTTATGCAGTGTTCATTAATTTTTTTAGACCATGAAACCCACAGCTGCTGGTCCCCTCATTGGAGTTTCGTTGTGCCCTCTATGGTGCTGCCTCTGAACAGCTTTAATCTGGGTGCTGTGTGCTGATAACCAAACAGTTAACGCTGCTCAGTGTTGGTTTGGTGGCCACGGAAGGAACTTGTGCTGCAAAGCTCTATTTGCTATAAATACAGCGTATTCTTACAGGGCTGTATCATGTTTGGAAGTGACCTCATCGAGCTTCTGTTGGTGGTTAGCAGCTTCACACCACGTGCTCTGTGGATAATGTATGTGCCAGCACACTGCTTGCAGGAGATCCCCTGAGCTGGGAGGTTGATGCCTCGCAGGCCCAGAGCACTACTTTGCTAACAACACAGGACAGCATTTTGTGAGGGTAAAATGTGTGTCCTTTTATTTAGAAGGTCATTTCAGCTGTGTTGAAGCCATGTCCCAAGCCCCCAGGAACCTCCCTTTTCCTGAGGTACAGTTCCTGAGCTTTCCTCATCTCCCCACATTCAAAGCATCTTTTCTTACCTGCCATTCTGGTGGGTTGGGGCCATTGCTTATTTTTTGGAGACAGAATTTCCACAGTTTAATTTTGTTGGAGTTGATGACCATGGCCTTTTTACCAGCTGTCTGTGGTATCTAAAAAGTCTGTCTAAAAGGTATCACATGATGGAGCCCACATGAGGTCTTAGAAAGGTAAATAATTTTTTATCATGCTCATTTAGTTTTATTTGAAGGGTGTCCCCTATTTGTGGTGCTGGTAGGTTGGCAGAGTGATTCCTTCCCTGCAGGAATGTCTCTTGCTCCCTGATGGTCTCCAGCTGCCTCCACACCAAATCCTTGGGGGCTGGCGGAGTGGGAGCACTATCTTTGAAGTGCCAGTACCACTATCCTGTCTCTTTAGTTGGTTTGGAGTTGTGTATTTTCCTTTATTTTTACCAGCTTTGGTTTTTAAATAACAAAATTTTATATTACAAATTTTTAAATTTTTAAACAAATTTTAAAATTAAAAAAACCCCAACCAGTTAGAAATCGATTATTTTTTAAATTACAGAGTGTGTATAGTGGAAAGCAGGGGAAAAGCAAGTCTAAATATATACAAAAGAAACAGATGCTAGGGTGAGAGGGGAATGACTTGGAAGGATGAGAAAATTGGGAAAATGTAATTTGCATTTCTTAGCATGAAATCTGTTCTCTTGAGGGCAGCACTGTCTAGTGGAAATAAGAAGGAGTGAAAGCACCAGCTTTTGAGACTGCACTTCAAATTCCAAATATTTCTTTATCTGCCTCCAACTATTTATTTGTAACATCACAAGAAGGAAGGCCCTACCCCAATACCTGTACTGAGATTTTTGTGTCCCAGGAAAAGGCCCTATAAGTGACCAACAAGAAGGGGTTACGAGAGATGCTCTGGCATTACCTTCACCAGAGCTAGTTCTCCATCAAATAGATGAGGAAGCAAGGAAATAATATTGTGAGATCACCTAAAATCAAATGCAGTTTTTACTCATTTATCATATCCCAAAAACTAATAGTAAGTGATATTCTCCTCCTCAGTGAAAGGCCACCAGACTGGACTCCTTGGTCATCTTCATCACCTTCCAATGATTGTCCTCCTGCCTTCTCCACTCTTTCTTCAAAGCCTGTTGCCTTGAATGATTTGAGGGGATATTAGTGGGCCCTGCTGTCTTGTAGGAGGGAACTAAAAAGTTATGAGTTTTTTATATGTCTTGTGAATGTCTTGTGTTGGGAAGAGACATTGGAGAGAGCTGCAGTTCCTGAGGCTGGTGGGCCTGAGCCTGGCAAGGCCTGTGGGCCCTGACATGATCATCTCCTACAAAAACAGCCATCACTGGGTGCCACATTGCTTTAATACAAATTAGTTACCTGCAGGAAGAATTCCAGGCTCATATAAATGATATTCCCTGCATGCAGAATCTGGCTGAGATGCTGCAGGAAGCAGATGAAGCCAGGGTGGATTGCTCCTGAGTTTTGGTGGTCACATGAAGGGCGTTATGTCAGAGTCAGCATTTCTTTAATTAAAACATGTGCTCTGTGAGCTCAGACTTCTGGATTCTGGTTTAACACTTGTTCAACTACATCTTTGGGCCTCAGCCTTGTGTGAAATGTCAGCCAAAAGGCTGAGGTTATTCTTTGTGGTGGAGCTCACTTTGGTAAAGCACTTCATCCACAGTGAATGGATTGCACTGAGTTCAACCATTAACCCAGCCATGTTCACCACTAAACCATGTCCCCAAGTGCCACTAGTGACAGTTATTGTTCAGAGGGACAGTTTAAATGGGATGTTGAAACAATCAATTTTTAGCAGCTGTGGCAGTGTTATAAAGGCATCTTCCTTTGCTTGTAATTAAGAAAAATCATCATCTGAGTGATTAAACCTTCTCACCAGCAACCCCAAGGCAGCGATGTGCAGTACAGACAGATGCACAGTTTGAACTGGAATGTTCAAATGCAGATTTCATATTATCTGGATTTGCTGTAAATCCAGTTTGAGCCAGATGCAGCTGTAACACTCAGCCTGTCTGGTAACGAGTCCCATCTGTAGAAGTTCTTGCACAAAGCTGGAGAAGGTGCTTGGGTGATTTTCCAAGTGCAAGGCATCCTGGATTAAGCACACAGTTATCAGTCTGGGTACTTGCCTTTTGCCGGAGAACATTCAGTAACCTTCCTGGCTTTGTGTGGATTAGGGTAAGGAATACTGCAGCCTGCGCTGCCCTAAGCTGCTCCCCTCCTTGCAACCAGAAGGAGACATGGATCACTCAGGACAGGTGCTAGGATGGCTGAAGGGAAGCCCCTGTGAGGGCTTCAGGAGAGGGTAGCATCCATCATGCTTTCCTCTGATGCACACTTGTCCCTGGCACCACTGGGCTTTGCCACCTGCCCCGTTTGCAGCTGCAGCTCTGCCGCTGCAGCCCAGGGCCCAGCTGCTGCCTCGCACGCGAGCGCGGCTCCCCCAACAACCGAGCCCTTGTTTCCCTGGCCTTGCTGAGGCTGCCAAGCCACAGCCCTGCTCCAGCCTTCCCATGGACTGCTGGATGGGATGGGCAGAACCCTAGCTCTGAGGTCATGCAGGATGTGCATGGCAGCTCCTTTCAGCTGGGTACAATTCCCTTTTCTTGAGCCCTGCCCATGACTGTGGTTCTGTCTCATGTGCCTCACCAGCAGCTTCTGCCCAGCCTGACACTGGATGCATCTACTTGTTCAAAGCCTTAGCACTGAGGCAGTCTTTTCCTCCTATGGAAAGTGAGAATGAAATTGCCTAAATTAAGCAATTGTAGCAGCCTTGAAGGATAAAGCTTTCTTTCTGCTTGGAGTTGTTTTTGTAGCAAGACTGCCGTGATTGTGTTTGTGTCCTGTGTTTACTGGCATAGGAAAGAATGTGGGATTGGGATTTTAGGCACTTACAGCTTGATGTTTTTCCCATGAGCTATTCAAATGAATCACTCTTGGATTTTTAGCACCTTCTTCCCACTGCAGTACGGGCTTGGGGACAGTCAGAACAGAGGGAGAATACTCCCTTGAGCATGGATTTAAAACTTGATGATCTTAGAGGGCAGACTCTTGTCAGCACTGGTGCATCACCATCTCAGCAGGTCCAAGATCCAGCCTCTTGGATGGTCTGTTTTCCCTTTGGGTTAAGAGGGAGCACAGCTGTGAAGGAGGAAAACATGTGAGTCATGACTGGAGGGCTGTGGGAGCTGCAGTTTTCGCTCCCTGCAGCCAAGCTAGGCCCTCTTCTCATCAAAATATTTTGAGCTTTATTTTGGGAGAAAAGTTTTTGAATGCAATGCTCCACCTCAGTTTCTCAGGTGGAACACTCCATTCTTTCATTAAAACTGTGGTCAGAGGATGTCTTCTCAGCACTGAACAGCCTGATTTACAACTAATACTGATATTTTTGCAGTCTGGTCTGTGACTTGCAATGACAAATGCAGCAGTGAAGGTAGGGTTGGGATTTTACCTGGCTCATTCTTTTTTCATTTGATCATTGTATGGGCTTGGAGAATTTGTGTGATGTCTTTGGATCTCCAAGTATCTGCAGATGAAGAACAGCATCAAGAGAGTGGCACTGAGATAGTGTTTAGTGCTCCTCAGTGTGTTTTACAAACCTTCCAGCAGTCATTGCAGCCAGGCGAAACTGTGAAAGGGCAAATTCTGACATTTGGGCTCTGAGCAGATCTGAAACCCTGCAGCTTTCAAGCAGTTTTCAAGCTTCAAGGATAAAGCCCTGATGACATTAATTGTAGGTTTCTGTAGCTTTTATTTTTGTTGCAGTGCATAGAGGAGATATTTCAAGCATTACTGGGGTGTTAATCCTCCATGTTTCCAATAATTTCACTAATCCCTGCATTTATGCAAGGCTCCTGTAAAGCTTCTCTCTGGAGCAGTTTTCATGAACTTAAAGCATGGTGCTTTCTTTGTTGAGGTCTGTTTTGTTGTATATCCAGGAAAAAACATCTTGATCATCAGTTTCTTAACAAAACAAAGGAACAAAAATTATTAGTTATTGGGGAGTGTTAACTCAGGATTTAGCAATTTATCCAATGAGCTGCCTCCTGTTATCTTAAACTAAAGTGGAAGAATTCCCAACTGGTGGCCCTGCCACACGCTGTCAGAGTCTTCCTATGTGCCACCTTATATTGCTCACAGGTGCTCAAGGGATGAGCTTTCCTATGTTAATGCATTTTTGAATTGTAGTGAATGCCCAAGATCTCCAGGCATTTGGGCTTAGTAAATTATTTAAAAATACACTGCTAGGTGCATGTGGAGTGGGAAATGGATCAGAAAAAGATGGTTATTTTTTAAAGGTTATTTCTGGGTAAATCCTTTATGTTACTTTTTGTTTTCTCCAGACTTTCTCAAACAGACCACATATGAAGTGGAGGCATTCTTAGAGGCCATTCAGTTCTTCCGGCAGGAGAAAGGCCACTATGGCACGTGGGAAATGCTGACTGGCAATGAAAAAGAGGTAAAAGAATATATTCCTGATGGGTTTTTGGCTTTGGGTATGGCAGCTCTGAGGACAGTGAAGATTATTAATTCTCTTGGCAAAAAAGGGCATCTTAAAAAAGAAAATTTAGTAGGTAGAAATACCTGAGATTTTAAGACATCTCTTATTCATATGTAAGTGATAATTCTTTTTAAACAAAAACTTCTGGAAAAGAGTCTTGCAAAGTAACAGTTACACTTAAACACCAAAAATCTGTGTACTTCAGTTCTGCAGAAATGAAATGCTAAGCCCAGGGTCTGGGTCCATACTTGGATACCTGGCTTTGGAGCACTCCTGGTAGCTGAGATTACCCCACAATCCCACTGGAATCACTCCACATGACTTTTAGTGCATTATTTACACCCTGATTTATAATTTTTTTCCCAAAGACTGAGCACTCAGCAGCAAATGTTTACTTGTTTATTTTAGTGCCAACTGCTGGCTGTTTTCTGTGATAAAATCTGGCTTCCCTTTATTTGTTTTAAGAAACCAGATTGTTGTTTTAGAAGAAGCCTACCTTTGAAATGCTGAAAAATGTGGAATGTGGAGAAAAATCTATAAACAGTGTCTTTCCCACTGCCATCATATCAGTGATTGAAGTTCCCTGCTAACATCTGATAATAAAATCTTTACTTCAAGGAGTTACATGAGGGTTTTTCTCTTCTCCCCTCCTCCCTCATGTTATGGAGCTATTATAGTGCTAGCTTCATTTTATGTTTTATTTTTCCTATTGCTTGCCAACAACTTACTCATAACCCATATACCTCAAGAGAGCTGTAATCAGAAGACATCCAGCCTAGTTCCACTATTATCTTCTTAGCAATAATTCATTCTGTAAGTATAGTGTGTTCTCATGGCCTGCTTGGACCAAACATAATAATTATTTTAGGCAAATATCCAAGCTAAGTGAGTGGTTTGGAGCAAGCAGGATGAAATTTGTTGCTGTAAAAGTCCCTGCAGAATGCCAAGAAATGCATTTGCTGACACTCATTTGTGGTGGCTGAGTCCTCGCAGTGTCAGCGCTCACTGAGGCTGCAGCATGGCTGGAATGGGAGCATGAGCCCAGGCACCTGAGGGAAGATCCACCAATGCCTTAAAAATGTTCCCAGAGAACTCAAGGTTCTTCACAATATAAAATCGTGGAATCACAGCATATCCTGAGCTGGAAGGGACTCACAGGGACCATTCAGTCTAGCTCCTGGCCTTGCACAGACACCCCAACAATCCCACCCTGAGAGCACTGTCCAAGCACTCCTGGAGCTCTGGCAGCCTTGGGGTTGTGCCCATTCTCTGGGGAGCCTGGGCAGTGCCCAGCACCCTCTGGGGAAGGACCTTTCCCTGACAGCCAACCTAACCCTCCCCTGACACAGCTTCTTGCCTTGCCCTTGGCTCTTAAATCTATCCAATCTGTTGTCACGTTTATTGTTTGTGATAGTTTGGGTTACTCACAAGATCTTTTTTAAGGAAGCCATTAGTTAAGGACCCGAATTAGTGAATTGCTTTTGACAGACATTTGAGTCAGCAGAGCTGAATCTGAAGTGTTGCTGTGGCATTATCTATAAGTACTTAACTTAAATGAAACTACAATAGAAGTGTATTGCATATTCAAGGTATATTAGAGGTATATTACAGCAGGATATTGTGTGTTGTATTTTCCTAGGGGCTGTTTTACACTGAGCTGCAGTCAGAGTCATTCTTTACTTGTGCTGCTCTAGTTCCTGCCACTTCCCTCTGCTGGTGTGGATGCACGCCTCAGACCCCTCTGGCAGCTGTAATACATGAGGTGCAGTGTCTGAAAGCACTGACATGAATGAAAAAGCCCTGGCATGATGAAAACGGAAAGCTGAGGGGTGTTTTGGCACTCTGCATTGGCTCAGCCAGCAGCTGGGTACACCATGGATGTGATCCCAAATTTGGATTGTGCTGGGCTGTTGGTGCAGCTTACTCAGGCCAGGGACAGTTTCTATAAATAAAAACATGGAGAGGGAGGCCTAGACTCCCAAAATCATATGTATATTAAGTCTTGAATATTTATTTGGTGCATTTGAATGGGGCAGGTAAGGAAGGAGTTGCAGTTCAAATCGAGGCAGAGAGAGTGCAAAGGCTCTGTGGGTAATTCCTGGCAGCTGGCAGGGACAGCTGAGCCACAGCCTGCATGCATCACTCTGTGCTGCAGTGCTCAGCCTTCAGGTAAAAACAGGGCATGAACTTGTCCTTTTCATCTCCTGACCATGCAGATCCTGAGCAACCTGGTGATGGAGGAACTGCTGCCTAACCTCCAGACAATGATCCTGCCTAAAATGAAGGGAAAGAGGAATGACAGGAAACGGGCCTGGTTTGGGGTAAGGACTGATACTTGCAGAATAGCTGTTGCTCATAGCAGCTCTCTGTGGGTGCTGATTCTGATCTCTGCTTCTCAATTTGATTTGGTCCAGATCGTAGAGGAAACCTATGGCTTAGTCCAGCAGCAGGTGGCAGAAGGATTAAGTACCTTGAAAGAAGAATGTAGAGAATTTGCAAAAACTCTTGAAGGGACGATTCGTTCAGACATGGATCAGATTCTGAACTCCAAGAATTTCTTAGCTGGAAAAATCAAAGGTTAGTGGAGGAACAGCTGGGGTTTGGAGCAATTCTTCAATGGTTCCCATTGTGTTGCTCAAATTACCAGATGTGCTTGTTTTGAAATCCTTGTGTGTTTTGAGAAATCCAACTGGAGACACCAATTTTCAGAACACAAATGAGCCTCTGCTGCCTTTGATGGGAATGATACCTGTGGCCACTGTGAAAATACCAGGTCTTCTCAAATTAGAGCTGACAGGTTTTGAGTATCCTGATCAGAGTTCATTCTGCTTTCATTTTCACTTGCACCATCTTAGGTAGTGAAGATACAGGTCACATGAGCATAATTAAAAGACCTGATCTCTAGGAATGCAAATGCACCACAAAACCAGCTTCTGCTTATGTGATAAGTGCATGGACTTCCAAAGAATATTTAAGCCAATGGGCTTCTTAGGTGGTTTTTAATTAACGTGAAGTAATAATAATTTTGTTATGAATATAAAAAGGAACGTAAAGAGCAGGCAAAATGTTGTTGGTATTGCTTAGGCTGCCAAATAAATAAATAAATAGCTGGTAATCCTAGTCAGAGCTGCCCTTTCCTCTGCCCTCACAGTGCCCCCAGATGCCAGGGTTTGCTTAGGTGAGCTTGGGACAAGAGTTCTCATTGTTTCTCATAAAGCTGTGGACTCCTTTCACACCTTCATCACCTCTGTAGAGGTGTGACTCCTAAGAAAAGTACAAAACCACTGAATTAACCGTAAAGAGATAAGTTCCAATTACTTCCTTCACTGTCTCTAAATGCAACTGTTGTCCTGTGTGACCCTTCAGCCAGTGTTTCTGAGCCTGCCCAGAAGTGCTGCACAGAGAATATCCAGCCATTTCTCACCTCCATCCTGGAGGAGCTCATGGGCCCTGTCAGTTCTGGATTCACTGAAGTGCGCTTGCTTTTTGATAAGGAAGTGAATGAAATCATCCAGGACTTCCAGAAGACCAATGACATGACCAGGCTAAAGGAGGTAAGACAAAACAGAGCTGGAGCCTTTATACCAGCTCAAATACCTTCTGGCTAGACTTTGGCTGGCAGCAGGATCTGCTTTCCCAGGTGGAAGCATGTGAGCACTTGGTTTTGTCATTTAGAAACCCTTGTGGTATTTGTGCAACTGGAGTGCAGATACCAGAATTTGGATAAAGCCAAATCGTTATATTCTCTATTAAAAATTCACCTCTGGTTGCTTTTTCTTGAAACCTGCATGGGAATGCAGAATGTGGATCAGCTCATGACCCTGCCCTTCAACTCGGTGAAAATGGAGCCCTGCTATCTGAAAGTGAACCTGCTCCAGGAGCTCCTGCAGGACCTCAAGAGTCGCTTCAAGGTCTATCACATCGATTTTGTGATTCAGAGGACACAGAACTTCATGCAAGAGGTATTGTAAGATCCAGTTTTCCTCCTGGGAGAACAGGTTAGGTTTGTCCTGCTAATCTGCTTCAAAGTAATCTTGATAAAAGTTGCAAAAGAGCCTCAGAGCATCTTTCAGGCAAAGTACAGATAACAAAACCTGAGAAAACCAGCTAGGAGCTGCTTGACACTTACATTTGTGAGACTCTGTGTGAGTTGTTCAGCAAGGCATGGAAAGTTTGGATGGATCATCTGTTCCCCTGAACTTTCAGGTTCTGAATTCCCAGTGTCTCAGCACCCAAGACAGTTGTGTGTCTAATAGTGGGGTGGCTAAAATTCACCTGATTCCCTTTCTCAAGACTCGATTTTTCAGGAAGGGTCTTAAATGTGTTTTACCAGAATGGAATGTTTCCCTCTTGGTAGTGGATCTTCTCACTAATATAAAGTAAAGCAATTAATGTTAGAAACTTGGAGACAGACAATGTCTCAGGGTGTTGGTGTTTTATCCAGCCTCACTTTTCAGGGGACTGGTGGAGGTGACAATATCATCAAAACTGAAAATGATGAAAACTGAACTCCACCTCTTTGTCCCCTCTTGTGTGCGTTGGTATAGGCTATAATTCTGCTTTGCCTGGATTCCTCCTGGATGCCTGGCCAGAAGACTCCGATTCCTCCTGGTGCCTGGCCAGTGGACTGATTTCAGTTGCCAGATCACAAGGCACATTTGGCCTTGGAGCTCTAAATTGAACCCTGTGGTTTTAATCTGTATTTGGGAAATTTACTAATCTGCTCGGTAACCTTGTGAAATGGAGCTGGTCCAGATCTATGGAGTGGAAGTTATGAATATGGAAAACAACTGTCTAGGGCAGTGCTGGGATACAGTTTTCCTAAAAGCAGCTCTTCTGAGTACAGCCAGGACCAGCAGCCAAGGAATTACTCAGAAATAAAATTCTGATTTCATGTCTGGGTCTTTCAGAGGGTACCATTCCAGAGTGCTGCCAAATAAAGTGTCTTTCACTCAGTGAGGACCATGAGTCACGACAAAGAAGTAGACAGAAAATAAATCCCATATAAACCAAGAGCTCGGGTTTTTTTTCTGAACAGAACATAAGTCAAAATTAACAAGAAATAAATTTTAGCATGAGTTGTTCTAAACATACTGTTATTGCATCTTCCTCTTTAAAAGGCTGGTATTTTCCTCATAAAAATATTCTGTAGTTTCCCCTTTTGTCCATGGACGTTTATTTCATAAATAAGTAAAATCAGACACGTCTGTGTTGATGTAGTATTTGGCTAAAATGTACTTCGGGTCGAGGGTGGAGCAGGATTCCTTGTCTTGGGAGCTTGGCATCCTCTAGTGGCCAATTTCAGGAAATCTGGGAGCACGGTGCTCAACCGGCTGAAGGAATGGCCCCCCTGCATATCTCCTTGTACTTCTCCAATAAGAAAATGTTAAAGTTGGAATGGGAATAGCTAAAGAAAAGGCAAAGCCTCATTAAATAGACTGAATTACCGCTTGCAGAATGGTTTGTCTGAAATATCTTCAGAGTAGGGGTGTAATACTCTTCATGGTAAGTTGAAAGTAGAGTAAATGCCAGCCTAGCATAATTCTGTGAGAAATGATTGAACTCTGTGTGATTTTTTGCTGATTATTATTTGTATTATAATGAAACCTACTGAAAATTATGTTCAGTATTACTAAATACTCTTTATTAATGATTAATTATAGAAGTCTATGGGAGTCTTCTTATTAGGGATAATGAGTTTTGACTGCAGTCTGTATACACAGATAATCAGTTCTACATTTTGGCTCTGTCACCATCAGTTTGGGTGGTGACATGAGATGAGATCTGTACAAGAAAGCTGGGACAGCATGATAATGATACCACAGCTTTAATTTTATTTATTGATTGCAGCATTTCAGTGCTCTTCAGAGCACCTTCTCAGAAATACAGTTTAAATTAACAGTTACACTTCTTGTGTTTGCAGGAATTTGATGTTACTGGTCTTTAACAGATTTTTTTAATTGATATTTTTAGCTGATGGAAAATGCAGTTTACACTTTCGAGCAGTTGTTCTCTCCAAGTCACCAGGCAGACTCGGCCAAAGTTGCAACAACCATTGAAAAAGTCAAGCTGAGAGTGCTGAAGGTAAATGTCATGTAGTACATTTGCAGGCTGCCTTTTTGGAAACAGAGAATATATTTTATATGAATGTACCTCAGTATTTGAAAGAAGATAAGCTTTTACTATCCAGCTGAAAATATTGATTTGGTGGCACTTAGCAAAGCTTCCCATTTGGGAGATAAAACCTACTTATGGGAAGACACTTACAAAAGTAATTGCATGTGCAGTCCCTTTAATTGTAGGCAAATCAGATTATTAATATGCTGGGGATCTGGATAAATAATTTTAATTAACTTTATAATTAGCCTGCCACTAGCATTTTTTACTCTCAGAGAGTGCTGAAACACCTGGGGAAGGCAGTTGGGGGCTGTTTCCAGCTTAAGAGTTAAAAGAAGCAAAAGAGGTCCGAGAACAGTGGATTTTAAAGTGATTTTGCAGAAGCTGGACTAACCTGTGTGACCATTCAAACCCCTGTGCACCTGTGATGCAGCAGCTACAGGCTGACAGGAACCAGTTCCCTGTGGGAGTGGTGAATAACCCCAGGCACGTGTGGGCTTGTTTCTTTCTGGTGTGTTTTGGCAGCAATACGACTACGACAGCAGCACCATCCGCAAGAAGATATTCCAAGAGGCACTGGTGCAGATTACCTTGCCCACAATGCAGAAGACACTGGCTTCAACATGCAAACCAGTAGGTGTCTATGACTAAAAACCTCAAAAACTAATAATGAAAGGCAGGGGAAGAACAGCACCTTGGCAGTAATTCCTTAATGCTGTCAGGCAATTTTCTCTCAGAGAACTGTGCACATTTCCTGCCTGCTCAGTGCTTAGATTTGCCACTTCATGGGTGGGGTGGGTGTGGAGCCCAAGGAAGATTTGAGGACACAGGGACACTGTGTATATCATTTGCTCTCTCAAAGGCAGTTGAAGTCCTTGGCCCATCCCTGGTTCATTCCTTCCCTAGAGATCTGAAGTCCCTGAGACTGAGTTCTGTACAGCTGGGATGCAGGGATGAGCTGGGCCTTGTGTTCATTCCTCTGCAGCAGCACCCAGAGGCACATCCAGGACTGTGCCCAGCCTGTGCTTAACTCCTTCAGCAAGAAACAGCCCTTGCTGTTGGTGGTGATCAGTGCAACGGTTGCACAACAGTCAGGAAATTATCACAGAGACCATCTCTCTTCCCCTAATCAGACAGGGCATGTTCAGTCAGCAAACACCAGTTTGCTGGAGGTGGTGTCCGTGTGGCTGCAGCAGGGGCTGGTTGGAATTCTGTTCACCTGGGCTCAGAATGAATAGTCTGAACCCTCTGGAACCCCTGGGCACCCTCCTGCCTTGTCCTGTGCCTGCTGAAAGGGGACTGCCCCAAGCCGTCCTGGCCTCCTGCCCTCTGTTTCCATGGACGTTCATCTGCTCCGCTTGGCTGTGAGCTCTGACCCCCAGTGTGCTGCTCTTGGTTATGCCCAGCTTGTTTCAGTTTCAAAAACAAATTTAAAACCAAGTGTTTTGCCAACTTATACTTGCGAGTCTTTGAGTGGGGATTGTTAAAATTTACAACTTTCAAAATTATATTTAAAATCAGTCTCTTCTGTACGTCACTCTCCTTTCCTTAGGATCCCCAAGTAATAGTCTCTTGTAGAGCATCAGCAGTGCCTTCAAGACAGGGTGTTTGTGCACAGAGACAAGCATTTTATCACCTGGAATATGTGTGCAGACACCTCATGTCTCTTTCACAGAGGAAGCAGTGGTGAAGCAAACTTCCACAAGCCCTTTCTGCTTAGTTTTCCACTACCCTTTTGTATTTGTGCCTCTGCAGAATTGAGCAGCCAGCTCTAGAAGCCAGGGTGTGGCACAGCTGACAGACCCTGCCAAGTCCTGACCTTTTACTTGAAAACCTTCAGGTGATTTATATAGGTGCCTCTTCTAGAAGTGGGCAGAGGTAATTTAATTTACTTCTTATAGACCACCAAGCAGCTGCTTGATGATAATGATTCAGTTAGACAACCTGTTGGGTATAAATCAGTGAGCTCAAAATGTTACACACCTATTAGAAAAACAAAACCAAACCTTGCCTCTCCAGTGCACCATGGATTTGCCTCCTTGGACAAACAAGTTGTGAGGCATTTCCTCAGCAGCTGTTTGTTTCAGCAGGCAGTGATCTGTAGTGCTTTTAGCTGTGGTTGCACTGCAGGAACCCTGTTTGATAAGTACATAATTGATTGTGGAATGAAGCTTATGGAATCATAGTTCAAACAGTGCACTCCAGGAGCTGTCACGGGGCGTTGCAAGACCTGCTCCATGACATCTCCAAGCTATTTGGTTGCAGCAGGACTCAGAATCCCTCGGTCTTCCCCATCTGTTTCTTTCTTCCCTACCTGCACAGGAGCTGCAGAGATACGAGCAGTACATTTTTGCTGATTACACAAGTGTGATCCAAGTAGAGAACGTGTATGAAGAGATTTTATATCAGACACTGCTTGAAGAGGCCCTGAAAGGTGAGAACATTGTTGAGGTGACAGGAATAACATTGCAGCCTGTGGCCCATGAGCTGTTCCCTCACAGCTTCCCAGAGTCCTCACCTGGCTGTTCCTGTCCCACTTCCTCCAATACTGGTGGTTACATGCCTACAGTGTTTTTTCATTTGGATCACTGAAGATGTGTTGCAAGCCCTAAAATCTGAGTTATGGGGCA
Organism: Cyanoderma ruficeps; assembly: GCA_008694505.1. NCBI lineage: Eukaryota > Metazoa > Chordata > Aves > Passeriformes > Timaliidae > Cyanoderma > Cyanoderma ruficeps. The sequence goes on from VZDJ01001247.1 coordinate 2,148,018, forward strand.
GCTTTACTAAACCTGTAGAACTCAAGAGCGATGGCTTGGCCTTTTTCTAACAAAATGTAATTATGGCAACTTCACTTGATCTTGATTCCCTCAAGGGCCAAGGAGGGAAATTCTGTCCTTCCTTGTACAGGTTTGGTGATGACTAAATGGCAAGACTATGCCAATTGCAAGACTAAGAGAATTGCAAAGACTAATGACAACAGAGATTAATTTTCTCAAATGGAATTAACTGCTGGATGCAGTTTCCTGTACTCACTGGTGCCAGTGCAGTCCTTCTTGCAGTTCTCTCTGCTTCTGTGTCAGAAAACAAAACTATTCTTAATAAATAAATACATATCTATATATATAGAGAGAGATATACACATTTATAAAATACTTGTATCTCTCTATATGTGCCTGTCTATCTATACCCTAGATAAAGGACAAGCAGATGTACTGCAAAGGATGTTTTCACAGACCATAAGCATTCCTGTTCCAAAACAGCAGTATAATAATTGTAACCAGCACACTTTTATTGGCATATTCAATGTAAAGCCTTCTACACTGAAGCATTACCCTTGTGCATTGTGGGTCCTCTGCTTCAGAAATGCTTAGGTCAATATTAAGTGCCACTATTCAAAAAATAAAATCCCCATCCCCAGAAAAGGAATGTGAACTAAAATTAAGCTGAATATGAACATTAGTGTTGTCTTTAATATCAAAATGTACAACATAAACTTGGGAAAGCACTGTATGTTCTTGCCTGTGCCCCCATCAGCCTTCCCAAAGCAGTTTGGTGTTTCTGTTTCATTCAGTGATCAAAGAAGCTGCCGTTCTGAGGAAGCACAACCTGTTTGAGGATAACCTGAACGTGCCCTGCGAGAGCGTGTCCAGCCTGACAGAGCTGAGGACGCCCACGGGATCGGCTCAGGGCACCCCCGCCAAGGCGCCCGCAGCCGCCCCAGCCGAGAGCTCCGACACCGAGAGCCACGGGGACGAAACGCTCGTCGTGACAGGGAAAATCGTCTGGGAGAAGGATGCTCAGGAGGGAAAGTCACCGGACAAAGAGGCAGGCGCCTCTGTCAGTGCAGCTGGTGATCAGGCCAGCAGGAGGGAAGCAGTGGCTGTTACAGACATTGGTGACAAACAGGAGTCTCCTTCGGCTGGCCGCTCTAAACAAGGAGTTGCAGAGGGGAAAAGCGCGTTGGAGAATGAATCAGAGTATGTAGTGAGCACTGAGAGAGAACTCAAGGGACAACAAAAAGCTGTGGAGGAAAAAGTAGCTTCTGGGACTGACACTGCAGTAAAAAATTTTGGAGACATCCCTAGAAAAGAACTTAAGGTACTTGAAGGAGCAGCAGAGGAAGAGGTGACTTCAGAGAGTCAAATGTTAACAGCTGCTGTGTCTGTCAGCAGCACTGAGAAAGCAAGTGCAGCACAGGAAAAAGTTTCTGAGATAAAGCTCACTTTCCCACCTGAGAGTGTAACAGATGCAGAGATTTTAGGGAGTGCAGAAAAGAAAAGCAAGGTAGAAAATGAAATTATGGAAAAATTATCTCAGCGTGAAAATGCAGTAGGAACAGGGTTTGAAGGGGATAGTAAAAAAGAAAATGGTGAGAGTACTGAGGCAAAGATTGTTTCCCAGGATGAAAAGACAGGGAAAGCAGGGTTTGGGGATAGTCCTGAAAAAGAGAGCCAGTCGAAAGAAAAGAGTTGTAAATCCCCCGATGATGTGAATGAGATAAGAAGTTTGCTGATGCTGACAGTTGAGATCCCAGCAGATACTCCAGCTGAGAACATAAAGGAGGTCTGTGAGGGCGAGCTGCTGAAGTTGCAGGAGCACCATAATGGGAACTACGAGTTGAGCGAAGTGTCTGTGGCAGAAATTCAGGTGAGCCAGAAGATGAGGAGTGAAGATGCAGCAGAAAGTGTGAAGTTGAAGGAGGAGCAACTGTCCTCAGCCAGCGTGGGGAGGGATGGTACAAGTGTAGAGAGCGTGCCCAGGGGGGCACAAGCCCCGTGGCTGGTGGAGAGCTTGGCTCCGCCTCAGCAGGCAAAGGCAGAGGTGGAGAGCAAGTCAAGTGTGTGGTACACGGGTGCGGGAGGTGAGAGGCTGCAGCCAGAGGAGCACACGGGAAATACGGTGGAAGACAAAAGGCTGTATGGGGAGGAAGGAACAGGGAACAGCCACGCTGTCCCGGGGGAGGCTGGGACACAGAGCTCCTTTCCGAGCCCTGCTGCAGATGGAGCCACGAGGGATGTGCCCATCCTGGATAGAGCAAACCCAGGACTGCTGGAGCCGGTGTCCCTGGTGCCTCAGCAGGGGCAGCCCAGGGCAGAGCGCACGGCACACACAGAGCCTGGGGGGCCAGAGGGGGAGCCAGGAGAGCAATCATCTTCACACGCGGGAATTCAGAGCACAGGAGGAAAAGCGATTCTCCCAGAACAGCCAGAAGATGGTTCTGCACAGCAAAACTCTGAGGAGTAGAAAGCAGCTTTCAGCCCAACCCCGCAGGACGTATTTACTCCAGCAATCCCCGTTCAATCGTGAATGCTTATTCAGGTCGGGGCTGGAGGAAATGTGCTTTGTTGTGGTGTCCCCAGCTCCTGCTGGTTTCCCACGAATCCCTTCCTGAGGGATGGGTGATGGGTTTCCTTTTGGTTAAAACCAGATTACTGTGGAGGAACCTCATCTGTCACTTCAAATCTGCTCCCTAGAGAAAACCTAGAGAAAAAGTCTGAAAATATGACCACTGAATGCTTCATATGCCCAACTATCATCAGCTTATTTTAACAACTTAGCTGTTCTTAGGGATCCTCTTGATTTTTAAATGCATGGTTTTGACAAGTACTGCTCTGATTCTGGTGGTTGGTACATACCTACTCGAGGATGCTTTTAGTATTTGCATGCAGTATACAGAAAATAAAAACATTTTTTTAGTAGTAAACAGAACCAAATAGTTGATTTAGTAGATTGCTGAAAAGCCACACTGTGCAAACGGATTATTTAATTATTTTCAAGTTTTGGCAGATATCAAAGACAAGCAAATATTCGGATTTTTAATTTCTTTTCTCTTATTGCTGTATTTAAAAAGGGGAAAGTATGGGAGCAGGTTTCTCAGTCCCACTCTGCACTTCGGGGTTATTTAGCCTTCCAGAGCACTTTATGGCTACTTTGTTTTGTTTTGTTTTATGGAAGGGAGAGAAGAGAATGTTTACAATAACTATAACCATTAGGCAGCATTTCTCTGGTTTAAATCCCACCATAAAACAGATTCACTTACAGCTATTTCATACAGAATATTGAGTCCTGCCATTCCCATTCACACTTGAGTTACTCAGGTCTGTGGACATTTTTAGGTGTGGAAGTCATGTAATAAGTGGCAACAATTGTGAAATAATGGAATCATTGCATGTAATTTCTAATGCAGATGTTAACCGAAGTGACAGGCAGCCAGAGGTTATTTTACATGTTCTTAGATTTTGGAGGGCAGAATTACATCACAAAAGCAGTTATTAAAATGAGACAGTTGCTTTCATACACACGATCTGTATCAAGCCATGATCTTGGCGCAGAGTTGCTTAAGTGTGTTTTTTGCATCTCAGTTTGCACAGAAAAGCTTGGAGATGGAACCCAGTAGTTTAGTAAATGGGCCTTTCAAATGCAAGACCTCACTATAGAGATCAGTTTAAGGCACCTTGAAATTCTGGTCCAATGTTTTGAACCTGTTTCTGAATGTCATAGAGTATAGGACAGCAAAGATTAATTATAATTGCAGCAAGGACTGCAGGATTTATGCCCATAAGGACACGGGAAGAAATAACAAAGTCCCGGGAGCATAATATGTGCTAGCATTTAACTTCAGCAAACTGTGCAAAGTCTTTTAATGCTATCAAAATATTCTTTAATACTAACAGAAAATATACACTAAAGGAACAGGCAAATATTACTGTGTGAGAAAGGAACCTTGTTGAGTAACTGGATTAACTACTCTGTCACTGCAGTAAAATAAATGCAGTTCCTGTTTATTCTAGAAGCTGTACTGTGGTATGGAAACGTGAAGATCACAGATGTTTTCCTTGCAGAAGTATTTTTACTCATTTCCTCCTTATATTTCATGCAAAAATACAAATTTGTAAACATACAAACCACTGCCGGCCAGGTTTTTTTTACAAATCATTGGTTATTTCACTGTCAGCTGCTTCACATTTACAAATCATTAACTATTTTTCATTGGTACTGAGTGTTAAGTGACTTCAAATTTATGAAGTGCCTGAGTTAAGCAGCAGCAAGCAGCCTTTTAAAGCTAAAATTAGGGGACACAATGGCTTTTAATGCATTTTTTTGTATGAAAGACAATTACCATGGCAGCAAAAATGACTGCAGCCTCCTGTAAAAGGAAACTTAATTCATTCTAATATGAATCAGATACATCTGTACAGGGAGCATTTTGCATAAGTATTCCCATAATGGTAATTTTGGAGTTATTTCTGTGGCAGGCCTAGATCTGGGTAATATTTTCCTGTGATGTGAGTTGTGTTGCTGAATGCAGATGCTCAGATGTTTTTCACCAGTGAGATGGGTAAGGATGGGGAAGATTCAGCCTGTGCATTGCCTGGTTCTGCAATTTAAATTGCAGCTCCTCATGGCCAGGGTACTTTTTTCCTGGTTTTGGGCATTTTCTGCCTGTTTTCAAATGGATAAAGTACTGCTTTTCTAGTCTTTACCACAGTTGGTCAGAAGCGACAGCTTGGTTATAAGAGCTCGGCAATCTGCAAGGTTACGTGGGACCGCTGATCAGAAATGATAATAATGCACCCATTCCGTCGTTTTTGTTGCTTTCTTGCAGTTGCCTTCACAAACTGGGAACTGTAATAAATTCCTTCTCACGGCCCACGGCTGAGAGTCGGGCTGGGGTGTGGTATTCCACGGGGTTTCCACTGTTAAAGGCCAGGACATGAAACACATTGTATTTGCGTGGAACTTTGTACAAACGCTTGTCATGGAAATAAAGACGCTCTTCCCTTCCATTGCTGGGAGGCTGCTTTTGTGAGTGTGTGATAATTTGGGGGGTTTTATTAAAGAAATGTTCCGCGGGGAGTGACGGAGGTGTTTCCTTCCGTTGCCCGAGGGGAGCCTGCGGGCAGCACGGGCAGGGAGTTTTTACGGGAGCACGGAGTGACAGCGTGAGGGGGAATGGCTTCAAACGGGGTATTAGATTGGGTATTTAGGAGGAAGTTCTTCGCCGTGAGGGTGGTGAGGCCCTGTCACAGGCTGCCCACGATGCCGTGGCTGCCCCATCCCTGGGAGTCTGCAAGGCCAGGCTGGACGCGTCCATGCCCATGATGACTTGATGTGTACGACCCCTTCCGTCCCGAGCCACTCCACGATTTCCCGGCACACTCCGCGCCTGGGGCTCGCTCGGAGCCGCTCCGGGCAGCGCCTGAAGGAGCGCGGAGGGCGGGGCGGGCCGCGGTGCACGCCGGGAGCTGTAGTTCCTCCCCTTTGTCCACGTCGACCCTTTCGTTACGCGTTCCCTGCCGGCGCACGTGACCCCGCACCGCGGTTCCCCATTGGTCCGGCGGCGCGCGCTGGGTGGGCGGTGCCGGAAGCGGCGGCAGCGCGAGGCCGTTTCCTTGGCTACGCCCCCGCGGGCGCGCGCGGAGGGGCCGGGCCGGGCCCTTCCTGCCCCGGGAGCCGCGGGAACGGCTATGGGCCCGCAGCGGGACTAGCGGGCACCCGGCCGGCCGCCATGGCCCTCAGCGGAGCTCCGGGCTGCCGCGCCGGGGAGCGGGGGCCCCGCTGGAGGAGGCCATGGAAGCTCCTGGCCCTTGGCCTGCTCTCCGCCTCCTCCGTGCTGGCGGCCGCCCCGGGCGCCGGGGCCATGAGCAGGGAGGAGAAGCGCCGGCTGGGGTGAGCGCGGGGACGGCCGGAGGGAGGGAGGGAAGGACGGCGGGCCGGGCCCAGCCGTGCTGGGCAAGGGGTGTGCGCTGCCCCCGGGCTGGGCTGGGTTGGGCGGCTGCGGGTGCAGAGCCTCGGGACCGCGTCCTCTGTCCCTCGCTGTCCCCCCACTCCAGGGGACGCGCGGCATCGGTGCCCAGCCGTGTGGGAGCTGCATGTGCCGGAGCCTGGCGGGTGTTCTGGGCCAGGTCACCCGGCTCTTGGGGACACGCGGCCCCTTCTGCGGGATCGGGCCATGTGCTGTGTGAGCCTGGAGCTCGCCAGTGCTTGGGAGCTCGCCTTGGAGGCTTCAGCCAGGGCTTGCGTGCACTGGGGGTGAAAGTGGTCAAAGGTAAGTCTAAATCCCCACTCGGTTTAATTATGGCCGTGCCTCTGTGGGAGTGCGGGAGCCATAAAAAAGGTAAATGTTTACGTGTGTTTGCCTAGTTCCTGTATCTAAACTGCTTCGGTCCCTCGTGCACGTAAGAGGCTGATTCTTTTTTTGTAGTTTTTAGTTGAAGGGTAAATGTTACAGCGTATGTGGAAATACATTTTGCTGCATGGAGTGGGATATTCTTTTAAACAAATTTGGAATCAAGTGTATTTTGTCTTCGTATATGTTACTGGGGCAGTTTCGTCGTCCTCTTCCCAGCCAGTGGTCAGTTGTAGAGAAAATAATGCAAAAAGTCTGCTGGAGAAACTGTGGGTACTCTCACAGTTGTTAATCACGGAGTTGTTAAGGTTAGAAAAGGCCTTCAAGATCATCAAGTTCAGCTGTCGGGTATAAGTTGATATTTAACTCCAGTGTTTACAGTTACTGGGGTTTTCCATCTTGGGTTCTCAGCATAAATGGTGTGTGCAGTCTTTTATATGCTCTCATCGTGAGGCTACACAAGGAGTTGAAATTTCATTCCCCAGTTTGTTTTAAAATTTTTGCATTGCACTTAAAATACCATCTGATGCCCCAGGCATGTGCAGGCCGTGTCCTGCCATGGTTTGTGGTTTTCTGTAAATGTAAGTTTTAAGCAATTTTCTGTGTGCTGCATCACCCAGGAGCTTTGTGTATTTATCTGGGTTTTGCCTGCTGCAGCCTGAGAGGCACCTGGGAAAAGCACCATCCTCTGCTCTTTTGATGCCTTAATGCACTTGATGAGTTAAAACTACTTCTTGAATTTCCAAGTCATTGAACTAAATTGGATATTTACAATATAATTGTGTTCTTGGCTGTTTTATGTTTGGTCTTATCAACAGAGATTGTGAATTATGTTGATGGTAGAAATTAGCATCCTTTTTTCCTTGCACGCTTCTTAGTGAAACAGCTAGGAATGTTCGGAAGTAGTGCTGTGTCTTAAAACAACAATATTTTTGGGGGGAGTTTGTGTATATAGAAGCATTTCTGTCCTTTCAAACATATGAAATAAATGTAAGGGTTTTCTTTAATCCCCAAATAGTTTCATGTTAGGTGAAGAAAGTGTCTTTCCTTTCTGGAGTGGACAAGAGTAGCTGAATCAAGAAAAAAATATTATTCTATATTTCATTTGCTTGAGTAGAGTATGTTGGTAGAGGACCTGTGTTTGACATTCAGATATTAAAGTGTGATACATGTAAGATGGTGTGTTAAAGACCCTTAGGAGACAGACCACTAATGCATTTTCTTCTTTCTTTTTTAGAAATCAAGTGCTTGAAATGTTTGATCATGCATATAGCAATTATATGGTAAGTCAAATACTTGTTGGATGTTTTTCAGAGGAGTTGTTGCTGACCTGGGGGAGAAAGCAACCTACAGTTCATGACATTCTATAGAAATATATGGGAAGGAGGGGTGAAAACAGAGCTAAAATAAATGACAGCATCTGCAAAGCCTTTAAAAAGACTTTAACAAATACTACTTTCAGAAGAGTTGTGACGACTTTTAAGACTTTCTCGTGGTAACTCTTCTAATCTGTGCCTGATCTTTCCCAAACCAGCTTATCTCATGTCAGGCTATCAACAGTAAAGTATTTGGTTTGTAATTCCAGGAAAGGAAGCTCGAGAAGAGCTGTCTGTAGGCATCAGATTCTGGAGAACCCAAATTGATCTTACTTATTTTGTAGGTAAAAATGACATTTAATCTCTCTTCAATGGTAAGCCATGTCAGAAGCAGTTTGGGTGTTCTTCCACAAACTGTTTGTAGAAGAGAAAGGGGATCTGGTGCCATATCCAGGCATTCCAGGCTGTGCCCAGGATGTGACTGTCATATGACCATGGGCCATGCTGGCTGTGGTTTCTTTTGCTCTGACTTGTGATTCCTGTGCCCCCGTTCTGAATCTCTGAGCCATTCCACACACCCTGCTCTGGCTCAGTTTAGAAAAGCTTAAAAATAAATAGTTACTTGGAGTGGACCTCCTCAAGTAATAATTACTTTCAAATATTCTATAAGTAATGCACTTCTGAGGAGAAAGTGTAGATGTGACTAAGATAAATACAAAAGATTAATTCTTACTGTTCTTGCACATTCTTGGTGGCTGTTGCAGAAACCCCTCTCAAGTTGCATCAGTTCCTGCAGCACACACTGCTGTCTCCTGGCAGCATCTTGCCACATGTCCCAGGTTCTGTCTTATGGTTTCAACTTTAATATGTAATTCGAGCTTAAAATCTAAGGAGTTAAAACTTTATACAGCGTGGGAGAGATACAGGACTGTAGAGTAGACAGAAAGCCAAGCAAGAGGATTTTTCAGAGGGGTGCAGTTTCTCCTTTTAACTTAAGCTCTGTACCTTTGAAACCTTTAGCGGTTTAACATTAGGCTTTTTGGTCGTAATTTTTGTAATCTGGTTCCATGAAAAACACTTGGCTTGGGTTTCTTCAGTGGAAAATTTATGTATTTGGCAAAATTGGATAAAATATTACAAGGATCTGTACTTCAGCTGTTCACTGTGTGACAAATTGGCAACTGGTAGGGGTCTTGCCACATCTGAAGCAAGAAAATTTTGTTTGAAGGAGAGGAGAAACTTCAGCTATCCTGGAGAGTTTGAAGCCAAAAGGATATTTATTTGCCACGTATGCTGAAACACTAAACAAACAGAGAAATGTGACTTGTTTGTTTAAAGTCGAAAAAAAGATCAGAGTATCAGACTTGATTCCGACAGCAGGAGAATGAAGTGTTTTTGCAGGTGTTTTTGAAACAGCCAGCTGAAAAGTTTTGATTTTCTGTTTCTATTAATACATATTTTAGACCTGTGTATTTAGAAGACCGAAAATTCACGTTTGATTGCAAGGGAAACTCCCTTGTCTTTTTTTTTTTCCCCTTTTTCTTTTTTTAGTTGTTAACTGAAACTTTGAGAAAAAGCTGCTGGTTTTTTTCAGTCCTTCAACAAGATTTGTAATAATGGGGTTATTTTTCTTCTTGGCTCTAGGAACATGTGAAAATGTCAGTCACTTGGGGCCAGTGACAAGTTGGGAAATAACTCAATCCAATAGCTGCTTCTTCTCAGCTCCAGGCAGAAAATAAGTGAACTTTCATTTTTCAAAATGCTTCTGGTTCTTTATTTGTAAAGCTAAAAGTTTATTTTTCCAGATTTTTTTATCACTTCTCTTATCCAAAATTTAAGCCAGAGATCTCAGTTTTGACATTGCCTTTGTTGTGTACTTCTTTAATCTGTTTTTCTGAATACTTTGCAGAGATATTCAGAAACATCTGAGCTGTACTAAAATGATCTAGTTTCTGCCTTTTGTAGTTAAACTCGAGGAGAACAAAGAGTTGAGCAAAGACCGAAACACTCAGGAGGGTGGTATACAGGGAAGCTAACCATCAGTTTCAAAAGAAGTTGCTCTAAGAGCTGTTTATTTATAGAGGAATGTTCCTTTTTTATTTTTATTTCATGCTTGAATACAGATTATTTTTGTACCATATATTTGGAAAGATTTTGAATGTGTTTACTTGCAGTTTCAGTGCAGCAATTGAAGTTTTTTATCCTGCCACGTGTTAATTCCCTACTAGAAGTCAAACTGGAGACCTAAGTACAGCCGGCAGTTTCCTGCTGAAATCAAGAGAAAAGCTCCATTTCAAACCACTTGTGTTGAGCTTCTAAAGGAGTCAATTTTGTGTTCATTGGATTTAGATATATTTAAGATACATTGTCATTGATGTCAGTGTTATATTTGTTATATTAGTGTCAGTTATATTTGTAAAAGGCTCAGTCTTGTTAGGGTTTTTTTTTTGTGAACGTTATTTTTTATGTCTTATGTAGTAATTCACCAGTTTTTTGTTTGAACTTCTGAGTTCTCTTACCTGTCATTGACTGTCACCCTCAGCCAGGTGAGTTCATTGTGCAGAGTCCAGTGAGGGGCCATCAAGGTGATGGACAGGCTGGAGCATCTTTCCTGTAAAGAAAGGCTGAGGGAGCTGGGGCTGTTCAGCCTGGAGAGGGAAAAGCTCCAGGGAATTTAACAAGGGAGGCTGTCAAGAAGAGAGAGCCAGGGTCTTCTCAGTAGTGCTCAGAGGAAATGAGGACAAACTGAACCGTGGGAGGTTCCCTCTGAACATGAGGAAACACTTTTCCACTGTGGAGTTGACCGGGTACTGGCACAGGGTGCCCAGGGAGGCCATGGAGTCTCTCTCCCTCCATGGAGATGCTCAGGAGTTGTCTGGACATGGTACTGTGCAGCTGAGCCTGGGTGGCCCTGCTCGAGCAGAGGCCTTGGACAAGATGATCTCTAGAGGTCCCATCCCACCTGCAGGGCTCTGTGATGGCCATGCAGTTTTTCTGAAGTACAGCATGATGAGGATTCCTTTGACATGCTCCCAGGAGTGTCTGTGAGCCCTGTAACTGATTCCCCTGTTTTGTTCCCAACAGGAGCATGCGTATCCAGCTGATGAACTCATGCCTTTAACTTGTCGTGGACGAGTGCGGGGTCAGGAGCCAAGTCGAGGGGATGTGGATGATGCCTTGGGAAAGTTAGTGTCTGAAATGGTCACTGTAAACATCTAGGGATAGAACTACAATTGGCAGCCCATAAAATTTGGTCGTTCAGTTGGTATGGCCAGAAACTTACACTTGTAAGGAGTATTTTTGTTATTATGAAGTTAACTGATGTGAAATTGTACCTTAACTAGAAGAAGAGAATTGACCAGTGAATGAGATCCAAAGACAATTTTTAAACCATTCTCCAAATATTTTCCAAATATTTTCCAAATTTTCCATGGGAAAGCCTTCCAAATGTGGGGCTGACGTATTTTAGTAGTGGAGCTTGTAAGGGTTAATGATCAGCTGAACAGAACAATAAACTCTTATCCATGATGCTGGCCTAATAAGTGATATTTAAAGTGCTTTTTTTAAGTAGAAAGTTTTCTGAAAACAAGCAATCAAATGCTTATCATGTGTGTGATAGCCTGAGGCCTTTGCCAAAGTATAAAACATTATTTCAGACATGGAAATATTTTCTATTCTTTCTTTTAAGGGAGCTGATAGTTCAAAATACTGGTCCTTTGGCTATCAAAATGTAGATTTAAGGACTGTTATTTTCCATGTTTAATGGAATGATCAAAGGCAAAGTTGACCTGCTCTGAATGTGTTTGTAATTGATACCTTTGAATATGGGCAGTTTACAAATCAAGCTCTTTAATAACAAATGGCTGATTTTTTAAATACCGTGTTTAATGTCTCTAAGCACAATAGTGTTAATCCAAGCTGAAATCTTTCTCTTAAATAGTGCTTCTGATTGTCTCTAGGATATTGAACATGTTATTTTGGCTGTGTTTTGTTATGTACAAATGTTCTTTAGTTTAGGATATTGAGCATGTTATTTTGGCTATGTTTTGTTATGTACAAATGTGCTGTAGAGATTTCCATATAATCCTGCTACCATGGAAGTATCCAAAGATATAGCAGATGAAAAGTGTCAAGAAAATGTGTTTTTATTGCTGGTCATGCATTATTTTTAATGATCTTTTTTAAAAGTAACATACTAGCATTTGAGTAAGAATACCTTTCAGTCCCTTAGATGCATTAAATTATTTTATGTATGTATTGTTTCTCTGTATACAGGCTTTATTCTGTACCTTATAATTAGTTGCATTATTATGTAGCAGATTTCTTATCTCATCCTTTTTCTTGCCAGCTGCCTCATCAGTGGTGTTCTGTGCCAGTCTTTGCAATCACAAAATGACAGGGTGAGGCAGCTGGGTCAGTTCTGTTTCCCTGGAGAACTCAGGAGTCTTCCATATAGATGTGAAATGCATCACTTCCTTCCTTTTGTACAGAAAAAGTTGTGGATTTGTTAGGCAGTTGTGCATAGTCATTGGTTAATCTCTGTCTCCTGTAAAACAGCACTCACAGAATGCCCTTATGGCTTTACAAATTAAAGAGAGTTATAATGTAGGAACACTTAATTAGAATTTTGGTTGTCACATCTTGCCTGCAAGGTTTCAAACACTGAGCACTTACTGAAATCCTTGGTGCATGCTCCTCAGTGGGCAGGTTTAACTGTTCCAAAGTGTTCAGTTTTAGCACCATCACATTCTGGAAATGGTGTTCATTTTATGTTGTGGGTGTGTCTTAGCATAGGAGCGGCTGTTGGAATTAGAGATATTTAAAATACAATTGTAGATATCATTCCTGGGATGGGGAAAGGTTCCCCTCAGCTTGGGATGCAGTGGAAGAGCCCTGGAGAAAACCCCTGATCTTGTTTCAGACAGTGTGGAGCTGACTTGATGGTCTCTTTTCATTGAATAGTCACAGAATCCCGACCTGGTTTGGGTTGGGAGGGACCTTAAAGCCCATCCAGTGCCACCCCCTGCCATGGGCAGGGACACCTTCCACTAGCCCAGGTTGCTGCGAGCCCTGTCCAGCCTGGCCTTGGACACTGCTAAAATAGTTTTTTATTTTAGAGTAAATAAAGTAGTTCTTTATTTTAGGCCTACCACTTGCTGGTGTTGGAACAGTTTCTGGTAGGAGAACTTTAGCTTGGAGTGGCTTTTGATCTCAACATTTTTCCTTTTTTTTTGAAAAACCAAATGAAACAGAGGCCGGAAAAAGACTTAAACTTTAATGCTGAGTTTCTTAATAGATTTGACTGGAGACAAGAAATGAAAATTAAATTTGCTTACCAGAAGTTAGAAAGCTTTGCAGTGAATAAATGTATGTGTTGTCATAGCTTCTTTGTCAGCTCCTATTCTGGTCACTAGCAAAGGGGAGAAACTTAAAAGGAGGTTTTGGTACTAAACACGTTGAGTGCAACTAGTTTTTTTGCAGCTGGTGGTCTGTGAGAATTTAGTTTCTTCCCTGGTATCAGTTACTATTAAAAATCACTAAATTCCTAGACATACAGATCTATAGTAAATCTGTTCTAAATTTTTTTTTGTAGGTTTTCACTGACCTTAATTGATACCTTGGACACTCTTGTGGTAAGTTTAATCTGTTGATAAGCTTTGATAAAACAAAGAGATTGTCTTCTGATGCTCAGACTTATTTTTAGAATTCTTTTTCATGACCATTGATCTCTGACTCTGTTTGAAGTGACTTTTGCTTGTGGGAACTTTGAAGTGCTGTGGGAATGGAGTTTGGAGTTGATTGTAATAAAACTACAGCAATTCCTTCACATTTCATTGATACTTTTTTATATTGCTTTTTTTTGGCTCTAAACATAAAAGAGTTTGCTTTCCCTTATAGTCTAAAGCAAGAGGATCAATTAGTGGTGGGCATCTCTTAATAACCAGTGATGTATTTCTGGTTTTAATTGTGTGTATGTATTTCTTGGGTAACTGTGTGTGCACTGAAATATCCTATATACAAATATATGTGACTGGATTAGCTGTACTGGAACTGAACACCTGCTCACTGTTGTATTCCAGGTGTTAAATAAAACCAAAGAGTTTGAAGAGGCTGTAAAAAAAGTAATAAAGGATGTTAATTTAGATAATGACATAGTTGTATCTGTCTTTGAAACCAACATAAGAGTCCTTGGGTGAGTAACTTTTGTTTCCAGAACTTCTAAAAAATGCAGATTTTAGTCAGTGTGTCTTTGAGACACCTTTCTGTGCTGTTCCACCTATTTGAAACAGTTGTGCCTTTGTCATTTCACCTGAGAGTGGTTTAAAAAGGCAAGGCAACACTTGCTGCAGTGGTGCTGGATCAAGCTGCCCCCCATCTCACTGCAGCAGTGATTAAAAATCAGCTTTGCTGATTAAGGGCCCCATGTGCATGTTGAGGGAGCAGTGGGTTTGCTTAAGAGAAACAGGCTTGCAAATGGCTCTGCTCAATACTTGATTTACCAGATTTTGATACTTGGGATCACAGATTGTTTCAGCTTGAAAGGGACCTCTGGGGCTCTATGCAGGATCAGAGCATGTAATTTTAAGCTATTACCTGCCATTTTAGAGGTCTTGGTTGCTATTCCTGTCTCGTATTGATGAGTCAGTGATTCCCATGATAAACAAGAAGGATTGCTTCAACATACTGGTAGCTAACCTTGATTAGAATGGGAATTGCATCTGCAGTTTTAAAAACTAGGGCCAGAGTTATGTGCATGTCATCTAAAATGTACAAAGTTGTCCTTGCTGTTCAGATGAACATACCTTTTGTGATGTGGATAATTTCTCTTGTGTTTAGAGGTCTCCTAGGTGGGCACTCAGTGGCAATTATGCTGAAAGAAAAAGGTGAATATATGCAGTGGTACAATGGTGAACTCCTGCACATGGCAAAGGAGCTGGGCTACAAGCTTTTACCTGCTTTTAACACCACTAGTGGTCTCCCTTATCCAAGAGTAAGTTCTGTTTCTGTAATGCAGGATTACAGCTGTGATCAAGACTTCTGTTGTTTTGATTTTATATCTGTTTCCAAAATCATTGCTGAATTTATTAAGTGGACAGAAAATGGAAAGCTGATAAATTGCAGGTACTCTCAGGAGCCAGGAGTAGTGGGATATTTACAAAACTAAATTTCCAGGAGCTCTTGTGATGTTCTGCCTGATTTGTTGCTAAAAAAAATTTGCTCAGATTAGATTTTTAGAGTGTGTTTTCTTATTCAAATGTCTAGTGAACCAGGCAACAGGTTCTTGTTTGGGAGGGTTGAGATTTAGAGTATTTGTGGATAGTTCTCTGTGCATGTCTAAGTTGGCAGAGCTAAACCAAAGGGATCTGTTTTTTCTTGTCTTTAGAAGGAGTATAGGTTATATACTTGGTATACAATCATAGGTGTGTAAATTCTTTCAGCTAGGAAAAATAAAGATGTTAATCTCTATTTTTCTCTAGGTCAACTTAAAATTTGGTGTAAGACATCCAGAAGCACGAACAGGAACAGAAACTGACACCTGTACAGCTTGTGCTGGTACCTTGATCCTTGAGTTTGCGGCTTTAAGTAGATTCACAGGAACATCTATATTTGAGGTTTGCTTTCCATGATACTTTATTTTTTGCCTTAGGTCTTTAGCATTCTGTTTACATTTTGTAATTTTGGAAAAACAGTTAATGAAATGCATATCTTAGCTGTGCTGCACAAAAACATTTGCATATGTTGAGATTTGCAGTGTTTGCGGGCTTTCTTCTAAGGTTTGATTTTTTAAAATAATTTTTTAAATCACAGGAAATAATTTTGATTGAAAGTAGTTAGAGTAACACAGAAGTAAACAAGATAAATATTCTGAAGATTAGAAGGAGTTTTGAAATTCTTAGACATGAAACATCCTATTCTTTTCCTAGCATCTTAATTGAAGTAGCCCAAAGAATCACAGGATTTAGTGTCTGCGTTTCCCTAATTCCCTGTTGCTGTTATTGCAGGAATATGCCCGGAAGGCCCTGGATTTCATCTGGGAGAAGAGGCAGCGCAGCAGCAACTTGGTGGGGGTGACCATTAACATCCACACTGGAGACTGGGTCCGCAAAGGTGGGGCCTGAGCCACGGGCAGGGAGATCCCACACACCCCCAGCATGCTCACCTGCACTCTTGGAACATATCAATGGCATAGGCAGTGGAGAAACCTGCTGCCCCAAAGCCTGGCTCTGCTCTGAGAGAGCAAAGCCCTCTCTGATAGAGAAACTGGTTTTATTCGTGGCAAAGTGTTCCCTGATCCTCTTTAACACCGAGAGGGAAATGCCTTGGGATGAATTTTCAGAGACTTGGCTATAAATACATAGGAAAAATATAAATAGGATGAGAGAAGTGATGTCCTGTGAAATAAGTGTCTCCAATGTGTGTTTGTCCATATTATTATGTGCACTGGTAGTGCAAAGCCTTTGGCATAGGCACACACACACACATATATATGTATGTATATATATATAGTATAGTGTCTCTGCTTCCATCTGTGCCTTAATTCCAGTGAAAGGAGGCTGGAAGAGCCTTCAAAATCAAAGTGGGAAAATGTGGAAAATACCCATGTCAGTACTTATAGTAAACCCACCTTTTTATTTTCTCCTAGATAGTGGAGTTGGAGCAGGAATAGATTCCTACTATGAATATTTATTAAAAGCCTATGTCTTGCTGGGAGATGACAGTTTCCTGGAAAGATTTAACACGGTGAGTTAACACCTTGCTCAGGTTTGTGCCTTCTGCAATACAAATTTCAGAGTAATTGTGTTGTCAGCTGTTAGACTGAGAAGGGATCTTAAGCAGAATTTCTGTGACTTCTGCTGTGTTTAGTGCCAGCTCTTTTTACTGAAGGTTTTTGCTGATCTTGGGTGATTAGCTGTCACCTGAGCAGTTATTTCAACCCCATCCAATAAAAATCAGAACTTTCTAGGCCTTTGTCCATGTTCCCAGTATGGGAGAAGCTGTATTTCCAGATCATCTGGGAGAGTGCAGTACTGCAAATGTTTCTGTAATAGAATGTAAGGGCCTCTTCTTCCAACCCATTGTACAATTTCATTCTGTCCTGGAGCAACAATAAAACCAAAGTGTGGATCTTGCTTTGCACTGCAGAGCCTCAGGCCCAGGATATTTTTAAGTACACAAGCTGAAAACCACACTTAGGTTTTTTTTAAATTCGTAAATTACTGAACAACTTGGTCAGCATCATAATTCTTTCATAAAAGCATTATTTCTTCTGAAAATAGCTATTTCCTTTAAAAATACCTTAGATCATAACATAATTAAGTATCATATAGCATGATATTTTTATTAGAAGTGGAATAATTCCATAATTAAAGGCCTGTTGTAACACTTTAGGTGCAATGATGATTTCATGGTCCTAAGGGGCAGCCCCCAGTGTTACATTTTCCTTGAGCTACATCTGTTAAATATTTTCTGTCAGTTTGGCTCATGTGCTCCTTCTGAAAGGATTGCACCTTCTGAAAACAAAGTTTAGGAGTGGAAGTCAGCAATGTGGCAAGTAACCTTGTAGGTTTGAGAGTTCTTCCAAGCCATCTGGTCCAGCTGCTTTGTTTGGGTTTTTTAACCTCCTTTTCCTCCTGAGATCCATATGCTTTGGAATTCTGTTGTTCAGAGAAAGCAATTTCAGCTTTCTTTAGAGTGTGTTTTAAAATTCAGCCAAAACAAATGTTCCTTAACTGTGATAGTTCCTGATTTATCACATGGCTTCTGGATATACTTTTGTGTATGTTTATTCCTTGGAAATGTGGTAAGTTTTGCAAGAGTAATACTCGGGAGCTTTTCAGTGTTTACTACACTTGTTTTTAGTTTGCAAAACTAGAGATGAACGGCACTGCCAAATGTAGTAATGATTGGGAATGTAGTACTGGCTTTTCCATTCAAGTACTATGCCAATCTGATCATCCTTCTCTTTTGGGGAATGAATTGATACACAAAACTCCTGGTTTTCCTGATGTTTCACAGCACTATGATGCCATAATGAGATACATCAGCCAGCCACCTCTTCTCCTTGATGTTCACATTCATAAACCAATGCTAAACGCGCGGACCTGGATGGATTCTCTGCTTGCTTTCTTCCCTGGATTGCAGGTAAGGTGTGAAACCCATGTAGAGATGGTTTTAATAACAAGGAAATGCTTAACAGGGGTTGGATATATGATTTTCAAGTCAAGCTTAGCAATTTGATTTTCAGAAATAGGGAACATCCCTGAAAGTGTCAAAGTCCAGGCTGGAAAGGCTTGGAGCAGCCTGGGACAGTGGAAGGTGTCCCTGCCCATTGCAGGGGGTGGCACTGGATGGGCTTTGAGGTCCCTTCCAACCCAAACCAGTCTGGGATTCCAGGATTTCTGTACTTGGTCTTCCAGTCATTTCAATGCTATGTTGCAAGTTAGTGTGCTTTTCTGGCCATGTTGAGTATCAGGAAAAGTATGTTCATGTAATTTGCTTCCTTCATGAAAAATACCCATGAAAATATTATACTGATGAAAACTTATGTCATGAAAATACTCCAATTAAGCTGCCTTTTTACTAGTAACTGATTTTCTAGTTTGTGTGCCATTGACATCTTTAAGATAAACTAAGTCACATTTTCACCCCAGTTCTCTGTAAATGTCAGAGGTCCTTGTTCTACATAGGCAAAAATTTTAATGAGTTCACTGATTTTGCTTTAAAAACCCTGAAGGAATATCTGTGACTTACACTGATAGGGATTAATAATTACAGTGTGTAGTGAGTGCTCTGTAGCTTTACATGAACTCATTGTGAGTGTTTTTAACCTTGAGTATTATTCCGGTGCTTGGTGAATTAGTGTCACTTTTATTTTTAATTTTAGGTGTTGAAGGGTGATATTAGACCTGCTATTGAAACACATGAGATGCTGTATCAGGTTATAAAAAAGCATAACTTTCTTCCAGAGGTAAGGTAGTAGTTTTTTGATTTTGTAAAGCAAAAATTTTTATTTTTGATTGTGTAAACTCAATCTTACCTCAATTTGAGGAGTTGCAGATGCCCATTTGAAAAACCAGCAGGTATGTGTGTTACTAAAATCAAAGCCTCGTTTCCTCAACATTCTTAGATGATTTGCAGTTCTGCATGTCTGACAGCTGAATGTTCTGAAATTCTGTACAACGTGTTTGAAAGTCAGCACACAAACTTACTGCAGATGCTGCAAGTCTTGGAGCAAGTCCATTGTGCACAGAAAAGCTTGTTTACCTGCTGAACTGTTTCTTTAATCTGTGATGACCCAGATTATATTTGAAAGCTTCTGAGTCCAGGTTTAATTTTGACTTTCCTCTAGGGTAAGCTTATTTCTGTTAGAGAACATTTTAACATTACATTCACCTAGTGTGGTTGTTGAGAGCAAAGAATGCTAAGCACTGGAGTGATTTTTTTTTTGTTTGTTTTAGTGCTTTTAAAATGGTGTAATTTGGCTCTCTGTGGGGTTTTTGGTTGGGCTTTTTTTTGTGTTTTGTACTTATGAAGGAAATTCTAAAAGGCCAAGTAGTTGTATTTAAGCCAACAGACCATCCCCTGAGCAAAGACTTGGTTTAAACCTTAGTATGAAATAGTGAAGATATGACAGAAGTGGCTTTTCCCAGTACACATAAGAGTGACTGCATAGACTAGGAAATTTTTAAATATCTGACTTGTAGCCTGTGGTATTAATTTAGAAACAGCTGCTTGACCATCTGTCAGTGTGCAGTGACACTTGACTGCATTGGAGGTGTCAGGTGGTAGGTATGTCTGTGAAAATGGTGTTTATCAAAGCTAGGCTGGTTATACATAGTTATAAGAATTAACATAGTTAACATCAGAGTTAAAATAGAATTCAGATAAACCTGTGTGTGGTTTGCATTCCTGCATTTATTTTTGTCTGTTCTTTTTAATCCTCAGGCGTTCACAACAGACTTCAGAGTTCACTGGGCTCAGCATCCTCTGAGGCCTGAATTTGCTGAAAGCACCTACTTCTTGTACAAGGTACAGTCACATTCATTCCTCTGACCTTGGAGCACTTCTTGCACCTAGAATTTTGTTGCTGTTTTATTTCAGGACAGAATTGAGTAGTATCCACTGGAACCTAAGTTATATCCAGTTTAGGATATAAACAAGATGTAATGGTTAGAAAATTTTTTTGGTTTTATTTCTTAGGCTACAGGAGACCCTTACTACCTAGAAGTAGGAAAAACCCTCATTGAAAACTTGAACAAATATGCCAGAGTTCCCTGTGGGTTTGCTGCAATGAAGGATGTTCGTACAGGAAGTCATGAAGACAGGTAAAGTTTGCACAATTATTTTTTTTAATATAAAAATACAGAAAAAATCAAATCGCCCTGTGTAATTGAATTAATTGATCTTTGAGGAGGTGTCTGTCTTCAGTCTGATAACCAAGTCTTAAATTACCTGTTTGTAATTATATTGATAAATACAAATTTTAATGCATTGAAACAATCTGTAAACTGTTTCAGTAGGGTTATAGGGTGCTCTATAAAAATTTTTACAGTTTAATAACCTTTCAATTGTCTGAGAGCAATAGATGACTTATGTTCAAACTAAATATACTTCAAATCTGTAAGTTTGTCAGGAGGTTTATTTTTTCTATAATCCTCTCTTGTACTGAATGTGCTGAATCATTTCCCTCTAAACACAGCTTCTTCCAAGTGGAAGGAATGCTAATGGAATTATGTCCAGCAGTTACGGTCATGAAGTCTTCAGAGATGGAGCACTAGGAATATTCCTTTTACTGATGTTCTAGAAATGAGATCTCCCTAAAAGATATCCCCTTTTTCTCCCCAGGATGGACTCATTCTTCTTGGCTGAGATGTTTAAATATCTCTACCTGCTGTTTGCTGATAAGGAGGACATGATTTTTGACATTGAAGATTATATCTTTACTACAGAAGCTCATCTGTTGCCACTCTGGCTCTCCACTACAAACCAAACCATCTCGAAAAAGAATACAGTATGTAATAGCTCCAGTCTAAATCAATTCCTGCGGTACACTTCCTTTTTTTGAAAGGGAAATGGAAATAAAATCAGGAAAGATCATAGCTTGAGGAAGTGCAGCAGTTTGAACTCGTTGTTTAATAGGCACTGTTTCATCATATTAACAGTCACAAGAGTAGGAATAATGACTGGATCCTGCACTGCTGAAATTTGAGATAAAAGCAAGGAATTATTAGCAAGATTTAAAAAGATAATCAATCCCCACTTCTGTGTAAATTGGAAGATAACATAGTAGGATATTTTTGTCCCCATCTTTGTTTTTTTGTTTGTTTTTTTCTAAAACCGAAGTTTTTCTTGTTTGTTTTAGCATATGAACAAATTTTGAGAGGTTTTTTGAGACAGCTGGGGAGTTAATTGGACAAGATACAGCTGCAGACAGATTTGGGATGTTTAATCACTTTGGTCTATGCAGTAGGCACCTGTTGCATAAATATGAGAACATTTGTGGGTTTATAAATTACTTAACCTTTCCAAATAATCTGGAGTAATACAGCTGTGCCATGGAGCATCATAAATCCTCACTTTTTTTTTTTATTTTGTGGTCAATAAGGTGACATAATTTATCTGTAAGGCAATAAGAAAAAGGAAGAAGATAAAGAGAAGATGATGTCTGGTACATCACGGACACAAATTCCCTTATTTGTGCTTCTTTTTTTAACATTTTCTAAGAGTTGTACAATAATGCCTGGATCAGAGAAAAAGGCTTATATTGTGTGTCAAGCCATGTATCCTGGAAAAATGGACTGATCTCTGATCCCTATCTGATGGACTTTACCATTGAGCAGTGACAAATTTTTAGTTACTTGATCTTAATGTCAAACACTGGTTATGTTTTAATGGGTTATGGGTTTGTTGTTAAATGTTCCTTCAGGGTGGGAATCCCACACCGTCTCTGAAATGTTCTTTCCCAGAGAATTTATCTTTCCTCTTGCAGTTTTGGAAACAGAGGCTGTTTTCTGAACTAAGCAAGAAGTTTTGAAGGGTCTGAAGGAGCATTTTATGTTACTTTTGTTCCAAGTATAGGAATTTAATACCTTTGAGACAGGCAGGGTTCCCACAGCTGGTGCTGTGTTAAGTGCTGGCCTAACTTGGTTTGTTCTCTTGAGAACTGCAAATGTTAATGAAAGGCCAATAGAGAGGAGAGAATAAACTGCTCAAATGCAGTTTTTTAAGCTCTTTGAGTCAAAGCTGCAAATGGGCATATTCCAAGTAAGACAAACCCATTGAAAATGATGTCAGGTGGCTGAAAGGCTGTGACATCGGGTGTTCCTCTTTTGTGGAATTTTATCTGAACAGATGGAATGTGTAAATGATTTTTAACATAAATACAGTGCTATTAAAACAAACTGTGAGAGACATGCTTGGTACTATCAACCCAACATCCTGTTTGTATTTGCTCTCATAAACAAGAAAGGTCATGTCTTAGTTACAGCCCTTTAGGTTTTGGGGTTTAGGGAGCCTTTAAATACTTTATTTTTCATTGGCCAATATGTTGCAAACAGTAGGGGTGAGCCTTTTTGGGTAGATAAATATTGCATTAATTTTTATGGGTTACAAAATGAGCTTGCCAGTTATCTATAACCAGTTATTTGCTAAGCTAAGGACATGCTAAATGTGGCTCCAAACCACCAGATGTGTTCCACATGGTTTCACGTGTTACAAACCAGAAATTTGTGCAGATGTTCACTCTGCCATCTTTCCTGAAAATAGAAATTGTTTGAATTATATAGAGATTCATCCTTGCTCATCCAGACTTGCAAGTCTGTGTGGCTCCTGAGGAGGAGAATCTTTTGTTCACATGAAAAGATGTGCCATTTTTAGTAAGAATGACCTAAAGCCTGCAGGTGGTCACTTGCTGTAAAGACAATATCAGGTGAAACCAGAACTACTCCCTTTACTTGTCCAGCACATAAAATACAGGGCACTGGCTTTCTCATGAGCAGGCTTGAGAAGTAGTGTCTGCCAGCAGATGATTAGCTGTTTATGAAAAAAAAAACAAACAAAAAAAAATCTAGAAGCTGTATATAAATTTAGTAAATTACAAATTAGAATAGGTGTTGTATTCATATGTCCAAGGGGTTGCAGTGCACTGGCTCCCCACTATTGCACTCAGCTGCTACATGTCCCCAGAACACAGATTACTTAAGTTAGGTTAGCTGTTGATGTTCTTTATGTAAAAATACAACCTGCATTTTTTTACTCTGTATGTTATGTTTTAGAGCACAGAGTACACAGAGCTGGATGACAGCAACTTTGACTGGACCTGTCCCAACACCCAGATCCTCTTCCCAAACGATCCCATGTTTGCCCAGAGCATCCGTGAGCCTCTGAAGAACGTGGTGGATAAGAGCTGTCCCCGGGGCATTTCCAGAGCGTAAGATGGACATTTCCTCTCTTTGTTAGCACAGGACTGACAGGGACAGGCTCTGCTCTGCAGGGAAGAAGCATGAGGTGTGCTGGAGCTGGCAGTCCTTATGGGATGGACCAAAGGGATGATGATTCCTGGTCACAAGAAAAATCACTTTAGATTTCTCTGGCATCCTCAGCAAGGCTTAGTTTGTTTCCAGCTTGGAATTAGCAAGTCTTTCAAAGCAAAAGGAGCTGTGTGAGCTGCATACCTCGGCTGTAGTTCCCACTTGGAGTATTGCAGGAAGTGTGTCATTCTGATTTGTAAAATTTCTGCAGTCTCCTGAACAATTCTGGAAGTCTTCTTTGTAGTAAGGAAATTATGCTGCCACACATAACTGCACCTGTTGTGAGGAATTTAGGGCAATGTTAAGGTTGGCAAAGTTTGTCCTCCTGACCACCTCTTCTATATTTGTATTTCATGATTAAAACTGAATTGCAGCTGTATGGGGCAAACAGGGTTTGGTCAGTATTGCAATAATGCAGACCATTTACAAGTGGGAGTGAGTATAGGCAGTTTTGTTATCAGTACTGGGGGGGGGGGGGGNGGGGGGGGGGAGGTTTTGCACTATAAAATTATTGATAATATAGGCAAGCTTAAAAAAAAAAGATAACTTGATTGAGAAGTTGCATTCCACGGAAGCTTGCACTCAGTGTACCAAGAATTCAGGCTTGTGATGGCAGGGATAACACTAGAGTTCTGTTTCGAGGATAACTGGATTTTTAAAACTTTGATCTCTAAAACTTTGATCTCTGATGTCTTTTGGCAGAGAAGAGAGTTTGGGAAGTGGACCAAAACCACCGTTGAGAGCCAGAGACTTCATGGCCAGTAACCCTGAGCACTTGGAGATCCTGAAGAAGATGGGAGTCAGTTTGATCCACTTGAAAGATGGACGAGTGCAATTAGTGCAGCATGCAGTGCAAGTAAGATGACCTGGCAGGATTTTCTTTTTTAGAGCTCTCAGCAAAGTCCTTCTTGCAATGATACTTGACACCTGGAGCTTCAGGAGGGACAGCCACCCTGTGGAAGGAGGCACATGAGCTGGATATTGTAGCTATATTTAGCAGGCTGATGCTTGTTAATACTTTGCCTCAGCAACACTTCTAACTAGTATTCCACTAAATTAGGTAGAGGCTGCTCATCTTGAAGTAGCCAACAGCATCTTGGCTGAAAACACGGCTTTCAGTGTGAGATACTTCCATCTCTTTATGAGGTCTATATATTAATATATGTATATTTGTATATTTTCAGTCTCCTGGGTGGTGCAGATGCCAGACATTTTGTGCAACAATTCATGAGTGGAAGCAAGCATCCACCCTGTGTGTTAAAGTCTTTGTAGCAGTGGTCCAAGCAAACACAACTTTGGTTTCTTTTCCCCCCAAGTTCCTCAAACATTTAAGCCAAAATTGTTTATTGATTCTTTTCTCTGCAGGCAGCAAGTTCCCTAGATGCTGAGGATGGCTTACGGTTCATGCAGGAAATGATTGAACTCTCCAGCCAGCAGCAGAAGGAGCAGCAGCTCCCCCCTCGTGCTGTGCAGATTGTTTCCCATCCCTTCTTTGGCAGGGTGGTCTTGACTGCTGGGCCAGCACAGTTTGGGATGGACTTGTCCAAGCACAAAGCAGGGGTATGTGAGATGTGGGTGTGTCTGTTCCCTCCCCTGTTGCACAAGGCTCAGTTTGCAGTACTGCTGCTGTTTGAGGGCATCCAGCTGATCCTCCAGGTGATCAGTTAATGACAGTGGTTAAAACAGCAGGGCCCAGTGGTGACAATGACAGCAGTGACAGTTGTGGGGATGAGTGGCTTATCTGTCTGTGCTCTGCTCCTGAGTCATCAGCCATGGTTTAGGATTTAAAACACATGCACAGCATGAGTTGCAAAGCAAGCTTATCCAGTCTGCAGTGCACAGCTAAGGAGATGGTGGTTTAGGGGAAGTTTCCCTCCCATGTCAGCCAGGAGCTGACAGAAGCTTTTTAGAGTTAGAACAAGTTGTTGAAAGCTTTTCTAGCAGGCTCAGAGTAGATGGAAGAGAGCAATTCCACAAAGGCAGAGCTCCCTATGGGAAAGCAGTAGGAAAACCCACCTTGCAGTCCCAAAGGGGAGTTCCAGACTAGCAGTTCACAGGAGAAAAATTTCCAGAGACTACTCTTCTCAGGTGTAGACAAACCACACTGATGATGAGAATTAGGTTTTTATTCAGTCATTCTTTGCTTCTAGAGCTCCAGTTTCAGGGCACAGATTGTCTGCACTGACACAAGGCAACACTAATGCATTAGAGTGACTGAAGGAATAAAAATACTTGGGAATCTTTCACGAGCATGACCACAGTGCTCTAATTCTCTCTTTTTTTTTGTTTTTTTTCCAAACAGACAAGAGGATTCGTTGCAGCCATTAAGCCATATAATGGATGCTCAGAGATCACTAATCCTGAGGCAGTGAAAGAGAAAATTGCTTTGATGCAGAGAGGCCAGTGCATGTTTGCTGAAAAGGCACGAAACATTCAGAAAGCTGGAGCAATAGGAGGCATTGTCATTGGTAAATACAATTCCAAGTCGTTAATTTGTGTAAATGTAACCTGATTTTACAGATTTGAAGATACAGGAGAGCTGACAAGCTTTAAGCTGAGAAGCATAGCAACTGTGCTCTCAGAAGATGAAGAGATGTTTGGGGTTTGTCTGGTTCTGTGCAGACACGAGTTTGGGATGGGGGTTGTCATTGTTTCTGCAGATCAAAAATGGTGACTTCAAGGACTGCAGGGTGCTGTCAGTACTAAGTGCTGAGGAAGAATCAGGATAGAAATGAAAAGTGGAGGAAAACACACCAGGCTGGGGTTTGCTGTGAAGTGACTGGGCAGGGGAGGCTGCTCCAAGTTCAGCTGATCTAATGGGAAGTTTGCCCTTCCTGTGGTGTGCTCTGCCTAGATGACAACGAGGGCAGCAGCAGTGACACAGCCCCTCTCTTCCAAATGGCTGGGGATGGCAAGAACACAGATGACATCACCATTCCCATGCTCTTCCTCTTCAACAAGGAAGGGAACATCATCTTGGATGCCATCCGGGAGTATGAGGCTGTGGAGGTGCTCCTTTCTGATAAAGCAAAAGACAGAGGTAAGGTTAGGGGTGAATTGTGTAAATCCAGTTCCCATCTGTGCCATGGCACAGTGGAAAATGGACAGGAATGATGTGCACTGCAGCCCAGAGGTGCTGTGGTTTTCTGTTTAACACTGGATTTAGTTTTTTATTAAGCAAGCCATTATCTGAGAGATGTCATTGCTATCCACTCCCTCTATGAGGTAACATCCAGAAATGCTGTTCCTAAATGTCACTTTGGCTTATGAGAAAATCCAACCTTTTGGATTCCTTTTGAACCCTTTTTGTCATCAGCTCCTTTGAAGTAGCATCAGGAACAGCATGTTTCCAGTGCCCTACATTGTGAACATCTCTCCCTCACCAAGATCCCCAGTGACATTCCTGGGACCCAAAAGGAGAGACAAGTGCTAGAGCTATTTTGCCTATCTAAGGAGAAGTGGTTAACATGAGAAATAAGGCTGCTGACCTCAGATGTTTCGTGGGTGTTCTTGTATAATGCAAGAAAATTGCAAGCTAATACATTCCCAGTTGAAATGTTTGAATGCAGCAGAAAACTCCAGATTTTGCTCTTGTAAGCCTTCCTTGTAGCACTGCTGTGTTCAAGAAGTGTAGGTAAGAACAAGTATCTCCAGAAAATCAGCCTGTTTGCAAAGGGGATATGCCAAAATCTTGTTTCTTCCTAGCTTACAACTCCCTCCTGTTTAACTGTGCTAAGTGCTCTGACAAAATGCTAAATACAAGTTAGCTCTGCCTTTGAGAGTTTGTAATCCATATCTGCTTCTTCCCCCCTCCTCGTGCTTCCGTTTGGAATCCCAGCAACAATCTTTAAAGGTAAAATGATTCCAAACTACATTATTGATAGCAGTAAGTATCCCATGTCAACAATGGCATGTGCAGTTAAATTCCCTAAAAATCCTGAATTATCAGTGTCCTGCTTATAGCCATGAACATCAAACCCAGAGAAATCTGCATGACTCAGTTGGGAAGTTGTCGGGAGCTAAGCTGGGACATGGGAGACGTGTGTCACTTGCTTTGGGGAGGCTCTGGCTTTGGCTCTCTCAAATGCACAGTTCAGTAAACCTGGGCAATTCTGTCCAACTCCCATGTGCTCAGATATGGGATCCTGGTAGATCTGGGAGTGCTTTAAAATCCAGCGTTGAAGTTCAGTGCACGCAGTGGGTATTTGCTTAAGGCTGAAGGAGGGTAACTAGCACTGACCCGTAAGTCACTCCTGAAGTTTGAGGAACCAAAATGAGCTTCAGTGTATTGTTTGCCCTCATGTAAAATGTGTTTAAAAGGCTTCCCTCCTATCCCTCTGTAAAATATATTCCTGAGTACCATTAAATTTTCCTATCACTGCAAAGTCTGCTCCTCCTTGAAGGAATAAGGCCAAGGGAAGTGACCTTGATTTTGGAATACATAATAAAACATTGCATTCCTGCAGTTGTTTTAACTTTTTTTTTCCTTTTTCCTTCCCTTTCAAAGACTTGGAAATTGAGAATATGGACCAGAAATCATCTGAAAATGATTCACACAAACCAACTTCCGAGGAAGCTCCTTCAGAATCTCAGGATGCTGGAGCAGTCAGTGAGGAGCCTGAAGGAGGAGAAAGCTCTGCTGTTGGTGACCCTGATCCTTTGTCCCCTGCCAGCACAGACAGTGCCAGTGTTTCCATGGCAGATCTGGATCCCCATGCCCCTGGACCCACAGAGGCCAGTGCTCCAGAGCCAGCATGTACACCAGGGGACAGCCAGCCTCAGGAACAAAACACCCAGACAGAGGCCAGTTCTAAAGCTCACTGGGATAGAAAAGTCCAGCCTATGGAATCCATATTAGCAGACTGGAATGAAGATATAGAAGCATTTGAAATGATGGAAAAGGATGAGCTATGACTTGTAATAGTAACTTATTTGTTAATAAACAAATGGAGACCTCTTTGGGTAGAAGTGAGGCCCTGATATCCAAGAAAACATATTCAGTATTGGGATGAGCAGCCAGGTATCACCTGGAAAACAACACAGAATTCCAGCACAGCCTCTTTGTATGTTTTAATTTTTCCTGTTCAAAAATGGGAACGTGCAATCAAAGCATTTGTGTGGCTGGTGCTGTTCCCCAGGCAGGGACGGGCCTGGCTCGTGCCTTCCAGGCTCCCAGGGGACTCCTGGGGCTCTGCCAAGCAGGAGTTGAGCAGGGTGGGGTGACAGGCCATGGAATGGTTCTTGATGGAGCACCCAGCCCTCCCCAGCTGAAAGCCTTCCTTACAGCAGCAGGGGAATTGTTTCCAGGTGTTTGCACAGCTGGAAGCAGTCTGGGTTTGTCGGACATATCACAGTGCTGCTCATCACTCCTTGCTCCCCTTACCCCGAGGAACCACACGGGGACCCGGGAGTTCCCCTCCTGCTCTGCTTCCAGCTGGAGGAACTGTACAAACCAAAGGCACAGTGTGAGCAGGTCCCATCAGAGGGGCCGCCAGGAAAGGGTGTGGGAAGGTCCTGCTGGAGGCTGAGGGGCAGCAGACAAGGCAGGTGTTGAGTCCCAGGTGTTTCCCTTGGCCTCCCAGGTGGAAAAACTCCAATCTGCCCCCAAATCTGAAACAGTCTCCAAAAGGACACAGCTCCATCAGCTGTAACAAAACCTTTTTCTACAAATTTGACTCCCAACAGCTTGACTTCATTGTTCTTTTTATATACAGCTTGTGTATGTGGTGTTTCAGGCAGGGAGGCCAGGGCCAGTGGGGAAGGGCAGCAATTCTGGCTGTTGGGTCAATAATTCAGAGTCCAGGGGTGTTATTTCAGGCTCTGGAGTTTGTTACAGGTAAGTGGGAGTCTGAATTTGTTATCTCCATTATATTTAAGTAAAAATGGGGAAGTTTAAATAACATAGAGGCATTTTGACTGTGTCCAAAGAAACTGCCAAAAACTAATTAACTTGATTTATATAAACTGCTTTTAGTGAATTGTGGTTCAAAAAATGGTTTTATATTAAAGACTAAATGAACACTGCCTATATGCTGCACCAGGCTAAAAATGCAGGTTTTATGTTCATCATTGCAATGGAGTAAATAAACAGGAAGCCCCACTCTGGACTGCACCTTTGATTTAGCTGGTGAAATTACACGTGCTGAATATGCAACTGTTAATTAGCACAGCCATACTCTGTATTTATACTCTGTACAGTGAGCAGAACAATCCCAGGCAATGTTGAATCCATATACTCAGCCACACTTGCTTTCAAAAGTCTCAGAATGCACAGGCACCTTTTGAGAGCATGGCAGTCCATCTAAATATCATCCAGAACTTTAAATCACCAGGGTAGGAGGGAATTTGAGGAGGAATAATGAGTAAGTGTCCTTTGAAAGAAATTAGCTCTTAAATGGAGTTGTCATTCCTTTGCACAAGTAACTGTCTGGAGGTTTGGACTTAAGGCAGCTGGGGGTTTTCAGCTGGGAATGTTTTTATTGATGGTTTTGTTACATGAGTTCATAGAAAGCATTTGACCATGGGAGCCTTGTAAGTGTCCTTGGAGCCCTGGGAGCACCAGGACATGGCCAAGTGCAGAATCAAACCGTGAGGTGCAGATCAAATGTTTTCACTCAGAGAATTCCGCTGATCTGTCAGTGCTCAGTGCCACAAAAGGAGCATCTTTGTTCCCCTGCTTTTTGACATGGACATCATCTTCTTGGTAGCAATTTCAGTGGAAATATTGTTATTTTTATATCCTAGAGCCTCTGGTCATTACTATCTCAATATAGCAGCTAAAGGTTTTCTTTTTTTTACTTGCCGATTTAGGTGTAGATGTCAGATTTTATTAAAAGGTTAACTTTCCTTGCCATCACCAGCTCATTTTTAGTAACTGCTTTCTCCACCTGTTAGTAGAGCAGCAGGCATTACCTTTCAGGGATCCCAGAACTCCACATGGATTTAGGGGGCAGCATTTTGGTGGTGGCCTACCTCAGATAACTGTTGAGTCCTTCCTTTTGGAGTGCTTTTTGTTTCATTTAGCTCTGCTTCACCTTTGAAACCATCACAGGAGCCATAGATTTGTTTACAGAACTGAATCAGGCACGGTTGACCTTTTGGGGGAGAGGATGAAATTGGGGGGACAGTTTTATTCAGGTTATTTTCACTTTGTGTTTCCTTATGAGGACATTGGCTTTAGTTTAACCTGTTCATATCATTCTGGAAAGAATTCAGTTTTCTGTTACTATCATCTTAAAAAGCAAAAAGAATGTATTCATTAAAAAGAAAAGCCCTTTTGGAAAGGGGAGAGAGTATTCTTCCCAAATGTTTGGAAGTCTGCTCCCTGCATATGGAATATTGCTCCTAGATCATTAATCAGGAATCACCCTTTGTGTATAGCATTGTACATTTCTTTGTACGGTATTGAACGCTGAAAAATTCAGGAATCACAACTGCAACTAGCACTTACTCCATGCCATGTAATTCAGATCAGTCAGTTATTTTCTCATTTGATCTTAGAGGAATCTTCTTAATTGTTTACATTTATTATTTCTTAATGAAGTTTGAGAATGAGCCCAGCTCTGGTTCTCTTCCTCCTGCCAGTGTCCCTGAGTAGGCACCAATGAGTATGAGTTGAGAGGTGAAAAACAGGACATCTTATGCAACAGGCATCAGTCAGAACATAAAAAACAAACCATTCTGTGAATGAAAATTGTATGTTCAGATTTTATAAGATTTTTGGTTTGTTTTTTGTTTTTTTTTTTAGCCAGACCAATTTACAGCCGTATATTTTCTTATGGAAGATGTCTAATAACAGGTGCTGTAACACTATTGTTGGGTTTTACTCTCTGGTGATAAGTGTACACAATATTTCTAAGGGCAACTATGTACTGTGATGTAAAAGTCTGGGCTAAAATGTACATAATCCGTGTACATAATTGTGTACTTGATTATAACTGCTGATTGTAAAGATTTAATAAAATGTAAATATTCTGGTCAAGCTGTGCT
This sequence comes from Cyanoderma ruficeps, assembly GCA_008694505.1. Taxonomy (NCBI): domain Eukaryota; kingdom Metazoa; phylum Chordata; class Aves; order Passeriformes; family Timaliidae; genus Cyanoderma; species Cyanoderma ruficeps. Next base: position 2,179,206 of record VZDJ01001247.1, read on the forward strand.
GAACAAGTGTTCATTTCTGCATTGCTGCTGGCTGTCATTTTCAGCAAGGCAGTCACACCAACCCTTCACTGGCATCCCCCCTCCATGGGGGGATGGAGCAGGTTGGTGGCTGCTACCCTGGAGAAACCTGGAATTCTTCCCTGGGAAGTTGGCTGAACCCAGAGACATTGCAATAACCAAAACACCACCTTTTCAGTCTAGAACTGAAACTGGACAGGCTCTCAACAACCATATCTAACTGGACTATTTCAACCTCTCTTCTCTATGACTTGGATGTTATTATTTTATTTTTAAAATCCAGAATCCAGACCTTCAAAAGTTCATTTTGACTGCTGCACCTGTTCTATTTAGAATGAAAAAAAGGTCTCACTTGGGCCTGATGAGGTGAGTCCTGGAGGGGTTTATCCCTCATCCTTTCTCTGTTATGAGCTCCCCTCCACCACCTCTATTCCTGTAAATTTTTCCTCTCTGGAAGTTAGGATTAAGAAAATTAGGATTAAGATGCAGGAGCCCTGAATTCAAATTCTTGTTTGAGTGCTGAGCAGTGTTTATGATAAGAAGCAGAAACAATTGCCAGTCTTGCTCGGGAAGTTCTAAATTCCTTCAGCCTACTGTTTCCTGTCTTCTGGGAACATCAGCACTTAGGGACTGGAGGATTTTGGAGCAAAGGCCCTTTCTGCCTCCTCTGAGGAACAAGGGACACTCTGCAAGTGTCCCACCCCCAGTTCAGGGGTTGTCAGAGGTGCTGCCTGTGCAGGCAGAGGGATGCGGCCGCTTCAAAGGCAAAAATAAAACACAGAATTGACAGCCAGGGTGGGCTGTGCTCCTCCCCCTATTTCTTTTACAAGAAATCAGGACTATTGAAGTGTTTATTTTGGGGTCTGAGCAGGTTCCTGACGCTCCCCTGGGATGCTCCTTGCATGGATGGATGCCTGAAGGGAGGCATGGTGGCACCAAATCCTCACCCCTCCTATTAAAACTACATTTATTGATTTATGCCAGTGGTTGTCTTGAGGGCCTGTTGCTCAATTGTCACATTTCCGTTTTCCATGCAGGTCACCCAAAGGTGTGACACCCTTCACCCAAAGGACTTGAGCTGCTCTGACTGAAATTCAGCCACAGCTGCTGCTCATCCCATCAGTCACCTCAGCTCAAAGCTGCTATGGCAGGAGTTCCATTTTCTCCCAAAGTGCTCCATGAAAAGGTAACGTCAATAAACATTTCCAGCTGGAATGGAGCCTTAAAACACTGTTGACCTGATAAAGTTCACCAAGGCTGTTAATGACCAGCACAGGCAAATTCATCTTTCCTAATGCTTTGGTGGAGAGCAAAAGCATGATGGTGATGGGCTGGGGTGATGGACTGGGGTGCCTGCAGAGGAATTTTAGTCGAAATTTTGCCAAAAAGCCTGTGTGGCACTCACTGGTACCCAGAGGTGTTTTTGGGGAGCAGTGGGACCACCCTGGGCTGTCTCAGATGCCCACTGGCTGCCACTACAGGACAGACCTGACGGCAGCAGTGCAGGGCAGAGAATGAGAGGAAATCCAGAAAACTGGATTCATCCTTAAAAAACCCAACAAACCCTACCCCAGCATTTCCCTGCCCTTTGCCTGGGGTGGGCTGGGAAGGATTTTGGGCACAGACCTTGGCTCAGGGCATGCTGAGGGGTTCAGGAGGGGACACAGAGCAGCAACATGGGTGAGAAAAAGGATGAGCTGGTGGTGCTGAATTTGATGCATTTCAAGATTTCCCTATGGACCTCCTGGCAGGCAGGTTGATGGTATGAGACGTGCTTGAGGCTCCCCTCTGCAGCAAAAGCCATTTCCTCATCGTCCTCTGGGCCAGAGCTCCTCAGGATTGAAGAAAATGAGCAAAGAAGGCTTAGAAAGGCCTAAAGGGGGAAAAAAATCCGGGCAAAAGCTGCTCAGATGAGGACAGAAAAGGCATCTCCGCCCCGTGCTGGCTCTCCAGCGCTTTTATGTAATGAAGCACATGGCTCCCCACGTTCCTTGTGGGGCTGGACACGGGTTCTGTGACTGCCAGGCTGGAGCATCTCCCTCAAATGATGTCAATCTTCACTGCACTGGCATTACAGCATCATAAAAAATTAAAGAGCTGCTATTTTGGGTAGCAGCTCTCTCCGAGTCAGTGAATAAATGCAGCTCCATATGACTCACTCCGGGGGATTATTAATAGACACAAAAGCAGAATGCCAAAACCCCAGGAATATGCTCTGTTCCCACACGGAGCTTTCTAGCTTCTCACAGCAACTGCTCTTGAGAACTTTTTGTCTCAAAATTTAATTTAATAGACTAAAAGAATTCAATATATAAGTTTTCCGTGGAACTCGCACCTCAAGGGCTTTAGCAGGGGTTATTCTGCAGGGATGAAGGATGGTTGCTCCAGGGTACCAGGCTTCATCCAGGATGGAGAAAGGGAGTCATTTCAAGAGGGACGAATCACAGGCTTCTCCTTTTGCTGCCAAGGGTGTCTCTCCATGAGGCTGGTGTTAGAGTTGGCTTTTATGAAGGAGGTTCACAGTCCCACATGTGTTGATGATGAAGGTGATCATCCTGAGGATGATGATGGTGACTCTCCCATCTTCAAACTCAAAGTGAGCATTTCCCTGGATGTCACAGGTAGATGTGTGCAGCTAAACTGAAAAAGAATAATATGATTTTTTTAATAAAGCAAAGACATGAACATCTTTAAGTTCTATCAACTTTCCTATCTTGCAGTACCCTGAGCTGGGCCTTCTTTCCCTTTGCCACAACAGCACAGTAACAATAACAGGAACTTCACTCAGTGCTTCCCCAACTTTTTGGATGTCTGACCTCCCCAACAACAAAGCAAATAAGGTGCCCTTCCAAGGCCATCCCTGCATTTTTGTCTCCTCTTCCCCGAACACCTACAGAAGAAAATTCAACAGAGATTGATTTCAGCCTGAAAAAGAAGAATTGCCCAGCAGTACCAAAGCAGGGTCTTGCAGTGTTCAGTTCTCCAAAAATCATCTTCCATGAAGGCACACTGGCAGAACCGCCATAAATCAATGCTTTCTCAGAGAACACCCTAAAAGTCACCTGTACCACACAGTGACCTTGGCTGAGATCAAAGCTTTTGATTTTCCAGAGTGCAAGTGCTGTTACTTCCCCCCTGGGCTGGGGCTGCCCCAGATATGTAAAAACTTCTTTAGCACCAGGGATGTTGCTCAGACTCCCCAAGACCCCACAAAGGGCCTGAGTCAGGGCACTGGTTTTACAGTCAAGGAATCCCAGAATGGTTTGGACTGGAAAGGATCTTAAAAACCATCTTGTTCCATGGGCAACTTGGAACAAGGCTCCCTCTTGCCATGGGCAGGGACACCTTCCACTAGCCCAGGTTGCTCCAAGCTCCACCCAGCCTGGCCTTGGACACTTCCAGGGATCCAGGGGCAGCCACAGCTTCTCTGGGCACCCTGTGCCAGTGTCCCACCACCAAGGGAACTGGAAACCACGCTTCTTGTGTAAAGCCCATATGACATTTGCTCTTTGACAGACACACACATCACCCAGCCTCTCCTATCCCGAGGGTCTGGTGTGTCAGCCAGGCTGATCTGGAGTTGAGTCATTGCTAACTCCAAAATGCAAGTGACAGGAAATTACTGTTTTACAGACCTGGTACCGAAATAGCTGAGAACAGAGTATTTGTCTCCAGGCCGATTCTCGTGTGATGACAGCGACGTCTTCAGAGTTCAAACACATCTCCTGGTGCTTCATGGACCCCTTCTCCTGCCTCATCATCCAGAGTCTCCAGACCTGTGGGACTCTGGGGCCTGGGTGGAATGAGGCACACTGCAAAAAATCCTGGGATGCTGCTGATCTCTCCCCTGCAGCCGTGGCAGCACCAGGTGCCATCCAGCTGCTGAGGTCAGAGCCCCCCCGAATGCACACAGGGTTCCTGGGATGCAGATTTCACCTCCTGCTAAGGCACTGCTGCTCCTGCTCTTCACAAGGGCACACAGAGGAGCAGTGAGCCAGCCTGGAGCTGTGCAGCCCATCCCTGGCCACAAAGGGCTTGTGGCAGGGGAGGACACAGAGATGGCTCTGCTGGGCCCTGGCAGGGAGAGCGAAAGAACCAAACCTCTGACTGAATGCAAGGGAAGGAATTAATGGTAATTGGAGGGTGCAGGGGGCTGAGAGGGGGCACAGGTGGAGTGGAACTCACAGTGATTAAACAACAGCCCAAGGCTGAGCCTGGGGTAGGCAGCAGCTCCTCCAGTGCCCCTCGCAATGCTGGGGGCAGGCTCCGAGGAGGAAAACCAGCACCACTCAAAGGGCTCTGGACAAAGGAGAAAGCACTTCGAGGGAAGAATGTTGATTGCAAAACCCCTTCACCACAATCTTCTCCAAGATCCCAGAAAATTATGTGGAGCTCAGGAAATACTGCATCAGCCTCCTAGAGAGAAGTTTAGGCCTCAAATTATTTCCCAGGCACTTCTTTTGAGAGGAACCTTAACATCCCATTTACAGCCAAGCACAGGGTACCAGATAGGTGCAAGTTTTCCTTCTCTTCCCAGCCTCCTCCTTTCCATGCTGCTGAATGTATTTTAGCAGAGCAAAGCAATGAGCTCCAAGGAGATCTGCATTTTCAGCCAGAGTAATCTTCTTATATTCTTACAGACCTTCAGCTACCACATATATTTAGACTTCTGACAAAATCTGCCAGGATTTTTTAAAGGTGGAAGAATTACAGCAGGTTCCAGCAGCACGACAGCCTACCCAGGCCTTCAAATATTGCCATCTACAGGTCCAGCAGGGAGGCTGTAACTCATCCAGATCTCTAAAGCACCTGCTGCTGGTTGCAATACAAGCACAGGAAAGACAGGAATTGCTTTTCCTCTCTCACAAAACGTCCACTGATGTGCAGGACTCCAGTGCCAGCAGCAGCAGCAGCAAGGAAAATATTAAAAAAAAGAATCATTAAAACTAAGAGGTGGTTGAAAGAAAGATCTCAATGTGTCTAACACAGTGTTTGTGTGGGGACATTTACACACAAGATGTAAATGGAAATGGAAATGTTTGAAAAGAACACACCCAATCTCATCTCTCCTGCACTACTGTGAAAGCTTTCCAAAGTGCTTTGCAGAGAAGGGTTTGTGGGACCAAGCCCCAGGACTCTTTATTAATTGAAGTGTTTTAAATAATTGAAATGCACTCTCTCGACTCTCCCAAGCGCAATCACCTGCTCGAGAGCTGGTGTAAATTATGGAAAAAAATCATATCCAGGAGGAGAGAGACATCACCACGAAGAATTCATCACAAAACCCAACAGCTCTGTAGCACTGAGAGGTGCCACAGCCCCAGGAACAGTAATGTGATGGCAGGGAGGCAGAGAAACTGTCTCCAGGGCTGTCAGGATACTTGGGAGGGGCTGCCTGGCCAATGCAGCTGCTCAAATGAGCAAGGATTTAGGGAAATCAGAGCTGGCTGGTGGTTTCTGACCATTAATAGGATAAAGATGATTATGCCACAGAGCACCCCGACACTGAGCTTTTACAGGGGAAGCTGTTGAAGCTCTTGGGTTGTCTGAGTCCTGGAGTACAGCAACCACTGGGCTCAGATGGAGGGGCCAAGTGCCTGGGGAGCCTGCAGAGCTCAGAAACACCTTCTACCTTTAGGAAACAGCCTCACAGCTGCTGCTTGGAAAGCTGCTCCCGCTGGATGGGCTCACACCCAGCCCTTCAGGAACACCAGCAACTCCCAGCTCTGTCCCCACTGCTCATCCCCTGCCCAAAAGCCAAAGGTAAATCCAGTGCAGGGATGGCAGCAGGAGGGAGCTGGGGGTTTCTGAGAGACTTCAGGTACAGCACAGTACTGATGGGGAATGAAATCTTCTGATGAGGGCTGACCCCCACTCAGAGTGAACATTCAGGGAAACCTCTTTAGTCAAGAAATTCAGCAATAACTTAGATATTTGCAGAGGTCACAGGTGATCTTTGAGGGATTTAAGAATCTTTAGAGGGATCTGATTTTCAGAAAGCCCAGCGAAAAATGGCCAATATTTGGGCTGAGTGCTCCCTCAGGTGCCAGCCACATCCTAAGAGATGCTGTTAATGCACCCTCAGTCTGTCCACACCCACCCCACAAATGAAATCAAAACAATGACAGCAAACCACACTGACAAAGCTTCTCCACTGGATGCAGTGCAAACCCTGTCCTCTTATGGCATCAAAGCTGGAAGAAATATCAGTACAGGTAACAATCTTCTTTGAAATAATAAATACAAAACCTGTATTTTTTTCCTTCTTTTTTTTAACTCATGACAGCATTTGTTAAAAATATTACATCTGCTTTTGAGAAGGTAATATCCTCTCCATTTAATATGGAAAAATAAACTCTACAGGACACACAACACATTCCCCCAGTTGGCACAGAGCTGCTTTAAGAGATCAGATCCACGGGACACATCAAGGCAGAGGAGAGGTTTGGTCTTCCTTGTCCCCAGACTCTTAAAACATCATGTTGTAGGAATGGTAAAAGACAAGAATACATAAAAACAGTAAAATGTTTATTTTCTTAGAAAAAAAGAGATTCAAAATGATTGTGATCACACTCCCATTCGTGCTCAGCAAAGCCAATACTGCAAGCTTAGTCCTTGATTAAGATACCTTTTAAATGAAACTTTTTTCCTCTTAAATTACAAGTTCCTGCTCCTGTATCACTTCAAGTATTTCAGTGATAACATGCTTTTAATGGATAACAGTTTCTCAGCTTCTTCTCAGCTGATAAACAAGGCCTGCCATGGCAAAAACATCCCATCTCCAAAGCTTGGAATCACCAGCACTAACAAGCACTCCGGCCCCAACACGGACGGACACACAGCTCAGGGGTGTTTCTTAGATGCCTGGATGGTCACTTATGGAAGCTTGGTATAACACTACCTCATCTGATAGAAAACGGGCCAGAAGCCTCAATAAAATCAACAACGTCTTTTGGATTAACTTTTAAGGATTTGCTGCATATCTGGACACAGAAAAAAGTGAGAAGTTGCAACAAGTTTTAACTAGCAGCAACGAAAACAGTTCCTTACGAGTTCTTAGCAATATTCCTCATGTGTTCATTAGGAAACACTGTAACTGAATGGAGCATATAATGTGGAAATGGTCTTCTTCTGTTATGGAGTGCTGTTCACTCGAGCAGACGTCCCAAAGGTTGTATCCAGAAGGCTGGGTTGGATCTATTTACACTGGAGGTGCTCCCGGGGCGAGGGCAGAGCTGGCACTATGTGACATCCTCCTCCTCCTCTGAACAGTAGTCACGACCCTGCAGGGACAAAGGCCACCAGTTGGTACATGGAGACAGCACACAGGAATAAATCCAGAAAACTAAGAGCAGCTCTCTAAACTTGGGGGTTTAAATTCAGAGCTGGGTAGAAACCTTAGACACAGGGAATTTGCAGGAAACCAGGAGAGGAGACACTTCCCTTTCTGTCACTATTAATCTCACAAACATCACCCCCCACATACTGAATTCCAGGGGGCATCCAACAAACTGCTTTACAAACCTGCCTTATGTAAAGATCCGCCTTGATGGACACAGGCCCCAGATTTGTTGTGAAAGGATAATCTCCGAGGCAAAAGCAACAAAGCACATAATCCTATGAGCAACACAAGGCAGCTGCTGTGAACAAGAATCCACCATCTGATAACCCCAGCTGAAGTTTAACCCCACAGCAAAAGATACCATTTGTATTGAAATTATGCTTGTACTACAGGGGATTCAGCCTAAGCCTCACAAAACATGGATATCTTATCAGACCAGTCATGCTATGCCTTCTACCCCATCCCAAACACAGGTGTGGAGCAGCATCTCTCTGGGTATTCCTCTTGGGATGGTCTGGAGAAGGCACATCCCATCCTTCCCTACCTAGTTCTTGCAAAGCAGCAAGAAAGGAGAAGGAGCTGCTGGGAGCCCCGTCCTCGTTTCCCTGCACAAAACCAGCTGGAGCTGAGCTGTTCAGCACAAGCCACCCAGGGTATCTTGCATCAAACAAGTGCCTCAAATGCAGGACCCAAAATCTCAACCTCTGGACTATTTTCCATTGTTCCTGTGTGTTGGGTGTATCACCTGAGCACCTGGAGAAGGAGAGTCAGAAAGACAAAAAAAAAAAATCAATGGAGAGATGTTTCTTAAGAGAGATCAGTTTATTTGGGACACACGGCTGGGCTGCACACCAGGAACAAAGTGCCCATGGTGGGATTGCAGAGCTGGCTTTGCTGGAGCCCAGACCCAGGAATGTGCAGTGCTCTCACAATTCCCTGTGGCCCAGCACTTAGGGCAGAAGGGTTTTCTAAGTACGTTAAAATAACCCCCAAGAGACTCATCAGCCTAAATTCCGACTCAGCAGTCACTGACCCAGAAAGAAAGGGAAAAAAATTTACATTTTTTGAACTCTAAGCTGTGACTCAAAAAGAAGGAACGCTGAAATTCTTTGCAGTGAAGCACACATCTGTCAGTTTTCTCCAGGCCAGGGACCACATTTGGACAAATCCAGGAGACTGAGCTGGTGGTGATGAAGGCTTTGTCCAAACTGCTCCAGAGCTGTGGAAGGCAGCAGCAGTGACTGAGGGCTGAGCTCAGGGCATTTCCAGGACATCCATTTACCTGCTCAAGAGGGAGCCCCACAGCCCAGCACTCCCCACTGGTGGCCATCACTGCTATTAAAGCCTCAAGCAGACCCAAATCTAACATAAGAAAAGCCATCCTGCATTTTTCCCCTCCTACTCCTCCTCCTGCTGTTGTTCTGCTTCTGGCTTTGCTCTGTGGCTGCCAAGTGCATCAGCTCTCAAATGGACGCCAAGGAACTGCTCCAAACCAACGTGCTGAGCAAGTCCTGGCTATGGCACAGACACACCACCTCCCACCAGGGCCTGAAGGCCACCAGGGGCTGGGCTGATCCTTCCAGACATGTCAATTCCATCTGCACACTGCTGGGGATGGGGACACATCCATATCTTTTTGGTGACCTGATCAGCTCAAGTGATGCCCACACTGTGGTGAGTCCCAACAGAGCTTTGGTCTAAATGTGACTCCCCAAGTGCATTTTTGTCAGTAATAACAAGGTCAGCACTGCTCAGGAAGATCAGAGAAGGAATAAAGTGCCCTGTCATCACAGCCTGCCCCGCTGCACCAGAAATCCACGCCAAGGGTTGTGTCCTTGGTGCTCCTTGGGCAGACAGGCAGGGCAGGGCTGCCCCTCCCTGCTGGCAGAAGAAAGGCAGCTTCAGCCCCAATCCAAAGAAATACTTTAAAATGTCCATTTTTGACCCGTTGGTTGTTTCAGAAGATGTCTGACAGATGCTGGAGGAGATGATCCCTTGATCACTGTGTGCTTGAGATGGGCAGTTATCTTGGTGGGGCTGGGAACACCTCACGGGAAATGGTCAGCTGAGAGCTTGCAGAAACCACACTGCTCTAGTGGAAGTGTCTCTGCTCGCTGCAGGGGTTGGACCAGGTGGCCTTTAAAGGTCCCTTCCAACCCAACCCACTCTCTGATTCTGTGATTCCATGACTGGCAGTCAAATTCAAATTCCAGGGGTGCAGGCTCCTGCATCCAGAGGAGCCAGAGGCACAGAGCAGGTGGCTACTGAGAGGAATGTATGGCCCACCCACAGACTAAGTGAGCTGTGGGTTCAATCCCTGTGTGAGCCATTCACTTGAAAGCTGGACTCAATGATTCTTGTGGGTCCCTTGCAATCCTGTGATTTCTGAGAAGTTTTAATGATTGAAAGTGTAAATGAACCATGTTGAGGAAGATGAGAACTGTAATATGTGCCTCCAAGTCCAGCTAATTCCTGAGGAATCCCATCTCCCACCTCTGCAGTCTCAAAATACTACTGCCAGCTTTCGTATCCACAGAACACCATGAGTGTTTCCATACGAGTGAGTGAATTTAAGGTAAATTAAAAACCAACCTGATGTTCTTTTCCTGCTGCCTGCACCCAAACCAGAAAAGCTCATCCCCCCTCTCTCCCCTTGCTGCTCCTTCAAAGTGCTCCCCTCCTGATGCCCCCCCAGGGGATGCTCATGATATCCTTTTAGGGTATAAAAAAAGAAAGAAAAAAATCGCAGGAAAAAGGCCTTTTCCCCATTGTGTGGGTGACAGGCCAATAAACAACACCCGGGCTCAATGGCCCCTTGTGCTGGAGGACTGGGCCAGGCAGGGGAGGGACAGGAGGACGAGGATGGAGGGGAAAAGGAGGGAGAGGCAGGGGAGGGAGAGAAGGAAGGGGAGGGAGAGGTGGGAGGGGAGGAAAAGGAAGCAGGAAAGGCAGAGGAGGCAGATGAGGGAGCAAGCAGCCCTTTCTCCAGGGGGCTGGCGGGGCTGGGGACACAGTGGCCCCTTTGAGGGGCCCGGCTGGGCAACCCCCGCCCCGCTCCGCGCTGGGAACCCTTTTCATCAGCCTGGTTTTGTTTACAGTGCTCCCAGAAAGGACGGCAAGAAAATGCCGGAGGCGGCACTAAATCATTGTATACTGTGCTAATTTTTGTCCGTTTCTCGTTTTGTTAGGGAAAAATCAATGGAGTCATTAAGAGCAATCCACTTTGCTAATGAGTTTCAGCCTAATCACTATGCCCTCGCATACGTTGGGCTGCCCGTTCCCAAGGGCACTCCCTCCATCCCATACAAGGAGCTGCTTTGTATCCACTCCCCGCTTCCATGCCCAGGGTTACTAACGAGGGATGCAGGGAGTTGCTGCCAGGCATCCTTCCCACGGGCTGGGTATTCTCCCACCCGCTCCTGGGGGCCAGGTGAGTGGACTGCTGGAGAAATCCCTGCAGACCCACAGTGATATAACCCCCATGGGGATGGCAACACCATGTCCCAGGCTCGGCGTGCCCATCGGAGCTCACAGCAACACAGCTTCACATCTTTTAATCTCATTTTTGTCCACGAGCACGTTTGCATTGTGATTGTTTTTTACAAACCACTGTAGCCATGTAGGAGACAGTGTATGATGATGGGACCAGTGATGGTTTTCCTCTGGTACAGCTGCCCAGGATTGTTTTGCCATGGTCCCTTTTGTCCCACAAAGCCAGAGGTGCTTCTCTTGTGGGGTTACGATCCCCAAATACAATCCCAGGAATAGCTTGTCAATTGTTCCATTACCCCTCAGCCTTTTTCCTATAGGGAGACAGTTGCCTATACACTCTGCCACAGCCCCCAGAAATAACATACACTTCAAGGAGATAATTCCTCCAGGTCATTGCACTGCTCCATACAGGATTCAGAGACAGCAGTTGTTTTTCCAGCCATTTTCCAGGACAGCCATCATCAAGATGCTTTTGCTAGCAACCACTGAATAGGTAAATTTTTCACAGTCAAGACTTCATATGTTATAGCTTTTAATTTTTATTTCTATTTATTTCATGCAAGCCCTGGTGGGACTCTTCAAGGCAATGGACTTTTGCTCACAGGGCTGTGCTGAGGATCAGCTCTGCTCTGAACCACCCTGGGCAATTCACGGAATCCCAGAAGGGTTTGGGTGGGAAGGGACCTTAAAGCTCATCCCAGTACCACCCCCTGCCAGAGGCAGAGACACCTTCCACTAGCCCAGGTTGCTCCAAGCCCCGTCCAACCTGGCCTGGGACACTTCCAGGGATCCAGGGCAGCCACAGCTTCTCTGGGCACCCTGTGCCAGGGCCTCACCACCCTGACAGGGAAAATTTCTTCCCAATATCTCATCCAACCCTGCCCTCTGACAGTGGGAAGCCATTCCCCCTTGCCAAATGGTACTCCAGGCCCTTGTCCCAAGTCCCTCTCCAGCAATACGTCTACGTCCTTCCTGTGCTGCCATTTCTTTTCAGGGGGTAACGTGGAATTTGCATGGAGCCCTGTGGAACCAGGGTCCAAATAAATCTGAGATGAAGAAAAAAGAAAAAAACAACCAAAGGCTAAAGAAACTTTAGGAGGGACAAGTTAATTCTTCATTATGTGTTTCACAGCAAATCTTTTTGAGTCCAAATGCAACATCTGACTGAATTAGTCCTTGATCTATCAGACTGGAGAGAACCCAGGTCATGAATTTCCTTGCCTGAATACCAACACAAATGGTACTTAGGACATGTTTCTATCATCTTAATCAGAGCTGATAGTCCAATACCAGGTCTATCCCTCCACAGGAGTGCATTGATTGTCCCAGTCCCAGCTGCAGCCAGTGGAGCCCATTTCTCCTCTGCTGAGCACAGCACATCTCAGATTTATCCAGCAGCAGCAGCAGAGTTACCTTTAGGAGGACTGTTCAGTCACTCTCTGCTTCCTTCTCTGGTTTCCAAAGCCATATTTCTGTGTATTTCTGCCTTCACCTCTCAGGTCAAGCAAATCACTTGTACTCCTGACCCACATCTTTCAAATTTACTCTGGGGAACGCTCTCCTCAAGCTTAATTGCTGCTATTACCTGTTGCTCATCCTCCACTGGAATATATTTCTGTGATTTCAGGCTGATTTTCAATAAATGATGATAAGGCTGACTGCAGATGAGCTGCCTCCTTCCCACTGCCTGTCTCTGTTCCATTTTCCCCTGAACTCTGGAACACACACGTGCTTTTTGTCTCCCAAAGCAAAACCCATGACTCTACTCACAATAACCTCAGCGAGTGGGAAGCCCCAAGAGGACTCACTGCAGCTGCTGGCAGATGTTGGGAACATCTCTGAGCCCTTCCTGCCACCACTCAGGGCCTTGTGCTGAGTGCACACAGGTCCTTGGTCTTCCCCTTTGCTCTCCTTCTGCCACAGGTCAGAAAGTGTTTGGACAACACTTTTAGGCACGTAGTGGGATTCTTGGGGTTGTCCTGTGAGATGGACTCCATGGTCCCTGCGGGTCTCTGCCAGCTCAGGATATTCTAATTACAGCTACAGTAACTACAGCTTCTTGTGCTGTTGACTGCTCAGCTCTCTCCAGCTGCTCCTGGTCTCCCACCTAACCTGTAACTCTGTCTTCTCACCAGGTCTTGGGAGTGTTTTTGCCTCAGGTTCTGATGTTTCTGAAAGGACTCCAGGACTTGACTTCTGAAAGGGCTGACTCCAGCAGAACCAATATCTAAGCCCACGTCTGAGGCTGATTTTCACATTCTCAGTCAGCCCTACCTCAGCCCTCATCCCAGTATTCTTCCAGCAAACCCTGTGAATGGCATTACAACCATCACAGGCAGTTCTGTACATGCCAGTTCAGCTCCAGCTCCTGAAGCAGGCACAGACTCGCTCAGAGACAGAGCAGATGTCCCCCCTGAACGACTCACAGTGTTTTGACACTGAATTTTGGTAGACAGAAGCTCCATGCCTCACGACATTCTGGTTTTTACCTTTGGGTGACATTTGCAGGAGAAAGTGGAGCTTTGTAGGAGCAGCCAGGAATGCACTACCAGGGGCAGGACTTCTGGAGAAACTCCCCAGACTGTTTCAATAAGGCTTTTTTTGATCTCCAGGACTCATAAATACTTCCTGTTTGCAGCTGACGAAACAGCAGCCCGTGTTCTTTCCATTTCACACCTTGGCTGGAGGAGTTTTATTCCAGCTGCCCTCCCTGTCCACGGAATGGCTGTGCCAGGTCCAAGCACACATGTCATGTTCCTGCCTAATTCTCACACCTCAGAGTTGTTGTTACACTTGGATTTGGTGACCCAGCACCCCTCAGGATCTCGATGGGGCCGAGGGTGTTTTGCTCCTGGCTGGAGTTTCTACAGCAGAGCCCACGGAGCAGCATCTCCATCACAAATCCGACAGCCACGGTAACCATGGGAACACCACGGCGTTTGGGACCTCCCCAGCCACAGGCAACACCCCCCACACCTCGGCAGACTCTTTCAGCTGCCCCTGGTGAGCTGCTCACTGATACCATTCTAAATGTTCCACTGCTGTCGTCCATCTCCCTGGAGAAGGGACTGGAAATGCTATTTACGGACCAGACAAACCCCCTTATATTTTCCAATCTTTTTGGCATTTGTGGCAACACCTAGAAAAAAAAGTGTTGCAAGCAAAGATTAATTAAAACCCCCAAATTTCTCTTACAAAGACTATTTCCTCAGGCACAGGAGGTCCCCAGGGAACACAAATCCCACATTCAGCTGTGTGCTAACTCCTGCCAATCCCATCAGCTGCTGGCAATTTGGTCTCTTTGACAGATAAACTGTGGATTTCCTCTGAACAGACAATCTCCTGACCCCGAGGATAAATTATCCCCAAGATAATTAGCCCTGGAGATCACCTGGGAATATCTCTCCCAAATACAGGAGACAGGATCGGCTGCACCCCACCATGGCAGCTGGGGAATGAGGGTGTTAGAGCCCTGCCACAGACCTCAGGAACAAAAATTAACCAAAATCCATAATTTGATACAGCCTGATGGCATTGTCTGGTCTGCAGATAAGATACATCTTTGGAAAGTCCATTTCACTGGAGATTCTGTGCTCAACATTATGGAAGGTGATGATGTCCAGGAAGAGCATCTGAATATTCATAGGGTGAATGCATTTATTCAAAGGAGATACAGCTGTATTATGGATATGTAGAAATTATACTTTTAAATGCATTAGGTTACATAAAATCTTACCCCTGTGAAATACTGGGTACAGAAATATTCTCCTCAGGAGTCTATGAACTCCTCACTTTTACTCTTCCCCTTTCTGTCTTCTTTCGTTTTCACAATTTTTATTTTTTAAGAGGAAAGTAACACATGTGCTGCTTGGGACAAATACAAGATGCACCCACTGTAGCACTCTGACTCCTGGGACCCGGACTGGAAAAAACAGCAGAAACTTGGAGCCATGCAAGTAAAAATTCCCCTTCTACTCTGCAACCCAGCATGACAACTTAATAGAAGAGAACAGAACAGAAAAAACAGAAGAACAGACTAGACAAGACCAGAAGTGTTTCAGTTGGAGGGGACCTACAACCATCAACTGCCTGAGCACTTCAGGGCTGACCAGAAATTACAGTGTGTTGTTAAGGGCATTGTCCAAATGTCTCCTGGATGCTGGCAGCCCTGGGGCATCCACCAGCTCTCTGGGAAGCCTGTTCCAATGTCTGACTTCCCTTTCCATAAAGGAATGCTTCCTCATATCAAGTCTGAAAGTGGGAGTACAAATTAGTGTACTGCTACTGAGGAAGCAAATATTTAATATAAAGTATTAAACAAGATGCACGACTCCAAAATAGACAGTTTTAGTTTTCAGTAAAGAGTAAATTGATGTGTGAACATCAGCCCCCCATCTCCCTCAGCCACTCCCAGCATGAGCTGTGCTCCAGCTACGTCACTGCTGTCTCACAATGAAGTCAAGAGTGTCATTTAAAAGGTTTCTGAAACACACAAAAGCTGCTCTCAGGACAGCTGAGATATGCAAAGAATTATCCATCCTCTTCTTCAAAACATCTCCAGCACCATTATTTCACTGGCACAGCCCTGGGGCAGGGCTATCCATACTTACAGCCACACCATCCCTTGGAGCCAGTGGCCATTTCAAGGAGATTCAGCAAGAAATTCCTGGGATATCCCAGCTACTACCAGCATTAAGATTCCAGTTGTCTCCCACGGAGATGAGATGAAAGATCAAATCAGCAATGAGGTAAAATCCCACTTTGCTTTTCACCTTTATCCAGCATGTATATCCTGAGTATCTGAGTTAGCCTGCCATTAACCCCAGACTGGTGATATTCCCACAAAACAAAGGATTCTCTCAGCACCTCCTGTGAGCTCTTTACCTTCCTGGTCTTCTTTGCACTTGAACTCTCTAATCAGGGAGCTGGAAGGGAAATCTTGGGCCAGACTCCTCCAACTCATGGAGAACACAGAGAGCTGCAGCAGGCAGGTCACTGTCCTCCTGATGCCTTAAGCTTTAGCTTTCATATTTTCAGATTCTGTGCTGCCTAGGGGTGCAGTTCTGAGCCTCATATTAAGTGGCAGTAAGCTGTCTTCACAGAATTGGTAGACAAAACAAATCCTTTTCCTGCTGAGGACCAAGGACAACTTTCAGCCCAGCAGCACAAACAATGGTGGCTGAAGGGAGGAACAAGAAGGATGAGACCTCACAACCTGAAGCTGTAATTGGACAATTAAACCCCAATATGCAAACGGACCAGAAATTACAAATGTGTGAGACCTCGTGACCAGTCAGTCATTTTTGTGACCATTCTTAGTCCACCTTGGGTGTAGCCCTGGTCAGGCCCTGTCCTGCCCAAGGTGGATCCTAAAGGCCTTTCAATAAATATCTACTTTCTTCTCTAGCTCTATCCAGTTTCTGTTCCAGGCCAGCCTTCCTAAGGCATCACTCCCCATGGAACTGGGAAAGCTGCATCCATCCCTGAGGGAGATGGGATGTTTACATTACTGTGTCTTACCTTTTCAATTTTTTCATCAAGCATTCTGAAGAATTCTTGTTGGCTTTCGGAGATGTGCATGCTGGAAGGCAAAGGAACAGTATCAATACCAACAGGATTTCTTCCATTATAAAACAGCCCAGGGTTGCTGAGGGGCCCAGCTGTCAGCTTCCACCACTGTGAAGAATAAATCACTTTACGCTTTCATCTACAATGTCAATTTTTAATCTTTTTTCCCCTATTTTTTGTTTGGCCACAAAAAATTACTGCATCTAGTTCTGTGTACATGTGCAACACTTGGGGTGATAACTGGGATCCACATGCATCCAGAGGAGACTGTTCCCTCTTCCAGGCTGACTGCAGGGAGTTAATAGCCCAGTACCTTTCCCTCTGAGAGGGAGAGTGAGAGCCCCCTCTCTGTCAGGACAGGAGTTTTCCCACGACTGCCAACCTCATCACTACAGAATGAGACACCCACAACGTGAGGTTGAAGACTGTGTCCTCTTGTCCTGCCATTTGTTATGGGGGAGAGACTGACAAATGCTACAACCTCCTGTCAGGGAGTTGTGCAGAGCCACAAGGTCCCCCCTGAGCCTCCTTTTCTCCAGGCTGAGCCCCTTTCCCAGCTCCCTCAGCCTCTTCTGGTGCTCCAGACCCTTCACTTCAACAAATTCTGCAGCACCAAGAGCCTCAGCGATATCATTTTACATTAGTAAAGAGGGCTGGAAAATACTCTTTTTTCATTGTCTGTAAAACACTGATGGTCACACAAGACCACAGGTCCTTCCCCATGGGGAACTTGCAGGCTAAGCACAGGGAGACAAGGGTGAGGAGGGATGGCAGGTGGTATTTGGGGTGTTCATTTAGGTTAGGGGATGGTTAGAGCCTCCTTCCTGCACAAGTACCACCCCTCCAGGAAGGTGAGGCTGGAGGATCCCCTGGACCCGCAGCAAGGAGGAGCACAGGCTCCCAGGCAGCTGGGGAAATGTGCCAGGGACTCCACCTGCAGCACAAAAAGATGCAAAAAAGGGAGGATAGGGACTGGTGCCAGTGGCAACAATGATGCCAAACGGTCAGAAGGACACACAGCTCTTGGAGATTTTCCCCAGCACAGAAAGCTGGCTCGGCTTGCCAAATTCTGACCCATCCCCTCTTCCTCAGAGTGATCCTTCCAGCTGTAATGAGTTAATGCTCTCCCTAAGCGCCCAACAACGGGCTGCACTTCCCCACAAAGCTCAGCATTGAGCCCTCCCTGCTATCGGCTGAATGTATACAAAGATCTGCTTATGTGGGACATAAATGAAGCTCAGTTCACAAGAGGAGGGCTCAGAAATGGCATTAAAACCTAAAGCTGATGATTCAGGAGCAGGAACAATTCACCTTTCAGTGATTGAGGGAGTTCTTCTCCCCAGCTGTCTGCCGGTTCCTCAGGTTCCCACCTCCACCTCAGCTGGGGAAGAGATGCTTTTTTGGGACAGCTGACCCCATCACCTGCATATTCAGGCACCTTGGAGAGGGATTTTAGGGCATTTAGCCCTTTCTGAGTAGGGAAGTGCTTGAAAAATAGTCTTGCCTTTACAACATCATAAATCCAGTTTCTAATAAAATGAGATAATACTGTAGTGACTCACTCCAACCATAATTTGTAAGAAAACTAAAAGAAGGCAGGGAAAAAAAAAAGGAGTATTATGTAGTCATATCCCAGAAAATTCCCACAGGATAATCCTACAGATCTGGCCTAGTGGGAAGTGTCCTTGCCCATGGCAGGGAGGTTGGGTTAGCTGATTTTTCATGTGCCAACCCAAACCGTTCTGAGAGTCCGTGATTTGGCAGGGTAAAACTGGTCTGAAATAACCACTTTCATTCTATGCCTCAGGCTGCTGTCACTCCCTGAGTTATGAACGTGTCCCAGGGTACTTGGGTGGGTGTGATTGATCATTCAAGGTGTCAGTGGGGTCAGTTTGGTGATGAACAGACAGAGAAGGGCCTGTGAGGTCGGGGCAGGGTCCAGGGGGAAGCCCTGGAAGTGTGGCATGTATTAGGACTGGGTGTAAAGAGGAAGGACCAACCCTTCTCCCTCAGCCAAAGACCCCCCTAAAGCTACTGCTGGCTCCCGACATCCCCTGGCTTTAGAGTCCAGGGCTCTGGATGGAAAAATCAAAATCCTTCTGCAGGGGGAAGAGCCCTCAGTACCTCCTGTGAACTCTTTACCTTCCTGGTCTTCTTTGCACTAGAACTATCTAACCAAGGAGCTGGAAGGGACATCTTTTACTTTTCAGTTTTTTATGGTTTTAAAATCTTTTTACTTTTCAGCTGACATCAAAATATTGTAAAAGAATTTATAACTTGATACTTAGTCCCTGTTTTGTTTAGAAATAACATCCATTGTACCAGAACAGTACCATAAGATGCATCTAATGATCTATCTATTAATTTCTGCTCTTCCAGCTGAGCAGACCTTTTCCACCCAATGCCACCCTGCCCTGCTGTCAGAATTGTCGTGGTTATTAGATGATAGACCTCCAAAAAAAAAAAATTAAAAATTGTACATTATACCAGCTGTTTGCTGACTTGGCAATTAGCAACTCAAACACATGTAGCCACTTTATAAACAGAAATGCAGTGGTAGGTTGGGCAAACAGCAGAGCCTGGGGCAAACACTGGAAGATCTACCCAACAACCTTATATTACATACTGTACCTCTCTGGGAAGTTTCCTTATTTTTGCAGGTCTGTGACAGAAATATTTATCTCTGTCAATGCAATGTCAAAAATGGGCTTTTTTTGGTCAGTTCTGATTTCTGCAGGGACTTTTCAAATTACAGTTTTACAGAGGAATGGAAGCCCTGGCTCCATGCAATTCCTCTGCTGTGGATCTACCAAAAGATGACCCACCAAAAGAACAACCCTTTTTTATCCCAGAGTAATTAGCCTCATGTTAGAGCACTTTAAATCCATCTCTGACCCTGCTGGGAAGGACTGAGCCACAATAATGAAGTACAGCTTTGCTGAAGAGTGCCTCTACCTTCACCTCCCTACCATGAATTTCTTTGCCACTACATCCAAAGCACTCTGCTTTTCCCTTTGAAAAGAGGCTGAATTACTGCTGTCAGCTGATTAGGAAATAACTGAAGTTTCCAGACTTGAAATCGTGTTCAAGGCAGCAAATTTAAGTTAGCAAGTGCCCTGAGGGCAGGGCACAAGGAACAGCATTTCCCCTGGTGCTCAAAACCCAAATCACAAACCTTTATCACTTGTTCTTCACGAACCACATATGTGGCTCTGTAATCTGTTATTTCTCAGACAATTAGTGATTAAAATGTAACACTGAACAAATAAGAAATGAGCTACTACTACAAATAACCAGCTCTGCCACAAGAGGCAAATATATCAAGTAACACTGACTGACCCCAGGCAGAGCATGGGCACAGAACTGCCCACCAAGCAGGAAGAACTCACAGCTACAGAACAACCTTTATTTTACCAACCTGACCATTCCCAGTCCCAGGCAGAACAGCTGCTAATCTAAACCAGGAGCCAACAAAAAGCTCCCTGGGACTAATGCAGTTGTCTTCAGGAACACTAGTGGATATAGAGAAGTTTGTAAGTTGTATAGAAAGCTGAGAAACAGCACAGGGTCTTCTGTTAGGCACAACAGGCTGCATCTTACCTTTCTCAAGTCTTGCATTTTTGCTGTGCAAAGAGGTGATCCTATCTGTAGTACTTAACTCAGCATGTCTTTAGGGCTGCTGAAGTCATCATTTTGGTTTTTGTTGGATAGTAATTGTGAACCTCACAACACTGCTTGTGTTTATTTGTATTATGATTTAAACAACAGAAATTGAACTTACTTTGCTCTGGGTTGATGTACTAATCCTGGGATCTCTTTATTAGATTTAAGTCTTGAGTTTGAACTGGCACTTTTTTCCTGAAACACACAAAAAGCACACAACAGAGAGAGCATCAGTATTTATGAAGCACACAAAGGGTGACAGGCATCTGTCATCAGGGTGTCACACTCGGCTGGGTCCAGACTCTTCTGCCTGCACAACCAAATGAGAAAAGCTCGACAAAAATGAAATTAAATGCAGCACAAGAGATGAAATGACCCCAGGTGCGCAATTTTTTAACACCCTGGGCTCAGTGGCAAGCAGAATTGCTTCTGGGTCACTGGATGAAATCCAAGGATCAAACTACGTGCTGGCCGGTAACTCTCCAGCGGTGCATGGAAAATGGGGGATGTTCATACAAATCCGTAACAACACCAGCCTCCACCTTCACCAGAGCAAGGCAAAGCACTGGGAAGGCAGTCCCAGAGTCACCCAGCACCCACAGGCTGCCTCAGAACAGAGTGGGGAAACAGCAGCTTCAAGCAACTGCAAGAGGAAGCACACGTCAGATGTGCCGGTGAAGAGCAGCAAGGGCAGACATAACCTGCTCACTCACAAAATTGGACACAAGGGGTCCAAGAAAACAAATCAGCTCTGGAGATACCAAAAATAAGGATGTGGGACTGCTGCAGAGAGTCCAGAGAAGGCCCCAGAGATGCTCCAAGGGCTGGAGCCAGGCTGGCAGAGCTAGGAGTGTTCACCTGGAGAAGGGAAGGCTCTGGGAAGACCGCAGGGCCCCTTGCAGTGCCTGAAGGGGCTCCAGGAAAGCTGGAGACAGACTTTGGATAAGGGCCTGGAGGTAATGGCTTCCCACTGCCAGAGGGCAAGGTTAGATGGGATACTGGGAAGGAATTGTGCGGGTGGTGAGGCCCTGGCACAGGTTTGCCAGAGAAGCTGTGGCTGCCCCTGGATCCCTGGAAGTGTCCGAGACCAGGGTGGACAGAGCTTGGAGCAGCCTGGGCTAGTGGAAGGTGTCTCTGCCCATGGCAGGAGGTAGGACTTGATGGGCTTTCAGGTTCCTTCCAAGACAAACCAGTCTGTGTTTGTAGACAGGAACACAACCCTGTCCTTGGCAGAGGACCAGGACCATTAAAAACACCTTAAAAAAGGCCTGGGAGGGGAAAGAAAGAGTTGAGAGCCAGCATTGCTTGGTAAGACCTCCTCATCATGTCATGAGCTTCTGTAACCCAAAACTTAGTGCACACACATATCCCCTATCTCCAAAACCCTTCAGAGAAATACAGCCCCTTCCAGATCTTCCCAGTGCCATGTGTTAGGGAAAGCTGCTGGTGCAGATGGGAGAGGTTTGAGTCAAATCTTAGAGCTCACCCGCTCCACAAATCCCTTTGTATTTCTTAGGCTTGTCACACCCATCACAATTTAAGAAACATAAACCCAAGAATCAGTGTTTTGTTGGGTAATTCTGGTGGTTTTATTTAGCCTTATTTAGTCTTCAAATATCTGAATCACACAACAATTTTGGAAAGGGCTACTAAATCACTGAATTAAAAAAAAAGGAGGCTGTCTAGCAGTTAATATTTTAATGAATAATTCTACAAGGGCTGTAAACATCAACTGCCTCAGCATATTTGACACTGTTTAATGCATATCTTCTAATCCTCCTAACCAGGGAACAGTGCCTTGCATGAAAATAGCAGTGAGAGAGAAACAAGCCCTTCTTCCAAGCCTTAACAGGGGTGTCTGTGTTTGCTACACCCCACCAGCCACTGCCCGCTCAGGATCCCGTGAGATCACGCCAGAGCAGCAGAACAAAAGGCAAAATCATTTTTTTCAAAGCATCTTCTAATTTTTACAGGTCTAGGAGGGTGTGACGTGTATGTACATGTTGTGTGTGATGAACACATGTACACAGACACATAACCCACGAGCTCACATCTGACTCACATGGCTGTCAAAGGAAAAAGAGAGGGATGGGTCTCCTGGAGAAGACAACAAAGCCATAAATCAGCTAAACCCCAGCCTCCTGCACCAGGTGAGCCTTTGTCCTCAGATCTACTCCATGGGATGGGAAGATTCTGATCTACAGCTCCTGTGTTGGGAGCTGTGATAAATCAAGGCAGTACAAACTCAGCTTTGCACACCTCTGCTCGTGGTTTGGTGTCAGTGCAGCTCTATCAAGAGCTGGAATCAGTCCAGATTCCAGCCTAAAGAATTTTCTGGCACTTAGGAACAAATAGAAAGACACAAGAAAAGTGTATGTTGCCTCCTCACTGTGGGTCCCAGAGCAATATTCAAAATATTAACTGACACACACGGGAAAACAGAAAGAAAATTCCCATTTAGTTGACTTCAAGATTCCAGAGTTTACCCTTTCCCTCCTATTGCTCCTGGTAATTACCACACCTCAATTATCTATTACAATTCTCCTATTTAAGCAAAGAGTATGTTACCTTCTCCATCTGTTGCTCAGCAGGAACAGACAGAAAAGGAAGAGTTAAGAGAAAAATAAAACCCAGCCAGGTCTCAAATTGGCTCATTGCTTTGTTTATAGCTCTTATTTACGGCAGTGATATTTCATTCCACTGATCGAAATATTGGCTTGGATAAATATAGATATTCAAAAATAATTCAAACAAATAGAATTTTTTTCCTCATCACTTTGAAGACAAACTGACTCATTAGAAATTAATGGCTTGGCTTCTAATACTAAGCTAAAAAAACCACCTTGAAACGCTTTAATGCAGTCAGATTGTTCTTCCAGACTGACTTGACTTTGGCTGAAGGGTCACTTCTTGCAGTCCAACCTCATTTTCTCCCTTATTTAACATTAAGTAAGTTACCATGCACCAACAGAAACACAGTGGTTTCAGAAACCTAATCTGTTGCAAATCGAAATGAATATGCAGAAGTTTGGTTTTAATCTAGCTTTGCTTATAAGGATTATTTACAATAAATGCAGTAAATGCTGCCTCACACCACAGGCTTGAAAGGAAATCCCCCAGGACACTGCACTTGTAGAGCAGCAGTAGAAAAATGGGAAAATAGTGGACATTTTATTCCACATTATTTTGCAATTAATCATTATCAAGGTAAGGCTGTCATCCAATCAAGGTGATTTCATGTGATAGATTTGTTAATTATTGTTAATTCCTCCATAAAGGATGCACCATCCCCAGGATTTCAGGGCACTAACAGATGGCAGTGACTCTGCTGCCAGATGCTATTAACACAGCAACAGCCACTACTGCCATTATAATTAAATATCTGTCAACATTTCCCTTGATGCCTCCCCTCTGACAAACTCTTTTCTAGAGACATGTGAACTTCATTTGAAGTATTTTGTTTTTCTTCATAAGGCTGCCACAGATTGACTCAGGTAAACGGCTAACAGTCCTTCTAAAATAATATTCCTGATTTATATCAAGATGACACTTTTCTTCAAAGGAGCCAACAGCACCTTTAAACTGCTTTTTAGACCCAAGCAAATTATTATTAAAGTCACTTAGTGGAAAAATTAAGTATTTATTTTCTTTTTATACCATAAAATATTCTTTAAAATAATTGTATTTGAAAAGGAGGAACCAAATGCATCACTTAGAAATGGACTGAATGATGAGATATAAAATTTCAATATGCCAGCCCAGCACTTTTTAACCTCACTCAGTCATGAGCACCAGCCTCAGGTAGTAGTAATATCTGACATGGGCTGTCTGGATCCATGAGGATGAACAAGGGAGAACCACTGACCTATGAGATTTTTTCTGGAGTTTCCTTGCTTTATATGTACAGAAGGGCTCATTTTTTGTGCTTTCCTTTGGCAGGAGGCAAGCCTCTCCTTTTTTCTCTATCTACCTGGAAGCAAAACCACCTGAAAATGTTAGAGTAACCTTATAACAAAGGGTCAAATCAAAATACGGAAAAATCTCAGATACTAGTCAAAGGAGATTGTTCTTTTCATCAGAGAAATCACAGTACCCCTGTCAGAATGTGCACAGGCATCCAGTCCAGACGGGTGTCCTGAGCATGGTATGGATCACATACAATGGATGGTGCTGACACAGGAGACTGAGTCCTCCTCTCAGTACCCACACAGGGAGTCAGGGATGATGAAAACCATGGACTCATCTGACCATGAGTGCTGGAGGCCAGGCTGGGGAGGAGCTCGGTGTGCACACAACAAGCAGTGCCTCACAGGATCACAGAACATCCTCACTTGGAATGAACCCACAAGGACCAACTCCTGGTGCTGCACAGGACCACACCACGAGCCTGAGCACTCCAGATGCACATCACCCCTACAATATACACCAGACACTAGAGCCAGGGCTTAGCAGTGAATTTAACCATCATGGCACACCGGCAGGAATGGATTCCTGTGGTGAGCAGACACCTAAGGAAGACATTGTCACCACAGCCCCTTGGCTGTCCTGCTGCCTGGAGCACCTGGATCCTCACAGGGAGGACTGGAAAACATGGCTATTATTTGTGCATTTGGGTGAAGCTTGAGGTCACATTCCATAATAAAATCCTTGTCTTAAATGGAATGTTTTAATAAATACTCTTGCTGTGTCAGGTCAGTATCTCCCCAGCACAGCACGAAGGAGCTGCCCATGATGCCCCATCCCTGTTAGTATTTCCTTCCTTGGAGATGTCCCAAAGGTGTCTGGACTTGACCCTGGGCTCTAGCTAGCCCTGCTTGAGTCACAGGGCTGGACCAGATGATATCCAGAGGTCTCTTCCAACCTCATCCAGCCTTTAGTTCAGTGATAATCAGACCCTGGAAAAAAACCACGTTTGAGTAAGTTTGTTGAGTTTTATCCCCAAGCAGCAGTGGGAGAGACTGAGGCCACTCAGGCATGCAAAGGGAAGGCAGCAGCAGACACAGTGCCTGGCATTCATCTTTGGAAAAAAACCCTGATTCTGCAAACCCAGCCAGCATCACACAGTGAGTCTGCACTGACGCAGGGAGCGTAACCCAGGCTTGGCAGAGGAAAATCCTGTGCTTTCATCAGGGATCCAAAACGTGTTCCAGAGGGCAGACCTCATCCTGAAACCAGCCACTTAATGGAGCTCCTCCTTCCCAGGGAAATTCTGCTGTAGCAACTCCAGCTCCTGGAATCCAGTATGGAAGAGCAGGATTTGTAAAGCCTCCCCCCCCACCCCCCCCAAAAAAATTACTCAAAATGGGATAAAAGCAGGTAAAAAAAGAGAAATGTGTAAATCCCGAGCAGCTTTCTGCTGCCCACCAAAAGGCCTCCATTGCTGAGAAGTTAGGGAATGCTGCTTTCAGTGCTTATTTACCAGTCATGCACAGGGGCACACACAGTGGTGCAGTAACATATTTGTAATTCTTTTTAAATGCTTTTGAGATGTTCAAAACTATGAAGGGATTATTTTCAGAGGAACACCTAACATGCCCTTTACACTCAACTCAAGCTGCAGGAGCTCAAAAATCAGAAAAATCCAGCCGAAAGTATAAAGTCAGGGGGAAAAAAAGGAAGAAAACAGAAAGGAAGAGGAAGGGAAAAGCTCCCTCTGGAGTGAATTGCAGGACTTCTCCTGCACTACCTAAATATAGTTCACCCTCAGGCCAAGTCAGTGGCCTTTGAGCTTTGATGGAGGATATCATTTAAGAGCAGGGAATAATAAAAGGAGGGCAATTCCCACCACTGAAGGATTTTCACAGAGCATATATTTACTGAGTCTAATGGCTACAACTTTCTAAACATCCTCATCATCTTCTCTCCCAGTCAGTATTAGAAAGCCTGAACTGATCAGTTACAGTAATTCCAATTAATTCTGTCAAGTAGACAAATACTGGAGTTTTGTGTGAAAAGCAGACATGGAAGCAGCCGGCCTGATGACAGGAAATTAGGGTCGGTAAACAGATGAAATTACAAATAAGGCATAGAAATGATAAGCAAGTACTATCAATAAGTCCTGCAGGGAAACTCTCCCCTGCACCTTGCCATCCTTCTCCCTTTCAGAGCTCTGAGCTTTTATCAACTCACACAAGGTGTGAATCCTTGTGGCTCTTTATAGCTTGGGACACTAAGGTCCAGAAAAATCAAGTCTGGATTTCTATCTCAAAGTTCCTTTCTGCAGACAGACTGATGAATCTCAAGGTGTCCCCTACAGAAAACAAGCGGTGTAATCACTGGTGAAATGCCTCTGTTGTGAAATACGAGGATTATGCTGCCCTGACAATCAGGGTTTTCTGGTTCCTTCAGCCTCCGCAGCACCCCAAAAGGTCAGCCAGGATAAGAAAGTGAGCACAGCAGAGATAAATAAAGCCAGAACACTTGTCTCCAAAGGTGCATGAAGTTTCAGGTCACATGGGAAATTACCTTGCTCCTGCAGTGGGAGCCCTGCCCATCCATGTAACAAACCCAGAGAACACGGGCAGGAGGCAGAGGAAGGGACAGGGCTGCCAGCAGGAAGGGATTTGCAAAACGAAGATGGGGAACATCCCCTCTATGAACAACTTGGCAGGAGACTGGAAACTGTCCCTCACAGCTGCATGCCCCAGAAATCCAGGTGGGAAGGTGCCTTAGAGCATGAAGAACAGTTACATCAAAAGATATCCAAAATACTGCGAATAAAATGCTACGGGCAGAAAGGCGGCCTGTTCTCCAGCTCTCACTAACACACCTGAGCTTCAATGCCTGTGGTACATCAGACTGGTTGAAACTTTTATCTAGCAAATAAAAAATAGAAGAAAGTTAAAAACTCCAGTACTGACGACTTGGAAGACTAGGATGACTCTTGAGGAAACTTCAGGGAGCATTTGGCAACAAAAAGCACTTGGCAACCTTGCACTTCTGCAGGTATGTTGCTCTTCTGGATTGTAGAGCCACCCTAGATAACAAAACCTGGCTCAAAAATTAATTGTCTGCTTATTAAGCCTGTGTCATCAACCATTCCGTCTCTCTCACTCAGCCAGCATTTACAAAAATACACTTTATTTACAGTAAATGTAGGTATTACTCATGCTCCCAATTCTTCATGCGTGTCTCCTGAAGGCAGTTTTCCACCAAGGGCAGTAACACAGAAAGGGCTGGCAATGAGCATGGAGCAACAGGACTGGGTAAAGTCTGTGAAACACTTACAGCCAGGGATAAATGGTGTGAGGAGTCAGGGTGTCATAGTATTCCTGCTCCATGAAGGCACCTTGCTGGAATGGCAGGAGGGTTATACTCACCACAGTTTTGCAGAACCTTTTACTAGGATGGCGTTGAGGAGTTTTATACCCTTCAAACACATATGAGAGAACATAGCTAGAGGAGGTGTGCCCCATTTAAGTAGCTGGGTCTACATTTTCAGCAGCTGTAGCAATTTCTTAAGAGGCTTTTCTAGAGCCAAAACTAGTATTTTTCAGCCTGTTTTTTGGAACATGCTCTACTTCAACCCTTTGTAAAATCAGTTTCCTGAGAGATACCTTCACAATGCAAGCAAAGCCTCCCTCACTGCCTTAATACAACATTTGGGATTACACTGTAGGATGGGCTCACGGAAATGATGGTGACCACCAAACAACCACGTTGAGGAGGTGTTAAAAACAGCAGTTGGTCCCCCCAACTGCACCCAACAGCATGGTGATGGTGCTTCCTCTTGCAGAGTCTGGAGTTACGCTGGTCACTGGCTCTGATCTGTCAACTGCAGGTTTGGGCAGACTATGCTTATTACATTTTTCCTATTACAGTTCCAAGCAGTTCTATAAAGCACACTGACATCCTTCTAGATGTCAGGATCATGACAGTGTCCCATTAACGGAGTCATAACAGGGAATTTAGCAGGATACACGTAAGATGGAGCAGCTCAGCCATGAGGAAAGGCTGAGAGAATTGGGGTTGTTCAGCCTGGAGAAGAGAAGCTTCAGGGTGACCTCACTGTGGCCTTTCAATGTCTGAAGGAGTCAAAAGGAAACATAGAGAGAGACTGTTTACAAGAGATGGAGTGCCAAGACAAGGGGAAATGGCTTCCCACTGTCAGAGGACAGGGTTAGATGGGATACTGGGAAGGAATTCTTCCCTATGAGGGTGGGGAGGCCCTGGCACAGGGTGCCCAGAGAAGCTGTGGCTGCCCCTGGATCCCTGGAAGTGTCCAAGGCCAGGCTGGACAGGGCTGGGAGCAGCCTGGTCTGGTGGAAGGTGTCCCTGCCCATGGCAGGGGGTGGGATGAGATGAGCTTAAAGGTTCCTTCAATCCAAACCACTCTATCATTCTACAAAGATACTCTTTCCGCTCTTGTTCTAACCTGGGATTTATAAAGGATGGAACAAGGAAAAACAATGAAAGACAAAGTCCTTCTGGGTCTGTTGCTTACAATTAAGAGGAAAACCCAAACTAATTAAAGATTGGTGCAAATGAAAAGATACTGTTAAGCCATATGTAAGCAGAGTGAAATGGCAGCAAGAAATTATGAATGAGATAATCTGAGAAGTGAGATAACAGAAAACCAAGAGTGGTGCTACTCAGCAATACAAATACATTCACTTCAGGAAGGGTTTGTGTGTTCCAAACCAGCAAGAAATCCCTATAATAAGCTCTCATTCTCCCAGCACTGTCCAAGGCTCTAATTTTGAGATTTTCAGTAATTGCAATTATGTAAATGCCATATGGAACACATTTTCAATGTCTGTATTTTGCTCCTCTCAACGTCTGTTTTATTTGCATTAATTCTCAAATTTGCACCAAGCATAAGATTTAAGACCCGAGAGAATGAAGTAACAGCTACATGGCAAATTTCAGCATGCCTGGGTGAAATGTACATTTTAAAAGACATAATAGTTGGAATATTATTAAGTTTCACATATGTACTATGACACACACGAGAAACATTAGGACTGCAGGAGAAGTCTTAACATCTGATCTGTGTATTTTGTACCGTCTTCTCCTTGTTTTAGCTAGCAGTTACTTTTGAACAGCAGAAAGAATTATTACTGTTTCACAGACTGTAGTGGCCTGCTCACTTACTGCATTTCCAATCCTCAGCTGTATAAGCATGGATTTTGCCTGGATTCTCCCAACACATTTATCTGAGAGTAATACTGAGAAGAGAAACCATATACATCAGAATGAAAGACAATCATAAACGGTTTAAAATTTTTATAAGCCATTTAAATCAGTAATAGAGGCTGGGTTTTAAGTGTTTATCTCCTCTAAGTTGACTTGGAGGAAGAGGAGATAAATAAATTTAACTCCTAAGTGCTGGCAAAATGAGGCACCAATATATTCCAATGAGGATGTAGAAATATAGCTCTGATGCTCAGGGTGGTGCAGATTAGAAGATATCCAAACCAATACTGGGAGAACAACTAGCCTAAAATTCAGTTACAGGCCTGGAAATACTCAAGTCCAACATTTCGGACATTAACGGTTGGATTCAATGATCTTAGAGGTCTTTTCCAACTTTAACAATTCTATGATTCTATCAATCTCAGATGATCAGTATTTCACAGTCCCAAAATTACTGTATGCCTGTTATAGCCTTTAATATCTACTCTGCTTTTCCATCTTCTCATCTTCTCCATCCCTTCTTCCCAAAACCACTCCTAGTAGGTGGGAAGGACATGGAAAAGACTCAAAATGAGCTCTGCCCTTCTTTTCCAGAAGGCAGCAAATCTTTCCTCCAGGAAAGGGTCAGAGCCAGCCCGAGGTAGCTGTGTGCATCAGTTCCAGCAGTGCATGGCCATGAGCCCAGCCAGGGTTGGGATACAGTGTCAGCTCCCTTGGGAGCGACCAGCCATGGAAAAGGAGATACCACACTGTGCAAGATCAGGCAAGCAGGGATGGATCCATCATTCACCCACAAAATTTCAATGTCTCCTTGATCAGAATATGAAATAGCACAATGAAACAAGATCAGTCTCCTCAGATCTTCACCTGGTATCAACCATCACAAG
Organism: Cyanoderma ruficeps; assembly: GCA_008694505.1. Classification (NCBI taxonomy): domain Eukaryota; kingdom Metazoa; phylum Chordata; class Aves; order Passeriformes; family Timaliidae; genus Cyanoderma; species Cyanoderma ruficeps. Next base: position 2,209,311 of record VZDJ01001247.1, read on the forward strand.
AGAAAGATGTTTCAAAATACCACCCAATTGCACCACCCCAGGGCATGTACCCAAACCACTTCAATAGATTTCTGTCTAACCTGTTCTCCAATCTCCTATCCCACAGGTTTTCCCAACAGTCTTTCATTTTACCACTTCCCTGAAAGTTCAAACGTTTATCCTACTACCCAGCTTTAATCCTTGCCTGATGCCTTCCTGCCTCTCTCAGGAGTCATGAAGAAAAAATGACTGTCGTGCCTTTTAAAGCAACCTTTCCTATTTCAGATGACTCCTTTCCCCCTGTATTTTTAGGCTAAACAAATCAATTCCTTCCATCTTCCATTACAGCTTAGGTTTGCTAAGTGTCCTATTCTTGTCACTCCTCCCTGGCTCCTCCCCATCTGCCCACATCTTTCCCACCGAGCACACTTCCAATTTCAGCCACAGTATTTAAAGCCCCTCTGAAGTCAGGATGGATCACATGCATTGCCATATAATTTTTTTTATTCCTGTTTTTAATTCATTACCTCAAACAAGCAAGGTTGACCTGTAAACTATGTATTCATACTCAAAAAAAGTAAGGTAAAAGAATGCTGGAGGAGAAACTAGCTAAGCTCACCTCTAAAGGCTATAAAACATTCGTAGTAGTGCTCAAGATCTCTCTCAAGCCAAGAATGTTGATGGGGATGGTATGTCTTCCTGCCTCAATGCTTGAAATATTAAACAAAACAATTTGGTGCTAACAGAAATATCAGCAAGTAACAAATCCACATGTTCTATGACTCACTGTCCATCAGGTCTTCTTAAAATTAACCAAAATCACATGCAACATACAGAACAGGTGTTCTTAAATCATTTCCATTTTGCTATCAAATCAAAACTGGCTTCCAAGTCTATAAGTTGATTTCCAGCCATCTGCAGACCCCAAATTTTAAAACAAGTCTATTTTCTTTTCAAGCGAGGTGCGGGAAAAGATAAGCACCTCTAAAATTTAACAGGGTTGTCTCATCACAGGAATGTTGAAAAATGATGGACCAGCATGTCCCAAACATGAAAGCTCTCTGCCTGAGTCAGAAGTGCACTCCAATGTATGGTCATAGGCACAGTACTTAAAATGAGGAGAAAACTACAGTTTAGTATGGAGATATGGCCTCATTTTTCACTGCAACGTTGTACTATTAGCATTCAATTACTTCCCTACACTTAATTAACTCCTTGTTGAATCTTAATGTGATAATGAGAACTTTAATTCAAACCATATACCATGTCAATGCTATGATCCTAACAGCAAAAATAGATTTTATTTAAGTCACCCAAGCCCCATAATCTCTCTGCCTTTTTATAACACTGTGATTCATATAAAAGCACAGCAGGTGCATCAGGACAAGAATTGTCCTTGATTGCCACTAAAAACATTAACAAATAAAATCTATTTTGAAACCAAAATCAGTTGGCTTAATAGTTCTCACTTGTTCATCTCTGCAAACTGAAGAGCAACAGAAATGGTGATTGAGGCTCTCTGAAGATCCTGTACCTATGTTCGAGCACCTGGTTAGATCATTCATTCTGACAAAATTTTCACCTTTTGAACAACCCACAGCAGAGACCCGTGATATGACTCCCTCTCTTAGCCCTTTCTGCCTCACACTCCATAAACTCTTAAAACCAGACTAGAGACCTACCAAACATCAAGACCCAGCAAGGAGCACACTGACCTTCCAGCAGGCTCTTCAACTCTCTAAGAAACACCAACAACAAACAGATAGTATAACTTTACAAAGGAAACTGGAAACATCACGCTTGACACCTAGCAGCCAAACCTAACAATCTGACAAACCCTAAACTTCCCAACCTGAAAGATTGCAAAAGCAGTTCTGAAACAAACAGAGGCATGAAATGTACGTGAAGATCATGTGATTCCCCCACCAGTGAAATGCAGAATTGCTCTAATTCCCTGACTCCTGACGAAGAGCATAGCCTTCCACATCACCGAAGCTTTGGGATGCAGTGGAGTATGTCCTTAGCAAAACATGTGCCTAGATTCACTGTTAACAGTTTTCCTGATGTAAGCTTCAACCTGGGCACACTTTGCTCCTGGATCTGCAAAGCACTTGAAGGACCGTGGCATGTCACAGAAGTGCCTAAATCCCCTGCAGGTCAATGGTGCACAGGCCCAATCACTGCCCTCCTGAATCATGGCCTGCACAAGTCTTCCAGCATGTGCTGAAGACTTATCTTGCAGTTATTAAACATGATGATAACAGGAATGACTCCATGCTGGAAGGATTCTGTTCAGAACAGCTGGGTAAGGCCTGCAGGGAGGGAAAGACGAGGGGGAAGATGGGCAAACAACCCGTCCCAGGAACAGCATCCTATGCTATTGGCAAAATTGCTGAAATAACCTTCAGCAGGGAAAGGAAGGGCAAACAGCAGATGGGGATCACAAGATGAGGGCACATTTTATGATGTTTAAACTTCACTGAAACAACAGTGATCATCAGAGTGTAATGAGTAGAAGGAAATATGTGCCTTTCAGCCAAGGCTCCTGCACTCCTTTCTTCTAAATGAAGAGTCACACATGGCCTAAACTTACCGCTATAAATAAGCAGGTGGTAACATTGCACTGCCCTAATTAAGTTCTAGGATCATTAAATCCTTTCTGTTACTATGCACAGGGCTTGCTGCTTTGCCTCAGCCATCGCAAGGCCTTGCCATGCGCTGCTCACCTGAGTTCCTACCTCAAACCTGAGCTCCTGTGCCCATGGACTCTCTTCTCCAGCCCTCCCATGGACTTTCCTACTGCTTGGCAGCACCAAGTGAGCAATCTGTGATCATGCAGCTCCAGACTGGGATGGTTCTCAGCTCTTTCCCCCATCTCCTCACTTCTGAAAGGGAACATGGAGCAGCTCACTCTGCAGCTGGGGTGCAGGGAATGCTCAGGATGTTGTCGAGGCTTATCTGGGAATACAAATGCTTAGATGATTAGGTAGTCTGTTCATAATCCTCAAACTCAGAGTTTAGTTTAAGCACCAAATTCCCGTGACTTAAAACTGTTTTCAATCCATTTTAGTATTAGGCATGTTGGGCCCCGGAGGAACTGCACAGCCACCACCATGGACACTCAGCACATGCTCTCCTGAACTGACCAGAAACTCCGGCCAGCATTAATAACACAAGAAGTCTTCTGAGAATATTTTTCAATATCTAAAGGCATTTATTTTCCTCTCAGCAAGTCCCTCTCTCATTAAGAGTGCAACTTCACAGTCAATTTGGAATCATGGAGTGGTTTGGGTTGGAAGGGACCTTAAAGCTCATTGAGTTTCAACCCCTGCCATGGGCAGAGACGCCTTCCACTATCCCAGACTGGTCCAAGTCTGACCTTGGACACTTCCAGGGGTGGGGCAGCCACAATTCATGGCCATTTGACTGAGGTCTGACACTAAACAAAGAAGACTGCAGAGTAGAAACCACAGATGTATCAGGAGTAAGTCTTTCATTCCAAACATTCAATAAGTTGGACTTCCCTAATGGATTAGGAAAGCAAATTTTGCAGCATAATTATCTTGCTGAAAGACAAAAGGATCTCCCAAAGTGTTGTTTAAAATTCTTTAACATTGAAGTATTGATTTAAACACTGTAGAGTTACTATTTATCACAAAAAACAGAGGACAGTAAATAATTTTGAGACAAGAAAAATAATGAAATAACTAGTAATATGATTTAATTCTACATGCAGTACTCTGCTTCTTGTTATATTTGGTCTCAGCTAACAGCCTACTGTAAACGCCAGCCAAGAATTCTTCAAGCCCTGCCAGAGCTACAAATACTGGCCAGAAATATTTGTCATATCACAGCTCAGTTTCCAAAAAGTAAGATGCTGGACTTTTACAGCCAGAAAAATACACAGCCCAAAGGACAATAAAAAATGAACTTACTTAATAGTGTTGGAATGCATCAGATCAAACAAATGCAAAATTAAAAATCCTGTAGGACTGCAGCATGACAAATACACTTCATTTAGATACTCAGCCCCCGTGAGTCAAACCAGTCTGGAAGATTCAGCCTCAGAACTGCTGGATGTTACTCAATTAGCGTGAGGCAATGATTTCCAGCCCTCAGCAACCAAGGCAGCCTCCTCCTCTGGAGAGCCAGACGGCTTTACCTTGGATTAAATGCATCGATTTTTCCACTGTGTGCCCAGAACAGCACTGTCAGGCAATTTGAGTTTACTGGCCACATTATTAATGGACTTCGCTGATTTTTTTTCAAAGCACTCATAAAAATACAAAACATGGTGTCTTATAATGAGGTGCGATTGCGGCAGCAGCTTCTGCAACACGTGTATCTCCACGGAGAATGTGTTGACATAGACATGCCCTTAAGAAGCTTGGGCTTTATATTTCCTTACTGTAGGGTACAGTATCTTCAGCCACAGGCAGTCCTATTCATTTCAGCCAGCCCACCTGTTGCAGTAAGCTCTGCTTCCAGGAGAAGGGCACCAGCAGGAATGAGTATCTCTCAAGGAAACCTCTTTGCTGTGTAATTCAGAACCCAGACAATCAGTAACACTAGTCAAGGTAAATCCCATGTACAAACCTAACAAATTAGGAAAACATTAGGAACCTTATTTCTTCATCTTGGATCAGGAAAAATTAGGAGCAAACCCAAATTCTGCATCTTGGCTCAGTCATAGCTCTGCAAATGCCCAGCCTCCAAGCCAGGATAGCTGCTCTAAGATCCTGTTTTCACCCACCCTACTGTAAAGCACCAGCAATGCTCAGCTGTCCAACTAGAATATTTACCTATTTAAAGTGAAAAAATGCCCTGAAAACTATCAATGACTGGAATCAGGAAAGGTCTTCAGAAGAAGTCATGTGTAAATATATTGAAGGTACTGACTCTGGAAGAAATGTAAAGCAGGATTTTAAAGAGGACGAGAAAACTCCTTCCCATTTTGACATAATATAATGATGACTACTTACATGTCTGTGCTAATTGATCAGTGTGGCTGAATCTAAGCTTTGACTAATACTAAAGTGCAAAGCTGGCTGAGAAGAAGGTACTTTAGAATGGAACATTGCCTAAATGGAGGAATACATCAAGTAGGATTTCGCTGGTATCTGTCCTGGAGCTGGATTTTCTCTAGGGACTGGGATGATGAATAATAATGAACTGGAGACTACAACAGCTTTCCAAAACCCCAGAGAGCACCAAGCCAGGTAAGACTCAGTTTTGCAGGATTCAAAGTTATCTTGACAACTTGGAGAAATGTCCTGAAAAAGTCATGAGTTCATTCCAACAAGGCCCAAGTCCTAGGTAGTACACTGGCAGAAACAACCAACAGGATACAATAATATATTGATATATCAATAACAAAATAACCAACATGGAAGCACCAGCTTATGCAGCAGCTCTGCTGGACAGGATCTACTCAGTATCCTGCTCTTGCAACCAAGCCAGGCCTCATCCTGATGCATTTAGAAGCGGGGATGGCTGCAGATTGTGTGTCTTGGCTACAGGAAGGTGTCAAAGAACAAGAATGACAACGGCTTCACATGAAGTGGAGAAAACACGCCATGAACTAGATCTCTTCAGCCTCCAAGGTGACAGCAGTGAGACAAAATGTTCTCCTGCTCTCCATACCAACAACCACCCCAAGGACCACGAGGACCAGCAAATGGGTGAGCAATACGGATGGCAGCATGCTTAACTAATAGTTTGATGGCAGCTCTCCAGTCCTTGCACTGTGCTCTTCACAATCCCAACACGCCTTCCCTTCTCTATCAGTCCTATTCCCAGCTATCAATCCTATTTCATGGATTCTTGATCCTCTTCCTAGTCCACTGCCACAACTTTGTTCCTGACAACTTCTTTATTCTTGTAAGGCAATGAGCTTGAAGCAAGAGCAGAATAATTATTCGGTATCTCCCATCCCAGTGTTAAGTTCCTCTAAACTCAATTAGTCGTGAAGAACCGCTGGCAGCTCCCTATTTGCCAGCAAGATACACCAAAGTTGTAAGTGATTTCACATTCTGCTTTTGAAGACAAGCTATTAAATTCACATACTGTATTACTTTAATCAAGAATAGTTAATTAAGCTGTTCCCCTGACATGAATTTTTATCATTCCGCACCAGCCATACATAACTTTTCTAGGTCTCAGACCGGGGCCGTGATGGATGTTTGCAATCTGTCTTTCCAAATTAATCTGTCACCACTTGTGAACTCAAAGTGGATCTGATACATTTTGTCTCAAAGGTAACTGGGCTGAGTTTGGGGACATTGGAGACTGGAGGGTGAGTGATGCTGAAGCACCACTTCACAAAACGGTTTCAATGAATTACAACTCACCCACCATGACACAAAACACCCTGTTAATATTTTAGTCTCTTTGCCTTGTTTTTTTTCCTTAAGTGAACTCGGCTTCATGCTCTATGCTGCCATCATAAAATCAATTCAGTAACTTATATGCTCATAGTAATCATCAGCATCCATAATGCAGGAGTCATAAGTGCAGGCCATAAAGCAAGTGAGATCTGGAGTGTCAGGTTATTAAAAAAATTAACCTATGATATGAATCTAAGTCTACATTTATTACAAGCCAAAACCCCCCAACCACTTTCTGTTCCCGGAGCTTAAGGACAGGCTAATGCTATGTTTTTCTAGAAAAAAAGACATCAAACACAGCAACCAAGGAGCCAGATATGGATCTCTTCTCTTTTAAAGTATTCACAGAAGTAGGATAGCAAAAACAAAAAAAATGACATCACTATTTGGCTATATGACTTAATCATAAGAAAATAGGTTTATGAAGTAAAAAAGTGAACAAAATGAAAACTTGGACAAGTTTTCAAATATTAACTGGGAATACTCTCTTATTATACTGTGAGAATCGGCTGGAATTTACCCTCAAGGAAAATAAGGAACATAGAGAAGAGGTGTCATCCCATCTAGCCTTTTGTGAATCCATGCCATCAAGTCAAGCCAAGCCTTCCATAATCCTATCCAACCGCTTTTATTTAGGTTTTCTAAAAGGCAGACTGATGAGGTTGATGTGAACTGGCTCTTTTCACACCTCACAATTTTACATGTTTTTTAAGGTAATACAACCAAAGGAGGCTGTTTAACATGGGACTACTGGATTGCCAGCTCCATAAAGAATCCACTGAGCTGGGCCTGGCAAAGCCCCTGTCTGTGGAGACACAAGGAGAAGCACATCAGTGCACTTAGGTCACTTATCTTTTAATGAAGAGAGAAAAAACAACTATATTTTGTTTATTTAAGTGAGAAATCAAGTACAGCCAGAAGAACAGTTACCAAAACCCAGCCAGGCCCACAAGGAATATGCAAGTCCACTCCATGAGGCCTTGAATCAGCTCTTGGCACTTTGGCCTTCTCTGTGTTTTTCCCATTTAACAGATTTGTTTAGATAAACTCACAAATACGGGTATTTACATAGCATGACAAAACAATGTATTTAGAGATTCTAAGTAGAGTAACATTCTTTCAGGCTCATCATAAAATGAAAGCATGCCAAACTTTAACTAAAGAAACATGTTCTAACACCGAGAAACTTTTATAATTAATCCTCGCCTTAAATCATCTCAGAGAGAGTTATGAGTCTAATTACCGTCAGTTGAGAAACTGCTCATGTTACTGAAATGGCTGAAACCAGACCCTGGGTAACAGACAATCTGAATCCCTCCCATCCCATGACCAATTTACAGCTAAGCCCTGACTCACTGCATTAAGTCGGAAAATATTTCTCGGCATTAGCGACAGCTCATTGCAGGAGGAACAACGGACACAGGCATTGGGGGGGAAAATCCCCTCTAAACTCCACTGGTTTGCAGAAGGGATGAAAATAATACATTGCTAAAATAGTCTTTTTTTGATGTTGTTCTCTTTTTTTTTTTTTTTTTTGAAGATCACCAGGGCTATTCTTAGAGGAGTTACATGGTGTGCAGGTTGCAGTGAGCGAAGGCTTGGCCGGTGGCCAGCCCTGGCTGGATTTGCTGTGAGGCTGAGCGATGCCTTAGCTCGGGAAGAGATTTCTGCTTGCTTTTCTAATGAAGAGAAGGAAAAGGGGATGCAGAGAACTCCATACACAACCAGCTAAGAACAAGCTGTACTCTGGAAAGATGTGCCACTGTCTCCTCACATCTGCCATCACCCAAGCCCTGTTTCACTGCTGAATGTTTTCCCCAGGAAGGAAATGAGTGTAAACACTTCAGAGGCAGCGTTCCCATACGGATGTTATTCTTTGGAAAAGCTGGGCAGGACACAGGGATTTAGAGGGCTGGGAGATCTCCAGCAGCAACAAATCCCACAAATATACAAGCTACCAAACTTGTGAATGCAGCCAAGCCCTTACAAAAAAGCGTAAGGCACATTTTGACCTTGACTCAGACACTACGAAGCAACTTGAAGCTGGTTATTTCAAAGCCCCACCAGTCACCTGAAATGGCTGGAATTTCCTGTGCCTAGCTCAGGTGATTGCTTGGCTAAAGGGAACGTGCTCTCCAACTCTACAAAGAAGGTGCTGACACCCTATTCCCTGGAAGTGCTCAAGGCCAGGTCGGGCGGGGCTTGGAGCAACCTGGGATAGTGGAAGGTGTCCCTGGCACTATCTTTAAGGTCCCTTCCTACCCAAACCAGCCTGTGATTCCATGATTCCATGAAAAAGAAAACGTAATCTGGCAAACCCACAGCATTTCGGCAGAAGTGCCACACTACCAGCACTGCTCCAACCAAATCACCCTCTGTGTTCCACCATACCTGAAAACCAAATCTGTCCCTCCTCTCTCTCACAGCAGCTTTCTTTCTTTGAAAGACTAAATGAAAGGAGAAAACCAATGGAAAAGAGAAGCCTGATGGCATTCCCTCACACACTGCCCCTCTATACCATGGAGCCTAACATCCAAATATCCACAGAATCACAGAGTTTGGGTTGGAAGGCACCTTAAAATCCATCTCATTCTACCCCCTGCCATGGGCAGGGACACCCACCTTCCGTTATCTCAGGTTGTTTCAAGCCCTGTCCAACCTGGCCTTGGACACTTCCAGGGGTCCAGGGGCAGCCAAAGCTTTTCTGGGCAACCTGTGCCAGGGAAGAATCTCTTCCTAATATCCAATCCAACACTGTGCTCTGGCAATTTAAGGCCATTCCCCCTCAGTTTCGTCACTCCAGACCCTTATCCCAGGTCCCTCTGTCTTGTAGGCCCATACTGGGGGAAGATGACAACACAACAACCCTGTGTCACAGAATTCTCCCCTCACCAGGTTGTGCCTTTTTTGCAACACTCTCAGCTTTGGAAACTCCCCTCAGGCCACTTTTCTGGAAGTACAAGGATTTGGAAATAAAAGTACTTGTTTGGATGAAATTTTGGGGAAGAATTGGTAATATGTGAGCCCGTTCTTGCTGTGTTTGCAGGCAGAGCAGCTGCTTCTGATTCCCAACACTTGCCTTCAGGTGCTGCTGCAACACAAACTACATTTAAATATATATATACGCACACACACATAATTATAATATGATTACTTTATTAAGAAGCACTGGCTTTGTGTTCCCATGCAGAGATTATCTGTTGGCTTAAAATATTTTTTAAAGCTGCCTGTCTTTGATGGTATCCCATGGAAAGATTACATATTAGATAGAGCAGCACATGGTCCACACAGACCAAACGTGGGAGATGAAAGCAGAGCACCGAGAGCTCTCGTTGAGCACCAACACTGCTTCTTCCAGGAACAAGGAACAAACAATTTAAAGCAAAAAAAAAAAAAGGGTTTTCTCAGTGAGAACAAACATGAAGCTGCATATTACCTTAAGTCAGTATTACTTTGGTATCTGTATAAACCACTGTTTTCCATTAGAAATTATTCATTAATTATTCAGGAGATTTTTTAACAGACCTACAGGTAATTCCAAACTCTGCATGCACACGAGTCTGATTTATCTGCTCCGCTTTTTCAGAATATTGAAGTACTTGCCTTTACTGGCACAAACTTATTTCCATAGAGGTTTTCTTTCTGTCCGTGACTTTTTCTTACTTAAAAAAATCCTGAACTCTTGAATGTTATCCTCTTACATTGTTTCCCCTTCTCCTAGTCCAATTTCTTACTCTTCTTTCCACCAGCTGAAATGCAGAAATCCCTTCCAACACACATTAAAGTCTTCCAGCTGCCTGAAAAGCAGCTGGTCTTGGCTATCCACAAAATCAAAGGGAAACAACCAAAGTCCAAAAGCTCAATTATAGTGAAAAACAGATGAGGTTGAGCCCCTTCCAGCCCTAGTGTAGGAATACGCAGTGCAGAAGGATGAATACACTCACTGTTTTATTACTGGAGGTGGCTGAAGCAGTTCTAATTCAGCCAGAGGCAGCCCAGCTCCTTTTTCCTTGGGGTGAGGGGAGGTTCTACAGAGCACTAGCAAAACCCCAAGAACACCAGGAATGTTGTCAGTCATTCCAGTCAAAACCAGCAGGGATAAATCCCCTCCCTTGGCCCACTCACCTGCTCCCTGAGGGTCACACCACGGCTGCACAGCCCCCCAGCAGCACAGAGCCCCTGGACAGGGTGCAGGTGAGGCTGCTGTGCCCTTCCCAGAGCTCCCAGAACCGCACAGAGGTGACTGAGAGCATCCCGAGTTCATGCCAGGTCCTCGGGAAACCTGGATCTGCCAATCCTGTCACCCTAAGCACACAGCAATTAAGGCTAAAGAGCTAAAGGACCGGTTAATGCAGCTAATGAGCTTCCCCAGCAGCCGTCTCCAGCTCTCCTTCCCTTTCTCTAGAGAAGACACCATTAAATCAAGATCCTTCCTGCTGTGTGCCCTCACATCCCAAAAAGCCTAAGCCTGGGTAGCCCAGTCCCTGCCCAGCCCCTGCATTTCCCTGGAAGAATTAAGAAAAGAAGTCCACTCAAAAATGTCCGCCACAGTTTCAGATAATTTTGAGCAAAACACCATTTTCTTCACGACAAATGCGAAACACTTCCCACCTTTGCTCACATCTAGTGGTGAAGCACAACCAAAATATGGAACAAGCAAACACAAAACTCCAGCTTGCAGTGGTGGGAATGTTTCTGCTCAAGGATGATGTGAGCATAAAATTGCCTAACAGGTGGAAACCTAACCAAAGCAGTGACTATTGAAACAGGAAAGTAACATTTCATGCTTGTTTAGTACAACAGACATTGTCTACTTGAAGGTTAGTTAAATAACCAGTGCTCTCTGCTACAGCTTGTGTTCATGGGAGTACTCCTCACTCCTGGATCTTCTAGTTTATGTTGCCTGGCAAGGTATTTTTTAACATTTCTTACTAAATAACCAGGATGAATGTGGGGAAAATCAAGTTAAAAATAATTTAGGTGATGAAAAAAGCCTTATATGGATTGGATTGTGGAGAAAAATGGTATTTTTGGTGTAAAAAAGGAGACATGCCAAGTCATTTCAAAACAATAATGGTACAAAGTGGACTTGAAGTTTCTGATTTTCTAATCCCAGAAGAGTGGAGCAACAGGGCTTTTAAAAAATAGTGGCAAATTCAAAGCTGAAAATGTCAGTTTGAAAAAATAAGCTAGAAAATTGTCAAATAATGACAACTTGGATTATGCAACATGCTGCTATCATGTGCTGTTCATGACAAGAAGAGAAGTTCAGGGCTGCAGGGAGCCCTCTGAGTCTCTTCTCACCTCTCCTTGTGGTGCTTCTGCTCCTTTTTTTCCTTTCTTGTCACATTTTTCCCTTCCTCCTGTACCCCTCCAGCCTACTCCTGGGAGGGTCACTTAACTCCCACTAATGCACACTCCTCTTTAGGCTCTGGACAGCTTCAAGGTCCCTTCCAACTCAAATCTTCTGAGATTTTATGGTTAAATCCCCAAAAGTGGGTGCTGGAGACCTTCGCATTTTTCATTTGATTGGCTTCAAGTTCACCTTCTTTAACTGCTCTTCAAAGACATCAGTCAGGAAAGTTTGCAAAAGAAAACACATCCTACTGAAAAAAATACCTACAGTATAAACAAGTTCCAGCCAAAACACATTGACTATACAAAGGATCTGCCTGAAACCAGCCCTGAAAATCATAAGGGCATCACCTCAGCTTCAAAACATCAAAATTAATAAATTCATAGAATCACAAAGGTTGGAAAATCCCTCTAAGACCACTAGTCCAACCATTGACTCAGCACTGCCAAGGCCACCGCCCCATGCATCACATTTGTATTGGTTTGGGGTATAAAATGGCACATCCCTCTACCCCTTTTCCAGATGCAATACTGTATTCAGACTAAAACTGAGAGATCACAAAGGCTGTACAGGTAAACACCTAGTGAAGGACCTATGGATGAATGTGTTGTTATCTCCACACTCTACAACAGTCTGAAATTAGCACCTCACCAGATACGGAAATCCCAGACCCTACATTTGCTCCACAACCACTTGGACTCAAGGAGTCCCTGGAAAGAAAGTGTGAGCAGACCCACATAATATCTATAATTAAATGTGAACAGATGAAAGGCTGAACTACTTTGCCACTATCACAAGGAGGTCCTTCTGACCTCCTCCTGACCACAGCTGACCAGTGGTCAGGAGTGCTCCAAACTGGGACTCTCAGACCACAGCAGCTGCCTGGATTTACAGCTTTAGTCTCTATCAGTGCTTTCTGATGATTTTAGGTATTTCTTTATGATCCATTCTGCCTCTATCTTGCCTCATCCTCTGCTCCAAAACAGCAGAGTTAATTATTAACACCTACTAAGCAAATGCTGAATAGAAAGTACCAAACCAGAGGATACAGAGAGCTTCTCTTACTGACAGCTTGCAAAATCCTACAGCTCATCTTTCTTAAAGCTTCAGTTCTGCAAGTGTGGAGATGCTCATGTTCTTTAAAAAAAAATAAAAAGAATAAAAAAGAATCTGAAGGTTCCTGGTCCTCACAATCATGGAAGAAACTCTTAAATCAAGAACTTGCCACCTTGACATGACTGCTGACTCATCTGTTTCACCAACAGCTCTGTGTCCATCCTCCTCAACAGCATCAGCTTTCCCAGAGAGGAGGGGAAAAATCCGAGGCAGAAACTCACCTGTTAAAATGATACAGGCATGTAAACAACACAATCTGTATGAAAAATATCCTGGCTCCACAAGTGACAGTGGGAATGTCTCTGCAGGTTTTGCAAGAATCCTTTCCACTAACAATGTGGGCTGGTCCTGAACTGTGCTCCTGAGAGCTGCCCATCACTGCTACATTTTCTCCACCATCAAACCCACAATTACATGCTGCTCCTGGACACTGTTATTTTAATACACTTTGAAAGAAATAGAATTATGTATTTTTAAGCTTTCTACTTTAAAATCGCATTCATCAAGAACCTGAAAAATCTTATCATTCTACCACTGCAAAGGGCACTGTGAGGGTATATTCACCAAAGGGAGAGGAAGGAAACAAGGTCTGCTCTGAAGAAACACACTGGGAACACAACAATTTTTTTATGATTTTCTGACTTGCTAAAAATATTTATTAATGGTGTTAATTTATCTTCTAAATTTTCCAAATTAAATACTGGAGGAAAAATTAATACTTCTTCACCAGAACCATTTTAATGGAATCCAGAAGAAGAATATTAATACCTAGTGCAATCATTTACTTTGATGTCTATATAATATGCAGTGACCCGTAAGTGGAATGAGCTAAAACTGTCATAAATTCATTATGAGAAACCATTCTTTGAAGAACATCAATGCAAATTTGAAATGAAATGGGCAATATGGAAATGAGCTAATTGCACAGTGTTTAAAATAACTGGCTCCAGTAACAATGTCCTTTCTGTGCACTTCTATTTCAGCTGCAAAAAACACTTGGAGAGGCTGGGTTATGAAAATTGAAATGCTGTAATTACTTAGTACTGATGGTGATAGGGCAGCATTCATTTAGACTCTCGGACTCTGGGGACAAAAAGAGATCCAAAAGATGATTCTATAATTCTCATTTTTCTCAGAAAGGGAACCTTGGATGGCATGCAGTGTGAAATGTGCCAACTCCGGCCCCATCAACAAAGACTGCAGGAAAATACTGTATTTCCCAAGGGGTTTTCTAGGTATCATCTTATAGAAGTAGAATGCAAAATTTCTGTTAGTATCCTACAAAGGCTTGGGGTGGAAGGGACCTTAAAGCTCATCCCAATCCCACCCTCTGCCACGGGCAAGGACACCTTCCATTATCCCCGGTTGCCTCAAGGCCTGTCCAACCTGGCCTTGGACACTTTCAGAGATGGGGTACCAGGCATCCAGAACTATAAGGGAACTTTCCTCCATGGATCTGGAACTTTCCCCAAGTGGGGCCCAGCCCCTGCTTTGCCCTCTCTGTCCCAGCACGGCTCAGAGTGTCTCTGCATGGAGGAAGCCCCACCTTTGCCTTGCAGGTGCCCAGGGCAGGGGGCCAGGGGTGCCCAGCCCACCTACCTCCTTTATCCCAGCGTGAACCCTGCCACCTCAGGCATGAGAACCCCTCCCTCCTTCATCTACTCACTTCTGAATTTTAATGCCTGGCTTCCCTTTACTCACTGATTCTGGAGCTGCACTTTTGTAGTGGAGGCTTTTGTTTGTGGTTTGTTTCTTCAAGGTGAGTGAGGAGAGTGCAGATGTGGAGCAGCTCCACGCTGGGCTGTGAGGAACCTGTGGGACCTGTTCCCACAGAGCTGCCCTGGGCCCTGGGGTTTGGCTGACACAGCATCTGGGCAAAGTGGATGCCTGTCCCTGAGGGAAAACGTGTGGTGGAGCAGGCTGCCTTTGGAGCCCTCCATTCCCTGCACTCTCTCCCAGCTCTCAGCAGCACAGGAGCTGGATGGATGAACAGCACAGGAACCTCTGCACATTATCCCATCTCCATGCACATCGGGTGATGCTCACTTTGTCCTTTTAGTACCCCCATGCCCCAGGAACCGAAGAAAAAGGGCATCTCAATTTCTTTTTCCCCTCCCACAATGACCCAAGCTACATTCTGCTGTGTGTTTTTGTGGGTTTCACCCTGCCTGGATTCCAACACAAGAACTAACATCTCCAAGTATTTCATTAGGCTGAGGCTATATACATACATATATATATATATATATATATATATGTATATATGTATATGTTACATCTATATGTACTGGTATTCCATACCTAAAGAGGCTCCAAGAGAGGTGGAGAGGGAATTTGGACCTGGAGTGACAGGACAAGGGGGAATGGTTTCACACTCACAGAGGGCAGGCTTGGGTGAGTTACTGAGCAGAAACTCTTCCCTGTGAAGGTGGTGAGGCCCTGGCACAGGGTGCCCAGAGAAGCTGTGGCTGCCCCTGGATCCCGGGCAGTGTCCAAGGCCAGCTTGGACAGGGCTTGGAGCAACCTGGGCTAGCGGAAGGTGTCCGTGCCTGTGGCAGGGGTGGCACTGGAGGGGCTTTAAGGTGCCTTCCAGCCTAAACCAGCCTGGGATTCTGTGATCTGAAAGCAGAAGGGAAAATAGGCGGGGCAAGACAGAGAAATTAATAGCCCCTCCTTTATATACAGAAAATACATTTCTAGATATCCATCTTTTACAGTGGATAATGAACCAACAGGATGAAGTTTTCCCAACACTTGTCCTGGAGCTGACCCTCTGCTGGTGGAACGAGGCTCCCGGAGAATGTCATATACAGCAAAGAAAGCAAACGAGGGGCCAGCACAGGATTTAACATACCCAAACTCTTCAGGACAGACAAAACCCAGGAAAATCTCTTCTTTCTAAGGGCCTGAAGGCTCTTGGGCATTTTTTGTTTTCTTGCCCTTATAAGCAGAGCATGAGCAAGTTCTATCCTGAAATCGTGTGTTCTGAAACACTGCCACAGCACAATTTAAAGTAAATTTAAAGTAAATAATTAGGACATTAGAGACAGAAATCTCCACACTGGAATGTGCATTACTTTGTGCTAACTTCAGTTTTTACAAAGCTCTTCATCAATGTACTGCACCAGTGCTGAAATAAAAATGCAATTATGCATTTAGAACAGTGCAATTCAAAGCTTACCTAGGAATAATAAGCAGCACTGGCTTCAAGTATTTTAAAGTACCAAAATAATTTTATTTCCATGCTTAAATTTGCCCTTGTGGTATTTTACATCTGTAGAAAGAAGACACCACAAATACCTCAGATAAACTTAGTGGCTACTCTATTTCTTTTAACTGTCTTATTTCTTTTTTATTTAATTTTTTAGCACCTAGATTGGGCAGGTTGGTAATGGAATTAAAATGTATTTTCCTAAATTGATGAAGAATTCGACATATACCAATCTTTGCACTGCACATCAAAATATTTATGATTGATGTATCTATAACATGCATTTTACATCTTGTGTACAATATATATATTTAAATAGGGGTCTTCCCTTTCACAGATTACATTTTATATGGTTATTAAGGTGTTTCATTATGCATTTTCTGCCAGGCTTTTAATTTCACACACTTCATCTATCAGATATTACTGTCTACTTTAGACACATCACTACAGAAAACGATAACTGCTGTTGAATACAGAGTCACGGAGGCAGGGGATTTGCAATTCCAACTAATGTGGAGCTGGGTGATAAATGGAGAACAGCAGCTGGGCTGAGAAGCTCAAGAGAGACAAAAATCACATTTGCAGGTAAGTGGAGTGGAAATGTGTGGAAATTGGGTAAAACAAAAAGCAAAACATTGTTATTAAAGGTGGAGTGAGAGGTAGCAAGAGCAACAGAGAGGCAATTTTCTCCTAGCTCCAGCAGGAATTCATCTCAAGCTCTAATACACAATTTCACTACGGAGCTCCAGGATGAAACACAGGATTACACCTAATTATTTTGGGGGTTTGGGTAACAAAACATAAAAATCTCAGCAAGTGATGGGCCTTTTGTGCCAGCGGAGCCCAGAAAAGGATGAATAAAAGTTATAAAAACATCCACAACCTGAAATGCAATAAATATCAAGATAACCACCCAACAGAAAAGAAATGCAGCTTTAGGGATTTGCTATTATCAGGGATATCTATACTATGACAGCCCAGTTCAGAGGAAAATTGATCTAGCTCCTGAAGTTTGCCAAAGCAATGCTAAGCTGAAGGAACACCACACATCTCATTTTACCTTTTCTGGCAGTAATATTTTAAAATGGGAAGCCAGGAGTGCTGCGAGAGTATGGAAATGAGGACGATTAAATTTGCCCTATTACAAGTATTAAAAAGGCTGTTATGTAATTGTACTCTGTATATTTAACATGATGATGTAGAGCTAAACAGTCCTTTCCAAACAAAGTTAATAGATCTTTATTAATGTGTTATTTATTTTGGTCATACCTTCTTGTAAAATATTAATACTGCCTGAGTTTTGGCATTTTAGCTTTCAAAGTGACAAATCCACGTGACTAGCCACCATTAGCTTTGGCTAATACTTCAGGCCAAAAAAACCCCATCCAGATCTGCTGACTGGCAAACTCAATGCTGGCAAAACTCCCTCTGTTTTGGAGAAGGCTTATCATAAAACGTTCCCCCGAGAAGATGGGGAAATTCAGGAGAGGTTTTGTAGAGCCACTGTGGAGTCACGGGGAGCTGAAGTTTAATTTTAACACACAGTGGAGTTCAGCAACACGTGCGGTACATTGGCACCATGCTGGGCATGGAGACAAAGCCCAGGACCCCAATAAACCATCCCAGCCAGGCCTTCTGCTTCTGAATTCACAAATAACCATCCTAACAGCTCATTTACCTCCAGGAATAATAGCACACACATGACCCTCTATGCACCATCTCCCACAAAAATTAGCACAGCTTCTGTGTTTTCTTACATGTGTGTCTGTATGTGTGTGCACAAACCAACACCTGTGATTTAAAAAACATATATAATATGTACTACAAATTACTTCCCTCCTCCATCTATCTACCAGTTCTTCATTGATCTGACTCCAAACATCCCTGGTTTAGCTGAGCAGCCACCAAAGCACTTGGTGCAATGCAATGACAGAATCCAGTGTAGTCCCAGCTCTCCAGCACCTAATCCTGCTACATCCCATTCCCATCCAGCAGACTACAAGGATGTGGGACTATCAGCTCAAATCCAATGACTCTGGCTTTGTTTTGAGGGTGGACATGCTCTGGAAGGTGTCAGAGGTACCTGGAATGAAACTGGGAGCAGAGAGATCCCAGTGGCAGGTGAAGAACTGGAGAAACAACCTGACTAAAGAAGTGAATCAGGTCTATGGGTACAAAGGAACGACAGGAGAACACACTTAGTTTACCTTTTCCTATTTTCTTTTTTTTCCCCCCTTGTCAAAAGCCTACATTTTAACCCAAGGGGGGCTTTGATTCTGCCAGAAAATGTCTTCCCATGAAACATCCTGTGTTTCCCCTGGCAGGCAGCCCCAGCACAGCCATTCCCATTAGCACTGTGTCTTAAGAGTATTTCTGCTTTACTGTGCCAGACCTGCTCAAGTTCTGAGCTCTGCTTAAGCCTCAGGTAGAAGCTGAGAAGGTGGTGACTCACTGACAGAGCCTCATCTCTCCCACAGATACCCACATTTGTACCAGCTCTTCCCCAGCTCTTCCTCAAGCAGAATCAAACCTGGGACTCTGACCTCAGCACCCAGTGTGAAATGACAGCTGCCCTGATGACTGCCATGTCCTCCCATTCTCTTTATCTACTCCTGTGACCTTCTTTCCCCCTGATTCAGAAATACTGCAGCACCAAAGGCAGACATGGCAGCACATCAAAGAGCCTAAGTTACAAGGGAAGCAGGTTTATTTTCACTTGAGCTGAGACCCTTTTTTTTTTAAGCAAGACTTCAAAATACCTTAAAAAAGTAACAGAGATGATAATGGAATCGAAAAATTCTGTGGCATCTGAATAACATAATTCAAGCACCAGTATCAGGGGATAAGATAACCCACCCAGAGCAGTTCCCAGACACCGAGGTTACACATCTCATTCTGAAGGGGATGTGAATTTGCAGCCCTGTGGACAATAAAGAAATGTGGGATTAGGAAACAAGAGAGGAGGAAAAAGGGCCAGTCAGTTCTCCCACCGCCTTTTCTTGTTCCTAAAATTTCAGTTGCCTGGAAATGGCTGATGAGAAGATGGGATTATGTAAGCGCTTGCCAACTTCTCACACGTTTAGGAAATGAAAGCCTCAGTGATGGGTAGCTTAACCCATCCTCTAAGCAGTGAGCTAAAACATGTTTACTGAGGAGAACTCAAATAGTGAAACCCCTTTAAAAAAACCAGAAGTGATGAGGACTTGACAATTCCCAGGATTAAAAAGCTGCATATATTACAGACAAGGTAATCTCCTTATAGTAAGATGAGGAAAAGGAAAATAAAGCCTTCTTGGTGGGCAAGACAGTTTTTGTTTTAAAGCATATCCATCCTGTCTGGCTGAAGACTTTCTTGTGTTACTGGCTTTTTTTTTTTCCTTCTGATAAACATGACAAGAGAAGAGCTACACCAGCCTTCCAAATCCTTATTGTTACATTTTCCAATATAACTCACTGCTCCCATCAAACATGACCCATCAATAGTAAAGTAAGAAGCACTGTGCTCCTCCTAAATTTAATCAGGTGAGCACTTGGGTGCTACAAGACAGCTAGCACCAACCAAAGTGCAAAATAGCTTGAGCTAGTTTTGAACAGGCCCTCAGCAAGTGTGTCACCCCAGTAGACCTGAGTTTTCCTGAGCTCTTCCTCCCTGTCATTCCAGTGACACGGTACCTTCTGCAAATCCTCTCATTTAACTACAGCTGAAGGCCAGTTGAAAATCTAACGTAGAATCACAGTATATCCCAAGCTGGAAGGGACCCACAGGAATCACTGACTCCAACTCCTGGCCCTGCACAGGACTCCTCAACAATCTGTTACAAAACCTCTAAAACACCCTCTAAATCCTGCTCCAAGCTGAAGTTGCATCACCCATTGGAGCATCAGCAATGCAAAACTGCAGGTAGCAAATAGCTGATCTGGAGGTCAAGGAAGAAATCATATTGCCTGCTGCTCAGCCACAGGACAGGGCAGCAAAATAAACTCCATTGGCCACAGTGTAATGTAAGTACGTGTGTCGAGGAGAGGAAATATAAAGTATCCAGGTTGCTGGAGCTCACATCTTCATGAGAAGTAAAAAAATCCCCAACACTGGCTTTTTCTACAGCAAAAAGCAAATCCTCAGCTGGAGATAATGGTTATGATTCCTCTGGGAGCTGCTGCTGATGTTTCCCCTCTGGACCTATAGATGGAAGGGGGAAAACTCAACCATTCTATATGAAGAAAAGCTGCACTGAATGGGCGCAACCAGACGTGAGAACTCGCACCCAACTACAAGAATTATGGATGTCTTTGAGAACTTGGACTGGGCAAAGCCCCAGCCAGCCAATAACAAAACCTATGGTCCTTCAGCTTTAGAAGAGAAGACACAACTTCTCAGAAGTGAGTCAACCATGATTTTTAAGCCGCTTCAACAGCATCTTAGTTATTTCAAGTAGTCCTAAGAGTTTACCTGTGATTGCCTTCCCTTAAGTGGAACTACAAGCTGGCAAAGTGCTCAAATCGGGGGAAAAGAAACACACACAATTTTTGTGACTGCTGTGTTATGAACATACTGGTTTTTTTCTGTTCCAAACTGCCTTCTCTGGGAATTTTAAAATACAGAAAACCAGCAAGTGTAGAGTAAATAGTATCTGCATAAGTAGGTCATTTTCTTAATGGCAGGGAAGTGCTGTTTTACTCCAGCTCGTTTGTAACACAGACACACACATTTCCAAATAAAGCATATTTTCAGATCTGCAAGGGAGGGGAGTGACTTATAATCATGGAGGCACTCACTCCAAGATCAAGTAGAGCCTAATTCAGAAAGACAAGCAGGAAAAAGTCGTATTTTGCACCTTCCATGAGAGCTTTGCAGGGAGTTAGTTGTGACATTTTGGAGAAAATCCTCTCGCCTCGCATAAGCCGGAGCTGGAGGGTGCTGCACGCTGCATGTTCCATTACAAACGCAGAGCCACGTTAGTTCATTAGAGAAGTGATAAGTTCAATCCTTACCAAGTTTTCTTGGTTCCTGGCTGCTATTTTCTGATCATCTTCTCCCCCATTTTTCATGTATTTGACCTCTTCCACTGGTTTGATCCTATACTCATCTGAGCACCAAGAAAAAAAAAAGAAAAAAATAAATTTGAACCAGTGTAGTTCAGCAGCTGGGAAAAAAAACCAAACTAAAACCAAAACAGCTGACTAGAATCGACCCTAGTTAAGCAAAGCAACTAAAATTTACACTTATATCTTTTCAAAGGCTTACATGAGACTAATACAAAAGAAGTTTCTCCTGCCTGAAGCTTCAATAAGAATTTCAGTAGCTCTCTGGTCTAGTATAGCCATGGCACCAGGAAACAGGGATGTTTGGTGTGTAGTCTCTCCCAGATTCCTAGTTTTCTGTTTAACATATTCAGTACAAACAAGTTCTTTGCTCCTGCACCCTCCCTGGATTTTCAGTCTCAGTGGATCAACAAGCCATGTGCAGTGGTTACTCGAGAGAAGGCTGCTCGTGGGTGTTCCTTGCACAGAAAAGCTGATGGAGGTTACTGAAAATGCAGGTTAAAAGCTAGAAAAAAGCCAACCCATACCGTAACCACTTTGCCCTTTTTAAAGTTTTCTTTTTCCTAATGACACAATGCACAGTCATAGAATGATTTCTGGAGAAAAGGCCCCATGCTGATCATCTTCCTTTTCCCATTTCCCCCACCAACCATTTTTCCTGCACACAAACATTACCCAGACAGAAACTCAACCTGAAAATAAGTAAGAAAAGTAAGATTCTTGCTTTGTCCCTAATATTTATCAGCTCTTCAAATACTACAATTCCCAGCAATAAGGCCAGAATGGAAATGTTATCTAACATACAGGTACTATAAACTCAAAGCTCCAACAAGGGATTTTTTTCCTTGGTAGGACAAGATGGGATTTCAGGAGAAACTATTCTTCCCTGCAGCCTGTGAATCCAACTCCTGCAGGACCAACACCGCCTTTGCTCAGTCACTTTTTGCTCTGGTTATCCTTGTAGCATGTTAATCTATTGGAAAAAACACCCAGAGTTGTGCATCCACCCTCCTCCAGACAGGAAAAACAATGCAGAAGAGAAACTTCATCCAACAAAAGGGGAAAATATTAATATAAAGTGAAATGAGTCACAGTACACTCAGAATAAAGGGCAAAATATGGCAAATTAGAAGACACTGCGCAAACTCTCCTCTTTTTCTTTGGGTTTTCAAGCAATTTCTCTCACTTACACTAAGGGAAAAACAAAACACGAACAGATTTTTCTGGGTTACTGTATTTTTAAAAAAAGAATCAATATTATTGAGACAAAGTTGTTTTCAGGAAACTGTTGACCACAGAGTCTAGAAGATAAATAAGCCTTGCTTTGAAAAGCAAGGTTTATTTCTAAAATAAACTTGTTTCAAAAACAACCTTATTTTAAAAAATACATCATGGTTTTGCATTTGGTCTAGTCCACATCTATACATTTTCTTTATTACAGAGTTCAAATAAACCGAATCTATCAAATAGAAGCATCTCAGATGCAGAGCCTTAAATCAGATGGAGGAATTTGAGACATTATCAGACTGGTAAATGTGAACAGCTCTGAGGTTTTGGAGGGGGTTTTTTGTTTGTTTGTTTTTCTTTTTTTTTCAGTGTAATTCAGCTAGTCTGGAGGTGACAATTCATAAACCCAAAAGGGCTGAACACAATAAAGCCTAGGAATTAGAAGTAGGTGATTGACTGCAATTATCTAACTTACACTTTCCTCCCTGCCTCAGTGCTCTCTGTTGTGATTAGCAATAAAGCCCACACGCAGAAAAAGCATCAAACTCCCACAGAGGCACGCAGGGATCTGAACGGGGAAACAGACGAGCAAGAGAAAGCAGCACAAAGGACATTTCCCAACCAACAACCAGTCTGTGTGCACTGGAGGAGAGAGGAAGTTCAGCCTGGCCTTGTGGAAAATGAGGAGGATATGGAGGGGCTGATGTTCCATGGCAAAAATCACCCTGAAACATGCCTGCTGCTTATTCCAAGAGATTAATTGTGATCAAACACCACATCCAGGCAGCAGCTGATCCTGCAGGGATGGTATAGGAGGGATGTTTCCTTGGACACATCATCCCTTGGAGCAAGTCAACCAGGGCACTGAGGAGTCCCTGACTGATAGCCAGGATAATCAGACTGACATGTGAAATTTTGATACACGTGGATAGGATGGAGTCCTCTTAGAGATCAAAAATTCTAAATCCACAGGGGCACGCATCCTTCAAATGCTGCATCATTTGCAAGATGCATCAAGTAGCTCTGAACTGATGGCAGAGAACTTCGCACAGATTTCTTAACATATTTCCAGAGATATTTCCAGCAGTGTTAGTGAACTTCAACACTTTCCTGATGATACAATAAGCATGCAATTATCTCCGGCACAGCTGATGTTACTCTCCCCTCCATCCTACCAACTGCAGAAGTGCAGACACCTGGATAATTTATGCCCAAAATATGCAGCAGCAAGAAAGTTTCCAAAAATAAACCAGTCACTTTTCATAACATTTTTTGGACAAGTTAAATCCACCACAGCAAACAGCAAGTCCTACTTTGGAGAAATGCAACTTTTCCTTAGGGGGAATGGCTTCTCACTGGGGGCAGGGTTAGATGGGATATTGGGAAGGAATTCTTCCCTGTGAGGGTGGTGAGCCCTGGCACAGGGTGCCCAGAGAAGCTGTGGTTGCCCCTGGATCCCTGGAAATGTCCAAGACCAGGTTGGACAGGGCTTGGAGCAGCCTGGGCTAGTGGAAGGTGTCCCTGTCCATGGCAGGGGATGGC
The DNA here is from genome assembly GCA_008694505.1 of Cyanoderma ruficeps. Taxonomy (NCBI): domain Eukaryota; kingdom Metazoa; phylum Chordata; class Aves; order Passeriformes; family Timaliidae; genus Cyanoderma; species Cyanoderma ruficeps. The sequence continues at coordinate 2,233,171 of VZDJ01001247.1, forward strand.
ACTGAATGGGCTTTAAGATCTCTTCCAATCTAAGCCCATTCTGTGATTCTGTGGATACAGATTAAAAAAAAAAAAAAAATAATCAGGAAGCCCCTGGAGATGCTGGCAGAATCAGCCCAGTAATAGAAAGTGTCTTACAAAATTAATATAAATGTCCTGGCTAAAATAGATGGCATGTGTTTGAGCAGAAGAAATCTCTGCTTGTATCTCAAAAAAGCAATAAAGCTTTGACACAATCTAAAGCTGAGCATCTCCTTTAAAGGCCAAGAGATTATCTCCTGGGAGGAGAAATACTGGGGAAGGGGTTGAGAGGCTGGCACTCAGGCTCCAGTGCCTCGAGGAGTGATGAACAGCCCGGGGTGCCAGGCAGTTTCCAGCTCCAGCAATCCCAGGGGCTCTGAGCAAGCTCTGCAGGCACCAAGATCAGACCAGAAGGCCAAGGCAGCACCAGCCTGTGGAGAGCCAGGGATCAACTTCATTTTGGTTGATAACTGAGCCATCAACAACTATTTTATCAGCTACACCCAGAAATGAAGGGAGCAGATCAGAGGTTCATCACGTTTGAAGCAACATCATTACTCATAAGCTCTCCTAGCCCCCTATCACAGGCAAAATACTTCCCTTAAAACAAGCAGCACTGCTAGAATGCATCGGTAACATTTGTTAGTATTGAGTAGTCTCTTGCTGGAAGGAGATATAAACAGATACGATTCCACTTTGCAAGGGAAAAGAACAGCTAAGTAATTATACAGAATTATACAGCTAGAGAGGACACTGCTTGCTGGTGTAGCAGAGAAGTAACACCTTATTCACAGGTAAGACAATATCCTTTATTTCAAATATGCTAAATTTAGGAATTAAAATCAAATCACTTGCAGAAGATGGGTCTTGCATTATGTTATTTTTGGGAGGATACAATGATATACAGACTTTTTTGACTAGGTGAAGACAAAATTTGTCTTCTATAGACACCTTACACATAAGGTAAGGTGTTCAGAAACTACAGATTCTGAGCTATTTATGAGATTGTTCTTGTTCTAAACTTACTGGCAGGATGAAAGCACTGCAAGTGCAAAAGGGATGTTTATGCAATGCACAGACCTTGAAGTAGATCGTCAGGTGTAGTGGCATTAATAGTTTTAGATGAATATGAAAATTAGATTAAAGACAGGTTGGATGAATGGGCCCTTAATGCCTTTCCTGTTGGTATGGGCAAACTGCTAACCTGGTTTTGCTCAATAAGGTAAGGGTGACCTGGAGTTGAAGAAGTAAAGCATGATAAAAACCATCTTTGAAATTTTTACCTTCTAATTTCTACTGAAGTAAACACAGCATTTCGAGGTATTTTGGTCTGAGTGATCAGAAGCAAATCCAGAGAAATCCTGAAATGTTGACTGAGATCCAGTAGGACCTCATTAAGTCTGGCAGCCAACAAGACCTTTAAAACTGTAAGAAGTTCAGGATAAAGGAAATCTGTACTCTATGCATATTTACCTTGGTCTTTTTCCTAAATACAGTTTTATATAAAAAAGAGAAGTGAAACATTCTCACGCCTCTTTCCGGTATGGAACTAAAAATCAGGTAGTGAATATGATAAAAAAAATTAGGACACTATCATTCAGAATGGGACATATCATATATAAAGAGAAATGCATCCTTATACTCCTTTCAGGAGCAAAACCAAAATCAAGACCTGTCCTCTATTATGTGGTGTATTATATAAAAAGAGAAGATTTCCAATAACTCATATGGGGGAGGAATGGCTTTACAGGACTGTCACAGCATCCTGAGTTGAAGAAAAGCAACTCAATTAAATCAAAAGAAAAACAGCATAAATGAACCACAAAAGACAGAAATACTGCAAGCATAACACCCACCACAAAATCACAGGATATAAACCAGAAAGCAGGAATGCTTCTAGCTCCAAACTGTGGAAAGGCATAGGGAGGAAGAATTTTGAAATTGAATATGCTGCAAAAATTCTCAGCAGGCAAATCTTATGAATGAAGATCTCCATCTGGAAACAGATAATTCCACTCAAACATGTCACCCAGTTGCCATGGCAATGTGACAAAGAAAAACAGCACTCATTAATAACAATTTCAGTGATAAATGAGCATATCAACTTAGAATATTGAAACAATTACTGGGTTGGGGGGCACAAAACTGTGGTGGTTCCCATGAGAAAAATGTCTTCAGCACTTCCAGACAAGGCTCTAAGTGCCTTTACCACAGGGATATGGGCAATGGCACTAATTCCAGCTCAGTTTAAAGGAAAGAGCAAGACTAGAAAAAAGCATAACTTTGTCAAATATATCTAGAGTCGCTGTGACTTTTGGAGAAAGATTTGGTTAAACAGCAAGCCTTTAAATATGTAAACAAACAGAATGCTGATTTACACTGCATTCCCATTTCAGACATCTAAGGACAAACAGATTTGGTTCCACTGTCACCAAGAGGGACGATGGGTGAGCCTCTTCTCTATTTTTAGCAAGATATCAAGTATCAGGCAGGAGGTGAGTGGTACTTCAGTCATACCACCAAGAGGGAAGTTTCTAAACACACTTTCATTTTCCTCTGTCACATATTTTTCTGCAGTTTCTCTTGCCTTTCTATCACACGACATGCCAAGATTTATCCTCCATCCACACTTAACCACATGTCTGTTCTGTAAAATAGGAGCTTTCTGTCTAACAAATTCCTCTGCACTGTACTTACTTCTGCCAGGTGCAGAAAGTGCTCCTACTGCTGTGAATGCCACGGATCAAAGCTTCACGTGCTCCCCTCTCCCAAAGGCTTGAAAGCTCAAAGCTATATTTAGATAAAAGACTGAATTGCTTTTTCTAAAAATATTTGTTAAGAACCATAAGAGATTTTGATGCAATTGAACTGAAACATAGAACAGCAGGTGAGCCACTTAGATGCCGAGCACAGAACATGCCAAACATCCCAGAATGGTTTGGGATGGAAGAGTCCTTAAAGCTAACCCAGTCCCATCCCCTGCCATGGGCAGGGACACCTTCCACTAGCCCAGGCTGCTCCAAGCCCCATCCAACTGGCCTTGGACACTTCCAGGGATCCAGGGGCAGCCACAGCTTTTCTGGGCACCCTGTGCCAGGGCCTCCCCACCCTCACAGGGAACAATTTCTTCCCAATATCCCATCTAACCCAGTCCTCTGGCAGTGAGAATTCATTCCCCCTTGTCTTGTCACTCTACCCCTTGTAAACAGTCATTCCCATCTTTTTTGTCAGCTGCCTTCAGGCACTGGAAGGCCACTGAAAGGCCTGAAGCTTCTCTTCTCCAGACTCAACAGTCCTAATTCTCCCAGCCTTTCCTCACAGCAAAGCTGCTCCATCCCTCTGATCATCCTGATGGTCTCCTCTGGACTGGCTCCAACAGCTCCATGTCCATGTCCATGTGGTGGGATGCTGGAGCTGGATGCAGCTCTCCTGGAGCCCATCTCCAGTGCCACTGGGAAGGAGGAACACTACAAGATCCACAGCTGCACTGAGAGGACTCAGCTCTAGAAAGAGTCAGGCCACCCATCAGGAGGAAAACCAAAATCACAGACCACCAGGATAGTCAAGGAGCAGAATTAGACTGCTTGGGTGGCTGCAGCTCCCACCACCTGAGTCATCTACCTTGAGGGCCACAGGTCCAACTGGTCTGGAGGACTGGAAGGGTGAGATGAGCTACTTAGGTTATTCCATCCCTGTTATGTATGTGGCTATCAATGCCTGGATACCAGGGAAGTCACGTCAAAATTTGCCAAAAAAGTCAACAGTCAGAGAAAGTAGTTGCAACAATCCTGCAAATTAATATTTCTTGAAGTAAATGTTAAGAAATGGAGGATATCTAAGTTACCTTCTTAAGTCCAGCTTCAAGCACTCACAGAAAGCAGCAGCTCTATGGTTCATTTGACTCTACAGGGTTGAAGCATTTGCTCAATGTGCGTGTGGGTTTCTGATCCACTTGGATGTGGACTGGGAGTGAAATTTCATTGGAATGGGTACTGGGTGAGCAGCCTGTTGTCTTCTTCTGTTACCAACCCTCAAAGCTGCCAATTCACAGGCAATTCTTGATCCAAGTGATGATGGTTTTACTAACATGAATAGAATAATAAAAATAGCTTAGGAAATAAGCCAACCCATTTTTCTCAAAGGATTATCTGAAAATGCTCATTCGGATTTCCCAAATTAATTTACCTTACCCTAATCCAATCTAAAAATACAGCCACTGCTGGGAGTCAAGGCAGTGGACACCATCAGATACTAAACATTGAACAGGTACATGAGCAACACACCAATTCTGCCAACAAAATCTAAATTCTCTGACAGAACAGCTCTTTAAAAATCAACACACCACACAGCTCGCAGCACATCTGCAAAGCCCACCCTCAAGCACTTTTTCTTCCTCCTACACAACCCTAACATGTACCCAAGGAATGCCAATGACTGCTTCTGCACAAGGCAGATATGACCACTAGGGCTGGTTTTTTGGAGGGAAAAAAGGGATTGAGACATTCAGTGTAACGAAAGCCAGTCCCTAAAGTGAGGATTCCTGCAGAATTGGAAGAACATTCAGTGAGACGGGGAGTTAGCTCTTTTCTAAGCTATCCAGCAGCCCTATGGCATATCCAGTGCTCTGTGAAATATTCACTCTCTCAAGGGTGATGCCTACCTGAAAAAATCAGCAACTTCTCTTCTACTTTATCAAACCTCCCTGCTGCAGACCCAGACCATGACATCTTTCAGCAGCAATATCTGAGGCCAACAGGTCTGACAGAACACAGCTCCATTAACTGTCCCAGACATGATCTTGGTCTTTGCTGCTGGAGAAGTACAAACCCTCATGTTGCCACATCAACCCACCCCTCACCAGTGCTGTCAACCTCTCCAGAGGTTTCCAGAGCTACAAACCTCTCACAGCTCTCCATCCCTGGGGAAACTGTCCTCTCCCAGCCTGATGTCTGCCCGTGGGAAAAGGCACTGTCCCAACCCCTGTGGTGCTGCTGCTCCTTGGGTGCCTCAGTTTGTGTATCCTGGGTTTTCTGATTCCTTTCCCCCCAGTTTAAAGGTGGCAGGTGATGATGAAGCCTTAATTTAGCTCCCTCATTTCTATAGGTTTAATTTTCAAATTTGGCACGTGACTTGCAAAAACAAACCACTGTACATCAGCTGATATGAATCAAGGAGGGGGTAACTTGCTTCCCATCTTCACTTGGTTTCTTCTTAGTTCCCTCTACTTGTTTTTTTTCCTCTTGGTTCCTACCACTACTTGGTTTCTTCTTGATCAAAAAGTCTCTAAGGCTACTTTATGTTCGAAGCTGTCATACAGTCCAAGCCCTGCGAAAACTGGAGCTGTACATACAATTTTCTATCACATTATGAATTAAGGATTGTTTTAACTAACCTTACACCAGGGGCACAGGCCCACTGCCACGTATCTGCCAGGTCTACCTTAGCTGTAGGTAGGTATGAGGAACCACAGCCTCAGAGGCCATTTCATTATCTCAGGAAAGGTTTTAAAATACGACCTCAACATCCCCACATCCAGTTAATACTAAACACCCAGTTTCTGCCTCGCTTGTACTGTCTTTGTGTTCAAGATCCGAGGAAACACCATATGTGAGATGGTATTGAAAAAACCTGCCATGTGATCATATAATTAAAGACTTTTGTGCACTCCTCTGTAATTACAAAGCCAAAGAACACCACAGTTATGGTGGTGTGCACTCATAACTATCTTTCAGCTACCCAGGTTTCTGCTTGCTGAAACTATATAATTCATATATACATATATATACACATATATATACACAGACACTTTTTTAAACCTTTTTGTTTCCATTTAATTAACACATAACTTCGAGGCAGATGCCAGGTTGTTCAAAGGAAACCATTTCTCAGGTGGAGGAGATTACAGCCATGGTGCTTGGCAGGAAGGATACCCAGTAAATGCAATTATCTAGCCCACTAAAAAGATGAAATTGAGAAATGAAAGCAGGAGAGGAAACAAGCAGCAGAGAGATTAATTAAAGGAATGGACAGGAGGAAAACAAAGGGTCTGTGCCTTGAAAATATGAAGCTGGAAACATGAAACTGTTCATATGAAGCCCCCAGGTGGGTGTCTGGATCCAGGCTGCCTTGAACACAGTACAGCACAGCCAACTTGGAAAGACTCCTTCAATTTCATTTCACTGCTCTGGTTTGAAATTCTCCCTCAGAAAGTTAAAAAAAAACCCCACCAAGCACAAAATATTTCATTCTTTTCAGGTTTTTCAATGTCATTAATGAAACTCCCAGTCCCTGCTGACCCTCCCCCCCAGCCCCATCTGTCTATGTACTCCACTGAACATTCCTGACTTTGGCACAGAACCAGTCAGGGACTATTGAACTCCAGGAAAAATACCTAACTGACCATTTCTGTGAGCATCCCTTGTGCAGCACAGGAGGCCTTGCCTCTCACAGCCCCTCTAAGGTATCCATCCACCCAAAACCATTCCTGAATGGAGCTGCCCCAAGTGTTCCCTGGAAAATAAGTCACTACCACTCCACACCCTCCAAATTACTCATCTCCTATAATTGCAAACGCGGGATGAGGTGCCTTCAGTTTCCTTGTCAATAAAAAAGCCAATTCCTCTTCCCTTAACAAGCAATGCCATTCCCAATCAGTCAACTATTAAATGAGATTGTTGCCCCGCAACGTATGACTTGAAATGGATTTTCATACCCTTTCTAGCATGGTAACTTTTTTCTATTAATATTAAGCTATCAAATTTTCCCTGCTCATGGACCTCAAAGCATGTTTGTGAATCAGCAGCTATCTTGTTTTTATTAATTCCAATATGGAAGGGACTGAATAAATACCCAGAACCAGTAACATCTCCTCACTGTCAAAATTCCCTTAAACCAAGAGGGGAGATCTAACAAAAACTTGATTTATAAAATACAGCATACATTTCCAGATGCAAAAGATACAGAAATTAATTACATTATTTTACTTACAGGCCATCTAGCAGCTCAAAAAGGAACCTATTGGAAATATTAATATTTTACTGTGGCTACAGATTTTCCATGCCTTCTTCCCTTTCCTTCAGGCAACACTTTTTTAAAGAAAGCAAAATACTGATGTCTGAAGAAAAAGAGTTTAGTAATAGCTAAAAAGAAATATATTGAAATAAGAAATACACGCTTAGAGCACTTGTATTACATGGGTATTTTCACCCTAAAAAGATGTCAATATGCACCCAGTTCCTACAGTTAGAAATACAGTATATCATGGCATCAGAGGATCACAGAATCTGCTGAGATGGAAAGGACCCAGCAGGATCATCCAGTCCAACCCTTGTCCCTGCCCAGACACCCCAACAATCCCAGTCTGTGCATCCCTGGGAACATTGTCCAAATGCTCCTGGAGCTCTGGCAGCCCTGGGGACTGTGAGCACTCAACAACAAATTCAGGGGATGACACGCACGTAATTGTAACAAATATACAACTTAGGAGACTTCAGTGGAAAAAACCCAAACCACTACACTTTCTTTTTTTTCCCTTCTGAATAGCTCAAGATCATCCCTGGAGCCATAACTCCTGAAACAAAGGTAACTGCATGCTCCTTCCCAGTATCACAGAACATGAAGTGCTCTGCATCCAAGTTGCCTGAACAGCCCCTGCAGTGCTCCTGTGACAAGAGCAGAAAGGAAAAATAGGATTTAAAAGCACTCTAAACCTGATCCTTTCTGCCAGAGCCCCCGCTCATACAGGTAAGAATAAAAAGTGCATGGCAGGGCATAATGACACCCACTCAGCAGAAGCCAGGGTTTGTTTTTCACAAGCACGTGAGGCAGAAGTCTTAACATTTTCCCTTTTTTCCCCACTTTTTTCTGCTGCTAGCTCAAGACAGAGCACTGTCAGTCTTGGGCCTCTGACCAAGGAGAACACAAGACCACTTGGCAGTAATATTTATTTGAAACACCCGTGACGGCACAGTGTTTTGGAGAATTACCTCCTGGAGAAATGTCTTCTATGTTCACTTCCTCTATCCTCTAAAGGCACCCTTGGCTGTGTACGCCAGATACACAAATACTTATTGGTCAGGTACCTTTCCTTTGTACTTAACAGCTATTTGTACCAGTAGATATTTCCTACTATAAAATTACAGCCTTAAAAATTTTAGCCTTATGTTGCTGAAATGAATACACACCCATGCAGCTACACAAGACTTACCTGGGGAATTGGGAACTATTCCCCAGAGTGAGTCTTTTCCAGCCAAATGTCAGGCTTTGGGGTTTTCTCTTGGTTTTTTTATTTCTCCAAATTTGTGGCCCAGTAATAAAACTCCTGGAAAATGGCTGAAGGAACACTTAATTGAAAGTATATGGCATTTTTTACCATGATTTTTCCCTTGTCTGCACCCACAGGTAGGCAATGAATGCCAGAGATTGTCTTTAAAAGATTAGGTGAAAAACTAAGTGTGTCTGTACCATAAAATAAACGGATTTCCTTTAGCACCAAGGCTGCCAGAAAACACATCCTGGCTCCTCTCTAGCCAGCGCCAAAGGCGGATGTATGGCCCTATTTATAGCCCACTAATGCAATTGTGAAATGCACACCCCTTGCACTTCATTTGTGTGGGCTGGGACTGGACTCTCCATGGAGCTAAGCAGCTTGGAGGAAAGGTCACTCCCTAGAATAACACCACATTCCCTCTGCCCACACTCCAGAGACTGCAGAGACTCGGGGTCCCTTGGAGCCCCCTGCCCTCTGGTCGCTCTCTGGGTGCTCTGATGCCAACACAGAGCTTGCAAAAGGGAACAAGAAGCAAGGAAGTGATCACCTGCCTGTGATTAATTTCTGCTCCTAAAACAGGGATATCAACTGTTTCTCCACCTTGGCTCACCTCCTGTCTCTGTACTGTAAATCCCCACTCCAAGTGTCAAGTCCAGCTGTGTGTGTATCATTCCAAACCCAGCACTTCAAAGATCTGGATAAAAACAGCTCCTTTCCACTAAGGAGAATGACTCTGCAGAATAATTCCCTCATCTAATACCATGACAAGGGGTTGTAAAAACAGTCCAAGAAGATTAACCACCAGAAGAAGGTCGCTATAAAGTGCAAGGGCTGTCAAACTAATTTATAGACACCTGTTCTAAGTCCAACTCTCTTTCAGGTAAGAAAAGCTCAGCAACCTTTCCATGGCAAAGATCTTCCATCCATTCATGAAAGGCATCCTTTTTTGGGTCTTTCTGATTATTCTTTTCAAATAAGCACCAAGAAGTATCTTCAAACACTGTTGCTCTACTGCCTGAACCATTTACAACTAAGTAATTTTCCAGCCCCCAGGTATCTAAAAAGCTACTCTCCATCACTTCTGAACTCGTTTTTTTCTCTGCTGGATCGGTGAAAACAGACACTGAAAACCAATTTTTCAAAAAGAGGCAAGGTACCTTCTTGGAGCCTGCAGGAGCCTTTCCACAGACCTGGATGTCACCCCTAAGGAACACCAGATCAGTGTTTCTGCACTTCCAAGGGGGAAAAAATGGGGAAAAGAGTGGGAGAAGGGAGAACTATTTCAATTACCATTATTATATACAGACCACAATAAATGGGCAGCTGCTGTCAGAGTGCACTAAGAGGCCACAACCAGCCCCTTGAGAGCCCACCTGCATCTCCTGTCCGTGGATCCAGGAGCTCTGTTTCTGCTGAGCCTTGGGCCTCCAGTCCCTGCCAGGGCAGGTCTCCCTGTCTCTAGTCCTGCCTTTGGTTCCATCTCCTGGAGGGACCTCAGCCCCACATTATAGGTATCTTCTCCCCCATCTCTCCTCTCTCTGTCTCCAGCCTCGTCTCCTGGTGCTCCTCACTGCATTCCCTGGATCTGGTTCATTGCCATGCCTGGGACTGATCTTTCTGTATCCTTTATATATCTATGTATCTATACCTTTATATATCTATGTATCTATATATCTATATCTCCTTGCTGGAGAGGGGGGAAGAGCTTGTTTTGTTACTACTCAGAGCCAACCCACAGTCCAGAGCAGCCTCTTTCCTCTTCTGCAAAAGCAGCACCTTTTCCAAGAGCTATAAAGATGAGCCACTTCTATACATAAAAGGTGAAAATAGAGTTTTAATTCATGTGGAAAACACTTTCTTTGCACATATCGATCATGAATACATAACTAGACAAAGCCTGAGGGTGTCGTTTGGTTTTGTTTTGATTTTCTTTAAACTCTGTTGCTTCCTTATGGTAATAAAATAGTAAATTATTGACTTACCAAGGGTATTCTCAGAGTTACACAAATACATCATAAACCTAGATAACACACGCAATTTTGTTACATTTCCCACATGTATATAATCAGGGTAGGTAGGGTTTGGTTCTACTCATTTCTCTCACTTCCTGAAACACTTGTTTAGGACTGTCCCCTGTTTACTTAGGTAAGAGGCAGGCCATCAACAAATTGCAAAACGGCAAGGAAACTGCTAAAGGCAAGGAAAGAGAATCACAGAATTGTTTGGGTTGGAAGGGATCTTAATTATCTCATCCCACCCCTGCCATGGGCAGGGACACCTTCCACTAGCCCAGGTTGCTCCAAGTCCTGTCCAACCTGGCCTTGGACACTTCCAGGGATCCAGGGACAGCCACAGCTTCTCTGGGCACCCTGTGCCAGGGCCTCCCCACCCTCACAGGGAAGAACTTCTCCACAATCCCTAATCTAAATCTGCCCTCTGGCAGTTAAAAAACACAGAGTCCAGTACAATGCTCGTGCACTTCAACCCTCTGCTGCAATGGACTCACTCATCTGCTTTTCTTCAGCTTTCAAGCACTGGAACAAGACCTACTTTACAACATGAGCTGCTGAAACCATGAACAACATGAAACCTTCCCTTCCAGGAGCTCAGCCAGACTCTGAATTTAAGCAGTGAAAATCTCCTCCTTTGAAAATCACAGTGATATTTGGTTTTAGACCCCTGAGACTGCGTTTTCAGAGACTGGGTGCCTACAGGCCACTCACTTCCACGGACCTTGGATTAAGAACAAGTGCCTGTGATTGTACCAGAAATATTCTTCATGCCTGAAAATGTCTTTTAAAAAAGTTATAGTCTCAAATTATGGAATTAGGACACAGCATGGGGCTGGTCCCCTTATGCATCTGTCCCCAGCATGAGTGAGAGCTGATACTGCAGAACATACCAGGACAGCCACATGAGCAGGAGCAGTTCCTTGTGGATTGTTCACCAGCTAACCACCACAGTCTATCAAATAAAGGATGCCAGGCCAAGTGAACTGTGAGTTTGGGTGTAGTGAGACCTTCTGATCCCAGCACACATCCACACTTGACAGGACACAAGTTCTGTTGTTTAAGCTACAGCATTCCAGATAGCTTCAGCTCACTGAGGATAGCCACACTGTCTTCTAGAATAAAGAAATTCTTGTTTTCATTTTAGCTTTTTTTTTTTCCCCTAACAATTGAGGGGAAGGTAGAGGGGTTATACTGGTGTAACAACAGTAAGGTGTTATTCACTGAAAACACTTTTCTGACTGAAAATTTTAACTGAAAACTTCCCCACTTCAAATAGCCAGATGACCTCCAGAATTTTGTGTCCCGGAACAAGATGGGTTTAAAAGTTACCTCATTTTAATTAAGGACATCTGAACAGTCTTGCCAGGCCTAGAGATATTTTGAATTGTCCTGAGCAACATCCCAAGACTGAACTTTTCAGTAAGATAATACTTCTGGCCTGTTAAGGAAAGAGCCTTCAAAAGCAAACTAATCTCTACAAAGGTTTGGACACGCTATTTTTGGAGATGGCAATGCATATTTAGGAAAGGTAAATCATAGTCCAAATTCCCCCTTGTTATTCTCCTTCTGCATAGAGTGAACATATTTTAAAGGTTTCGATTATTTTAGCAATTTGGCATTTACTTCAAACTAAGTCAGGATTCTGCTGTCTTTGACAGAGACAAGAAAGGAAATACCTGTCACAAGACACGGATGAACAGAAGGGAGATAATCCCATAAAACACATAGGAAGAAAGGAAACATCAACGTGACAAAGAAAACTGCCCCAGAGCTTGTGAAGCCATCAGATACAATCATGGAAACCCAGAACAGTTTGGGTTGGGAGGGACCTTAGAGTCCATTTCATCGCACCCCCTGCCATGGGCAGGGACACCTTCCACTATCCCAGCTTGCTCCAAGCTCCATCCAGCCTGCCCTTGTGCATTAATCAGTTTTCCAATCTCATTACAATATTTTACTGCTGAAGATTTCCTTTCCTAACCTTCTCCCAGCTGTTCTGAGATAAACTGGTTTATAAACTACTGTGCTTTGCGTTCAGCTTTATTTACACAGGTTTAGCAATTGGAGCTGCTCTTAATGACAGAAATCCCACCACGATATTCCCATTTTGTCAGAAAATTCCTACCTGACATGTTCACTCTCTCTTCTGCAAAGCACCCAAGAGCTGCATGGAAATGTCTGGATTAAGCCTCACAGATTAATGAACAGATTCTAGAATATTTTTTTCCCAAATCACATTACCAAATACTTTCTTACAGAAATGACTACTTCAATAACCTCTTCCCCAAATGAACATCCCATAATTTTTTTATAAATGCACAAATAAAATTAATCTACAAGAGATGTTATATTATTAAAACATATGCTGAAATCAACAATGCTCAAGGCTCTATCATGGCATTTTGTTCTTCGTTGGTATTTACATATTATAGTTCTTATGGATTGCCCTGGAAATCAGCTTTGAAGTGGAATGATGAATAAATGAAGATTTATTATTACTATCCTTATTAGAGGGATTTTAAAGTCATTAAAGACCAACAGACATAGTAATCATATTATGTTCAATCTTCTCTAGAACATCTCCTTTGATAGGCCCTCTAACTCAATTATTTAAATATATATTACAGCAAAATGCAGCATGACTTCTACAGTTTGGGATAGGGTGGAAATTTTTATGCTTTGGTTTCATTTACCAGGATTTGTTCTTATGGAATTCAAGGGTTTCATGAAAGGTTTCTCGTTTTAAACACCAGGGTTTCAAATTCACAGTAAGCACCTGGCTCAATCTGTCTGCTCAGCTAAAATAGGTTAAAAGCTGGGGAAGAAATAGGGTACTGGAGATCAATCTTAACCTGCAGTGACTTTTAAAAGTTAAAAAAACCCAAATATCTCAGAAGCCATGATGTCCCAATAGTCAATAGACTTGGCTGCAACCAATCCCACCATGAAAGAAGAAAAATAGATCCAGTGGTTCTGAGGAAGAACCAAAGCAGAACTGCACCACTCTGAGAAGCTCAGTCAAGTAAAAACTACTCATGGGGAAAAAAAAGTCCAAGAACTGCTTAACTGGAAAGCACAGTCCTTACTGTTGACTCTTTCTGCCTGCAGCTTGTCTGGGGAAGGTGCTAGAGGAAGGAAGGTGAACTGTTTCCAGTCGGGTGTGGTCACACAACGAGGGGCAATTTCCTGTCGGGCACATCCTTCAGACCCCACAGCCTGCCCAGGGAAGGCAGCACCAGCACTCTGCCGTATTCCTTTAATCCTCTCATGGCTGTACCAAATCCATCAGGATTTCCTCCCCTTGTGAAGCATCTGAGGCAATGTGGCCATCACAGCCATGAGGCTCATCCCTGCTAGCTCTGCACAGTCACTTGATGTCACATTAGTCCCCAGCTGCCAACACTGCCTGTGTTCACAGTCCACGCACAGCATGGTTTATGCTCATTGATATTCTCAGGGTTTTACTGATACATCAGCCACCTTCCAACCCTACTTGACTTCTGTTTCCCTTACTTTGCAGCCTCCTCCACAATAACTAACCTCTAATTCCCTTTCCATCACCTCCTGGCTCCTCATTTCCCTACCACTCACCTTGGTTTAGCTCTGCCTAGTCATACTGCAGGGAACTTTCAGTCCCTACAGGCAGCACAGATACTCTGCTCATGGCCACTGGCTGGGTGAGACACTTCTGTCCCTTTCCAGAAATAAGAAAGGAAACATCAGGGTGGGGAGGCCCTGGCACAGGGTGCTCAGAGAAGCTGTGGTTGCCCCTGGATCCCTGGAAGTGTCCAGGCTCAGGCTGGACCGGGCTTAGAGCACTCTGGGACAGTGGAAGGTGTCCCTGCCCATGGCAGGGGATGGCACTGGATCATCTGTAAAACTCCAGCTCAACTTCTTCATGCACCCAGCTCTGACCTAGAAGCTGTCTTTCACCAGCAAGGGGAAAATGTGACTTCTGTGGTTACCATTCAATGAGTTAAGTCAGACTCTAACTCTGCTAAGAAGGAATCGGTCACACACTCGGATCTTTAGGAATGACAAATCCCACACCTAAACTAAAGCATGGCCCAGAAAATGGTTAAGAGCAGGTAGGACTCCCAACAGTAAAATACAGAACGATTAAACAGCCCTCAAATGGATCCCAGAATAGCTAAATGATACTGCTGACACCAGTCCAGCTCTATAAATGGGAGCCTTTTAAAATCCCTTCAATCTTCTTGATCCTCTGACTCCAGAAGCTACTTTAAGTTTCCTGTGTTAAAGTTACGGACTTTGGCCCACAGCATGTGGTTAAGCCACACCAAAAAAAGAAAAAAAAGACTGCCAAAAATTGCTCCCTCGCTAAGTATAAGCTAAAATCTAAACTCAAATTCCCTTGAGCAACTGATGGAATTTTCTGTTTATGACAGCAACTTAAAAGCCTATTTTAAACAAAATGCAACGTAGTGAGCTCATAATTCCAAACCCAGCATCTCCCAGGGATGAGAAGGAGCACTGAACAGTCCTGAAGTTTGTTCAACAACTACTTTCTCTTCAGATAACACCTCTGGGAATTCTTACTCCGGGATCTACTGGGAGAGCAAGGTAGCCCTCAGAAAGGCTGGAAAAAAACACCAGGAAGGTTTGATGTACTCAGTACCAAGGCACCTGTTTTAAGAATAACAGTACCAAGGCAGCTTATTCACAACTGACTTAACTTGCAGACAGGCATCCTGGTAGATCTAGAAATTTCATTTCTGAACAGGCTTTCAGATAATTCCTGACATTTTAAAATCTCTATTTAAAGATTTACATCTTTCTCTAAAAAACACGTCATGTATACTAACAGAATCTGAAGCAAAAAAACCCCCATGAAGCTGACTATGATTCTGTCTCCTACCAGTTTACCTCTCTTGATGCACAAGACCTGGATCACAGACAAGTCTTCACAGTGAAACAGATGTTTTCATCCCACATTCCCAGCTTCCCAGTACCACCAAACCCCTCAGTTTCTAGTTTCACTGTACCTTCAAACCCTGTTTGCTACAGGACTTCAGAACTAATGTTTTATTGCTTTACAGGACAACAGAATTGAGGAATTACATCAATTACATCAATTACATCAATTGTGAGGAATTACATTTCTTACTGAACAATTTTTATTTTTAGGAAATGAGTCAACCATGTTGGTACCCAATGACAAACATATAACAGAGACACATACATAAATACATGAGGGGGTCATGCAACTCGTTGTCTTCTAACTATTTCAGGATTTGTGGAGGTAAAGACAGTGTAGTACTGTATGTCACTTAAAATGTTATTCTTCACTAAGGATTTCACCTCTGTTTCAAGTGTCATGATACCCTCCCCTGGATGGGCCAACTGCTCTGTCATTGCGATATATTTTAACACACATTTTGCTTCATATTTCATGAAAGGTTAACACTCCCTTGTACACCTTCCAGAACATTCATGGTGCTGGGTGAAAGCCAATCCTGCAACACTCACCCCCAAACACATCTCCGTTCTGGTAGTTCTTGCCCTTCTGAGTTTCCTCTTCATTTTGAACAGTAGACACATGCTTGGCGGAGGCACAGCCCATCGCTTCATTCAGACAGCTCCAGCCGGGCCGAACCACAGATCATCTCTAGCAACGCCCGCTCATCCTTGCAGAAATAATCCACCTTCCTGCTCGGCTCTCAAGTCCCTTTCACCTAAACACGGCCAAAGAGAGAGGAAAACATTCACACAAGGTACCCTCTACATGGGGAGCTTCAAGCAGATAAAAAACGGAGATCGGGAGGAGGAGCACAAGGGCACAGCCTCCATGGCCTGAGGCTGCTAAAATCATATTCCAGAACATCTGGTACAGGCAGATCATGATAAAGGTACCTCCACCCTGCCCTGGGACAGAGCACAGCAGTTGAACTCAAAGCCTCTTCCAGCCTGATCCTTTAATCCATGGCTTGAAGAAAGCAACATGCAGATCTGTTTCCCACCCAGCCAGCTATTCTAACAGAACGCAGAGGGTTTTGGGAGAAGAGATAAGAAATCGTCAATATCTGCTCCTCCCGCTCCTTTTACCAATCTACCCATCAAGCCAGATTTCTTACACAGCGTTTTACTGATTAAGAGCTGCTAATTGCAAGTGTTCGGACAAAATAACCCGTCTAAATCAATTAAAGATCTTATGTTGCCAGATGTGAAAGGCGATAGTCAGCTGTATTGTCTTTTCTCTACATGTTCATTGTTCTACTCAATCCATAAAACCTCCACTGCTCAAAAAGACAACTACCTCCATTTTAAGATGGAATAACACGCTCTGAACAGTCGAGATGTCACATAAAACAAAAGAGAAAAGAAAAATCAAATCCAGAACGGCAATATTTTTAGTTAAAAAGAAATTCAAATGCATGAACTGTTTATGGCTAAATGGTTCTGCACTAGAACAAAAGCTACGTCCAAGTTTGGTGAGATGACTTGGTTTGCCTTTCTACCAGCCAAACTTTCCAGAAGAAGAGTGAGAAACTCCCCCTTTATTTCAGCTATAACATAAAATCATACACACAATTTCTTAATCCATTACTTCTGAGCATGTACTTTTACAAGGCTGTGGCTCATTTTGTTCCATGCTGACGATAAGTTTATGTGTAACATCAGACAAGCACTCTTACCTAGGATAGGGAGAACTGGAGCGAGATGATCTTTAAGGTCCCTTCCAACCCAAATCATTCTATGACTCAGCAGTATGTATTCCAGCAGAAATGTATAATCCCACGGGAAATCATGAGTTTCCTTTCCCTGAGCACTCAGCACTGGCAGCACACCTCCCCCATGCCAGGGCAGCTCAGTGACACACCAGCACACGGTCTAGGAGGGCTCTGCTCCTGCCCCCGGAGGGATTTTGCTGCCCATCCCCAAAGCCAAGGACATGAGGATGTGGCAGCCGGGCTCAGAGTGATTCCGTTTCTGCTACGGCAGACCGTGGCTTTCACCAAGCACGGGGAAGGACTCTGGATGTAGAACCACCTCTAACTCCCACTCACAACCAGCTTCCCTCTTCTTGCACAAGCAGTGCTTCTCTCCACTTGGTGAGGGAGTTCCAGAACATACAATGTTTATCTGCTAAACCCTGTTCCCAGCAGCCACCCCTCCTGCACCGTTTTATGTTCAATACATCCATCCCCCAACAGGCTCTACTCATTTTTTCCTTCTCTTGTACATGCACACCTGAGCCTGAATTTCTCATTGCTCCATCCTTCTCTTCCTCCTTAGCCACAGTTAATTACTCACCCCAAAACACTGGATTTTATAGGATCAGGGAACAGCTTGGGCTGGGAGGGACTTTAAGCTCACCTAGTTGCACCCTCTGCCATGGGCAGGGACACCATCCACTAGTCCAGGTTCCTCCAAGCCCCATCCAATCTGGCCTTGGACACTTCCAGGGGTGGGGCAGCCAGTGCTCCAGGCAACTTACACCAGGCATTGATGCTGTTAGTGGAAGGGAGTGAGCACAACCCTCTGGAGGTTTTTTTTTTTACCCTATATGGTTACATAACTTCCTTCCCCCTCCCCACCCAGGAAAACCTAGATTTTACAGGAAAAGTCAGTATAAAGCCAGGGAAGTTCCTCAGTTTTTGCAGTTCAGGGAGGGCCACAGCTGACAGTTCATCCTCTCATGTGTCCAAGTGGCAGCCTGCACTAAGATCTTCATCTCACTGTTTGGGAGAAACAAGGATCCAAAGGGATTTAAAGCATCAACCATGCTGTGCTTGGAGATAGGTGAAGACACACAGGGGTGTGGGAGTTGAAGGAGAAACAGCAGACTGGGAGAGGGAACTGCTACCTGGACTGGAAATGAAATGGGGACTTATTTTCCCAGAGGACATAAGTTTGATTAAAGACAAGAGCTTTTAATGGACCAGCTGAAACAAATCAGGGGGTAAACATGAGCAACAAAGCCCTTGCTTCAGATTTCAGAGAAAAGCAGGAGCCTCCAGGTAGACAGAGCCTGAAAACAGTGACTTCTGATTTAAAATACAACCAGTAGTATTATTCCAGGGAAAAGACTGTGGCCAGCTATGGGAAAAGGAGCAAGGCAAGGCTTGATGTAACCCTAGAAAGGATGTAGAGGTGTTTGGGTGAGACCTGGGTGGGAGGCTGTCGAGGGGGAATTACTGCCTGTCACAGCCCAGCACCTCTGAGCAGCAGAACTCCAGGCACAGAAGTACCTGTTGAGTGAATTATGCTCCTGTGGTCTTCAATTATTTTTCCTGTTTCTTTTTGTGTCTCTCAGCAGGGACCATTTACAAAAGAAAAAAAAGCTGCTTAGTAATAAAACCCAAATGTATTTCACAAAGGAGTAGTGGGTGGGGTTTAGGAAGGAGATTTTTTTGGGAAGCCTTATACAGCCAACATGCAGCACAACAAATTGCAAAATACTTAATTATTGATTAGTGCCCAGGACGGTGATGGTCCCTGGACCATTGAGCTGCAGGAACAATCAGGAGTAAGGATATACAGAACAGGAATGCAGAAGGACAAAGTTCTTTGGAGGACAAAAGGAAAAAAATATCCACGGTCAAGTCTCTCCTGCAGCATTTTGGTAACGCACATCAACTTCTAAAAATACGGTCATGTTTGAAGGCATGCTGTGATTAAAGGAAATAGATGGGGACTTTTACATTAAAGAACAGCAATCACAGCAGCACCTGAAAAAGCCATACAATTAATAGTTGGGTTATGGAGGCAAACTTCTCCCGGTGCCAATAAACTGGGCTGAGAAAGCTACTGAAAAATGACCTCCAAGGTGAGTCTAACACACACTTCCAGGGATGGTCCTTGGACTGCTGTTAACATAGTGCTGTGACACAAATTGCTAAACACAACCCAGGGATAGTTGAGGATTTAATACAAAGAACAGAGTGAGAGGAAAGCAGCATTAATTTCAGAGGGGATGAAATCCGAGGTAGAGGGCAGCAGGATGCTCCCCAGCCTTGGGAAACCTCCTCTGCCTGAGGACCAGAGCCCTCAGGGATGAGGTTTGTGAATCACTCAGAAGAGCGGTGTTGGTCCTCACTCAGTGGGATGCCTGGCAAAGCTTTGGGGATGTGAAACACAGCACTTCACACGGCAGCAGAACAACACATCCGTTCCTCCTCCTCCTCCTCCCTCACTTGTGCACAAATGTAATTTTCCCTTTTGTCTCCCACAGCATTTTGGGGCACACAGATTTTCAAAAGCCAAAAATAAAAATAAGAAGAAAACCTCAAACCATTTGCAGTTCATGTTCACCACCTACTATCACTAATTATCAAGATTTGAGAGGCAATTTGCAGGCTCTGATCTGCAAAACGCTAGTGAGAAAAATCTCTCAGGCAGATCAAAAGTGTCTACACCACCCCCAAATGAAATGCAGCAGGTTGAGCATTAACATCTTACATGCGGGTCAGAAGAAGACCAGAAACACTCTCAGATGCTGTACTTCGTACCCCACGTTTCTTCTGAGCTAAAAACGAGGGAGCTTAGCTCTTAGAATAGAATATACCTTTAGAAATCTTAAGCAATTCCTTTTTTCTTTCTTCTGAGCAATGTCTATGATGTGTTTTTTTCTTTTACCAACTCTTTCAACACTTCATTAATCTTCTCATTATGCCCTCGCCTCTTATCTCTGACGGTCAAAGGCCGCATCCTTGACAAAACACATTTTGCTTCCACAAACACTTCATACAAATGGAGGAATTCCACTGTTTTACAACAAATGCATGTTAATTCTTCTATAACAACAGGTGTATTTGTTTTCATCTTTATTGCATTGAGATAACTGATCTTTGATTATCTTCAGGCTGCAGATACATCTACAAGTTTCTTTCCATGTTGACCACACAGGAAATCAGGTTAAAATTTCACAATGCTCAAGAGATCAAAGCAACAAGTTTCCTGCAACCATGAAAAACCCCTAAGCTACAAAGAAAAAACACACTGGCTTTTCCTATGAAACAACCTGTTCTCGGCAGAACTTGAGGATTTAACTTACTGCTATTAATTACATTTATTTCCTGTAAGAAATAGGCCTGTTTGATTTCCACTTCATTTTTTTTTTCCCCAGAAAGAAGAAGGCAGAAATGAATTCCAAATTTGTCCTGCACAAGGGCTGGTGGTAGCTAGCACCTGGGACTTCTCCACTGCGACATCCTTCTCTCTCAACTACCCTTCACCAGAGAAGATGGCTTTTTGGGTTTTATTCAACGGCCAAAAGACATTTTTTGAGCCAAAAAAATATCACTTTTACCTTTGAAGTGCACCAATGGCCTAAGGAAGGAAGGAAAAAAGTATTTTGAAAAGAATATTCATATAAGTTCTCTTTCTCCTTCTTCAAATTTTTCAAATAAGCATGAATAGTGCAGTTATAATGAAAGTTAACCCACTGACTTGCTAAATGAACAGCAGACTGGGAGGTGTGACAGCTACAGCTGGTCTGTAAGCTGCACAGACAGATTGGCCCTAACAGACACCAACTCAACCAGCCTAAGCTCCTTAGGGAAGGTAGCAAACATGGCTAACCCAACCCAAAGGTATTCCAAGATCGGACAGGGGGACAAAGAACCATACCTGCAATTCATAGAGAGACTGAAGGATGCCATAGAAAAATAAATGATGAATACTGAGGCCAGAAACCAATTAATTTTACAATTGGCAAGGGGACAATGCTAATGAAGATTGCTGGAAAATCATAGAACTACTTCCAAATGAAAATCCATCATTAGACAAGATGATAAATGCCTGTGCCAAGGTTGGATCTGATTCCCACAACACATCCTTATTAGCAGGGTCCATTACAGCTGCTGTAAAACTCACATCCCAATGTTACAGGCGTGGACAACAAGGCCACCTGAGAGTGAACTGTCCCCACAAGCCCACTCTAATGGAGACATTTCAAGAACAGAGGAATGTAAACATTAACTGTAACCAGAGTGGGAAACCCGGTCATATGACCAAACAATGCAAATACAAAGTCTATACTCACAGACAATCTTTTAAGGACCAAGGAAAGGGAAGACCAAGCATGAGGGGTAGACGTGTGATGACACAAGCATCTTCCCACCTTCCTGTGCAAGTATATGTGACCAGCTCACAGGAAGGACTAAAGGATCAGCTGGAATGGGTATTTCCACCTCCATCTCAACAACCATAAGCTCATTAAAGGTACACAGAGTCACTCTCAAGGCCCAGGGGAGAGGACTGAGTACACTGCTTCTAGGGAGATCCAGTGCCACTTTGCAAGGTATCTTTGTAAACCAAGTGTTATAGACATTGATTTTACAGGACAAATACATGCCATGGTATCAACCCCTACTCCACCCATGACTATCCCTGCTAAAACCTGAATTTCTCAACTCATCCCTTTTAAGTCTTCTGTCCCAAAAGCAAATTCTGAGGGCTGACAGGAGAACCCCAGGTATACTGGACCCAGCTCATGTGTGATCAAAGACCTAATATGGTGGGTACCATCACAATGCCTCAGGCAAGTCCCTCACAAATAAAGGTCAGTGGGATGATTGACACAGTGGGATGACAGAGGAACACATCACTGTCATCTCTGCCAACACTTGACCTTCATCGTGGCCCACCATGGCTGTGAGATCTGCCATTTGTGGCCTCAGAGGGACCACACAGAGCCGTCTGAGTAGCAGATCTGTGTTGGTCAAAAATCTGGAGGGTCAGACCCACAACTGGGCCATATATATCACTGCTGCACCACTTAGCCTGTGGGGGAAGGATGTTCTATCAGCATGGGGAATCCGGATGGGGATGGATTTTTAATAGAGGCCACTGTATTAAAGGGCATAAAATATCCCACACTAGCCCTAAAATGACTTTCAACTCGACCTGTGTGGGTACCACAGTGGTCCCTAGAGAAAGAGAAACTGCACACCCCTAAATCCCTAGTAAAAGAACAACTAACTCAAGGGCACATAGAACCATCCATGGAACAGCCTGGCATTTTTTACAAAAAAGAAGTCTGGTAAATGGAGGTTGCTCCATGACTTGAGAACAATCAATGCAGTCATGGAAAGCAAGGGAGCTTTACAACCTGGTATGCCATCCCCTACAATGATTCCTGTACCTGGCATATTCTGATTGTGGACCTAGTGGATTGTTTTTTTACTACTCCTTTATACCCAGATGATACCCCCAGTTTGTTTTCACGGTGCCATCCATTAATAATGCTTCGCCAGTCAAGTGTAATCAATGGAAGGTTTTGCCACAAGGTATGCAAAACAGCCCTACAATTTGTCAATGGTACATTGCTCAGGCATTATCATCTGTAAGAGAACAATTTCCAGGGGCGTACTGTTACCACTACATGGATGATATCCTAATAGCAACTCCAACTAAAAACGACCTTTTGCAGAATCGGCCGAGTCTGAGGTAAGCATTAAAAACTTTTGGGCTGCAAGTAGCACTGGAAAAAGTGCAACAGCAACCACCCTGGAAGTATCTTGGACTCAAAATAATGGATCAGACCATACAACAACAAACAATTTAACTCTCAACAAAAATTCAAACTTTAAAGTCAAAGTCGGTGGTGTTCCTTGGAGCCACGGACAGAACATTCTCCCCTCACCCACTGCTACACTAGAGCCAGGAAATGAAGCATTTTCTGCCCTTCTATGAATTGTTTGCCCCTGTGATGCACCAGTCCTGTGCTTATTACACATTTAAGCCTCCTATTGGAAACAGGCTGCCCCAGAGAGCCAGTTGAGCACAGCAGTGACTGCCTGGAGGGGGAGGGAATCAGCTCCACGCTGTTAAATGAGGACCACAGGGAAACACACCATGGCTTTACACTAAACCAGCACTGACACAAAACCAGCCCAACTGCCCAGGCCCACGGGCCTGTGTCCTCTCCTGGAAAGCTGCACTCAGCACAAATCCCTTTCCTAAGAGAAAACAGAGATACTACAGCTTGACAGCTAAAAACACCCAGCATTACAGAGAAGATCATCTACCTAGTTTTTCTCAGCAGGTAGAGTCTGCTTTGAATTAATTCTACTAAATCATATCATCAGCTTAACACAGGACAGCCTTTTCCCCACTGAGGCTTCGATCACCTTTTTCATAAGCAAAATTAGCTGATTTTTTTTTCTTTTGCTTGCAATCAGGATTTCTGCTGCTCCAATAACATGGGGGTTTGATATATTAAAGCAACAAGTGAGTTCCAAATAGAAAAGCTCTCAACAGCAACATGATACTCCCTGGGAGCATCTTCTCTGTCCTCAGACTCTTAAGGAGAAATACTACCAGTAAATCCATGGAAAAATATTTCAAACATCACAGAGTAAAATACAAATAAGGAAAGGAAAGGGAATTGCATTGCAATCACCCTCTTCATTCACACAGGGTAGAGTAAAAGTAATACCAGTGTGAAAAGCCCAGCAGCACATGAGATGTCAGCCATACAACTTACCATTTTTACTGTTTCCAAAGAAAATCAATTACATTTCATTCTGAATTTCTCAAATACTTTAGGAGTAGTGATACAAAGATTACCTCCACCATTACAGAATGCAGTTCTAATATTTAATTACTTTCCCCCCTCTTTCTATGGGAATTAATAGACAGAATTTTGTAGATAGGTGAGATTTAACTGGCTGGCAACACTGTAGAATATTTGTTTTAGCTTGCACACAGAGATGGCCTATTTCAGGCGAGAACCCAAACTTTTTAAATATATTTCATCTGCATGACCTCTTCCAAACCAGTGGTACCAGAGCTTGTCTTTAAAACAGAAGCAGGTACTACTCAACCACATTTCCAAAGATTCAGGACATTCATCCTCATTATTTTTCAGAAAAAACAAGAACTTTTCATAAAAAATAAGATTATATGACAATATGCAGAGAGCACCTAAATATTTCCTGCTTCTACTGCAGAGATTGCTGTGGTTGTTAGAAAGACGTGACAAAGAGAAGTTCACAGAATCATGGAATGTTTTAGGTTGGAAGGGCTTAAAGCCCATACTATCCTACCCCTGCCATGACACATATCTTCCACTGTCCCAGGGTGCTCCAAGTCCCATCCAACCTGGCCTGGGACACTTCCAGGGATCCAGGGCAGCCACAGCTTCTCTGGGCACCCTGTGCCTCACCACTCTCACAGGGAGAATTTCTTCCCAGTCTCCCATCTAACCCTGCCCTCTGGCAGTTTGAAGCCATTACCTTGCCCCCACTAAAAACGACTACAGTCAACACCAGATAACTAAAAACCCACTAGCAAGCACCATGAGGGATCTGATTAAAAGCAACAGGACCTTTCCACTGACTTTAGGTGGCTTGAGGTCACTTCCTGAACCTCCAGTTTCATGAACCAAAGATTGTTTTGTGATTTATTTCCAAAAGGATTTTGAAAATGCAGTGCTGGTGGTGGCACCTCAGGCTGATGTGATGTGAGACACTAGACAGGACTACAGAAAAGCCAGGTTCAATTCTCAATACATGACTTTCTTGTGTATCTAAGAATAATCTCCAGCACTTACCGTAATGGGAAGGTAGTTCAAGCACCTCTAAAGTACAAAAAAAGCAAGCAATAAGCTCTCCTATTTAATTTTATTTCTGTCTTCATGGTTTAAGAGTAAGATGTGCTTTACTGTGCAGGACACAGTAAAAGGCCCTGAGGTGCAGGAACAGAGAATTATACAATATTTTGTACGCTCTAAGCACAGGTCTGAGCATCATGTCCTTTCTGAAGGCTCACTCTCCTTGCTCTGCCTTAATAAAATAATTTAAAGATGCAACCATTACACCTAGGCAGTCACAACCATCATATCAAATCAGACTAAAACAACTGATGGAGAAGCTGCAGCCACTTCATCAACAAGATCCACTGCTTTGGAGGAAACCCTGAGGGGTAATTATCACACTGATAAAACAGCCTTGTTCTCCTTAACCCCTCTCCTCTTCCTACCAGGGCTGGGGGATGCATCTCCAAATGTCAACAATGACTCTGGCCTGGAGCTGAGCTCTTTTGAGGACTGCCTCTCCCAGAAAAAGCAGCGGTTTAACAAATCTCTCCTAAAAATGTGAAGCACATACTTCTTTATTTCAACTGGAAAAGCATCAAAGGATCTAATACCACTCACTAGTAAGACCTGGAATTTTAAGACTTGAATGTCTGATCTTCATTTTTTGTTCTTTCACACTTTGATTTCCTTCCCAAACTACTTCTTAATCTTTCCTGTGTGACACCACAAAGGTTGAAATAACCACGCTGAGATGGGTCCTAATGCAATTATCTGCAATTGCACATTTGCAGGGTCTCACCTCCCTTTAGACCCACTGATTTATCACAACGGCTCGACAACAAAAAGCCCCACTGTCAGTTCACTGGTTATTCCCTAGAAAATCCTTAAAAATATCCACAAATGAGATGACAGACCCCGGCATCTCCCTCCATCTCCAGATCCATCAATGAATGATGAATGCATACACAGTAGCAATTCACCTCTCTGCTCAAAAATCCAGCACAGAATTACCCCACCTCACCTCAGGAAACTGCTTTGACACTGCCCTGAATATACACTCTCCAGTTACGCTGTGATCTTCCAGCTTCCACCTGGAGACTTTTCCTTGCATCCTAGTAAGCTTGGCCAAACAGCATGTTTGGGCTAAATTCCGGCCCACAGAGGAAGAGGAATGCAGCTGCAAGCTGGAGAGGGGTGGCTGGATGTCCCTGAATGTCTCTGCATCCACACAGAGCCCACAACCCACGCCCACACCTCCCTTCCAAGGCATTTTTCATCAAAAGAGCTACAGCAGGAGTTACTTTATGTGCCACTGAGAATAAACTTAACACACAACAACTGAGCTATGCAGAAGCCAAGGGGCTGAGATGCTGGGGACCTGCTGCTAATGTGTCAGCAAGGAAACATTTGCCATATGCACATCTGCTGCTGCTGCACAATTGGGGGATGCAGCAGTTTCAAGGGGCCTTCTCTTTTTGCAGATGAGCTAGAGAAATAAAAAATCTTTCTTCACTAACCTGATAACACTTAAATGACAGAATAAGTGCAGAGATGCTGCTCAAAACCACAGAAGGTGACACATTCAGGCTGCTGAGGAGCGATCCCAGCACAGGCACCCATTCCATGCACGTCTGCCTCCTCCATGGCTCAAACAGCAGCTGGAGTCTTGTTAAAAATCAGCAGGTAAAATTCAGGATAAAAGATAACAAAGCAGCTTTCACTCTTAGCTCTTCAAAACAACTGCACAGGCTTCAGGATTTCTACTGGGGGGCTCTTTATGATTTCCTAACTGTAGTCCCACGGAAATGGCACAAGCAGGAATGAAAGGGATGCACAGTGCAATCTGTGTTCCCAAAATGACACTACTAACTGCTCCTCCTGCTTTGCAGGATAACTCCTCAGCATCAAGGAGGAGAACACAGGATTTTTGGTGCTGAAGGCCAGGGTACCTGAATGTTTGTGCTTGTATGGTTTGATCCAAGAGCCCTATGCCATACGTTATTCAATCTCATCCCTGAGAATCCCCAGCTGGGAAGGGAGCTAAGAAAGCAGGCTATGCTCTGAGCAGCAGAGGTTCAGAAACCTCCAGCCCAGAACAGGGAGCTGGAAAAACACAGGGGAGAGAGGAATCAGGTTCTGCTCCTGTAAAACCTGTTGTGATGCACTCCCTACTTTCATCTCACCTCTGCACACAGTATTCAGACACAGGAGCTTCTGGACATCCTTGATGGAAGCAAAAAAATTTCCTTCAACACAGACTTAGGAGTTTGCTCCAGTCCCAGCTTTGGGCAGTGCCTTTCTCCTTTTTTTTTAATTTAAAAAAAAGTCTTAGAACATCATCAGTTATAGTTCCATGGTGAGATGTTGAATGGATACATCCATAACCAAGTCTAGATATTCACAAAGTAACATCTAAACCATGTTTCAGCCTATGATATAAATAAATGAGCAGCAGACTAGCCAAAACCAATTGCAGTATTTTCAGTTCATGTCAACACAGTTGTAACTCAAACACAATCAGCCAGGGCAGAGCTGGATCAGTGGCACAGGAGCAGGGAGGGCTGCAGACCTCTCCTCCCACTGATGACAACGAGCAGCCAAGTCAGCAACAGACCTCATTAGGATTTAAAACACAGAAAACAGCTTCTGTCTTTTTTCAACTACCTACATCTGATTCCAGCTGGTAGCATCCTGTCTCTGTATTCTGACTTAATGTCCCACTTCCCAGAATTGACCACAATAATTGTCTGTGTATAGGGAGCTGGGTCCTCTTCTCCATTTCATACACCTATATAATGCTCCTCAACTTTGAGCCACAGTTTAAACATCTGCTTAAACTCCAAAAACACCATTTAAAACCAATTGTGTATAAAGCACAACTTTCTGTTTCATGGTGTAAACTTCTCCTGGATACTACTTGAATTGATTTAAACCAAATACCATGCAGAATAGTAACGATGAAGCAATTTTTGGTACCTAGGAGGTTAAAGAACCACCCTGAGAGCATTTACACCTTACCCATGAATCCCAGCTCAGCAAAACCCATGCAGACCTGAAGCAAAGGGTCACAGCATCCTTTTGGAAAGGTCTGTTAGATATTGGTTAGACAGTGGGTTAGATTCAGCACCAATGCATGCAAACACCTTGCCAGTGCTTCCTGCATGCACAGCATGCATGCAGGGACTGCAGAAGGCATTAAATAATGTAAGTCATCTTTGCAAAGTGTGTGTATGCCTTCACATCTCTGCAGGAACAGTGAAGGGTATAAACTTATCCGTGCTGTCCACCACCAAAAACTGAAACTGGAGCTGACCTGGCAGCCAGGAACCACCCAAAACTATTTTGAGTCCTGCTTCCAACTCCCTTTAGGCAGCACAAAGAACGTAACCCATTGAGGAAGGAGCAGGGGGTCACACGTCAGTCCAGCTGTGGGACTGGGAAACTTCTGGATGCAGGGAGATGATCTGTTGGCTCGTGGTCCTGCAGTTGTGAAAGGTTTATCACTGAGCAGGGGCAGGCTGGAGGAAGTAATCCTGAAAGCACAGGACAAATGGAGAGTTCTCCCACGCCCCCTCACAGCCGCCTGGCCAGACCACACTGGCATTTTCCTGCCAAATCGACACATGAATAGAAGGGGGGGAAAAGCCCAGCTGGAAACAGCCTCACAGCAGTCAAAGCAAGGAGAAAACCCATAGAGAGCAGGGAAAAAAATACACATTCTGCTCAGCTGTAGGAGCAGAGACAAAATGTATTATAAATAATTGAAAAGGCTTCCAAAGACCATTGAATACAATCAGTAGGAATTGAAATGTAACAGTATTTTTTTTAAAGAATTGTACTGTCAGAACAATACAAATGGCTATAGGGTCATAACTCATGTGGAAAACTCAGCTCAAAATAGGCCAGAGCAGGCATCCAAACATGCTAAAGCTCTGCAGATATCCCTGCAGTTTAGTCATGAAGAGAAAACTGATGCGGAGAAGAGTTAATGCAACACTGTTCAATTTGTGGGAGTGGGACAAAATAATACAAGGTCCCTGAAGAAAACAGAAATACGGATTGCAAAAGATGAGACAACTTTGAAAAGCAAGGACAATGTGAGTGCACAGACTGTTTGGTTGGCCTTGAGAAGGGACTGAGCAGGAACTGGCTCTGAGTGTGTAAATGCATCCTCCCAGGCTGGCCCCCACTAGGACCCTCACTCACACCTGAGAGCAGAGACACCACACAAACCCAGCTTTGAAACAGCACAGCTACAGGGCCCCAGGTACAAACCAGTGCCCGTGCAAGGCCTTGCAGACTGCACACCTCTCTCCCCCCAAAGCCATGCCTGGGATGGTCATGGTTGTGCAAAGAGCCTATAGCTGGAAGCTGATTTCATGTTATTTGAATGAAAAACCATTTAACTGAGTCCAGTTCCCTAGAACAGCATTTAACTCAAAACAACACAACTGTAAATCCTGGTGTCATTTATAGCACCTGTACATCATCTACTGTCAGAAAACTGATAAACCCAGACTCAGGAGAATCAGCGTCCAGAGCAATATGCACCAAAACTGCATAAATCCTTCAGTCACTATTACTGTATTTTTCCATCCCCATGTTATATGCAAATTCTGTGCAACTGAATTATAATACTGTAGCTAAGCACTTACCAATTATATTTTAAACAGACTATTTAAAGGTGCCTTTACCCCAATGCAAGAAACATTCTCAGGACAGCAACAGCAGAGAAGCATCCACCCCAGAAATAATAACCTGATTCTCCTCTCTTGACTGTTTCTCTTCAGTTGCATGTTTTATAATTAAAAATTACATGACAGAGAGCCACAATTTTCTCATCTCCAGTGAATCATTTAATACATATGTCAGAGCTCATAAAAAACCCTTACTGCATCCAGGTGAAGCTGACATCCTCAAAACTCCAAAGGCTAAATCCAGAACATCATTGTGAGAGCCTGAAGCTAAAAAAGAGCAAGGACAGAAACACTATGTCTGGTTTATCAAGAGCAACTAGTTCCTGTTCAAAGACAGGTTGGAAGGGGCTTGGAGCAATCTGGGCTAGTGGAAGATGTCCCTCCCATGGCAGCAGGTAGAACAAGATGGAGTCCCTCAAAACCCAAACCATTCTAGGATTTTATGACAGATTTTAAAAGATGCTGAAATAAAAACCAAAAAAAATTATGTTTTCCTTAAGCTTTTTTTTTCTCACATCCCCTCGGCTAAAAGAGAAGCAAAGTCTAAGTGCTCAGGTTTACCAAAAATGCTGTTAAGTTTAAAACCAAAAATAAAAAACCTCAGGACATTCTGCCCAGAAATCCTTTCACTTTGCTTTCTGATAGGCAGCTTTCTGTAATGCAACACTCCCTCATCTCCTTACTCTGCTGCGTGGTAACACCTGAGCCCTTCCTATTTATGACACCACCATCACCACCCCTGGAAGCGCTTTTTCAACACAGCCAGACCCAGTGTTCTGCTGGAAACCTGCCACTGGAACTCACAAGGAATCCAAGCAGCACAAGAAGCAGTTTTGATAAGGAATTAGGTGAAATCAGCTTTGTGTTGCACTGATATCATCCTGCTTCCTCGCAGCGGGATTATGGGAAGTGACTGCTTACAGAGATGGAAGAGACCCTCTGAAGTCCACCAAAACACCAGGGAAGGAGAGAAGTGCCATGGGAAGAAGGAAATAAGTTGCCTAGCAACACTCTTATTCTGACGGCCAGTTGGGTGAAAGAAGTTGAAAGGATAAAGGTAAAAGAATTAAACATAGAAACTTTATGTTTTCCAAGCTCCTCAGCTGACCTGAGTCACATTACTCAGATGGTTTTTGATGGGCTAAGTCAGATGCCAGCTGCGGATGCAGGGCAAAAATAACAGGAATCAGCAGCTACCCAATGAAGAAATAAAGCAGCAGATATCTTGGGAAAGCAGACTTGATCACCTTCAGGATGTACACAAAGCAGCCACTTGGATTTCCATACCCAAATGCCAACAACTTCCTCCTCAGCAGCCCAAAAAGTACATTTCTGAGCAAGCACCAAAGATCAAACTTTTAATACAGCCAAGATGCCAAATCAGGACCAGCAATTCCTGGGGCATTTGCCAGCCAGCACCAGATGGAACAGAGGCTGTAACCCCAACAGCTTGGTTAATCCTCTCTTTTTAGGCAATTAAAAGATCTTGTCCAGGCCTCTGAATTCAAAGAACAAACGATAGCGTTAAGTTAAAATGTGACAGGAGGAATGATGTGGGTGCTCACAGCTCTCAGGGCTTAAAGCTGGGCTTTTCAGCAGCTTCAGCCTGGGCAACATACAGATCCTCCCGCTGAGATCCAATAGAACAAGGGAGTTACTTGATGCAAATGGGTGTTTCTGTAGATACAGTGGTTTAAAAGGAAAATAAAACTATTACTTTTTGCTGTTATTTGACACAGAAGATTAATCTGCATGTGACTAGTGCACTTCAGTCTATAACATAATTGATAAAAGCATAATGGAACATTAATCTTCATTTGGGGTTCTTTAAGTGCCTTTGGGGGGGGGGAGAAGGAAAGGATCTGATTTTATACAAGCCAAAGTACAGCCTCAGAGAGGGACATTAACAGATTTTTTTATCAGTGTATAAAAACGAAGACCAGTATTTCAGAGCCCAACAGACTTATTCATAAGGAGAGGAGTAGGTAATCCAATTTTACATGATAAAATCCCCAACTTTTGTATTTTCACCATGGCACTTAGCTTCCCTCAATGGTTTGAGAGTGAAAAGCCAGCCCAGGCTGGCAGTTTCCCCCTGAGTCCCCAGGATTTCTTTCTCTCCCTGCAAGCCGCCACGCACCCTCTCAGAATACCAATGACATGGGATGGGACAACTGGGAACCAAACCAAGGGACTCCAGAACAGGCCAACACAGTGCAGCAATAAATTCTGTTTATTTTAGCAAATCAAACTAAAGACATGAGGTAAATACATTGCCCTGGTCACTTCTCACACACTGCACAGTGAGGAGTAAATGGGTGCATTACAGGCAGAGCTTGAGGTGCATGGTGTGCCCCTGACACTTCCCTGCTCCCCACTTAGCAGGAACATGGTTGACTGATTGACACAGAGCCATAAATGATTCATTCACTCACAGTTTACATGGGAAAAATATTCCATTTTCCATCCAAGCGAGCTAGAGTGGGAAACACTCTGGAAAGATCTTGAAAATTACAGATTGATTGGCCTTACAAGTTGTTTGAAATCAGAATTAATGATAGTGTTTGAAAGCAACTAGAGGAAGATGTTAAATCCAGAAATTTTAAGCTTAAATTAGTGTGCTTGGTTTTTTTGGGATAAAGAAAATGTCATGTTACTTGAACATTCAAAAGCCAGGGACAGTGACTTGAAGGAGCTTTATTGGAGACGTCTGGGAAGGAACCTCTGAATGTTACCTGGCCTGCCAGAGGGAAAAGAAGAGGGAAATCTTCACAAGAGCAATTTCACCCTCAAGAGGCTTCAGTAAATGTCAGTGCAAGGGAAGAACTCCAGGAACGCTCCAGAGCCAGAGCCTAACCTGGGACTGGTGAGTGGTCCTACAGCCTCCCTGCCTCCATTTAGTCCTCATTAATCCCACTCCAATCACACAGTAACCAACTTCAGTGACAAAAAAAATGCCCCAAACCCCCACACTAGCACTCGTCCTTGAATACTCCTGCAAGGAGTGGTCAAGGAGGAGCTCTGTACATGATGGCTGGTACTAAACTTCAAATTCATCAAGACTAGAGAAAATGGCAAAATCCCAAGGGGCCAGAGAACAGCCAGACAATTAAGATGCCTGAAAATAAACTTATCTTGACAAGCACAAGGTAACACAGATTAGAAGGAATAACATGATGCAGGCTTTACCATAGACAACTCAATGTTTCATTGGGATTCAGAAAACTCAGTGAAAACCTGACAAATAACAACACATAAAGCTAGATCAGCACTGTGATATTTTATTTCTTGCCTTCATTTTATAATTTAGCGTAGGATATTCTAAATACTGAGTTAAAATACTTTTAAAAACCACATCAATATATTTGTAATGATTTGTATAGCAAGATGAGCTCTAACAGATACTCACATTTTATTTTGGTGATCAGGATTATATCTTACAATCATCCTCACACAAACTTTGTTTATGCACATCAACAGTCAACTGGTCTCACCAGCAGAAGGCTTCACCCTGATAGACTGTAATTCAGTAGATCTCTCACAAATTCTAAAAAGCCCTCTTGAAGGCACAGCACCATTTCACAGCAAGTTCTAGTCACAATAAACACTCTGGAGAGGTGTCATGATGTGGTATCATAACATGCCAGGCAGTTCTTGCAGATTATGCCTGTCTCATACAATCTCTGGTGAAAGCCCCTCACTGCTGGGAACTATTAGCAGACCCATGAGCTGCAGCTCCTCCTCCCTAATTTCTACCAACCAGGGGATGTTGTTCACCCAGATTAAATTTTCATGCTCAGCATGAGAGATTCCATATGCAGGCCTCGATGCAGTCCCTAAGAGGGAAGCATTTGTATTCCTGAGCAGCAGCACTGTCAGCTTATGCTCCCAGACAGCTCCTTGCCAACAGCCCTTCATTAAGTCTTCAACTCAACCAAAGCATACCATTCCATGAGCTGCCCTGTCAATGGATGTTGTCCCTGTAAAGAAGCATCGTATTCTGTACAAGGAGGCTCAATCAAAACAGCAGAGCAAGGAGAGCTGAAAAACAATCCTGACTGGCACATTTCCTCCTACTTCCCCAGACTGAGGGCAATGCACTCTTCCCACTTGGATCATTTCCTGTTGGTCCCACACACCAAGTCCCTATATTTTCACTCATCTCGCAGCAAGAGTTACTTGAATTTCCTTTTTTCAAGGAGAATTTTGGACTGCTTTTTTAGCCTAGAAAACCTCTGGAGTAAAACCCTACATGAGCTTTTTTTTTTCTCTCCTTTGACATTTTATGAAAGTTCATTAGATGTTTCAAACAAATTACTTCTGGCTAGAGGGAAAAGCCCAGCCACCCTCAGCTCCTCTAGATACCCTTTTGGTTCAGAGAGCAAAATTTGTATCTTCCAATTCCCCAAGGTAAATGAGGCAAATCTAGGACAAGTCATGAATGAGCAAGTGAGCAGAAGCTGTGGGTACCTCTGAATGTGTGTTCCTATTCTCCCCTACATCTTCCCCTCCGGCATGAAAACGTCACAAAGGTGTATCTGCCCGTACAGAGACATAAAAAGTAGGTATATACACACACACACATATATAAGTATATGTATGTATATCCTATAAAGCCAAACAAAGCATCTAGAAGGCACCAATACACACATTTTTGCATTTCAAAACCAGGATTCCAAAAAATGCCAGTCCTTACCTCCTCCTCCTCCCAGGGTGCCAGGCTCTCTGAGCTCAAACAGATTTAAGAGCACTTTGTGCTAGAGCTTCTGCCAGCTGGTTTCCAGGACAGAAAACATCTCCCATCCTCTTAAATATCGAAATTGCTTTCCAGAGGGGCTGCAAGGCAAGCTTTAAAACTCTTTTCCGCTTAATTATCCCAACATTGGTTTTTAAAATATTTTCCAAAACCGTTTGCAAATATTTCCCATGATTATAAAAGCTGCATTTATTTATTGCCTTTAACCTAAACCTCAAGTGGTCTTGATTAATA
Organism: Cyanoderma ruficeps; assembly: GCA_008694505.1. NCBI lineage: Eukaryota > Metazoa > Chordata > Aves > Passeriformes > Timaliidae > Cyanoderma > Cyanoderma ruficeps. The sequence goes on from VZDJ01001247.1 coordinate 2,267,666, forward strand.
TTAATCCAAATGGGATCTCCCCCTCTAAACAACAACACTGTATGGACGTTCTAAATTAAAGCAGTATATTCTGTGACTCTTCCCACAAAGCTGGGAAGAGCTGCCCGCAGGAAAGGAAGGATGGGGTGGGGGAGGAAGGGCCCATAACCCTTCTGACACATGCACATCAAGCTCCCCAAGACAAGGGACTCGCCACCACTCCAGATGAATTTCCAGTAATCCTGGGAAACTTCATATCTGGCAGAAACAGCCCCAGCCTTCGGATTTACGTAATTTCTCCTCGATGCCAAGCAACAGCCAGCAGCCTCTGCTGAGCTGTGTTCTGATGGTTCAGGTTAAGAATAAGCCGTGAAATCACAGCACAATTCCAGATGCCAAGCAATGAAATGGCTGCACCCCACTGGGGTTCTGCTCTCCATGTCTTTCCAAACACGAGATGACAAATACAAAGGACTGTTAAGGCTTCCAATGTCTGGCTGAGCACGCACCAAAGGGAAGTGTCTTGCAACAGAGCAAACATCTTTGGTTGCAACAAATAATAATACAGGTTTTAATTAAAACACAGCTCTCCAGGAGATTCAGTTTGGTATCTGCTATGAAAGTACATCACTTGGAAATTGTTTTGTTTGGGGTGGGTTTGGGGTTTTTCACTAAAAACAATGCATTTTTTATGCACTCACAACATTCTTATTATGCAAAACAAAGCTGCTCACACTGTACACTACTAAAACCTTTAAAGCAGGAGACAAGGACAAAGTATAAATGCTGACAAATCTACAGTAAAGAACAGTGTCAGAAACCTTCAGATACTAATGATAGGCTTCCACTGTTGGAGCTTCACACTATGGTGATAGGAAACAACACACTTGAAAAATAAAATAAATTTTAGAAATTGCTCATGCCATTTGTAAGCATAATCTATCCTATCCCCTGCAGAAGACAAACCAAGAAACAGATAATTCTATCAAAACAGCAGGAGAATAGTACAACTTTTTTCGTTAAAAAGTTATTAAGAGTCTCCTGCTTGTTGGCTTTTTACCCCTGCTTTAAATTTTACTCTCATCTGCTGAGCAGAATCTCATTTTCTTGCTTTAGATAACAAAAGCACACTTGGGAGTTTGATAGGATGCTCTCACATGACCTCTCCTACACCCAAAAATTTTTGTCTCTGAGTGCACATATTTTACAACCCTGAATTCCTTTGCTTTAGTCCCTGCCAAAAACAGCCTTTCCTAAAAATGATGAAATATTCACCAAGGGCCTCCTCAAATCATACCTGCCGCTGCTCAGGTTGTAAGGCTCTGGTAGAGCTGAATTATTTACAAATTGAGTTTTAACAACCACAGCTGTCCAAGGAACTTGTCTCGTTTCACCAGGTACAGCACCAGTGAGTGTCTGACAAAGGATGCTGATTTGGGGGTGAGCAATAAAGATGAAGAGTGACAGTACCATTGAATGAGGCCAAATTAAAACTCCTGCGTAACCAAACCTACCTGGCTTATCCCTCACACAGTCACCCCAGGAGAAAGGAGTCAGCCTGGCATCACAACCCTGCCACAGCTGACCACATCCACACTGCTTCTGAAGCTCTTGAAGGACTTATGACACCACCACATGATGTTTTCAATAATCCTTTGAGACAGTTCCCATTCCCTATCTGACCACCTCTTTAGCCTGATGCTGTTTTATTCTTAAGGTTTAAATTTATAACATTCTGGCCTGAGAGAAGCCACAGTTCATCCAGACAGCTGAACCCTGACTCCACTAAACAGGATTCCTGCCTTGCTCAGGATTGTCACCAGAAGAGAGGCTACAAGCACATTACAGTATTTATACTGTAAATACTAATTTTAGACTGTAAATGGATGATACAAATCAGTCCTTCTTTTACATACAGATGTTGCTGGCCTACAGAACATCTATCTTCTTCTAAATATCACAAACATCTCTTATTATTTCACCTTTGAGCTTTCTCCTTGCACCTGAAAATCCCCTTCTGAAGTCTCTGCAACCTTTTTCACTGTGACTTTCCTCATGATCAGCCTGTTCTAGAAACATCTTGACAGGTGAGACCAACCACACCTATCCCAGCATGAGTTATTATGTGCTTCTTATTGCATGGGCAAGAGAATCATTCCACCAGGACTTAAACATTCACTGTGTCTTGTCTTATATTACCCAAAAAGATTGCAAATGTTTTACCCAAGGTAAAGAAGAACTTTGTCTTTCTCAGAGAGCCTCTGCTCCAAGCCTGTGACATGAGGCTGGTGTGGCAATGCCACCTGAGCGTGTCTCACTGCCATTGATCCCATCAATGCATCATAAATCCTTGGCATTAACAAAAGTACAGGTGGAATGTTCGAAACTTGGAATGTTCAAACCTATCTGGAACTTCTCCACCAACCACTGGAGGAGGACTGGGAGCAATATTGATCCTACCTGACTCATGTCCCTGGAACACATGGTTCCTTCAGGCATCCCTAACAGCCCAAAAATTTGCCATGCAAAAGCAGAAACCTCCACTAATCCCTGGGATCAAAGAGAAGCTTAAAGCTTTAGGGATTTGGTTATCCTTGGAATGGTGTTCCAACAGAATTGTATGTATGTTAGATGCCTTCACTTACAGCTTTTTTACATGGCATTTGGAAAAAAAGTACCTGAGATTTATCCTTCAAAATGGAGATACGCTGCATTTGACATCTGAGGGCTTTATACAAATCATGTAATTAGTACTTGGACAAAAAGATCAAGAAAAATTTGTTGCTTTTTTAATGTAAGTGCAGGTATAATTTTTAAGAAAAAGCTGACTATCTGCCAAGAAAAAAGCTTGTAGCAGAAATTTTTCAGGGGAAAAGCATCATGTCCTATTCTGTTTGTAAAATCCTGAGTATTCCTGAAGGCGAGCAGAGTCGAGGAGCATCAGTTAAAGGTTTCAATGCTATTGCAATGCAAATAGTAAACCATTACAAAAAGAAGTTTTAGAAGACTCACTAAAATGCATTTTAACATAGCATCTTAAAAAATTATACCTGCCAGACATCATGATAGCACAGTTCATTCACTGTGCTTCATGAATAATCTCTCATAAGCCAAAAGGTACGAGATTATGTAGTCAACAATTGCCATGAGTGTAACGACCAAAAGGGTGATCACTGCTGACATGTAAGGGGCACAACCTCTTAATGCAATAAAAAAGCACTTTTACAGGAGATAACAATGATTTCAGAGCTGAGGGTGTAAGCTGTCATTCTACAAAGATTACTAACCTGCCCTATATACAGATGCAATTGTACATGAGGCATACAAACACTTTTTAGTACAATTGTACATGAGGCATACAAACACTTTTCAGTACATTATCCACTTTTTAAGACAATTCTTACTTTGGGAAAAAAGCCAAAACAAAACCAACTCCCTGTGGCGCCCCAGGAGAACTTGCCACTAGCGGCAGAGGCCCAGGAGGGCCTGCTATTAATGTAAGAGAAATCCTTGTATCATATGGTGAGAAAGGCTTTTCTCCTATGGATCCTTGCAGCAACACGTCAATATCTTTTCGGTTCTGTTACTCCACTGGTTCATTAAGTTGATGTATGATGTAAGCTTATGCAGCAGAATTTGGATTCCAGGCACAAGCCAGAGGTGCTCACTACCAGCACCAACAGGGTTTGGGGAACAAAGCACAGGGGCAAAATGCTAATAACTTTCTAATTTGCTTTAAAAAAAGAAAAAAAAAAAACATTTTGGTGTTCAGTATTTCCTGTATCCCAAATGCTCAGAGAAGCAAAAGCAAGAAAAAAAGTTCAATGGAAAAGGTGCCTCCCAGTGCCTAGAGGGGGTACAGGAGAGCTGGCAAGGAGCTTTGGTCCTGATCAAGGTTTACCTTCGTTTTCTGCCTCATCCAAAACTTTATTGTGACAGCGAATCCGTATCCAAAAAATTCAAATACTCAAACATCCTGTTTAACATCCCCTCTCAACACAACATCCCACAGGGCTTCCCTTCTGATGCAAGTGGTTTAGTTCTTACAAGTCAACCAACATGCTCACTGAAGTGGCATTCCCTCAGGAAAACATTCAAATGAGCTCCTCTATTAAATTACAAAATAGATCTGCCTGCAGTTGTTTAACATGCACTTGAGTTTCTCTTACAACAGGGCATCCTTCAGTATTTAGCAGGAGCATGTTCCCCATACTATTCAATTATTTTCTTGCTGAAGAAACATCAGACCTCTGAAATGAAGGTTAACCATTTTTGACATGCAAAGACCGCGTACGAAGATATTGAGAACACCACTCATATCATTAATGACAATACTGCATTTATAGGTAGTCAACCTGCATGAAATTCAATGAAAAAAATTGGCTGCAGGCTGCAAAAGCAGGTTTAAAAATGGATACCATTATCATTCAGCAACATTAAAATCCAAGTGAGGAGAAAACCCCACCAATCTTAACTCCGTGGTCTGGCTTTTATGAACTTAAAATCTACAGAAGGATTTTACTGCAGGGTACTCCTGTTGATAAATAACAATAATAATCTAGAATCCTGATGATCTGAATTAGAGGAAGGTTTCTGCATCCTCAGCAGGAATTTTTCTCTAGAAACACAAGACAGCTTTGACCAAGACCTTTTCCACGGGTGTGAAGATGCCTTCCCTGCAGAGAGGTGGGGAAACATCTTGTTGCATCCCTTACTAACTCCTCACTCCATATGTATATATTTATTTTTTAAACAAATTAGTTCCGTTTCATTCCAGGTAAAGATGCAGAGATGCACATCCAGGGCACAATGACACATTTACCACTCTGCACTGGGAAGCCTTAATACCAGAATAGCTGGGAACATGGATTCATGCTCCAAGCATCCTGACCCTGCTATAAACAAGAATGGTTACCACAAACTATCTGTACTGCACAACTGGAAGCAGGACCCTCAAAGGCACCAAGGACCAGGAAAACTGCACCCAAAGTGACGACAGAGCAAGGCAGGACAGACCAGGGAAAACATCAGGCAGAGATATCTGCTCTACCATGGATCAGGAGGAAAAGGGCCATGTAATGTTCACAGAGCACAAGATGAACATAGTCAGAAAAAAAAAAAAATCATGTTGTTTAAAATCAATTGAAAAGAAGTCAATAAAGGAAATTATCACTGCTCTGGTAGCATTCCAGTCCCAAAAGCCAATAAAATCTTGCCTTTTTATATGCACGTGTTTTTTTTCATACAAAAAGGAAGACAATTCCATTAAATGAGAAAATAAATTGATACAGTTCTCAGTATCAGGCTTCATTTTCAGCTACTCACAAAAACCAAATTCTTGTATATTGTACAACAGGAATGCACTGGCAACAAGGAATTTCATTTCAGTCCTCCAGACAGGGATCAGAAAAGCTCTACCGGGCAGGCCAGTGAGACCCAAAACGGAAGGAGCTCTTTTCCAAGGCTCTCTGCAGATGTGCAGGACAAGATGCTCCATCCTGCAGTACCAGGAGGACCAATACTCACAGAGTTATTCACAAGGAACTATAACAGTGTGCAGTTCTTCTGCCCTTTAATGCTCTCAAGGCTGCATCCACACAGCTCAGCAGAAACAGGAGCTCCAGTGCTCCCTTTAATTCTTGTACTTGAAAGGAAGTGTTTCAGATGACAGCAGAAGAGACCAACAATGGGAAGCAAAAATTTGGTGGGGAATAATTCAAATATGAAACTGTTAATTAAACATGCAAAAATACTTCCAGAAGCAGCAAGGGATAAGAAAAAAAAAACAAAAAACAACACAAACCCAAATGCTGGATTTACTGTAAACAAGTGTGAACACAGAGAATAAATGCATCTACCCTCCAAACTGGGATTTGACTTTCTAATCTCTTGTCTACAGATTTCAGATTTGCTTCTTTTTTAAACACATGTTCTGTAAAGGATGTCTCTGCAAGATTAAGACAAGAAGTGAATATATCAGCATTTAGAGAAGAAAACAGGAAAAACTGTTTGTTGTTGAAGATTTTTTGAATTCCTCAGAAAACAGCAAACAGCTTCTGCTCCTGTTTAACGTGAAGGGTTTACCAGTATGTAAGTAAACAGTGTCCCTTGTTACCAAACAGGCAGCAGAGCTGTGACAAGCTCAGAACAATTCTAGGCACAATTCACAGGGCTGCAGATAAGAAAGAAGTTGAAAATTTAAAGCAGCTTGGAGGAGAGGAAAGAGAGCTGCATGCCATTTCATTATTACTTCAATTTCTGTAGTACATAGGAGCAGCAGGAGAAAGATTTTCACTGTGCTGGACACTGTAAACCTGGAATAAGAGCAGGCTCCCCCAAAAAAACTGTGATTAAAGCATAAAACAGAAGATAAACAAACACTAGCACAAGGTCACACAGAAGACAATTTGCAATTCCTACTCAAACTAATTTTACTTCTATATAGACAAAAACCTCAAACTGGGTTAAACAATAAACACTGTAACTACTGTCATCCAGCCCCTATAAAATGCTGTTTGTTCCAGACACCAGGCCAAGTTTTCAGAACATGGTGGGAACCACACAGAAGATGGAGGATACCACAATTCCCATCTTACATCGGTGCAAAGAGACATCTAAACACAACTGCAGTGGATTCCAGATTAAAATAGATCAGCCCTCAGCCTGTGAACACAATGAATCACCCTCAGCTTAAAAGATGGTGTCCTGGTTTAGGCCGGGAGAGAGTTAATTTTCTCCCCAGTAGCTGGTAACGTGCTGAGGTTTGGGTTCAGCCTAAGAATAATGTTGATGTTTCAGCTGTTGCTGAGCAGAGCTTACTCCAAGTCAAGGACTCTGCAGTGTCCCAGGCTCTGCCAGCCAGGAGCTGCACCAGAAGCTGGGATGGAGCATGGCCAGGACAGCTGATCCCCCTGGGCACAGGGGTAGTCCACACCACGGGATGTCGTGCCCCGTGTGAGAACTGGGGCACTTGGCCAAGAGGGGCCGATGGCTGCTGAGGGATGGGCTGGGCATCAGTGGGTGGGTGCTGAGGGACTGCACTGGGATCACTCATCTCTCTGGACTGTACTCCTTCTTTAATGGTCTCCCTTTTTCATTGTAATAATAACAGGAATAATACCAAGAATATCATTATTGCTTAATTCAAGTATTAAACCATTCTCACCTCAATCCACAGGTTTTACCTTTTTCTCGTTCTTCTCCCATTCCCCCAACATCTGTTATACCATGCCAGATGGTTTCCAGAGGCAGATCCAGTCAGCTGAGGTCTCTGTAGCAAGCCTCTAGCATCAGCTAAAATATTCCATGCTCATAGACTAAACCAATGCTCAGGACACAGCTGGGCTCCTGATAAGAGCAGTTTTATGGGAAAAGGAGAGTAAGCCTTTTGGGGGAAGTTTTATGAGGAAAAGGGAGACGCAGATAGACCAGGATGAATCTTGTATACACAAACTGACAAGGAGAGACATGCAGTGATTGATGCTGTACATAATAAACACAACTGGGAAGAGTCTAGACAGGCTTTCAGCGTGTAAATATCACATTATATGAAACATGCTGGAGGGACTTGTAGTAACCTCTAATTTTAAGGTTCTACCTGAAATTTAAAAGAAAGGCAGCAATAGCCAGCTCCCTGGCTCCTTGCCTAAGCAGATTCTGCTGATTTGCTTAACCAGACAAATCACATAAACCCTGTGGTTTATAAATACCTTTATGAATTTATTCTCAGTGAGTAAATTGAGAAAACCTATAGGTCTGGGGTACTTTTCCCTGAAGAAAAAGTGGGTGAGGGAGGAGAGTCACCTTTCCCTTCCCCTTAATTCCTCTTAATTTTCACAGTGAGCTACAAAACTGCATTTTGCCCAGCACTGCCACTGTCCTGCCCAATGCTCACAGAATGGATTCCATTTTCCCTTTGAGAACAACATGAAAATACTTTCCCACTGCATTCTTCCCAAACACTTTGCCTAAATTATTAAAAGGCAATGTTAACTGTTCCTGCAACAACCCTTGTGCTCTGTGCTTCCCACAAAGCACATCTGAACCACCAATCCTTTATCACCTCTCCAATTTCAGAAATGTATCAGTCCTGAAGTTGAAATTCCTCACATGCTTTTGTGATGGGTAGCAAAACCAGAAGTCAGTGGTATGCTATATAACCTGCTAAATAAAGTGAAGTGAAAGATTTGGGGGGTCTGAAAAGGGGGTTTGATCTTTCACTCAATAAATTAACAAATAAATAAGTGATCCACAAGATGAATGCAGCTCACCCTGAACACAGGGAGGAGAACTCCAGAGGGATGACCAGGATTGTATAAAAATCTGTCAAGTTCTAAGAGCAACAGATGTTTCCTCTCAAATCATTCCTTTTGAAACCAAAGACAAATCACTGGGTTTCTGTTGGATGCAAAGCCATCAGGTGTAACTCACCTGACTCACACCAGCTACATATCAATAATCTCTACCACAGAGCATCACATAATGTGGAAGAAATTGGATCACATAATGTGGAAGAAATTGGATCCTCCCCAGACAGCCTGCTCTTTAGGTTGATTCCCTCTGAAAATTCAATTTTTTCTCTCTTCTCTTTACTTTTTGTCCTTCTTAAGAGAAAAGCTGGACAAGGAAGGTTTTAGCAGACACATCTCGAAATGCTGAAATTGCTTCAAAGGTTCCCTGCTGGAGAAATAGCAGCACAACAGTGAGTTTTTAACAGAAAACCTGCATCCCATGAGAAAAGTTAGTATTTTAAGCAATTTAATACTTCCCGTCTCCTTATCAGAATAGTACTGATTTTTCTTTTCAGTCAAAGCACTTCAAACACACACACACACTCCAACCACAAGTTTGAGGGCTCAAAGTTACACATATGCCAAGAGGGTCTGGTGAAAGACAACCAAAACTACCAGCAAAGTCTTTTGGTCCAGCAGTGAAGTGACCAGCTCGCCACAAGTACCTCCACAGTGGGCCAAAAGCAGCATTTTGTGTTCATTTTATCAACAGCAAGTTCACTTATCTTAAATATGCCTGACATCACCATTGCTCCACAGCAGATGCCATTCTCCAACTCTGTCTCCTCCTCTCCTCCAGGCTTCCAGTAAAATTAGACCTTGCATTAAACTTCCAGTAAAATAATTACAGTTGGCAGGTATTTTTCAACACTAATTTGGAAGCCAAGAAACCAAAGCAAAACAAAACAAAATCAAATCAAGCATTACCCAACTTTTCTCAGAAACAGCTTGTTCTGTAGATCAAATACTGTCACTGGTGGATGGTTTTGCTCTCCACTATTTCATGTGTTTTAAGAACTTCACAAAAGCACTGGCTGTATGCCAAAATTTTCATATGATAAAACAGAGGAAAATGTCTCAAGGCCTTCAAAACAATAACAAAAAATGACGAGAGAGAAAAAGTCCTCCTCAAAAGCAGTGGACATTTTTATTGTGGAGAAAACAAAGAAAAGAAAAAGGAAAGCAAGAAGGACCCAGAATCCTTCACATAATTTCTAAGCAGCTTCCATCACCACCACCACTTTCTTCGGCATGCAGATCATCATCTAACAAGCCCTTTAGATAATTCAGTCCATATATATGCTGTGTAGGTGTTTGCTAAAACACTAATGCCAGCATTCAGTCACTACAACGGGTGTGCTTTCTACTTCATGGCATTAAAAACTCTTAGAAGAAGTCACAGAAAAATGTGACAAGAAAGAGAACTCCATTTTCAGAAGTATTTTAAGTCGGTTCACCTCCATTTATTTTTCACCAGCATCAAGGCTGTCGTTAGAGCTGTTTCCTCCTGGCATAACTCAGCACTCCCATGATTCCCACACTTTATCATTCCCCTTTCCTGTTTTTGTACTCACTGCTGCCTTGTGAGGATGCTGAGTAGGGGCAGGAGGAAAATCGAGACGAGCCCTCAGCTTTCTGAACAGCAACCTCAGGAAGCAAGGCATTTAACAAACACGCTGGAATGCTGATCTTTAATTTTCAGGTCATTTAGCCAAAAATGTGACATACAGAAAGGAAAAAGTGAAGTTCTAACAATCCCTGAGGTTTCAGAAGCAACAATTCTGTTCATTCAGTGAATAATACCTAGCACTTCCTCTGTCCAAACCTACCACTTCTGTCTCATTCTACATTCTTAAAAAAACTCAGGATGTTTAACAAAAAGTGAGCCAGGTTTGACTGCAAACATCTTTTGCCAGGATAACTCTCAAAATTGCCTAAGGGCTTGAGACATCCAGATGCTTTAACTAATAATTGAACAGGACACTGCATTTTGTACAGCTCTGAGATGGCTCTGAGAACTTTGTCAGTGTTTTTTTTCCCCCCACATACATAGAGCAATGAGGATGGATCATTCTGGAGATGAGTCACTACTGAAACAACAGAATAAACTCCTGTGAAATGCTGTGGGGTTTCTGTTTAACATTCTCTAGCTCCTTTTTCGGGAGAAGTTGGCAAGGTACTGGCAAACGCTCCTCCCACAGAAATCGAGCAACAAATTTGTCAGTGAAATTAATCTAGAAGTGCTTAATACTAATTTCAGTCTCCACTTAGCTTCTCCTCCTGCTTCAAGTTTGCTTCCTCACAAAGCAGGGAAAAGGAGAATGGAAAGCCACCAAGAGCAGGGTTTGCTGGCACCAAACCCACACCCAGGACAGATTTCCAGAGCTCCAAAGCTCCAGCACATTTGCTACTGTTGTTGTGTTACATTTCTGAAGATCACCTCAGACAAAGATCCTGAATATGCACAATGCTACAACGCGGTTTAGACTGGCTTCCACTTGTAACAAGCTCGGCAGCAACATCTTTTGGCCTAAAGCAAATGAACACGTGTGAAATGGGGGGAGAGCCAAAGGCAGGGTAAGTGAGGCCTTGGTGCCAAGCAGTCAGCAGAAAACTCAACCCAAACCACTAAACCCAGTGCTTCCTGCTGCCATGGGCTGTCTGCACGACATCCACCCGCCCTCCCGAAATCCTGACAGGCCTGGGCATTCTCCTGCGGCACAGGCACCACAGTAATTACTGCCATCCAATTCAATTTGCACACAAATCACTAATTAACTCAGAACAAGGGTAAGGTACCAAGCCCAGAATCAGAGACAATGTCCCTGTCTCTGACCAACGCTAATCTCAGGGTCATCAGGGGACACTGGGTGCTTACCTGGACAGCTGTCCTGTGCTGCAATCTGTCTTATTGTCTCTTCATGAGTCCTCCTACCTATTTATCCCTATTACCTTCTTATTCATCCTCATTACTTTCTTATTTATCCTTATTACTTTCTTGTTTATCCTTATTACCTTCTGGCTCTGCACAACTTCCTGACAGGAGGGTGCAGACGGGTGGGGGTCAGGCCCAGGGAACAGAGACAGGATGAGAGGGAACGGCCTCAAACTGTGCCAGGGGAGGTTTAGATTGGGAATACTGGATTGAATATTAGGGAAAATTTCTTCATTCAAAGGGCAGTCAGGCACTGGAACAGGCTGCCCAGGGCAGCAATGGAGTCCCCATCCCTGGGGGGGAGGTCATGAGACATGTAGATGTGGCACTTGGGGACACGGGTTAGTGGTGGGCTTGGCAGTGCTGGGGGAACAGCAGGACTAGATCTTAGAGAACTTTTTAAACTTTAATGACCACGATTGTACTTAAAAGCTACAATAAACATTATTATTATCAATGTCACAAATAGACCTTCAGTTACGAACACTTGCACCTTTGATTAGAGTTCCTCTGGAGGAACAGGTCCATTCCTACCATCCCTGCTGTCACATCTTCACAGACATGGCAGAGACACTCCAGGAGACTGGCAAACCCTTCATTCTTAGCCTCACTGCCCAATCACTTCAGTCATTTTATACTGTCGTCAGCTAAGGCAGGAATCTGATGGAGAACAGAATAAACTGCTTATATACCATACAAGTCACAGTAGGACTGAAAACATTTGGGCTGTGCATAGTTGAGTAGGCAGAAAACATGAGGAAAAATGTTACTTGCAGGCTTTGAAGGAAAAAAATGCAATCTTAAAAAAAGTGACCAATTCTAAAAGTAAATTAATTTTTCTATTGGCTTCCAAGAGACTAAAAATAAGGGGGTTTTACCAAAACAAATCATTAAGTCTATATACATGAAAATAAGTTTTGTCAGTAGTAAACATTCATATACCACAGACACTGAGTAACAGCACAAAAGGAACAAGTGCACTCACAGCACGCTCAAAATTCACCATTTCAATTAGACTGTCAGTCCCTTAACAGATGATAATCCATCATTCCCTGGAGACTGCAGGAATACCGGCACTTCCTTCAGCACTCATTGAAGAGGAAGATGAGAAAACAATGCAAAAGAAATGAAAGACAGGCAACCCCCACCCCAAACCCAACAGAACAGTTGCTCCTTTTCATGAATTTTCAGCACAGGGGAAAGCACTTTACACCTTCATTCCCCTGTGCTGAACAGAGCTGGTCGGCATTTTTATACCGTTTCACAGACAGGAAAGTAAAGGACAAGTAGCACAGCAGAGGCAAAAGAAAGCTCCACCTTTCCATCCCTCTGCTCTTATATCCATGGAAGAAACAGGCCTTTTTTGTTTTCAAATTTGATGGCAAACTTTCATTATATTCCTTTGCTTTCCCAAACTGTTGTTATCCCAAAAGCTCAGCTGGGGATGTACAGAAACACCCAAGGAAGTCATTCCTTCCTTAGGAAGCCTTCAGTAGAATCCCCCCAACCCCTGCAGCCATCCTACACAGACCCCACAAGCCCACCCAAGACTTTAAAGATGAGTTGACAATGCAGTTATTCCCAACAATGACACGCAGTCCATGAAGTCCATTTCAGTCTGCACCCAAGAGAAACCAAAAGCAGATACATTGGAAACGGTGCAGGAATACAGAAACCACCATGCAGTAACACTCTCTACTACCCCAACTCAAGTCCAGGGGCAGCTCTTTTCTCTTCAAAGACTAATTAAAGTTTAGGAAGTACAATGCAGCAAGTCAATATGGACTGACCATCATGGCTGTTGGGCTCTCCTGTCCATTTCCTTGTTCCTTCCCTCTTCCCACCTTGTGAGCTTTGGAGAACCAATTTCCTTGCTGAAGGGCACGACTGCACCTCCCAGAACAACACCTGATCTCATCTGGGGTTTCCTTGCACCAACATAACACAGCTGGTAATGTGGTGAGAGGAAATTTAAGACAAGGAAATGAGAAATGGTGCTAGTGCTGGTGAGAGGGAACTCCATAAGAACATCCTTTTTACTTGGAAGCAAAATTAACCAAGGAATTTCTTAAGAGCTTTTTTGAAATGCCTTAAAATTTTAAACCAACCCCCATGGAACAACTTTATGTTGCCTAAGACTTTGCAGGTATCGCACACATGAGCTTCCCTGCCCCAAACCAGCACTGTAGCTCTTTATCCTGGACATGAGGCCCTGCTGCACCAGCTCTGTGCCTTCCCTCCACTACCTCTGCTGACAAGCCAGCTCTTGTTCCTTGGTGTCCCGCCAGGACCTCTCCTGTTAAACATCCCATGTGCCAGCACAAGTGGCAACATGAAACTGCGTGGAAATTTGTGCTGCTCTGGCTTTTGCAGGTCACTGCAACACCACACAGCACGGGTGGGGACACAAAACAGAAATACCAACAAGCCTCTATCTACAGAGCAGGGCCTTTAACCAGCCAAAGCTACTGGAATCACAAATCACTGTATTCCCACAGCCAATGCTAGTGCTCCCTCTGACCCAACAGTGTGCCCATGCCACAATGAGAATGATTTCTTCAATCAAGCCCTGTCCCAAGTTTAACAACTGAAGGCTCATCCATTAAACTTTACCCATACCCTCACTTCTCCCCCAAAAACACACACTCAATTAGCTACAGTTAAGGTGCCATAGTAAAATGGATTTTAATCAAACACGATTTCGTTTCTTTCTTGTTGCTGTTGCTTTGCCTTTTACTTTACTTATCTACTTGTCTGTCTTGCAATCAAATCCCAGAACACAAACCAGCACCACTGAGAATCAGGGAACTAATGCGAGTGGTGATTATTTTGCTATAACACCAATTATCTAAGTGGTTTGTGGTAGAAAGAGAGAAGGTTTAGGGAACAAACAAGGGGTGCAGCCAGACATCAAAAGAAATACTGCTCCTAAGTGGAATATTAACATTTCCCCCTGGAAGAGATGACAGGAAGATCAGTAAAGCGCATTAAGCAGAATCACTGCAGTTCACAACTGGAATATTTACAAGCTTTTTGGCTGATCTTTAATATTTCAGAATTGAAGAAAAACCCTGACTGAATCTTTCCTCTTCTGCCTTGCCCATACCTAGTGGTGCTGTTCAGCATGGTTCAAGTGACAAATTTTCTGTCTGGATCCAGCCCAACTGTATGTCTGTCACCCATTCATTAGAAGAGAAGGGTGCACAATGAAGAAAAGCAACACAAAGCCATGGCAGCCTACAGAAATCAGCTCTGGCCCTGAGCACTCACTCAGAAAGTTTTTATTCGTAACACACACCATATGAAGGAGAAAGAAGCATTTGATCATTTCTGTCCCTGACCACACACCTTGAGACTGCAATACAAAGCACACCTGTGCCCTTACACAATTTCCTTTCAACAGCAAGTGCCTCCTTTTGGTTTTGCAGGCCGTGCCTCAGTTTCTCCTACTCAAGTTTCCAGCCTCGCACCATCATCTGTTTAGCTCTCCACATTCCATCGCGGCCCTCCACCTTGCCACCTCCTTGTTTATAACATTTATGAACATTATACTCCCACTCTCCGCGTAATTTTTCTGGTCACTGACACCAGCTCTGGATGGTGACAACCCAGATGCAACACGCCCAGGCTCTGCCTTTACCCCAAAATAAAGAGTCAGCCAATGTGAAATAGCCAAGGCCAGGCTGGATGAGGCTTGGAGTAGCCTGGTCTAGTGGAAGGTGTTCCTGCCATTCCAGGGGTTGAAATTATATGATTTTCAAGTTGCCTTCCAACACAGGCCATGCTATGAACATCTGTGAATACCTCCTTTGCCTGGCATCATGGTGGCCAACCATTACTCTGAACTTCTTCCCAGAAATTAATTTTTAACACATGCTAAACGCAAGGTACCTGAAGAGTCCAGTCTGTATGAGGAAGGTAGGGACTGTAGAAAGGTGGTGAGGACCTGAAGTTGGGGGACAACCAAAGGCCAGATGGGCAGGGGAGCCATACACCTTCTAAAGAGGACAACCAGAAAGACGTGCTAAACCTCATCTGCAATGATATTTACACAAATTTTCCTATTTGTAAACAAATTAACATAGCCACAATATTTGATTGTACTTCTGTCTTCCATGACCAATGAGTCAGAATTGTTGTTTATAGTTATTAGCAATACATCCCTGCAGTCCATCAGCACTGCCTTTGCCCTGCGGAGGTGAAGCTTTGGAAAACATCAGGAAATAGGGACACACACCCCAGCCCCAGGACTGCACTCTGAGCATTAGTACTTGTCATAGACAGCAAGACAGCAGAGAATTACTCTCTGTCGTAATTCTGAAGTTAAGAATAGTATTGGACAAGCAAATCTGTTATGAGAACAGAATTAAGCTACTGAGGTTTAAGTTGATCAAAGGATTTTGAAAAATAATCCAGATTTCACTCTGGATTAAAACAAAAACAAACCAAAAACCAACGCACCACACCACCCCAAAACCCAAAAAAACCCACTTCAAAAGCAAGAAAAAGAACCAGTTCTTATTTTTGTGACAGAAAAGCACAGAACAAGCTGAGAGTCTTACCACAAACACACCGTTGTGGCTGCAGAGAGCCTGGATGGGCAGCTCCCATCACAGGAGCTCCACAGTCCCCTGGAAAAAAGAGCTGTGGTCTCCCAACTCCCATCCCAGTGCACCATTCCCCTCTCCATGTCATTTTCCTCCTAACCCAGCAATATCTGGAAACGCACATTTTCTCTTCCTTATCACAAGTTTTGAAACCATTTTACCAGTGCATGCTTGTTCTCTTTTTGCCCCCAATATTCCCTAAAACAAAGCAGCAAAGAGAACAGAAACCAGGGGAACTGCCAAAGACAGATCCACACAGCACTCCTACGTTTCCAGGGAAGTACAAACAAATGAAAGCCTAAGGTGCTGCCCCTGAGCCCACTGTAATTTCCATCAGTTTTAAACTTAGTCCTAAAGCACTTCAAATCATTCAACCTACTCAACGTGGTGGCTAATAACCAGGTAGGAACAAGGAACTGGAGACTGGAGACAGCTTCCAAGCCCTACCACCAACAGGCACACTCTGCCTTAAGGGCCAAAGTCATTCCCATCTTCTGCTTCCCATCGCTCCTTTGACATTTAAACTAAGGCCCAAAACCAGTCCTGCAGTCTGATGATACAGAAAAGTCCCTGCACCCCTCCAATGTTGGGGTTTTCCTCCCTCAGCATTGGTCAGCATTCTCACAGTTAGCACCTCAGCTTAGTCTGCACTTGGAAAAAACCTTATGGATACAGCTCCTAGCTCAGAGAGTTTGATTTCACTGGCACTGAAGCAGCAGGCTGAAGCTCACATGCTACTTTCATTTTTACACCCAGTCACACTTAGTATTTTGAAAGCAGTAAAACCATTTCAACACAAAAATTCAGGCATCTTCATGACATGTCAGGGGAGATGGCAGCAGGTAAGGAATGGAAAGTTATAGACAAGGAAAAGAAGAATGGGAAACTGAACACTTAAAAAAGCAGAGAGGTCACCAATTTACCCATTAAAAGAATCCATCAGCAAATAGGACAGCGCCATTCACCAGGTAGCAACCATGAAACAGAAAACCAGAATTCCTCAGGGCTGCCTCCACTCTTGCAATTTTTATTCCTGAGGATATCCAGTACCAACCAAGATGAAAAGCAGAGCTGACCCCATACGTTAGGAAAGCCCACAGATTTTGGGGATAATTTCCTTATCCTTATGGCATGGTTAATTCTTCTGGGATCTTCTCTCCCACCTCTGCCTCTGACCAGGACAGCATCAAAACTTGCCTCCTGCTTGGCAAGACAATACCTCAGGAAGCAGCTGATGCTGATTATGGCCAACAACAGCCTGTTTGTGCCTTTTCAAAGCACAGGATGATGCAAAAATGCTCCAGAAAATAGTTGTTTCTTTCGCATTTGGCTTAGGGCACAAACATGCAGAAACACAATTATCCTGGTTATTTACTCTCCACTAAAGAGATAAGGGCTGTGACGACAAGAGCAAGCAAGTGGGTTCTTCACATGCTTTTTCAGGATAGCAGCAGCTCTTGGGAGAGCAGGGTGGAAGAAAGGAAGCATTGTCATCAGTCTCCATCACAGCCAGATCATTCCTGTACCTGAAATGCTTTATTTCAAAATCAGGTCTTTAGACTGGTGGGGGTTTGCACCTTGGGCTTTCTTTGGGAGGGCAAGCAGGAGGAAAAGGCAGCAGTAAAACAACTACTTGCCTTACTCATCACAATGGGAGCTGAATAAGCCAGACTGAATCCAAAAGGAAATCTGTCCTCATGCACTGAATGCATTGTAAATCCCAGAAAAACAGGAGCCCTCGACAGGTTACACTTAATGAACATCTTCAGTGAACTCTGCCTTGTTTTGTGCAGTCTCCCTAGTCCTGTGCTGCTGCCCAACCTGTTCTGCTTACAAAGGAAAGCCAGGGCAGGGCCTGGAAGGGTTTGGACCAGTTTTTCACCAAGCAGCAACATCACCATGTGCTGATTCTGCCACATTTGCTATTGCTTCAACCTCAAAACCTCCAGACGCCCAAAGCCCTGAGGCTTTGCCCAACCAATCATCCCTGACTGGGCAAGAACGCCATCCCAATCCTGCGTATCCACAAGGACTCATGGCCTGGCTGGCTTGGACACAGAGCAGGAAGGGCGATGGCCCTCGGTGTTTCCACCCTCGGCAGCTGCTGGGTGGGAGGCAGCTGGGAGGGACCCGGGGCACATCCCTAACTCCCAGCGAAGTTGGGCGGCTGAATCAGCACGGGTGGACGGCGATTTGCTGCTGACACAGAGCTGCAATAAATCACCTTTCTGGAGCAACGAGGAAGTTGCAGGGGTGACTTAGTCATCCTCCATCCTGACGCCATTCCAAGAGCAGAGCCACATACATCCCCCGGCTTTGGGCTGTGCCCGTGGCCCAAAAATAGCTTTTAAGCCAAATCCTGCAGTCATCATTTAAACCTGAAACCCTTTTATTTACACTCAGCAAGAACTCATGTATGTTTTTGACAATGCTGAGAGTAACTAGTGCTTAAATTATTTGCTTAACAAAGGAGTCTATTTAACTACAAGAGTTACACCAAGTATGCAATGTTTTCTGACCCACAGAGAAGCTAGTAATTTGCATTTTATGGAACCACTTTGCATAGACAACCCATCTTAATGGCCAACAACTTACTGTACAAGAATTAATAATTGAAAAGCAACTCGTCAGCACTGTTATTTGTGTTACAGGTAACTCAGAAACCTCATTACACTGTAGCATTAAATTTCCAATGACCTTCTGGAAAGCCACTCACTCTGAGAGTCTTTTTTTAAGGCATGATCTCTCGGAATGCCAAGCAATGGCAGAGAAAATATGTGACAGTTACCCGGAGTCTGTGGGAGAGGCCAGGCAAAACACCCTGTCAGAAATGTATCAGCCTGATCCCCCTCCAGCTGAAAAAGTGACTTTGACTTCAGGAATCCCTCCCCTCTCCAGCCAGTCACTTGGCTGAGCTGCTCTCACAAATTTCTGCTTTAATGCCAGATTAATCCTACCTCCTCCAGTCCCCAGACATCTAAGAAGCTCCAGCTCTTTTTCTCTCTAATCACTGGCTTTTAAAATATTTCTGTTGCAGCACCCAAGCATTTGCTGTGGATGAAAGAAGGCTCAGAGACTAGCACAGAGGCGTAAAGGCAAACAAAAATTACATGGCAAAGCCTGGGATTTTCATGGTCTTAAGGCAATTAGGTCCCCTGAATCCCATAGCAACTCTGAGAAGAGTCGAGTGCATAATTTTCCATTATGCTTGTAAAAATCCCCAAATAAATGTACAACTAAATGTAGCTTCACAAGGCTGAGCATTTGTTATTCTCCTAAACGTTGTTACTAAGCCTGAGGTCTCTTATTCCATATTTTAAGGTTTGATTTTTCAGAAAACAGTCTTTCTCTTGGCCAAAATACCAAAGATGCAGAATGGCGAGCTACAGGAAAATCCAGCTCAGAGCCCTGTCACTGGGGAAGGCCAGAAGCATCCCCACATTTCGAGCTGCTCACCCCGATATGCCTGTCCCGCTGACAGAGCCTCTCTGTGCTGGGATCACAGTCACTCCTCACTGTGACGTCTTTGCTCAGGGCTGTGCCCGTACACAATCTGCTCCAGAACATGCTCACTGACTCTTTGCCATTCCCAAAGCTTCTCTGGCATATTTCTGTGGACTGAGGCAGGAAGATTTGGGGCAGCCAGGGGCTGACTTATCTCTGCGTGAACGCCTGCGGGTGTAATGTGCGCAGCTCTCCCAAACAAAACATTTTCACTGCCATAGCAGAGGCAAACTTGCCCAAATCCAATTTGTTTGGTACTTAATTAGCATCTCTGCTGCAACGCTGGAGACAAAAGAAAGCACTCCCCTCCTCCCATGAGCATCAGCACTTTTTAATCTCAAAGATACACCTAATCAAACATGACCAAAGCAGAAAGAATATTTTCTCTTAAACAGAGATCTCGGGAGCTTGTTCATCACAAGGTTTTGATTTTAATTTCAGTAGCCCTGGCTGATAAGACTCCCACACCTGAAAACAGGGGAGTAATTTAAAAACATAAATCATAAGAAAAAACAACTATATCCACTAGACGTTTGAGTGGTAAAAAGAATAGAGATGGGCTCAGAAAACCCTGGCCGGCTTTCCTTTCACCCACCAATCGAACAATTCCCTGAAGTACTTGCAGGAGTTTCTCCTCTCCACGTTTCCGAGGCGGATGAAGGGAAGAGCCAGATCTGCTCCCCTGGATTCAGTCTGGCTTATTCAGCAGCTTCAGCTCTGCTATTTCAGATTCCTGCAAAAATGAAGGCTTGGAAGGGAAAGCTGAGCCTCCGGGCATCCACCAGACCACAACTACTGCACGCACATATAAGGGGCACGGCTGCACTGGAGGAGAGGAGCAGCAGCCTGTCCTTCAGCATCACATGGCTGGCCATGCTCAGCAGCCCAAACCACAGCCTGAAACACCCAGCTCAGAGAACGCCCTGGAGCCGGGCACATCCATCCCTAACAAAAGAGCGACTCCTGCACGCTCCGTCAGTGCATTTACTGCACGTCAGCTGCGCTCCCTTCAAGATGCAGCTGGGGTGAGCAGGCCTGTAGATGAAATTAAACAGCAGGATCCAAAGTGGATATTGCCAGAACACAGAAATATCTTAGTCATCCCTCAAAGTCGAAGCAGAAATGGGCTTAGAGCCCATTGCCAGCCTTTAGAAAGACAGCATTTGTTTTGGTTTACCAGCCGATTCTTCCCTCAGACTGTTTTCCACTGGAGAAGTGCAAATATCTGCTACTCAGAGCTTTACTGAACAGCAATTTAAAAGGAATGCTCCAAACACAAAGGTGAACTTCAACAAGCCTGCTTCCCCAGGAGCAGCACAACCAACATCATGAACGTGCACAGGGCATGGAAAATGCTGCTGCCACTGCAAAAAAAAGGGAGTACAAGCAATGTGTTCCTTCCTCTGTGTCTTCCTGCAAAAACAGTCTCCCTGCCCAATATCCAAAATTGCACAGGCTCCACAAATCTAATTAGCCATGACTCCAAAACGCAGAGCTCTGTCTGCCTAAATGCATAAACACTGAAGTTGTTTTGCTTTTATTAATAAAATCTTGGGACAGGATGAGATAAAAATCCTAAGGAGGAAAGTCTAAGCGGTAAGTACCTCCCCCTCCCCGAGTAAAGAGCTGTCTTTGTGCGAATAAACAGGGCAACCTAGATAAACTTTTCCTTGTTTATTATAAAAGCACAAGTTCACCAAGGTCCTTTTATGTCCTGATGTATGAAATTATAACAGCTACATATAATTTCACAGAGCCAAAGGGGTGAGGCTATGGTATTTATAGACACATTCAGGGCTAGAATTTTGGTTAGCAGCAACATTTTTATGGCCTCGACACCTAACATACTTTTGGGAAAATGCTCACCTGTATATATAGATCCTAGGAAATTTTCCCTATTAAACACATATTTCAAGTGAACTTGCTCTTTATCTTTTTCCAAACTTAACAGATAAAGTCTGTGCTTTTCTCTTAAAGATTCAGAAACAGAAGGAGAAGAAACTGAGGCCACTTTCATGGCAAGAGGAAAGCCTTTGACCCCACCCTGATGCTTGCAGACATGTTCACTGGTTTGTTGGGTTTTTTTCTCCAAAATAGGGCCTCAGATTTCCTAAGCACATGCCACACATTAAGACATGAATCTCTGTAAACAATTCAAAACACAAAGAGACAGACAGGGTTCCACAAAAAAAGAGGAAGAAAGGTTTTCTCTTATTCAGATAACAAATTAGGAGCTCACAATCTTTAAAAATCTGTTTCTCCAAACCTCTAACCCAGAGCCCTGCCTAAAATCTGCTCAGGAGTGGATCAATACTCCACTTAAATCACTTGGCACTGGCATCTCTTCACTCCAGAACTACCTTCCTTTGAAGCAAGCAACAGCACACAAGGGATGCAGGCGAGGGATGCTGCTGGATTAACACTGTCCCAGAGATCTTATCCATATCCATATACTGTTGTTGTGTACAGCATCATTATGTAAGCCTCTCTTTTTAAAACAAAATGTTTGTCTGGTCAGTCTCTACTGTTATCCCAGCCGTAAACCACCAGGCTGAAAATCCACCCACTTTAATCATAAGTTTACAGGCTTAAGGGTGGAATAGTAGTAAAAATGACAAGATGAAGAATTTCTATTTGCTTTAAAAACATTAAAATTCTACCCATTTTTATCAACAGGATTTCAGAAGCCACCACAGCAAGGGCACTGCCCAGGCTCCCCAGGAAATGGGCAAAGCCCCAAGGCTATCAGAGTTCCAGGAGCATTTGGACAGTGCTCTCAGGGATGCACAGGGTGGGACTGGTGTCTGTGCAGGGCCAGGGTTGGACTCAAGGATCCTCATGGGTCCCTCCCAGCTCAGGATACTCTTTGATTGTAAGATTCTGATCATAAATTACCAACCTTTGAAGAGCTTCTTTTAAAAAACCAAACACAGCTTTACCACCAGTATCCAGAAATCTGTGACCCTGAGGGCTCCTGTAACCCAGACTCCTGAACTACCAGCACAAAAGCAAATACTGTAGCTCAATTCACAGCCAAAGGATCCTACTTCCCTGCCACACAAAGAAAAGGTGCAATTTAAACCACAACTTTGTTACCACCCATCTATTCCTGAAATGGTCCAGGATGGCATGGTGGAAGCCAACCTACAGAACAGTTCAGGAACTGAGTTACTGTCTTTTTCTGCATCAAGCGGCACTTACAAGAATCTCTATTACATAACTTCAAGCTCTTTAATACAACTTTTAAATTCTGTTCTCCGCATTCTTATGCATCCCCTAAAATGTTGCACCAGATCCCTTGCTAAGATTTACTTTGGTATATCTTCCAACAACATTGCTGAAGTTGCTTCTTGGCTTGCAGCAACTCTTTTGCCATCTGAGTCTTCTGAATCAAGAGTTGCCCCTGTCTATGTCCAGGATGCACAGCTGCAGGAATCACTTCTTGTATTTGAACACTTTTTTGCATGCAGTCACCTAAATATGACAGCCATAACGGCACCTATGCATGAAAGGTGACTGTAAACAGGGCTGGGATCATACCTCACTGCAAATATAAAGCAGTTATCTTCATGTATCTCCTAAGACCACTTGGCACCCCCACATATAGTCCATTTCTATGTAAAAATCTAAAAAGCAATATATTCTTCTAGAATTCAGGTAAAATCACCTCAAATGGCTAACTGTAAAATGAAAAAATAAAATCCTTTTCAGACTGGACAATTATACCAGAAGTTCAACAGCACAGGAGACTATGAACACTAATGCCATGAAGTTTTTCAAAACTAATTAAGACATTTTATAGAGAAGACAATCCACCAGCAGCTACTAAACACGTAAGCCTCCCTGGAACTGCCAGCCCAAAGGTCTCCTAGAATGGTGACTGCTACAAGGGTTTACCAGGAGGAGAACTTCACTGTTCCAGTTTTTCTATGCACCTGGGAGTGGTCCCATCAGAAGAGCAACTGAGTTTGACAGATCTCTAATTTGACACAGAATGATTGCTCTTACTTCATTCACAAGATTGAAGATGACAAGACACCGACCTGTTAATAAATCAGAGCAGAAGTAAACCCGTACCTGTAAAAGAAATAGTCTTAACATGACTGATTGCATATCACATTTCATACTGCCTCCTCTGAAAATCCTACAACAACATAGCCTTAATACTGTAGGTAGGTAATGCTACCTATTCCCTGAAGCACCTCTTTAGATTCCGAAGGCATACCCAAAATGTGCTTGTGTACATTTATCACAAATGTTATACAGCACACTCAGCAGCCAGTAGCACAGTGATTGACATTTGCAAGTGCCTGTGAAATCCCTTTGCAATTACATATCTGCTTATATAGAATTAAACACAGCCAGCAAGAAAATAAATAACAATAATAATAAACACTTTCCAGAGTATTTTTGAACATGTATCCAAAATGCAGTCCTGTTCCATCCCCTGCTAGAGGATGGAAAAGCAGCACCCTCCAGGGTCCCATACCGCCCCCTGAATGAGAGGAAGATTGGAAGGCTCAGGCTTCACACCGAAACAAAGGCCTCTGGAAAACTGACTGCAGGAGTTGCTTATTCCTCCTTTCCCCAAACACTTGATGCCATCACATCCTGTATTTTGAGAACAAGATGCACCCCTAGAGCTGCAGAGCCCAGGCAAGCCCACCTCAGTGCAGCTGCAGACAGGGGTCCCAGGGCAGCACTTCACACACACATGGAGAAGTCCATGCTGGCCGATACCTCCCACTCCAGATACTTCCCCCACGTCCCAGCCTGCCCCTTCCCCTCTCAGCTCTGTCTCTCCCAGCTGGCTGTCACCTCCAGCACGGCAGTGATGCCTGCACCAACCCTGGCGGCGCGGCCTGTGCGCCATCACCTCCTTACTGAGCAGATTCAGGGAGACAAGCCCTGGAAACCTCTCCTGCAGCAATGCCACCTCCACAACAACCACAAGAAATGGCCAACTAATAATGGACCGGTTGAGGGGCTGCCAGCTTCAGCAAACGTGGCTGGAATTGTGTTTTTTGTTTAATTTAGGAAGCTTCCAGTTGAGCATTGGTCATCTTGCCTGACCCAACCCCTGGACTGCAGTAGCCCAGAGCCCACACAGCACCCCAGGCACCACCGGCTGTGCACAAAGATGTTCGGCAAGGCCTTGGACTGTCAACTAAATGAAGCCGAAAGTAAGTTTGCCCATGCGTGCAGGCAGCACCCAAGGCGCTGCAGAAGCTCCTGGAGCACAGACAATCGATAGTAAGTACATCATAATCCCAAAGAGATTGCTAAAAATGTATTTAGTACATTACTGTGTCCACTCAATGTGTTTCCATCCGATATTTGCAATACGCCAAGTGCAGCAGATCTGCCTGATGTAAACAGCTGCCCTAATCCACGCTGTTCTATAGATCGTGTTTACCCAAAGCTGAATGATCATTTCAACCTTTGTTAATCTGATTGCATAACAAACCACAGCAGCCTGAAATAACCAAGCTGCTCTTTCCCCGGCACACATTAGTTGGAATCAGTCATTTCAGCACCCCACTTCTTCTGAAAAAAACAGAACAAACCCGATCACAGAGAAAGAAGAAAATAAACAAAGCACCTGGCCACTGCTTTGGCAGCCAACCACCAAGCACATCACAGCATGCGGATGCCACGGAGCACATTTGCACCTGGAGCAGGCTGCGAGCACAAGGCAAAGCAAAGCAAAATGTTCCCAACCACTGAGCTCCACTGCGCAACTGAAGCACATTCTGCTGGATCTCGTTCACAGCTCGGGCACAGGCTCGCAAGGAAACGTGGATTTTCAAAACATGTAATTGCACGTATATAAACAAAGGCCATAATTTACATGGCAGATCCTATGAAAGCTTATCTAGCACATGACATCACACCCATAAATTACAACTTAAAGCAACTGTGCCAAACTGCTCCCACCCTCCCACCCCAAAATGAAGATGATTAATATCAAACCCTGCTCATCCATGCCTGCGCCTCTTGGGAACAAACACACACAAAGTACCTCCCAAGACAGAGAGTAGTATTTAAAGATTCTTCAGACAATTAGAAGATTTATAATTATTATTGCATTGCATCATCACAAAGCCTTAAACAAATCAAGCTGCCTCATCACACAACACCTAAGATAATATAAGGTTAAACAGCATCAAGCAGTATCGGTTAACTTCACTTGTACAGAAGGGCAAATACCCCCAGACACTGGGGACGGGGATCTTCAGCCCCACAGCTATTACTAAACACAAGTTAGACAGGCTAAATCAAAACACACAGATTTCTTTGAATAGGCTCAGAACCAGAATTTTCCCATTGAAATCCAACCAACCAGGACATAGGGAAAGTGAAGGGCAGGCGAATGGGAAGCTGAATAAGGTGACGGACGTGTTTCAGCATCTCTCAGCCTTAGTTCACTGGTCCATGATCAGCTTGGGAGAAATCAAGAGGCGGTATCAGGAGCTAACATGACGCTGCCTATTGACCACAGCCAGCCTCCCACAGCACACAACAGAATTCCTCCTGTGGACTGATGATACCCGAGGAGGTTGCCTTATGGCACAACTGGCAGACAAGACAGGCATCAGCCGACTCTCTAACCAAAACACGCCTGAATACCTTTGTAAGGCAAAAACAGCCAAGTATCTCTGCTCCAGGCACAAATATCTGCTTCTCCGATTCCGCAGCTACCCACAAATAATAGCTAATTATCGCAGTGCCCCCACGCTCCGCCCGCGTCGGGGCAGTGCCCCCGCAGCAGGCCCTGCACCGGGAACA
Source organism: Cyanoderma ruficeps (assembly GCA_008694505.1). Taxonomy (NCBI): domain Eukaryota; kingdom Metazoa; phylum Chordata; class Aves; order Passeriformes; family Timaliidae; genus Cyanoderma; species Cyanoderma ruficeps. The sequence continues at coordinate 2,293,771 of VZDJ01001247.1, forward strand.
GAGCGGCTCCGCCGGGTCTGTCCGCGCCAGCTGGGTCTGTCCGTCTCCATCACGCTCTGCCCGCACCGAATTCCCATTTCTGCGCGTTATTACCAATCTGACATCACCCCAGAGCAAGCACAGTCTGACATCTACAGTTAACTCGGTGATGGTGTAAGTGCCGCCCGGCGCACGAGCGGTCGGTGTTGCAATACGCTGCTGCCGAACATCGAAAAAGAAGACAGAGAAATAGACACAGATCTCGACGCAGAGCTACAGATGTAAGACCCGCCGGAGAGCGGCTCGCAGGGTTCGCTCCCGCCCCGGCCGCCGAGCCGCAGCCGAGCCCCCCGGGCGCCGCCGGGCCGGGGGGGACCCCGAGCCGCCCACCCGCAGCCATTTCCCCGTCGCTGCCGCGGGTCCGGCGCTCCCGGCCAGCCCGCTCCGCACAAAGCCCGCCGGGCCATGAATAAAACATCGCCCGGAGGCGGCGGCGAGGGGGGTCGGGATACGAGAAATAAGGGAATGGAAAGGGAAGCGGGGAAGCGGCGGCGGGAGCGGCCCTGCGGAGAATGGGGAAGGCTTCCCCCGGTCCCCGACCCGCGCTGCCCCGGCCCCGGGTGCTCACCTCGGCAGCCGCGCTCGCAGCGGCTCCCCCGGGCCGGAGCGGGCGGCGGGCGCGGGCAGCTGCGGCTCCCGGGCGGTGAGCGGCGGCGGAGCGGAGCCGAGCGGAGCCGAGCGGCCTCTCGGGGAGCGGGCGGGGCGCGGCGGAGCGGGCGGGGCGGGCGCGGGGCCGTCACCGCGGGGGAGGAGCCGCCCGCCCCGCCGGGTCCCCGCGGGGTGTGGGGTGCCAGGGTACCGGCAGTGCTCCTCTCGCGCACGGAGCCGCGGGGACCGGCACCGCTCATGTCGTACACGGGCCCCGCGGGGACCGGCCCCGCTCATCCTGCATACGGACCCTGGGGGTACCGGCCCCTCACATCCCACACACGGATCCCGCGGGTACTGACCCCTCTCATCCCGCTCACGGATCCCTGGGGTACCGGCACCGCTCACCGACCAGGAACCCGGGAGTACCGCCCCTGCTCATTCCGCACACGGAGCCCGGGGTACCGGCCCCGCTCGTCCTGCACACGGGTCCCCGGTGCCGCTGGACAGGGGCTCTCAGCCCCTGTGAGGTCACAGATGCACAAATACAGGATCATGGAATCGGTGGGGTTAGGAGAGGCCTCTGGAGAGGATGCAGTCCAAGCCCTCACCGAGGCAGGGTCACCCGGAGCAGGTGACACGGGTAGGTTTGGATATTTCAGAGTTGGAGACTCCACACCTTCCCTGGGCAGCTGTTTCGGGGCTCTGCCACCCTCCATGGGAAGAAGTTCTTCCCAATGGAAGTGAAGGGGCACCTCCAGTCTCTGCTCTCTGTTCCCAGAGACAGGACCCAGGGAATGGCTGGAGCTGTGCCAGGGAGATTTATGCTGGGGATCAGAAAAAGGTTCTTCCCCAGAGGGTGGTGGGCACTGCTCAGGCTCCCCAGGGAATGGGCACAGCCCCAAGGCTGCCAGAGCTCCAGGAGTGTTTAGACAACGTTCCCCAGGATGCACAGGGTGGGATTGCTGGGGTGTCTGGGCAGGGCCAGCAGCTGAACTTGATGACCATGTGGGTCCTTCAACTTTGGATCTTCCATGGTTCCGTGTTTTTAAACTTCTTGTGGTTTACTTTTTTTCCATTGCTCCTTGTCCTGTCACTGAGCACCACCAAAAAGAGTCTGGCACCACCAAAAAGAGTCTGGCACGCTCTTGGCACCTGCCTTTGAGATATTTATGTGGATCTCAAGCACAGCCCCCTGTGCCCTTGGTGTCCATGTCCCACTCAGTAGGGGGACAGCAGAGTCCTTCTCTTCCTTAGCATGGAAGTTGTTTTCCCAGGAATGCAATGCCTATCAGCTCTATGGCACTATGCATCCAAATTTTCACTGGAAACATGTGTTTTTCTGATCGCAGAGGCAGAGTTTTTCATGGAAACAAATGAAAAACTGGAGATGGAGGTGAGGCCTCTTTGAAGATTGGGTTATAAAAGCTGTCTCAGACTGTTCCTGCCAGGAAATGCCACCAGGTGAACTAGAAAGACTCCAGCAAGCTACATCCTTTTCATCATTTACAGTTTTAGTATCATCCAGTAATCCAGGCAGATAAGTTTTCATCTAAGGACATTTTCCCTTCACCGTGATGAAAATGTGGAAATAAATAACAGTTTGTTTGCCAAATCCTTGGCAAGGTCCCATTTGAAGTAATTTCTACCTTCAAGTTTCTAGCAATTAATTATTTTTTGCTACACTGGAAATCACTACCAGAAAGGTACACATAAACAACATCAAGACAGTCCAGAAAAGGGAATATTTTCAACTTTAGGTTGATAACTGTGAAGTTTGGCCAACTTTGTTTTTCTGCAGAGAGCCTGACACTGTTTCCAAAGAAACGTGGTGCTTTTACAGTGAAACATATATGATTGCTATGCTTCTATAAACTGTGTTTCCAATAAAAATGACCATGAAAGAACAGCATGAAATAAACATATTTTGTTTAGCCTCCACAAACAAACCTCCCTGATGTTTACCTAACAATGTTAGCATTCATAATAATTATTTACATGCAAATCCATTTCCTTATGTACAAATTTGTTGATGGAGTCTTTGTCTGCCACTCTCGTGTAGTCAACACTATGTCTAAAAGCAGAAAATAGTAATTTCCCTGATTTCTGGTGTTTGTTTTACTCATTTCTGAGATGAGACAGTGCATACCGGAGAGTTATTTTTAGAAGCTGAAAAATTATAAACAGTGTAAACAATTTCTGATATCTAGGACAATTTTGGTACTAAGAGCAGTGCCCATCAGCTGTGCCTGGTGCTCTGTCCCTGCCTAGTGAAGCTCAAACCAGATATCAGTTTATTAACTCACAAATAATGGTTTAATATCAAAACCAAGTGGTGGGGGGGAGTTGTTCCTGCAAGAAGGGGGACAAATTTCATCCTGACTTTTGTGTATATAAGAACAGAAATTGGCTTTCCTGCTTCAGTTCTCTTGCTGCTGTGGGAATTAATTGACTGGAATCTGGGAGAGTCATGGACTAAATGTAGCCAGAGACAAATATTTGCAAAGATAAAATTATCATTATTTTTATAATAATAAGCCTGTCAAAACTCTTGGAAAGAGAAAAGATGAGGCTATAATTGAGTATGGAAAGTCAATGGCTTGTACCTGGTTGTCTTCTTTTGAAAGCAGCTCCACCTCTGTGCCAAAGGAAAAGAACAAGCCTCTTAAGATAGCAGGTGAAATAGTGGTGCAGAGACACCAATTTGGCCTATTTATGAGGGGGGAAAAATTGGCTTTGAGCACAGTACTTCAGTGTAATCAGAGTGTACATGCCTCACATGTTGCCTCAGTTATACAGCAACGCTAATGAGGATCTCTCCGTCTTCCCTAAAAATGGGAATGCAGTTCACTTGTCTATGCCAAAAGTATATGTATTGTACCTGTGTCCTACTTGTTATGGGTGAAAAATAGACCATTACTTGGATCAGGTAGCTGCTGTCAGCACGACTGTCTGTTTCAAGCTGAAAACTGTTTCAAATGCCAGAGTTACCCTGTTTTATTTTCTGAAAGGCACTGATGATTTCCTGATACTTCAGTGAGGCTCTTCACTTCAGAAATGGGAGAAATGAAAGCAGTCATGGCTCACCTTATAGAAGAATAAGTGAAATTGCTGCATATTTTTCCGAATTAATGGGAGTTCAGAAGAAAAACTGAAATGCTGCACAAGCTGCTGCCAGGAACAGTTTAAGAATTTTGATTAATTGTTATCACCTCAACCCTGGCTAAAGTAAATTCCACTATGACAAATTCATTTTCCCTTTAAGTACTGTAGTCCCAAAACATTGAACTATTTCCTAACTGTGCCGATATTCAAAGATTTTTGTAAACATAATCCCTGGGGTTGGAAAACATGGTCACTGTGCATGGACTCTGACAGCCAGGGTGAAATAGCTATTCCTCCATCCCCAAGGACTGCTGGAGGATCAGTCTCAGGCTCACGTGGACCACACTCCTGGTGCTGCTGGAGAAAGGAGAAAGGGCACAGAAAGGCACGAGCCCTGCAGGTGCAGTTTCCTCCCATGGATTTTGCAGGTTCTATAAAATTTGAAGATGTCAGGAAACAAATTTTTTTTACAGGATGCCAAAGTTGTTGAGGGGAGTTTGATGCTGCAAACCAACAAGCTGCTCTTTGAGCTGTTCTGCTGCTTGACAAGCGACACAGGAACAGACGTGTGAACTTCCCAGCTCCTTTTTAATGGTGTATTAACATCAAAGACTAGCTTTACATATTTAAAAGACTACAAATTAGCAGACGTTTGTTTTGCACAGTCTGGCCCTGCTTGTTGCATTCACTGTCGTTATTAAAATGGAAATGGATGTTAATCTGCAATACAGAAAAACACGGATTGCAAATTCTGGGCATATAAGAGAATGCGTTTTAACCAATAAATAATTATCTCTGAATAAATAATGCCCTTGGAAGTAGGAACTGCTCTCATTCACCTCACCCAGCATTACACCTGTTCAGAGGACAAAAAGGAGAGTGAAATGTTTAAAAAGAGTCAAAGATTATTCTGCGTCACTTAACACTGCATAACTCTCCAGAGTTTTCTGTTTCACAACTTCGTCATCACAGAACAGGGCCTACATTAAAACCCTGGGACACAGAGCAAGCCCAGCTGTAGAATAAACCTACAGACACACCTGGGAATTTTCAGACAATCTTTACTGATCCCAGTTCTGTGCAGTGCTTGTTTATTTACTTTGCAGATTCAATTATTCTCTTTATACCTGAGCTTGCAATTAGAAAAGATAAGACAGAATAGGTAGATAAGCCCTCCAATAAACCACCCACATTTTGGAAGCTGTATAAACAAGAAGAAAATGTCTGTGGCAGAGCATCCAAACCTGAGGTCCTAATTCCAGATTAACAGTTTAGCAAAGCTGTCTGTTAATTTCAGGCAAGGGCTGAGAGAGGAAAGAATAAGCAGGAACTTTAACTGTGAGCTGCTCAACATCTGGATGCAGCACAGACACTGCCAAAGTGAGTACAGTGGGGTTTTAGCCTGAAGTGTGCTTTGTGCTGGGACTGGAATCATAGGCTGTGTGCCTGCGCTATAATGAGATAAGTCAGCAAAGATCACAGAATCACAGAATTGTGCAATACCCTGAGTTGGAAGGGGCCCACAAGGATCATCAGATCCTCCTCTCAAGATCGACTTTTATTTGTGTGCCTGAAGGTCCAGTTTGCCAGAGCCCCTCCCCCTTTTATTATGCCACTTCTCTAAACAGACAATATATGGTCTGAAAACCCAGGGAAGGAGTGGCAAGTGAGGATTGGGTGCTGTGGTCCTGTGCAGGTCACCAGCAGAAGGTCCCTCTGGCTTTCAAGGTGCAGTATTGGGTCCAAAGCACAAGTTGAGTTATGCTCATTACTGAGTTAGCACTAAAAAAGCCAAGAACATTTCCTTCTAGGCTGCACATTTGTTTCTCAGTACCAGTTAGGCTTGCAGGATTTTCTCTTTAGGCCTTTTATGCTTTAACATAGCTCATTCTGGCACTAAATTGTACACAGAACACTTGTGTGAGCTGTTCTACATCCTCCTGGGAAAAGGTGGGCATCTCCTTTTGGGAGGGACATTGCTCACTGGTGATTTCTTCTCTGGCACAGGTGTTTGCAAAGCACAGAACCATTCCCGCTCCTCACCTCCCTCAGGAATATACACAGTTTTAAGTTAAAGCCTAGTTTTAAATTAGAGTTTTAAGTGACCAAAAGAGAACCTGCCCCACCCAGACACCCTCTGTACAGCGCTACTTTGGGCTCTGCATTGCCAACCCCTACAGGCTGCTGGTGATCACAGACCACACTCATGTGGATGTGCTCCCATGGCAAATGCCTCAAGGGAACCTGCTGAGGCCTTGGCTCTAGTGGGAAGCCATCCTTCATACAGGGATGCTGCACTGTGCTGTCTGGTCATTTGGGGAAGGGTTGAGTTGGTGTGACAGGAGGCAAGAGTGGCCATGTAATGGTTCCTTGGCAGGCTGCTAGGATACAATAAAAGCAGTTTACTTGTTGTGATAAGATCTCAACTGTATCTCCTACATTAGGAGATAAACAGTTAAATTTTATGTAAATCAGTCTATCAGGGGCCCATAAAAACACCGCTTGCAAGAACATAAAGCAAAAACTGGCGAATAGAACAGTAATGGAGACTTTGGGGACTTTTTTTCATGTATTTTGCGCACAAAAAAACCCCAAACAAGCAAAAAACCAACAAACAACATTCTAAGTTTATAACTAGTTGAAGAATGGCTTTGAGCAGTAGAACTGACATGGGTGAAGTCATCATTTGTGCTCTACCTGGGGCATTTATCAGAATCACAGTAAGGGACTGTGTGCTATGTGCAAACTTAAACCTGTACACAGCTTTTATCAGATCAAGTCTCAGGTCTCACATCTCAGGCAGGCAAACAGGGATTCAGTAAGTAGCCTAAAGCCCAGAGTGGGCTGAGAAGAAAAGCTACAAGCCATGGCTGAGTCCACGTTCTAACTGATGGCACAACTTCCCCCTGTTCATGCACTGGAAGTGGGCATTAAAAAGAAATCTGTATTTGGGGTTTCCTGCATCCCTTTTCATACCAGAAAGGAGAACACACTGACTTGAGAACTGTGTGGAATTGGAGGTTGATTTCCTTGTGCACCAATGTGTGTTATTCCCTTTTAATTTCCAAGCTGAGGAAATAAAGAAAAATATTCTTTTCATTACGCTGCTATTATGGCAGAGAATTTAACTGCATTCAAATCAAGGCAAAGTTATGATTCCCTTAGAAACTGTAACTTGAGTTAACACTGAGCTCTTCTGGAGCAATTGTTGCTGCGCACCTTTACAGAAAATATTAAGCTGACAGGAAGTGTGTCTTATGGTTCATAAGGGAACTATTACATGGAATTTCACAACTTGTAAGGATGTGTGATTAATCACAAATTCATTTTCATCATAGCTTTTACATATAGGGATGATACAGAGCTGTGGGTTAGGATTTGTCTGCCTTCTCCTGATGTCTCAGAGTGAGATATCTGTGCTGCAGCAAGTTCTCTATGATCCCTTTAGAGTCAGGGAAGGGAAATAAGGACGTCCAAAGGCTGGTTTGTGTTGAAATGAAGTGAATGACCTTCCAGAGCCTTGTGTTTTGCCGGGATAACTGGTAACTGATGTCTAAGCCATGTAAGGTGAATCCTTCCTTGGGGCAATTTGATGGTGTTTAGGGAGACAATAATTTCCTCATCATTTCTGGGAGCTTCCTCTCAATAAACATATCAAAAGTCTTGCCTTTCTTTCTCTCCTACGTTTTTAGTGTCTCTCTGTCCTTCTTCTTCCTTGTCATTTTCCACTTGCAGATCTGTGAAAATGCTCCCACTTCAGCAATACCTACTGAAAACAGGGTTTCCAGAGAAGAAAGGAAAGCTGCAACCTTTCTGCATCAGCTCCAACAGCATCTGCAGTCTGCTGCTGCTGGGATGGGGTGCTTCAGGCTTCAAAAGTATGGAGGCATCTCCCCTAAGGTTACTCTTGCCCTGGGAGTCTGAAGAAACCGTAAGCCAAACTAAATATTAACCTGCCTCCAAGGACTGTGGCAGTGTCATTTTTAACAGTGTGCTACATCTGAGACCACGCAAACATCTGTTACTGCTTTGTTGTTTGTTTTGAGAGTGTGTGTGTGTGTGTGTGTNGCGCTTTTTAGAGAGGGAAAGAGCTGCCAGTCTCTGGAGCTCGCTGTGACTCAGAGAACCAGGTGCCATGCTAAAGAAAAGTTGGATTGTACCAAATTAGAAAAAAACACTTTAAAGTGTTAAAAAACACTCCTTAAACAAGTCTCTGCTAATGTTCAGAGATGGACCACTTTGTCTGGCTTCTAAAAACCCTTTCTTTTCATCATCCATGTAATGGCAAAGGGAGATTTCCCACCTTTGCACAACTGTGGTAAGGAAATGCACAGTGTTACTTCCTCCCTTGGTGGCCCTGGGGCTGTGCTCACCTCTGTGACCTGCTGTTGGCATTGCAAAGGCGTGGGGCAAACCTAAACCTACAGCTCATGGTATTTGTGACTTCTGCTCTCAACCAAAAAGGGGAAGGCAGTTCTCAGTACCCAGTGTCCATCCAGCAAAGCCTTTCACAAATGCAAGAACACTGTCCCATCAGCTTTGTTCAAAACCTTCCTCATAGTTCCTTGTGCACCTCCTTTCCCCAGATATGTGTGAGTGGTGTGAACAGCCTGATAAAATCTGAAGTGTAAGGACTAGCTGAAAACGTGGGGTCTAAAGGAATCCATCAGCAGTGGCTGTGGTATTTGGTGTCTTAGTGGGTGTCAGTCTATCCTCAAACACCTTCTTTAGGCTGGCCTACTCCGTGTCAGGCTTTGAGGTGTCTGGATGAGCAGGACCTCATATTTCATGAGTTCATTTAATGTGCAGAAGGTGAGGAAAAAGCCTTACCTATTTGTACTCTTTTAGCAGACACCCACGCTTGTGACTTCAGCTGGTGGTGGAGCTGTTAAATGAAGGAAAAAACAGAGTAATTAAGAGATTGAGCACACCCCAGTTATCAAAAAGCAGAGGATGATTGTTTTTCTGCTTTCATTTCAATGAGGACCAAATCAGGCCCCTAAATGTCCTAACACACAACCCAGTAGCTGGGGAATGAGACTGCTTGACTCATCTCTGCAACCACCTGCGCCCCTGTACTTCGTTTTGAAAAATAACTGTTCCCATTATTCTATTCCATTTAACTGGATTAAGTGCTATCTAAGTGTTATCTATATTTTCTATACCGTGACCAGACAGGAGCCTGCACACCACACATAATCTCATTGTGTATTTGTGTTTACAACCAAAGAAGCACCGGAGGAGGTTCAGCCTCGCCCAGCTCCGTGGTTTTGGACAGGGAGGAAATCAGCCCAATGTCTTCTGAGACTCCATGGAAATACATCAAAGGTTGTGTTTCTGTGTTTCAAACTAGCATTATGTCTCCTTTGAATGTGACTAAGCATTTCCAAAATAAAAGGAACTTGTTCTTCTCTCAGTGTGCTGAGGGCCAGCACTGATGTCCCACCTGGGCATGTACTGGGTTTGTGGGGACACAGCGTCACTTCAGCCACTTGCTGTCCAGTGAAACAGGGATAAACTCTTCTTGCTTCCCTACCCCAATGGTGCAAAGCTGTATTTGGGTGTATTTGAAGAGGACTTTGAAGATGCAAATCCCAAGCATTATGATTTGTTTCAACATGAATGTCCTGCTAGTAAAGTGCTGTGTAAAACCCAGTGCTGCTCTCAGCCAAAAGGGAGCATTTCAAATGATTCAGAAATGTGAGTGGTGCAGAGCCCATAAAACACTGCACATGTAAATAAAACCAACAAAAGAAAGTCTGCGTCCTACAAAGCTGTATTACGAAAGATTCTCATAACAACAGTTGCAGAATATAATTTGTATTGTAGGAGAAGCCCCCAGTATCCTCTCTGGCAAAAAAATCATATGTAAATCACAAAAATCTTTTCCAAGATGCTCTAAAAGTACATAAATCTTGCAGGCTAGGAGATGAGTTGGAGACTGGTACTCAATTTGCCCTGCAGCAGGCCAGGGAAGTCGATCTGCTGCTGAAAGAGAAACAATTTCCCTAGATTTATAGACTGTAAATATTTTATTGACTCTCCAAAGAAGGAGTCCATACTCATAGCAAAGAATGTACACAAAGAGTGTGCCGGGCTGTGTCCTCTTTGGTTTGGTGTGGCTGCGAAAATAAATTACAGCACCACTGGAAGCCAAGGGAGTTCAGGTGTCCTTTGGTCCCATTCTCCAGAGGGAGGGACGGGGAGGTTCCTCAGGCACATCCATCCAGCAGTGTCATCATACACTCATTAATGCAGGAAGAGTTGTTCAGGCCTTACTCTGAGCTGAGAAAATACAGATGAAACATGAATACAGAGCATTCTAGAATAATTTCCAATGCAAGAGCTGGTGTCCAGCATAAGCTGAGAGCTCTTTCTGCTTTTAGCTTTCTTCCAGTTGGGTCTGAGTTAGCAGGGACAGAGCCCATCCTCTCCATTGCTCTGTACCCTCCAGGCTGTGCCTAAGGCTAATGAGCAGGGGCTGGTGTGTGCACTCTCCAAGCCTCATTAGAGGTAGCGCTAATATTTACCTGTTTGCATTTCAAATGAAAGGGAGTCTATTTAACACCATCAGCGATTTGGTCAATATTGCCAGGTGGAGAGCTGGATGATGTTTTCATTAACTTCAGCACTCTACAGCTCTGTGGATTTCCCCAGGAGATTGTTTTCTGTCACCAGAGTGTGACCAAGGCTGTGGAGGAGGGGCACTTATAGGGCCGTCTGCTAAAATCTCAGGTTGTTTCCTGAATGATGGTAAAAGGGCCTCCAAGCTTTATTTTCCATCACCGTTGCTTCTCTCCCAGAAACCAGATGTCTGTGCTTGGTCCATTAACCATTTTCTCTTCCTTCTCCTTCTCTCTGGGCTCAGGTTGAACCCCACAAATCCTCAGCTCCACATGAGGACCTCAATTTTTGTCCTTTCTCTGCCACACCGCCCCTGTCCGTGGTACAGTTGATACTTGTCCTTCAGCATCTGTGCTATAATTTTGATGTGACTGTAATTTTCCATTTCTGGGGTGTAGTTAGCTGGGAAGAGGAATACAATGGATTTCTTTATTCATAGATACCCTTGTGAAGGCACACTACAGATTATGCCGATTACGCTGCAGTTTTCAGTGGAAGGCGTCACAGGATTCTGTAAACAGAAGTGGATTTGTTCTCAGAATTGGTGCAAGGAAGGAGAGTGTCCTGATTCCCATGTTAGAGAAAAAAAAACTAAGGAAGAAAAGCAAGGTGACTTGCTCAAGGAGTTGTCTGTGGAGGAAGAGTGGGAGTGGAAATCCCATCTGCCAAAGAAGAAATTAATCCAGACTACAGGAAAGACGAGAGATGACTCAGCTGCAGATGATAAGAAGGTTGAAAGGCAAGTGAAAGCTGGCCTGAAATCTGGATCAATGTGAGAGAGAGGAACTGCTTTTTTGAAATGATGCAGAAGAAAGCCCCTGTACATGTGCAGGTGAAAGGGAAACCAGTGCCTGGGCTGGGCCTGGGCTCATCTGTCAGAAAACAGAGACTGTGAACTGCAAGGTCATCTCCACTTGGCTGGAGCCCTGCTGGGCAGCAGGCTGGGAGCAGAGCTGCTGCACACAGAGAGGCTGAATTCCAGCCACTGAGCAAAACACCCTCCCTGGATCAATAGTTCTGTTCACAGCAGAGGTTGCTAGACAGGGTCACAAGAAAGAAATTGTTCTTTCACTACTGAAAATTTTCCATTTCTAGTCGGTAACCATTGCCATTTTCTGTCTGTTGTATGTTACTGGGCTTAAGCTTATGTTACTTCACATATTTTAATATCTTTTATCTTTAAAAGTGATGGCAAAATAGTCCTCTGTCATACTTCTAAGCATTTTTATCATTCAGATTTTTTGCATAGTGGCAGAGATTTAGGGGAAATCTAAAATTACAGAAAAATTATTCATACGAATTTCAGAAAGTTAATCTACACTGGACCAAGTCTATCAGTCATCTATGGTAGTTTTTCACTTTTCAAATATTTCCCAGCCTGAAAATTCCCAGGAAGATTATTTCAACTCTTAACTCTAAACTTTGTATTCAACCACCAAAACACACTTTGACCTCTGCATCATCTGATGGTCTTACTCAGTTCTTTAGATAATATCCACACTGATTTCATGAAAGACATCATAGTGAACAACATGGTGAAAAAACTAGTGAAAAAACACAACATAGTGAAAAAACTTTATTCCTAAAATAAAGAAAAATGGTGTCTTAGGCAAAGGATGAAAATTCCCTGTCAGGAACTATTTAGTTCAGCAACTGTTATCTCGCTGGCGTCAGGATTTCACAGTGCTCTTAATAAAGAAATATTGCACAGAGTGAGTAACACTCCAGAGCTTGGACCACCCAGCACTGGAAGAACTTACCCATGCCTTCCTTCCAGCTGCTGACAGAGCAAACACACTGGTGCAGAGCAGTGCCCAAAGAAGCAGGAATGAGTAAAGCCCAGTGAAATGCCAGCAGGAGTGTTTTCCCTGCAGTTCTGACAGCTCCTGTTTCCACGTAGGCTACATGTTGTGAGTAGAGATGCTTTCACAGCAGCTCTTCTGGGTCACAGAGGGCAGAAAAAGAGGCAAACATAAACCCTCTGGACAGGGCACCTCAGGCAGCTGAGTCTGGAAAGCAGCTACGGCTCATTTGCAGGGAAGGTGGGTAGATTGGCTCGTGGAGTTCCCTTGGCAGCCTTGCAATAGGTGAGCTCTCGGTTGTGTCCATGTTGGGAGGTGCCTGCCTGTGTTTCTGGAGCCCCTGTTTGTGCCACCTCGGGGCTGCAACGTGCTGCTGCTCCTTCATCTTCAACTAAAAGGGAAACCAAGGAAGTCTTGCCTCACATGGCCCCAGGATGCTGCATTTCCTCTGAGCCAGACCAGGAGTGTCCTGAGCTCTCCCTGTTATTGTCCACTGGCATTTCTTGTGAACGTTGCCCAGGGATTAAAATGAAGGAAACCTGTCCAAGGAAACATCGTATTCCTGCTTGATGCGAAGCAACTGTCCTTCCTGGAATCCCCACCTTCCTCACAAAGGCATTTGCTGATTTCATTAGCAAGAATAACCCTTCCCTTATGATAGCTGGCTTTAATTTACCTCATCCCTGCCACAAAATTTCATCTGGATGCCAGTGAGGGGTGAAAGAAACTTCTAGAAATAAAGACCAAATAAAATAGAAATAAAATGTACCTCTAAAGGATGTAGTATTTTAGAAGAAAAGCATCCTTCAAAGCAGTCCAGTGGATAGTGAATACGATCCCTTAGAAGCTGGCAAAAGCCCAAACCAGCCTCAGTGTTTGGATAACTGAACATCCTTCTTTGAAACCTGACGGTGAGAGAAATTGATGGGAAGATAAAAATTTCATTTGCAAAGAAGAGAAGAACTGGCAGAGACCTGAAGAGAGAATTTCTTCATAAAATTACACATTGAGCTGGCTTTATTGCTGCAGCGTTCAAAGTCTTGAATGATGTTGTAAATGCCCTGGTATATTTGCAGTCCCTCACTGGTCAGGCACTCCTCAGGTTCCCCAGGGAATGGGCACAGCCCCAAGGCTGCCAGAGCTCCAGGAGCATTTGGACAATGCACAGGGTGAGATTGTTGGGGTGCCTGGGCAGGGACAGGAGTTGGACTCTGTGATCCTGGTGGGTCCCTTCCAACTGGGGATATTCAATGATTCTATTACTAAACCATCTGTTGGATTGATGTCAAGCCTGCCACCAAATTTAAATATTTTAATACAATTTAGTTCCTTCAGTCTCCTTAGGGCCACAATACCACTTTTATCCTGAGTCATTGCTAGCAGCAGCCTGACCTAGGTTTAAGGGCAGTTAAAATAAAATTTTGACTGCATCAAGACAAAATCCTGTCCTTCCCTGAGATGAGCTGAGGTGTAACTCCCACCTCTTTGCAGTGACTAAGGCTGAACAGGCAGCTTGGGATGAGTGTTGGGCAAGTGATGGACACTCAGTAGAGGAAGGTACAGGTGATGATCTCATTGCCTAATTTAAATTTAAACAGCCACACTAGAAATCTTTGCCTTGTCTCTGCTTGCAGTCAGTGGAGCCCAATTCATGTTTGGGCCAGCCCTGCCAAGCTGTGCTCTCTGAAGAAGAGGGGTTTTTAGCATCTCCTAAGGCCCTGGAGCTGGATGCATGGAAGTATAAACGTGAGTGACCCCCCCGAGGGACACAGTCACCTTGCATTAGGAGAAAAGCTGATGAAGCAGCCTCATTGTGAGGATGAGGAAGGACCTCTGCTCTCCAGAGAGGCACAGTCCCACAGGAGTGAGCCATGGAAGGATGGAGAAGTCAGTGAAAACTAAGTTTTAGGTGCTGCATGGCCAGGAATGAAGTAAGAGAGATGAGAATTAGCTTAATATCTGGGAAATTCTTAATTTTCAAAATAAAAACCCCTGTGGATTCAGTCCTCAGCCATCGCTGTGTTTCCATACAGAACCAGGAGTTTCTCTGGTGTTAGTCTGGGGAAACCTGTACAGAACCACACAGATGTGGTGGGGTAGGCCCCCAAGAGACCCACCAGGTATTGCTCTTTAATCCAATGCTGCAGCAAGTCCTTACCAGGAAGAGGAGAAAATGCTCATTTGAGCATGCAAAATGCCCATTTGTTAGTAATTTTATGTTCTGAAGCTCAGAGCATATCCTTATGCATACAAGGATCATCTGGGGGTTGAAGGGAAAATGCAACTGGTAGCCTGCAATGGCCACGGCACCTCCCTGAAACTCCAGGTGGGATTTTTGAGAGCAAAATCACACCAGAGTTATGACCTTATGGGAAGCTGAGTGAAAGCAGACCCAGCCATCAGCTCTGATCTGAGAAGGAAGCGTCTTGAAGGTCACAGCAGGAAAACACTAGACGAATTCAAAATACACATAGTCTAGCTATAAAGGTAAAGGAGTAAACTCCTTTGGGGCAAATGGGAGGAGATTTCTTCTCTGGAAGGAAATCTCTTGAAGGAAATCTTTTCTTCACAGGAAACAGCTGGTATGTTAGGGGGACTATATTTAAAGTGGCTTAATGCTGCTTAAGGGTGTGCCAGCTGAATCATATTCATTAACATTTCTTCTTAAAAGGCAAAGTCACATAAACAGAGAACCGGGGAAGTGACCAGATTTTATGCTCAGCCCTGAAAAAAAGGCAAAGAATAATAAAACAACTGTGGAAGGAAAAGGAACAGTTTGCCACATAGGCAGAGCCTTGTACCATGGACACAGGATGTTCATCTTTGGTCTGTTTGTGTGTATTATATTGCTCCATTTCCAAACTTCCTATCTGATAGCATGGGAAGAAATATGTATTCTAGACAGCTACCTCAATAAAGTGCGGATTTGTTTCGTGGAAAGCCGGATGTTTTCGATGGCATGTAGGAATGCTGAAGCTAAAAAGCATTAAAATAGCTGCAGCTTGTGGTGCATGTTAACGTAGGGAGAGCCTGCTTGAGAACACTGTGCAAAGAGCTGCACTTCTTCCACTGGCATGGAAATTATTGCCTGGTTTTTCTTTTTAAATGAAAAATGGGCTACAATAAAGATTTGCTTTAGCATAGTATTTTATTTTCTCCAGTTAAAAAGTGAAGAATAAAATCTTTCATTTTCAATGGAAATTTCAGATATTTTCAATTTTTTGAAATCTGAATCATCCTTGTTACTCCACATCATGTTTGGAAGATGTGATTGGGATTTGGAGTGGGGAAGGGATTGTTCAGAGCTCTTCTACAATGTCATGAGTAACTAAAAAGAGTCATTTCCAAATCTCATTGAAATAATATGTATTCCTGATTTAACACTCAATTTTGAAATTGCTGTTCATTTACAGATTTCCCAGTGTCTCCCACTGCAGAAATGCAGAAACAACAGCTCTTTAACATCATGGAGCAGCATTTCTGAGTTTTCTCATTTTGTTAAAGGAAGAACCTTTCCAATTATAGGTGCCAAAGATAGTAATTTTCTGATTGATACTGCATAGCTAGATATGTATCATTCGGAGAGTGATATAAGAACAGGGAAGAGCTAAAAGCATCCTTGTTGTAAAGGGAAGTTATAACTAATCTGCATTATTTTCTGTTCTCCGTGGATGTCAAAGACAATAATATTGTGGCAAAGAGCAGCTGATGGAATGTCTGTGGCAATCAGGGCCTCGCCTAGAGCTTCTTGGAGAAATGCTTAGTGTGGTTAATTTTGTGACCACACTGAGTTATCTCCTATCAGTTCAGATGACTTTCCTTTGGGGGACAGCCCATCTCTGCTGGAATGGGACATGTGCTGTGCTGAAAGGCTGCAGCAGATTAGGTGGAGCATCAGGAAGGTGTTCCTGCAGTGCCAGGAGTGACAGCGAGGGCCACTCAGGTGATTGCAGTCAGGAAAAATCAAAGGGAGAGGCCAAGGGGGTGCATTGCTCTGATCCAGAGCTCCCTCTCATCCTGCCTTGTTGGGCTGTTGGACCTGCACAGTCCCTCTAAGGAGGAGCTCCGTGTCCCCAGATGACAGACACACAGATGACAGGACATGTGGAGCATGGTCTGTCGCTCCCAGCTCACGGGGCACCCACTGAAGTCATGTCCTCCTCCTTTCCAGGGGGCAAACAGGGATGGCAGCGACTCACCAGGGCCAGCAGCAGGACATGGCCCTGGGAGGGCAGAGCTTTCAGTGTGTAGTGTAGGGCCGGCAGGGATCCCACTGGGGCTGTTTACATCCCATGCACCAATTTATGTTCTGTGCATTTACCCCGAGAAGACAGCCCTGTATGTGCTCCTGCTGCAGTGTTTAACTCCTGCCAAAGGAGCCTTCTGGAAGGCAGCTGGAACTGTGTCATTTTCTGTAACTGATGATTTTAAATGTACTGGACTCCCATACAATGGCAATTGGCCCTTGAGCAAGGCCATCAAGAAATTGAAATGAGACACAACCTTGGCAGTTTCCAGGACAAAAATGGGGCGTATGGACAATGGAGATGATTAGAGAAACGTAATTTTGTTAGCTGTGGGAAAATGCTAAGGAGGAAGCAGAAACTTTGAGTGGTTTACAAACCACACCAGAAATGAGTGTTGATTCTAGTTGCAGCTAGAGCTGATGCTTTTTCCTTTTGTTGTACGTGTCAGATTAAAAATCCAGCTCTGTAGAAGAAAAGAATTTTCTACCGTGAGGGTAGAGAAAAATTGGCATCAGTTGCTCAGAGAGGCTGTGAAAGCTTCATCTTTGGAGACAACCAAAATTTAACTGGACGTGGTTCTAAGCTACTCACTGTGCCTGCACTGATGAGGAAATGTGAGTGAGTAGAGGTCCTCTGGAGGCCCTTTACAACCCATGTGGTTCTGTGCCAACAGCAACGTGGTCTCTTTCACTGGCCTATCAAATACCAGCAGAGGTGGATCTGTACAGTGTCCAGTGATATCACCTCTAATTATAAAAGTGCTCAGCAACATCCCTTTCCATATTGTGTTTAATTTAGGCTTAAAATAAGAGAAAATGCCACCATTCTGGTCCACTATCAGCTTGGTGAGCAAGTACACGAGCAGGTATGTGCCCAGCTGGAAATCTCGGAATACAACTGCAGCCCAGGAGGATTAACTAGAATGGCAACGGTGACTGCAGCTCCAGTCCCCAGCTAAAACCTGGAGCACAGACCTGCCAGGAGATGATATTAATTTGTTTCAGGGGATGTCCTTGCATCACAGAGAGCAAACACACTGATGCACGGTGTCAGAGGGACCCTGAGGGCACCGGGGATGACGTGCACCTACAACACGTGGTGGCCTCATGCTGGAGGAGGGGAAGCTTTCAGCCCTGCTCAGCAATGCCATGCAGGACAGGATGTGGAGAAGGATGTGTCCCTCACTCAAAACAATGTGAGGCTTATTTTTTTTAATCTAGTCAAAATACAAAGATTGAAATTTGGCTGCAAAACCCAGGCCAGCCTGTCTACAACAGCAGAGTGAACCAACTTATTGAACCCTGGTCCTTGGAAGTGTCTTTGGATTTTTACACCATGAGATTCTGAGGCTGCCTAGTCCATTTTTTTTAGGGATACCTTTATGATTAAGCTGAAAAATTATGTGAATTTCTTAGAGCTTTGTCTACTTATGCCTACATTCCTGTTAAGCTCAAAGTCCAACTGCTTCCATGGGAGTGACAGCTCAGATGTGAGTGAAGGGCCAAATGAAAATTATTTGGAGATCTCATTTGACAAGGCCACTTCAGACAAAAGAAATGTTAAACAAATAGCCTTACACAATGGGAAATGGTGAACTTGGGCTGACCCTCGCTGGTGGCTGGGTGCCAAAGGAAAGTTTGAAGCTACCCACATGTTCCCTTTTGGAAAGCTCTCTGGGTTTAATGTCCGGCATTTGTATATAATTTAAAATGGAAAATGAAGAGTGTTTAATTATTTTCCCAGGGTATGACAGCTGATGGAAATTAAAATGTCTGCCCAGAACTCCTCTGCTCCACAGAGCAAATCCTGGTAATTACTCAGATGATATAAGCCGGGGCCATGTTAAGCCATAGACCACAAACAGATGAGACTGGATGATTTTGCAGTGCAAAGATAGTACCAAAGAAAATGAAATTATTCAGGTGCATCTCGCTTGATAAGTGTTGCTTTTAGGCTGCTGTCTGCTGCCACAAGCAGTTACAAAGATCATGGTCTGGGTAACTTCAGATTTGTCTGCTTGGGCAGGGAACACAAAACACTGGGGGAGGATATCTTTTCTCAGGGTATATGGAGTTACAAGAAACTTTTCAGCTTTCAGGACCACAAATCCTTCAAATATTATAATAAAACTTCATTTTCCCTGCCTAATATAAACCAAATCATGGCCAGGAATATGAACTCTGCCTGCCTACCACAAAAAGACCCTAACATCCAATCACCTTGCCATTACCTTCTGGTATTCCAGATTCACTTTTTGTTGGCCATTGCAGAAAAGCTGCACTCTAATATTTTAAATATTCTGATCATTGCTGTCTGGAGTAATAGCAGAAAACAAATTACTAAAGGGATTGATTTAATAAGGCAAAATTAACTATTTGAAATGGAGAGCTGCCACCACGACCCCACGGCACCAGTCACAGTTGCAGGAAAATGCAGCTCGGGGTTTGAGGGAAGAGGACCACAGACCCCAGGCCAAGCTGTTTAAAGGTTTGGGCTGGGCATTCTCCTTCTAACTCAAGATGAATCTGAGGTTCAAATGCAAATGTTCTGAGAGGAGAGAAGGTGCTTAGGGGCAGGTTTGGGGGTGTTGGTCTCTTCTCCCAAATTACAAGCAATTGGACAAGAGAAAATAGATCATGTTGCACCAGGAAAGTTTTAGGTTGGATATTGGAAAATTTTCTTTGTCCAAAAAGTTGTCAAGCACTGGTACAGTCTGCCCAGGGCAGTTATTGAGTCTCTGTCCCTGAAGAGATTTCAAAGCCATGTGGATGTGGCACTTGTGGACATGTTTTAGTTGTGGCTGTGCTGGGCAGCTGTTGGATTCAATGAGCTCAGAGATCTTTTCCAACCTAAATGATTCTAAGATTTTGTGATTCTATGTACCCCACCCCAGCCCCCCTTGTTAGCAAGAACATTTCTTTCTCCTGGTAGAAGGAGGAGGGATACATCCAAATGCTGGGAGCTTTGAGTCAAAGGTGCTCCTATTTGTAATTGACTGGAGAAGTTCGTGGATTTGCTGGAATTACAACCTGTTTCTCCCCATCCCTTTTCTGTGATGGCTGCAAAATCCTTGGCTGTAAGAGGAGCCACAGAGCCCTCAGACCAAGGCTTAGTGCATTGCTGAAATCAGACTGACACTACCTGCATGTTCTCACTCCCCCCCAGGATTTTGGATGACTGGGTTTCAGAGTGAGTTGTCTAGTGGGAATCCTGAGGAGCTGCCACAAACCCAGCTGCTGGCAAACCTTCACCTGGTGAACTTGCTGGGTTGGATGTGTTTTGTTGGGAGGAATGTTTCTGCTCTCCTCTCCTGGCACAGGCTCCTGAGGTAGAGAAGGGTGGCTGATGGCTTTGTTGCACTGATGCCATGATATTATAGGACAAGGCTGGATAGTCAGGGAACACAGGGTTGGCTAGTCAGGGGCCAAGCAAATCCTTCTCCATGGGAGGCCTTTGATACCCCCAGGGGGACCATGGCAATGTCAGGGAAATACCCATCATACAAAATGGGCCTGATGAGTGGTTTGTCTTCTGAGGAGAAGACAGGCTGGGTAAAATGTCAATGCTGAATTGCAGGAGGAGCAGAACAGGTCAGTTCTTCTCATTAAAACCTCCTTTGCAGAGATGATTTGACCCCCGAGGAGTTGTAAAAATAGACGACAAAGCATCTGAGCCTTTCACATGGTGCAGATTGCAGCAGTGGTGGGTGTTTTAATACCTGAATCCACAGACTCCTTGCAAGATAATTGCCCATCTCCCTTAATTCAGCTGACACCAGCTGAACACTTTCCAGCATGATGACATGCTCAGTGCAGTTTTCAGGGACAAATTATAAATATTAAAACAAATTATAAACATTTCTAGCTACAGGCTAAACACAACATGGTTTGCCAAGTGGGGCTGAATGTGAGATGTATTTCTGCTGATGCAGGAAGACCCATGAACAAGTTATCCATCTTTCTGATCCTTTTCTCTGTAAAAACATTAATCCATGGCACAAGTTACTGTGGAAGCTATCAAAATGATAAAAAAGAATTCTTGTAGCCTGGTTTCTTGCAGACAGTCACACACTGCTGCACCTCCTCCACTGCTATAGCCCCAGGCCCAGCAAACCTCCTGCAATACACAATCACAGAGCTCTGCTCTCTTCAGCTTCAGTTCTGCTCCCTTCCTCTCTTTCCTTTCAACAGCTCCACTCTCATGTCACCCATGGCCACCACAGAAAATGTTCTCTCTTCACCCAGCCAGAGAACTGCACAAGCCCTTCCCCTGAGTTTCATTCCCATGGAGTAGTTGGTGAGTACATCCATGGCCAGCAGCATCTGCTGAGGGCAATGTCTAGGAGGAAAGTTCTCCATCTTTCCCTCTGTGGCAGCACCAATAACATCACTTTTCTCTATGCGCTTCTCTATTCTTATAAAGTTTAGAGGACTTTATTTATTTTTTTTTAGGCTCTTTACTGCAGCCCGGTTGCTCCCTTGTATTAAGCTGATCACAGCCTGATGGTAACAGCCTCATTTCCACAGGAAACCAGGCTAAAAGCCTTCTCCTCACCTGCACATGGAAGCCGCCAGTTTGACAATCTGCCAGAACCTGCTTGACAAAAGCAGACCTCCCTGTTCTTCCTCCTACAATTACTTTCCCATGGAGCCTAAAGGTGAACTGCCAGGTCATTGATCTCACTGCAAACAAGGTATTGGCAGGAGATCTCCATGGGGATGAAGTGTCCAGGAATGACACATGCTGGCTGCTCCTCTTATCCATTTGTTACTAATTGGTCCCTAAATGAAGAGGAGTCATCGAAAGTGAGCCACAGGCCATTTGACTTATTTTCATTAGTAGCTCTAAAAAAAGCCACCCACTCAAAAGTTAGAGAAGGGCACAGCTTATCACAACTTATTTTCAGCTTCAGTTCCCTTGCAAGTTCATCCAGTTTTCGAGTGGAACCCTTGCTTTAATCTTTAGAGGAGCACTTAATGCCAAGTCAACACAGCAGGCTGCTTCTTCCTCATTATGCATTTTTAAACCAGGTAATGTCCACAACTGATCTGATAGCCTGGCCCCACAAAGAGTTTTCCTGGCACCACTTAGGGACAAGACACTGTGGTGCAGAGGAAGTCCTTGACTAGCTGGTGATAGCAGCTTTTGGGCCCATTACCCACTTGTGCAGGGAAGGCAGTGTCATGTCAAACCACACATCAACCACACGTTCCTGAGCTCTGTCTGCTCCAGAGAAAAGCGTCTGTAAGCCAGTGAACAACAGCTGAGAGAACTGATTTAAGTTGGATATGAAACTTTAATGCTGGCACTTCAGAAGTGCTTGTACTTGCAAATCTTACAGCCCCAGTTTGACAGCGATGTTTGCAAGTGTTCACGCTTTCTAAAAGGAAGATGAGCTCCTGACTGCATCCAGAAATCCCACCCTGAGCTCATCAGAACCAACCTGGATCACCAAGAAGGCTGAAATCCTTCAATGTGCTGCCCAGACCTCTGCCTTAATGACCCGAGTGATGGGTGATGGGGCAGAGAGCACCCTCAGCAAGTCTGTAGGTGACACAAAACTGAGAGGAATGGCTGATGGACCCAGATGGATGTGCTGCCATTCACGGGCACCTCACCAGCCTGGAGAAATGGGTTGGCAGGAGCCACATGAATTTCAACAAGAAGTTCAAGGTCCTGCCCCTCTGGACCAACAGCTCCAGGCACAAGAAAGTGCTGGGGGCCAACCAGGTGGCAAACAGCCTGGCAGAAATCCTTCCCTGGCTTCCCCATATCCCTTCCTGAGTGCCAGTGAGGGGAGCAGGTGGTACCTGCCTGCCAGCAGCTCTGACTGCCTGGATTTGTGCAGATCACCACGGAGAGATATTAGAACAGTCATTTCAAGAGCTTGGCATGAAGTTTCTTGTGCTGCGGAAGGTACTTGGGCTTCTGCTCAAGGGGTGCAAATCAAAACCAACTTGTGCAGGATCCAATTCACCACCTTCTGCTCCTACCTTGTACCTCTAAGTCTATTTTAATCCATTAAGAGATGGGACATGCACCATTTTTTCCATGATGTCTGTCTGTGACAGTGAAATCACAACAAATTTTTAACATTAGAAAAAGAACAAATTAATTACAGTGGGGAGAACCCTGGGGAGATCGATTTCTCAACGCCTACAGAAGTCTGAAAAAGGCCAGGGTTTCAATATTTTCTTATTGGAAGCTGGGACAGCGTGTGAGAGCAGGATGAAATGGCTGAAAAACCTGACTGTTGTCAGGCACCAGTACAAAATGTGACTGAGGATATTCCAGTACATCCCAATATGCTCTTCCAACTCTGTTTGCAGAAAACTTCTTCATCACAAGAGGTGCTCAAGGAGCAGCGTGGAGCAGGAGAGTGTCCTACTATTGATTTGTATCTGTGAAAATGCACAGATTTTTATAATTTGTCTCATGAACCACAACCTCACTCAGTAGGAGAGATTTTTACCTGCAGCAATGAATTTATTAAAGCTACGCATGGCACTAACCAACAGTTTATTCCTAACATGGTGAAGAAGAGCTGGATTTTCCCTTTTCCCTTTATCACATGGAATGGTCTGACCAATGCAGCAGACAGAAATCTCATTTTTACACAGCAGTGTCCCCCTGCCCAGGGTATGCAGCGTCTGCCAGAGGAGCAAAAACCAGGGCTGTGCACACTGAAGGGGCAGGAGGTACTGTCTGCAGGAGTAACTGGCAGGAGAGAGACTTTCTCCTGAATTATTCAGCGCTGTTAACTAGAAGCCAGTCTAGGATGAGATGAGACCATGGCATTAATTTTGGTTTCACTTAGACCAAGACAAAATAAGTGGCAAACCCATTTTCACTGCCCATACACAAACACAGCTCCTCTGGTGTGTCAAGGCTTTCATCTTTATCATCCACTGATATTCTCTGATCAGGAAACCCCTTGGCAAATTTCATCACACCACAACATGGGTATCACTGGTCACCAAAGCCTGAGTGCACAAAGATGCTTGGCAATTCACATCCTATTCCTTCCTGCTTCACCAGGTTTTGAGTTTGTTCAGGGAAGATGAATTACATGGTCAAAAATTACACTCGGTGGGTTTCATGGCTACCAGCCAGAAGAGTCTGTGCTCCAAACATGGCACTTAGTCCCTGTGGCTAAGCCTGGTAAGCAGTAATCTTAAAAAAAGGCTCTGGGGTAAGCAGCTTTTATCTTGGTTTTTCTAAATTATGCATCTAAGTCATGATTCTAAGTTTACCCTCCATAGAAAAAGGCCAAAGTTTAACTGGCTTTTCCCCCCTCTAACTTCTTTGGCCACAAAAGTTTCCAGTGGTGGAACAAATTCCTTCCAAATGCCAATAAGCAGCCTCAAACTCAACATCCTCATCTGCAGCCCCATGGGGGAATCTTGCCCTATACTGGGGCCTTTGGATGATGTGTTTTAGCCCAGTGGTATCCAGGGGAAGGAATATTTATTTCCCATTCCCCAGGGTGCTTCAGGGCCATCACAGCTATTTCCAGGCTGATAGAGCTCGGCATGACACGGGCATGAACTTGTTGGGTTTTTCCACTGGAGCTGGGTGCCTGAGGCACTGCAGTGAGGTTGTACATCTGCCCAGCACAGCAAGAGTTACTTGATGAGCAAGAGAGAGGGACAAAAAAAGCAGTGTCCTCGAGTTTCTCAGTCCTTGGGACAGATCCAAGCAGTGTGACTGTGTCTTCAGCAATTAGAATTGTGCCATGGGTGTTAACCCAGAGGTGATCAAAGAATGCAGTTGATGCTTCTTGTTCATCAGATAATCCTCAGTGTTCTCAGCTTCCCTCTTGGTGTGGTGCTGCTGAGCTCAGCAGGTGAGAGGACCTGACCAATGGCTCATGGCTGGGCTCTGATGGCCCTCACATGGCTGCAGGCAGAGCAGGATGACCACAGGCTCCTGCAGGCAGAGCAGGATGACCACAGGCTCCTGCAGGCACACCAGGATGACCACAGGCTCCTGCAGACAGAGCAGGATGACCACAGACTCCTGCAGGCACACCAGGATGACCACAGGCTCCCGTAGGCAGGAAGACTAACCTGGGCTGTTTCTGGAAAAATCCTGCCATGCAACTTTCCATCAACAGATGTGAGACTTGTGTTCAGGGTGCCTGCTGCTCCCTGGCTCCTCTCAGGACTGAGATTGTCAAAGTCACTGTCTTCTCTGTTTGCCTTCACTTGTGTTTGTAGCTAGTGTCAAACGCCCCTCAGTCTATGTCCATCCTCTCTTCCCCTGTTTTGCCAGTGACCCTTACAACCTGCTACCTTGGATTTGCAACTGAGAGTCAAAGTTTACAGGTGAAGAATGATTTTAACACCAAAATCAGGTTTATCAAAACAAGATCCACTTTCTTGTCAGTTGCTCTAGCATTTGGGATGCTTCAGTGTCCAAATGTCATAAAATCATGTCATGATTTGGGTTGGAAGAGACCTTAAAGCCCATCTCACCCCTGCCACGGGCAGGGACACCTTCCACTCTCCCAGGTTGCTCCAAGCCCTGTCCAGCCTGGCCTTGGATACTTCCAGGGATGAGGCAGCCACAGCTTCTCTGGGCACCCTGTGCCAGGGCCTCACCACCCCATTAGAGACACAAAAAGAGCCATTTTTGGAGGTCTAGGTTCATAATTTAGAAATCCAAGATAAAGCATTGCCTTGGACTGGCATTTGAGCCACCACCAGCTCAGGGTAGGCTCAGCTCAGCATCCCCATGTTTTGGCAGGTTCTGTGCCAGTTTCCCTATGGAGATGGTCCATCCTCAGCCTGGCTGGAGCCAGGCAGGGGCGCAGGAAGAGCAGAGGAGAGCAGGGACACCAAGAGAGCCTGAGGGTCTCAGTTCCCTTCAGCCCAAGGACAGCTCCCATCGTGGCAGAGCATGGCAGTGGTGCCTGCAGAGAGAGCAGAGATCAGACATGGCTCAGGGCTGAGGGGATGCCTCCTCCCTTCACCAGCAGCAGTTCCTGGGATTTGTGGGATATCTGGCTGTGTGACAAGGGCCATTTTCTAGGAGAGCCTCTGAGCCACTTCCAGGTTTCACGTCTTCATTCCCAGGGCTTCTGGAAACAAATGGAAAGTATTTTTCTCCTGATGTTTTTAAGGATCACACGCCAGGAACCGGCAGGAAAGACTGAGCATACTTTTCCTTTTTTTTTTTTTTAACATGTCATGGATGTAAAATCTCAGGGCAGTGACTCAGGACATGAGGGGAATATAATTTCCTGATGGATGCAGTGTGTTGAGCCCAGGGCACTGCCAGCACATCCATGGTGATGGTTGAGCTCCCAGATTCCCCCAGCCCTGCCTGTGCCACTTGCCATCCTGACCTTATGTTCCAGTCCGAGGGCAAAGGGGCCTGTTTTTTCCTTGCTGTTAATTTTAAAGAGATAAATACAGAGTGAAGAGACCTCCTACCCCCTTGGAAGTCTTTGAGTTTAAAGCCAAACATGTGAAATTTAGCAGTAGCTCTTTTTTATTTATAGGCTGCTCATTGTTTAGCTTAGCATGAGGTTATGCTGTGTGCCTACAAGCGTGGTTAATTAGTAAAGGTCAGCAAGCTTTACAGAACAGTGATGTGTTTTGCTAAAAAATTATTTTCTGAGAAAAAAAATATGTTAGCACCAGCACATAGTGTCCAATATTGAAACATGATTGACTGTAGTCTTGAATAAAAGTTCCCAAATACATATTTTTGTTTGAACAGCCACCTAGGTAGTTTTGGCCCCACTGAATTCACCAGGGCTCAGGTCTGTATTCCCTCCTGACTCTAAAAAAACTCCCTGCAGTTTTATCACCCAGAGCATGAGCTATATTCAACAAGAGATGGTCATCTTTAAGGAAGAAATTCTATTCCCGTAACAGCAGCTCTAAGGAGGACCCAAGTGAGCAGCACTGACCCAAAATAGGCTGTGATATAAAATTGGCTTGAAATTGAGACCCTTCCTAGAACTGTCCAAAGCTTTTTATTCTACCCGCGATGACTGCAGGACTAATAGGACACATGTCCATTAGTCTGCAGGATGTTACTGTAATGAATAATAATGGATTTGACAGCAACCCCGAGGTAACTCAGTGGCTCTGACACTGCTTCCCAGTTCTCCCATATTTGGCTTTCATCCTTCCTGATTTCTGCCTTCTGCCACACACAGAAAATAAAAAATGATTGGGACATTACTTTATGGGAAAAAAAATAATGAAAATTAAACTATGAAATAGATTTCTGTTTAGGGAAGACTTTGCTCAAGGGTCAGGGAAAGGGGCACAGTTACGGTGCCTCCTCGGAGAGCCAAGCTTTTTCCCAAAAGGCTGGGGAAGCGTGTCCACATGCTACAGAAAGAGGTTGGCAACTCCTGTCAATAAAGTTACAGTGATGTTTTAGGCTGAGGTGACCAGATCACAGAACAGTTGAGGTTGGAGATCTCTCCAGGTGTTTCTGGAGGTGTCTAATCCAGCCCTCCACAAAGCTGGACCAGCAGGAACAGCTTGGCCAGGACTGCATCCAGGCAGTGCTTGCATTTCTCCAGGGTTGGATAGTTCACATCCTCTCCTGACAACGTGCTGCTTTGTCCATCCAATTCCACAACAAACAAGTTCTTATTATTTTTAGATGGAATTTCATGTATTTCACCTTGTGCCTGTTGCCTCTTGTCCTGGCACCACTGAGAAGACCCTGCTCCATCTTTACCCCTTTCCATCTATTTTTAGGGAGGACAGAGGCAAGCAAAGTTTCCTCAGAGAAGACAAACATGAAGGTTGGACCTGCGGAGGATTTGTGTGGAAAACCAAAGTTAAGTTTGCTAAAATAGGACTGCTAGCTGTAGTTAGGATCATCTGAGACTCCAGAAGAGCCCCAACCATCATCTTTTATGTCAGAGGAAAGCATCAGAGCTTTCTCCTGGAAGCACTTTTCCCAAGTTTGGATTCACCCCAAAGCTGCTGCAGACAGAGGAGATCCCAGGCTGTGGCTGGGGACAGGAGGCTACTGGCACCCCTCCAAGGGCAGGAGGGTGCTCTTTTCAGCCAGGAAAAGGTGATCTGGGGGAGTGGGTGCTCTCAGGGCCACATGGAACTGCCAACACAGCCTCGAGGATGTGCAGAGGAGAGAGAGCAGAAAGCAGAACTCCCAAGGACTCCTGCCAGAATAGATGGAAACTCTTCCCAGGATGAGGCCATGGAGCAATGGCACAGCTTGATAAGTGCCTGCAGAAGACACCATGAGTGTGAGCAGTGGTGTAAGAGGGGAGCCAGGATCTCTTTGAGGGTACCAGAGAGCTGCAAATATCTGGCCAGGCAGAGCTCAGAGCAAATGCCTGCTTGCAGAGTGTCCTGCTGCCTCCAGAGAGTGCCAGTGACTCCATCCATCCATCATTTCCTGAGCTCTGCAGGATGAAGGGATGTTCCTACTGAAGGGACTGGACCAGCCGGGTGCTGCTTACTTATGTGCTTTGATCCTTTTGTACAAGGTGCCTGCTTGAGAAGGAAGAAAGGGACCCAGGAAACCAAATTTTTATGAGTTTTGCATGGAGCTTTGTGTTCAGGCTGGCAGTCCTAATCATGCTGCATTTTCATTTCACTGAGAAGAAAAACATTTGGTTCTGAGATAGCTCTGAGTAGCACTTTTTCTCCTGGGTGGTTGTTTTCTCTTTGGCATGGGGGGAAGTGCTGCACTCTCAAGTGGCATGCCGTGTGATAAACATAGATTGGAGCTCCGTATGTTATAGAAAACGTCTCCTCAGCTAGGACACACAGAGAGCACAGCGTGCAGCTCCTGCTAGACCGCAGGCAGAAATGCTCATTTGAGTCATCACAACATCCAACTTTGAGCAAAGGCTGGGGTTGCTGGTCCCCAGCTGAAGCACAGGGACCCTCTCTCCCTGAAACAAGGGACACCCTCCCAGGTGCCTTGTGTCTCCAGATCCAGCTTCTTAGCAGCTTCCCTTTGAAGAACAGCTGGAGCTCAGGGCTCTGGGTCAGGCACCTGGCTTTGAACTGTGTTTCTTTGGGATCCCTGAGTGCCACAAGTGTGAGCAAACTGGCTGCAGAACCTGGGAATTAACTGGATTTGAATCACTTTGATTTCCATGATGGGAAAAGATTTCTGAGCTGCACCCATTTTTATGCAGCTTTTGAAAATTAAATAAGGAAAAAAAAATTAAGTGTGAATTTGGCCTTGTTCAGCTTCTTCATTTGAGTCAAATTCCACGTCAATTGTAGTCGCAAAATATCTTTTCCCTCCACCTCTATTAAAGGCTGACTGTACAAATAAATTCTAAAAATATTTGATATTTTCACATCAATTGTTTAACTTTTGCATTAACAGTCCAAACCCGTGGAGCAGCATCACTCTCTGGTACAACCACTCACCCCCTGCCATTTCAATCTGTTTTCTGGAGATGGAGACCACAGGTCCTTTGAAAACACCCAGCAGACTGCAACATCCTCAAAGTTCACATAGGTTCGAGATGGCTGTTCTTGTCCTCTGGGGACAGAAACAAAGCACGAAATGTGCCAGCAGGGATGTACCAGAGTAGATCTGTACCAGAAAATATGTTGCTTGCTTCTATGACAACACTGGAGACATGAGAGAAATAAGACACTGCACATCCCACACATTAAAGAGCTGAAGCTGCCTGCAATCCTGCAGTGACCATAAAGCCCTCTCATCAATTAATATTCATGTTTATTTGCATGCTTGCATGACTCAGGTATCTTGGTGCATGGCCTCTGAGTCTGACATCTCCCTCCAAGACCCTCAACAGCAAGTCTTGAGTTGACTGTAGCTGTGGTGTCTCTGATCCAAATTTTAGGAGCCCTGAGGTGAAGGGAGCCTGTGAGGAATGAGCTGGTGGCAGCCCTGTCTTCTGCTTTCCTGATTATAACCGGGTAGAAGACAACCTCCCACTCTGCAACCAAGATTATCTGTCAATGGTCTGTTACTTCAGAATTTAAGTACTATCTCTACCAAGGGTGGTCCTAAAAGAAGGTCCAAGTGCTGAACATCCCCACCTGGAATTCAGGGTCAGGAGTTTGGGGGCTTTTCTTTTTCCCCCTTCCCCAGGGTGCTTGGAAGATAAAATGGCTTGCTTGAACCTCATGAGCTGTAGAGCAGCATGAAAGTGAGGACAACCCATGGAAAGCTTTCTGGGCCTGCCTTTGTGCAGGGCAGAGAGTTTTGGGTCCCAGTGAAGAGTGGTCAGGGCAGTCACAGCCCATTAATGTCCCCAGTCCCACCTGCAGAGAAATGAGGGAATGATAACTCCAGAAGAGATTTCAGGTCTAAATGGAGCCCTAACCTGCACCCCACTCCCACAATGCACTCCCAGAGTGCCAGTAGGGATTAAGAATGGATTCTCACAAGTAGGAAACACTGTGCTCTCCTAACTGGGACCTGTCTTGTTAGTTCAAGGGACCAGGAGCTGCCTGCAGCCTGGAAGGAGGCTGCGAGTGAGGGGCTTACTTGGGCTGACTCCTCATCCCCTCTGCAGCTGCCCTCCAGGAGCTCCCAAGATGGGGAGGTTTGAAGGTGACATGCTTAACCAGCTCTCTGCTTAGTCAGGGTTACAAGTGGAGGGTTAGTTTGCTGTCATTGTATACCTTCTCCTTAGTTCTCTGCTTCTAACTTCACTTGAGCCAGTGCGAGCAGGGGGAGAATTTTCCTGAATAATGTCAGCTTGTAACTATGAGCTTGGCATCTGGTGGATCAGAGGCTGAAATAATTTGTGCTGCTGTCTGCACAAGGCTGGGAGTGATGCAGAGGAGGCAGCTTTAATTAAAACCAGCAGCCATAGATCATGAAGCAGCCTTATCAATTTGCAGGGCTCTGGAGAGTGCCGGGCAGTGGGGATGGAGATGGCAGGACCTGGAATAACAGCTGGGCGAGGAGCAGAGATAGCTGGGGCAAAGCAAAGCTATCAGCCCTGATTCTGGCCTTCTCTCCCCAGACAGAGAGCCCTAAACCCACCTACTCCACCATGTGTGGCAGGGGTGAGCCCAGGCTCCCAGGAACACGCTGAGGGGCTGCTCTGTCCTGCTGACCATCGTGTGTGGTCAAGGCTTTGGGTAGGGGACATCCTGGGGACCCATCACCCCCACCCAGTGCCTTATGTAAGTCTGAAACTCCTCTAGACTCCTGTTGCTAAACCAGTGAATGGCCTCAGGTATTTGATGTGGGGCAGCAGTGGAGATGAAAAACATTTTGCATATGTATAAAAAAAATTTACATCCCATCCCTGGAAATGTTCAAAGGTCAGGTTGGACAGGGCTTGGAGCAACCAGATAATGGAAGATGTCCCTGCCCATGCCAGGGAGTGGAACGAGATGATCTTTAAGGTCCCTTCCAACCCAAACCAGTCTGTGATCCTATAATTATATGCATAAAAAATGCATTAAGAAAATCTTGTTTAAAAAATCTTTATGCAGCACTGCATACAAAAAAAAAAATCCTCTGTGCTGATTGTGCTGGAGAGAATGTCCAATAGTGCAAGCCAATATCTATAAATCCCTGTTCTAAAAGGTGAAGCAGCACATTTAAAGTGAAGTCTTTGGCTTTGTGCTCCAGGTTACGGCAGGCTGAAGGTCTGTATCCTGCCCCTGGCTGCGGATTTGCATCGCCAGGTTCTGATCTAGTGCTCAGCAGAGCTCAAACTGGGAATATGCCTTTGCTTTTCATTAGAGGTTTGGATTTGCTGAAAGCAGCTCGATGTATTATTCATGAGCATCTCCTGTGGAAGTCGCAGACCAGTTTTCCTGGACTGCATTCAATGGAACAGATTTCCATGGAGCACGGCAATGGGGTTGAAAGTCTTGTGTGAAACTTCTGTCAGCTACGCACAGAGAAACTCATGAACATCCCAAAGACTACAGAATACTGAGTTTGCTGCCTTTAGGAATTTGAAAATTACAAGTCAGGTCTCAGTCTTTTTTTTTTTTTCTTTCTTTTTAATACAAAGAAACCTCATGGTCTTTATTTGCTTACTGGTGTGTAAACATTGAGTTCTTGTTCTCACTCAGGCCCTCATAGTTGTGGAAATAAATCTATTTTTAAATGAAAAGCCAGATTCTTTAGCAATAGCAACTCTAAAGAAGCTGACTGCATGTTTCATAACTCTCCTGGTGTGAACTGAACACTCCTGCAGGTTATTGCTGCCACCTGAGGTGGATCTGCTCCATCTGGACTTGTGTGGAGTGCAGGTTGTCACCTCTGAGCTTAGGAACTGATAGCTGGTTTTAAAAATCTCCTAAACTGAGCCATCCCAACCAAGCAAAGCACATGAGGGAAGAGCTTCAATCTGTGGATTTCATTAAGTGTTCAAGGCCAGGCTGGACAGGGCATGGAGCAACCTGGGATAGTGGAAGGTTTCCCTGCCCATGTTGGGGTGGAACTGAAGGAATTTTAAGGTTCCTTCCAACCCAAACCATTCTGAAATCTCTGATTCTATGCGTATTCCCAAATAATGGCTATGAAAAAGGAACTTTCTTGGCTCCTCCTTGTCCAGAAGGAGCTGGAGCCTGCACAGTCTGTGCTGGCAGCAGGGGCAGAGAAGCTGGCAAAGCATAGAGGTGCCCTCTGCTCTTGCTTTGGGATGACACAAAGAGATAATTTTACTCTTAGGTCTGAACTGCTGCCAAGTTTTATTTTATATATATAAAGATATAAATATATATATATAAAGGAAGGCAGGCATAGGAAAGTTATGGGTACATTTTAGCCATGTGAATTATGCTGCATCTGTTTCCATTCACTCTTCCTTCCTCCAGTTGCCAACTCTGACTCCTTGGACTGATCCCATCGCTCTGCCTGGGGAATGGTGGCAAGTGCAGCAAGCACCCAGGGACGGTGTTTTGCTCAGATGTTGAGGTGTTGGATCAGCTGCAGTAGGGAAAAGCAGGCACACACAGAGGACTCAAAACTTCAGATGTATTCAAGTTTCATAACAGAAACCAACAGTTATCCAGCATGTGTCCTTCCCCCTAGGAAAACAACACAAGCAAAACAAGTCTTTCAAAAGTCACCCATTTCTGTGAAATGCTGCCCTTATATGTCCTTCATGGTGGAAACTTTGGGGTTGCAAAGTGGCATCTGAAGAAGGTATGTAGCACTTGTCTAGATGTGATGTTGGAGCAAGTTCATCAGCTGACACAGCTGCATTTAACCATCCAACACTTTACCTGTTTTAATATGAATCTCACTTGCTGAGAATTTTATTTCAGAGCTGATCTGTTGAAACCAAGTTCCTGTTTATGAGGAAATGGTGCATCTCCAAACCAAACTGGGCTGTGCTTCCTCCCATGCTCACCTGGGCTTGTAGGGCAGTGTCTGAGGCTCAGGTTGCACTGAAAACATTCAGCACAGCTCTGCTGACAACCTTTTTACCTCAGCAGTTAATCTCTCCTGCTGGCAACCGTTACTGTTTATCCATCCAAACTGAATGTCCCTTCCTGGAGCACGTCCCTGCCAGGAGAACCTGGTGGGATGGAGGCAGCTGACTCTGATAAACTGAGTTACAGCTAAACCTCTGCTGCAGGAGACCTGAAACACCCAGTGCCACAGTCATGTCATCAAAGACCAGGAGCTGCCTCTACTTTCTCCCAGAGGGAAAGCTTCCCAGCATTCAGTTGTGGTGCTCCTCAGTGCTGAAATACCTTTAGGAAGAGGATCAGGCTGTGGGGATCAGCTGTGCCATCTCGTTCAGAGCTGCCCTGAGTGTTGCAACTCAGGGCTTGTAAAAACTCAGTGGCAGGAGGTTCCTCCTCTCACAAATTCCTAAAGCATTTGGGGAGGATTGAGCCTTGCTGGGCTGTGAGGTTCTAAGGAGCTGGGCCAAGGAGAGTGGAATTAGAGCCTGTGGGAAGCTTTCATCTAGAAAGCCAAGCTCTGACTCAAGCAGCTGACTGACTTTGTACAGTGGCCTCCCATTGCTGCCGAGTGTGGGTGTTCACAGTGGCTGGAAATGCTCCCTGGCATAGGAGGTGTTCCCATCCTGTCAGGGGAGACAAAGAAAGAACATGGAAGGGAGGTAAAATAATGGATGCTCTGTTAGCCTGTCCTAAAGTGTGAAAAAGCTTAGAATAAAATTGCATGATTTTTTTTGAGAGCTCAGGAGATTGCAGAGGGCACATCTGATTGTACCATCTGGGATGAGAGCTCTCCCAGCTCTCATTTGGTGCTGTGGAGGTTGGACTGCTGGATACCAGAGAATTTAGCTGCTGCCATGTCACAGCAGGCTGAGTCATTGACTGTTGAGTATTAAAAATGCTCTGCTTTTCCTCATGGCCTCTGCTCCTGGGCTGCTTCACAGGTGTCCTCAGGTGTCGGCCTTCAGGGTGAGCAGGGATGCAGACCCTTGGGCTCTCTCCAGCATGAAGTCACAGATTTCTCACTCAGAGGTGGGTTTGGCTTTTGTTCTCTGGGTTTTTCGGGAGTTTTTATTTGTTTATTTTACCTTAGCAAAGGAGTCAAACATCTTGTTCCTTAAAGAAAACAAGCTCTTCAAGAAGATGGCAATCCTTTGGAAGGTTTCAGATGTGCTGAGGTTCCGTGCTCATTTCTGATGGCCCATCTGGCCTGAGACTCCTTGCTCAAGCATCAACAGGATTGGCTTTTATGCAACTTGCCAAAAAGAGTAATTTTGGTACTACTCAAGAGAGTAGGTTTTTTTTCTCTCAGCACCTGTACAACACCAAGTCTTTTGGGGCACCTAGAAGGGATCTTTGTTTCCTAAAACAGGAGAGCTCTGAGCTCTGATGGTAAACAAGTGAGAGTGCTTTTATTCAGGCTTTTAAAATATCTACAAAACTCTAGGTTTGGTGTGCAAAGTTTTCTGTGTACATATATTTTTATTGTCTCCTTGCAATCTCTTTCTGCCTTTGACCTTTGAAGGATGGTAAAATGAATCTGTTTATAAGAGTGCTGAGCCAGTGTGGAGACACCTGGGTTTTCTTGCCTCTTCTTTTTTTTTTAGGGACCTTCAGCAAGTTGCTTAGTTTCTTTTGACCTTCCATTCTTCCCTGGCTTAAACACTTGGGGAACTTAAGAAAAATGTGCTGTAAGAGACTCAATAGTACTGTAACTTGTGAATGACAAATGAGAATTACTTAGAGATAAAAGATTATTAACATAGTGGGAATATCTCCTGGAAACTTAATGCAGGCTATCAAATGTACAGTATATTTGAAATGTTCATAAAATCAGATTTTTATTCTTGCAGAACTTTTAAATGGCTCCTAAGATTGATGAATACTGGCTGTCTGCGTATGGGGGTGCATGGAGACTTGCCTGGAATTTATTTAAATTTCCTTGGAGATCATGTGACTTTCTTGAGGCCAAAAGTCCCGAACCAAATATTTCTTGTGATAATCAGCACGTTTGCCTTGGTGCATTTGTGACAGATGCACGCATGCTATTTTTCTGCTAAAGAAGAGTAGGGCAAAGCAGTGATATCACTCTCCAATAAAGGGTGTGGGTAAGAGGCTGGGAAGGGCAGAGGACAGCCTGTCCTGCTCTTGGACGGGGCTCACATAGCCTGGTGACACAATTATAAATGTCCCAACAGGTCTGCCCAGGCTGCTGGGTTTGCTCACTGTAAACAAGTCTCCAAACTCATGTCACATGAGCTTGGGTGTCCTGTAAGCAGATCTCTCACTCTGGGAAATGGAACGTGTCCCAGGACCCACAGTAACACAGTGCTGCTTGCAGGGGGACACTGAGGGGACAAGGACCCCAGACCTGATGAGGCCGGTCCAAAACTAAATTTTAAGGAAAACCAAAAGAGGGTTTTCAGACGCAGTTACAAAAAGAGTTGTTTCCCGTGTTTGCTGTGAGCGGAGGCAGGAGGACACCCTCACACGCTGAGCATTCATTCCCGGGGCTTTGCTGGTGTTAGAGATGGGTGATATGTTGATTGGCGATGTGTTGACTGGCTGTTTCAATTAAGAGATGAGTATTTCGTATATGTTAAGAGAAGTTTTATTGGTGTCATTGTTTGTTGTTTGGACATCCTCTGTCCCCCCCCATAGCCCCTTCCCTCCCCTTCTGTACTGTCATGCACAGCCTCGGCTGTGGGGAAGGCTTGTTGCTGGGGGTGTGGCATGACAACATCTGACCTCCAATCAAGTTGCGAGAAAGCAATTTCCACCAATAGAGAGCAAAGAAGAAGTTGACTGACAGATTTTGGGAGGGGCCAGTTTGGCTGATGCAACACCAGGGGTATAAAAGGTCGGACAGCCATTTTGTGAACGAGCATGTGGCGGATGGTCACGAAGCTGCCAGCACTGTTGTTTTTCCTTATTCAGTCTTTTGTGGTATTTTGTTAAGGTTTAATAAACCTTTAAAATTTTTAAAAGTGAGGGTCATCTCTCAGACTGGTGTAGCAATGGGAGACACCCAGGGGCACCCTCAGCCTGGAGGGCCCAGATCACTGCAGGAAGGGCTCAGCCCATGCTTGTGCAGTGGAATGCTGTCCTACCTCAGTCGGGTGTGAAGCCACGCCGGGGGTCTCATCTGCACAGCCCCAGAGAGATGCAAAATGGGGGGGGCCACTCATCACCTCAGCTGCCAAAACTGGGGGAGAAGAGACATATACAAGTGCTAAAGATGCCAGTCAGACCTCCAAATAAATTGTCTTCAGTGGCTGGGAGAAGCACCACTACTTAGCAATACATGGGAAACTGTGTGGGTGTCAACAGAGACTTCAAGCAGCCCATTGAGGCTGACGTTTTATTCCTGGTGGAATTTGTTCATTTATTATTTCCCCAGCAGACATTTGGAGTAAGGTTCCTGCTTGTTCAGAAGCTCCCAGTGAGGTTTTTAATGTCAGTATTGATTAGGAACATGGAGGGTGGATTTTACAAAGAGGTGCTCTAATGTGGTATGCTCTGAATAATTATTTCCTACCTGTGGTCAAACAAAACATTAAAGCAACACATTACTAAAATCTCCATATGAACACAGTGCCTAACTACATTTTTTTCAGATGAATGCTAAATGACAAAGATATCTTTTCATGGATCAGAATTCATTGCTATTGCCTTATTTTATTCAAACTTATCAATACCTGTCTTGTGGTCTGTTACTTTCTGTGCAAAAATGATCCCTTCTGGTGCCAAATTCTCTTTTGCAAGGACCATAAACAGCAAATCATCCTCTGGGTGTTTAGTTCACGAACGTTTGAAATTTTCAGCTGAGAAAAGGAAATGGATTCGAAAACCCTCTGAAAACTGGATGAGTCTACTGGCATCAGTCAGCTCTCGAGTTGATAAATCAAAGCTTTGCCAGCTAAAGCGTCTCATCAGGAGTGCCAGTAAGTAAGGTACGAGGTTGTTCTTTGTCAGAGCCTTGATGTATGTGTGTGGCAGGAATGAGCAGCTGGCTTTGGACTTGTTAGGCATCAGAAAACCCCTCTGGAGAGCAAGATCCATCTGTTTTCCCAATCTCTGCCTGGGTTCTGTGCTTGGTTATGTGACTTCCCCTTGAGAACATTTCCTCTGAATATTGTTCATAAATATTTCCAAGAAACCAACAAACTATTGTTTGGTTTCTGTCTTTATTTTGTTCTTCTTTTTCTATTTTAATTTTTTTTTTCTGGATAGCCTTTCAGCAGGGAAACATTACTGTTGTGGGTCTTTTCAGCAGGTTGGGGAGGGAGGGGTTGTTGTTCCTGGGTTTGGGCAGTTTGTTTGGATGGCTGTTGACTTTGTTGTTGTTGTCTTTCCCCTCCATTTCTGACAGTCTGGGGAAGTAGGTGGCTCCCTGTATTGTTTTTTTGGCCATTTGTGAATTATTTACACAGGCAGGCTTTTCTAGGGGTGAGGTTTTCTTTGCGTTTTGCTGTTTGCTTGTAGGGTTTGTTATGTCTTGGGGCACTTTTTGTTGTTGTTCAGCTTTTGTTACGCTGAAGTTCAGTTTGCTCTTTGTAACTTCCAAGTGGCTGCTGTGGCTGAGAGCTTCTGTAGCTGTTTCTTGGCAGCCTGACTTACAACCTAAAAGTGCTTTTCCCTTCGTTCCCAGGCTGCCCACTGCTCAGGGAGAGTGCAGGGCCAGGATCGGGGCTTTGGTGATCCTTGTGGGTCCCTTCCAACGCTGGATATTCTGTGACTGAATCTGTGGATGAGGGAAAGCAGTGGATGCCACTTGCCTTGTCTTTAGTCAGGCTTTGATGCAGTGTTTTCTCGATTTTCTTGTATCCAGTTTGGGGTGTTACTGCCTGGATGGGTGGACAACTAAAAGTGTGGGAAAACTTCCCAGATCGTGGGGTCAGAGCAGTGATCAGTGGTGTGTGCTCTGTCTGGAGGATCTTATAAGTGATAACCTTAAATCTTATACTCGGGGATTTCCCCAGGCCCTGTCCTGCTTCTGCTTTGGGAAGGAGGGTGATCTGACTTTGAAGAAAGTGCTTTGGGAAGGATGAGAAGTGAATCCACTGTCAGGTCATCCAGGACTTCAGTTGGGCCTATTCCTTGATTTTCAGGCTTAGATAAACTTTTTGCATTGCTCTACAGTACCCAAATAACCCCACTGAGGTTTATTTCCTCCAGTATTGATCCTATAAAACATTAAAAAAATCCCCAACCAAACAAAAAAACCCACCGCCCTCAAATCACAAACAAACAAAACCACACATGCACACAAAACCCAAAAAATCCAAGGAAACCACAGTCACAAAACCCCCAAACACACAAAAAACACTCCAAATAATCCCAAATGCATTTATTCATTTGCTTTACTGCTCTACAGGTCACACTGGGTATTTTATCCTCTGCCTTAGCCAATTACCAAAAAAGGCCAGCCCCCAAAATGCGTTTTATTCCTAAGGCATCCGTTCAAATAGGTTTCTTCCTTGTCTCTCTGCCTGCCCTCCTGAATGTAATTGGGCATCTAGTATAACAGGTCAGCTTTAAATGATTCAACAAAATTTATGACTGTTTGCACAAATAGCGAAAACTTGAATTTTTCTGTATTTTTAGTTGAACAAAATTAAAATTTAGCAGCTAAAATATTAGGTTGAGGTGGTTTTTCTCATTTCTTTTCATTACTCCTAAATTCCCTGAGAGTTACGAGATGGAGGGTGCTTCCTCCTGCCTTGCTTTCTTCCTCTCATCCACCCTGAAGGTTGGTAGGTGAACATCTGGGAGGTGAAGATCTGGACTAGCAACAGAGGAGGGCTCCTGCAGGCCTGAAAAAGGCAATACCACCTCTCTTGCTATGCCTTCCTACTTGAACTTCCAAGTGCAGGAAAACTGGTCCCAGCCTTCTCACCAACCCTCTGACTTGGGAGCACCAGGATTTTTTTAAACCCAAGCTGCTCTGAAGCTGTTTCATCAGCTCTGCCGCAGTTCCCCACTGAACTCTCCTGCCAGGTGGGGCCTGTTTGGAGAAGTGGCCATGGATTCACATGCATCAGACCTGGACCCCCTTTCCCCCTTTTCCTGGGCTCCTTTCCTTACCCACACTGAAATCTCCCAGCTGAGAAGAAACTTTGACTTTTCATTCCTTTGGCATTTATCAATTCTCTTTTTCTGCAGCCCTAAAAAAGTAAAAATGAGCAGGCAGATACTTCAACACCTTCATTAAAAGATGTAGAAATATTATAAGCTGATTTCACTCCTGTCTGCTTAAAGGGAAAGAAATAGCCTGCGGTATAAATAATGCAATTAAAAATAGTAGCAATTAGAGTGTCTCAAGAATGAAACAGGAGCTTGCTGTGAGGTAGAGCTGCTTTCCCTTTTGCCTGTGCTTCTAATTCCAAACTCTTTGACGTCGGGATCTAATCTTAACAGCTGATGCTCAACTTCTGGTTTTGCCACGCATGTTAAATGTCATTATGTAAACTCAGTCTTGCCTCAGACCTTGGTGCCTGTCAGTGGTCCCAGGATAGCCACACCTGGAAACCCCTGCACGCTTTTTGCATGGATCAGCTTCATTTTTTCATGGACAAAGGAAAAAGATGCCTTCTGGGGTGAACCTGGGGCTCCTGCTCTCTCATGGGCTGCTTGGAAAAGCGATATTTGGTGCAAGCCGAGATCTCAGCACCACCAAAGATCAAACAGTCCCTGTGATGGCCCTGTTTCATAGAATCCTGCAATGGCTTGGCTTGGAAGGGACCTTAAAGATCATTTTAATTCCAACCCCTGCCATGGGCAGGGACGCTTTCCGCTAGACCAGAGCTATTTCAGTTGAGCTAATTGGTCTAGGACAGACCAGGAGCCTCTGGATCCCCAGCTGCAATTCTGCAGCATCCTTGAGGCTGTTTTGAACTCTGAGACACTTCAGTGAATGCAAATACTTTTCAAATGAATTCCCCAATCCAGATACCCACCTGCAACCCAGTTGCACAAGGCTGGCAGTCGTGGCTGACCCAGTGTTTGCCCGCCACTACCTCCATGTTGTGCTTTTCCAGTTGATATTTCAGAGCTTCCAACACAGAGGTCACCACAAAGGATGTATTTCCTTTAATCCTTCTCATGCTGTGCTTCTGGAGCCAGCTGCTCCTCCTGCACCAGTCCCTGTCCCAAGGTGAAGACATCAGGATGGGTAGAAGTGACAGTAAATGGAGATTTCAAGTCCCTGTGTTGCTCAGCATCCAATCCCTTGTGTCCACAGCTGCCTTCAGTCAGAAAAACAGAATGCTTAAAACCAGCACATTTTTTTCCCTCCTCTCCATTCTTTTTGACATATCCTAGTTGTATACCTAGTCTATTTTTGACACTCTTAGTAAAACCTAGAAGGTTAAAGGCTGGGCAGAGAGGCAGCAGCAGCAAGGTTCTGTTTCAAGGAGTGCTTTCCATTTGGGGATCAAAGCTCTGTGCAAAGCATGGAGGTGCCCTGAATTTTTTAGGCACTGTCTCCCATCTGCAGTAAGGAATTCCATTGGCACAAAGCAGCATCATATCCTCCTGACACATCACGTCCCCTCCACAGCAGTCTTGAGCATGACAAAGAACTGCTGTTACCAGACTTGTGTCTAGACACTATTGGCTTTTTGTCATTAGTTGTTATACATTCAG
This sequence comes from Cyanoderma ruficeps, assembly GCA_008694505.1. Lineage (NCBI taxonomy): Eukaryota > Metazoa > Chordata > Aves > Passeriformes > Timaliidae > Cyanoderma > Cyanoderma ruficeps. The sequence goes on from VZDJ01001247.1 coordinate 2,334,199, forward strand.
ATCCTTTCTAAGAATAACAGCATTGGATGTGTTCCTCGGGCCGTGTGTGGATGGCCCTGGACATGTGCATTACTCTGCACACAAGTGGGTGGATGAATAGGACCTGCACAGCCTGGATCCCTCTCCACCTGGGAAAACCCTGCATGGATGCACTCACCTGGGAGCAGTGGAGATGGAGTTTTACAGGGATTAGGCATTGGAGTGTTGCTGGCCTCACAAAGAGCTATTTCAGCATTCTTATCCCCTATGCTGCAGGCACGGATGCTGACTCAACCCTCTGAGCAGCCCTTGTGTCCCTGTCTGTTATCATCATCTCTTAGTTTTTGCTGTAACATCTCTGTTTGTCCCCAGTGAGATGGCAATTTCCTTGGGGCAGGGAGCACAACTTAAACAGAGGAGTTCAATTATCCCAAACCTCTTTCCACTGCTCTCACAGGGATTTTGTCTTCCATCCCTCCTGTTTGGACGAAGCCATGGCTCAGAGAAATGGCTCTACCAAGAGACACCCTGTGTCTGGGCTGGAGACAGTGCTTGCAGAACTCTGAGGTTCTCCTCACTGCTGAGAGACCTGCAGGGATGTCCTGCACCCTCTTGGAAGGAGGAGTGGATGGTGGATGGAGAGGACACAACAGCAAACAGGTACCACAGTGCTCCTGGCTGCCAGCAGAGCTGAGGGGGGCTGTCAGCACACCTTGGCCAGCAGGTCTGTGTGGGTATTGACAATGTTCCTTCTGTGCCCATGGGGAACAAACACAACCTTAGTGCTCCTGTTGTCCCTGGCTGTCCTTATTTCTGCTCGCGGGTGGCTGCTCTTGGCAAACACACACACAGGCAGCAGGTCCCCCAGGCTGGGTCACACAGGATGGTCACAAGCACAGGAGTGACCCTGAGCGGAGACGTCTGTCCTGGCTGCTGCGGGCATTGGGAATGAGGTTGTTCCCAGGGCTGCGTCCTGGCGGGGGCGACAGCAGACAGCGCAAAGCCTCTGCCCGGAGCCAGCCCCAAGGCACCACATCCTGATCCTGCCGGACAGACCCAGCTAAACCAGAACTTCTGGGCATGTCAGTGCTTCCTTCAGCCAGATCCTTTCTGACGTGAGCCCTGGCCCTTCTCCGGCCCTCCTGGTGACTTCACTCACAGCCTTGGTGCTATCATAAGGTGCAGATGCTTGTCTAAATGCTTAGATGAAGCGTTTACATCTTTTGTTGTTTTGTTCTCTAGAGAGTTTTAACTGGCCACGCAGCGGGATGTTTTCCTGCTGTAGGTCAAAATGCAATTGGGAAGAACTGGATTTTTTATTTAAGGCAGGGACCTGCCTCCTGCGTGGCATCGAATCAGCAAGTATGGAAAAGCAGCATCCGTCTGAGGTGTGAGAGGAGCCCAGAAAAAGGGACCCAACCCTTGATGCTAACACCCATCTGCTTTTCACCGGATGTCTCCTTCATCTCCACTCGGCAACCTGGGAAGGGCAGAACTGCCCCAAACACAGCTTTTACTCATGCTGTCACAGCCCCCACGTCTCCCTGCTCCAAGAGCACTTAGACTGTTTTCCCCAGCTCTTTGCAATTCCCATGCTCTGTGTGCTTCTCCTCCAGGCCTTTAGCTGAAAGCACAGCAACATCTCCTGGAGCCGGGTGGCTACTGCAACTTCAGTTGTCAAAGTGCCACCAGCAAATCCCCACGAGCTCCCTCAATCCGGGAAACTCTGGGTTTGTTCTCATCGTGCAGGTGCCGGGGATTCCTCAGGGGTGGTGTGTGTGTCCTGCACCTTTCCTCACCTTTGTGAGGAGAAGGAAGGACCCGCTCTTGGAAACTGCTTATTCATTGTTCAGGTGTCCCTCAGGGAAGTTTATCACACCTGATGAGGCAGACACCAGGTTGTGTGGAGCATTTAGAGGGAAGCCAGGGAAAAGGAACTGGATTGGTGGCACCAGACTAAGGGATACAGGAGGTATTCATCCCATCAACAAGAGGTGTCAAATGGCTGGATTTTACTATCCAACAAATGGTCTCCTGTAAAGAAAAGCAACTGGGGATGTTTGCTGTGGGTACCCCTGGCCCAAGGATAAGGAAATTAGAAGAAGGAGCCACCAAACAAGGTTCTCTGCATGGAAATAAGGCAAAGTGCTGTCCTTGCTGACCTCCTCTATTAAAAGAGGCAAATACAGAAGGGCAGTGATTGGCACCTCAGAGGAAACACAGCGGCAGGGGGGCCAGGTAGGATTTGTGTCTCAAGTGCACCTTCCCTGTTTGCAGTGACCTCACGTCCTGATGCCACCTCGGGGAACACAACCTCCAGGGGCAGAGCCTACGTGGATACCAACCCAAGCCCACCTGCACCTTCCCTCCCTCCCCTTTCTTGCATAAAAAGGTGGAAAATATTGGAAGCAAACAGTTGCTCCCATGGCTTAGAGGGAACAGGAAGGATAGCAAGGGTGGACATGAATGTAGATTTCTTGTCTGGTGCTGTGAAAAGTCACTGCTTGTACTACAAGCCTGGCAGCATCAGCAGCCAAATTATTTGTTTAATTATAACTGCTGTCCTTGACGCATCTTGATTTGCTAATTAGTATTTTAAGTGCTTGTGAAATAGTTTGGATGTATTCCTTCAGCTTTCAGACACGTCTCTATCGCCATTACTATTCCTTCCTCCTGCCCTGTGCCATCACCTAAATAACATCATTTCTGCTTCCAGACAGGCTGAATTTTCTAAAGCAGGAGGGAAACACAAACTTCTTTGCTTATTCATGCGCAGGGAGCTCTTATTTGCATGAGAAGAGATGAGGCTGTGGAGCAGCACGCCCTAAAATCTGGGGAGAAGGGAATCTATGCTCCAGGCAGGGAATAATGAGGCACAAACATGGATAAACTGATTTTTCTGCTGTTGTTCTGCAGCATTTCTGGGTGTTTATATCCTGTTTTCACCACTCAAACCACTCCACTCAGCTGATCCGTGGCAGTGGTGGGCTGGGAGCAGCAGTGGCAATCCCGGTGGTATTGCAGGGGGCGATTGCTTTGGTGGCACACACAGGCGATGCAGAGGGCACGTCCTACATGACTGGATTCCAAAAACAGGCACAGGTTTCTGAATGGACACCACGGCTGCAGTGTCAGACTGCTAAATTGGGTTCAGCAGGAATGCTGGCAGGCGTGGACAAAGGTGCAGCCATAGAGGCACTTGTAGGATCTGGACATTAGCTGAGACATTTGTTAAATTGCCCCCACAAGCAGATGAACTTTGAATTACCCTTACAGGGAACCTCAAATTATGTGCGCTTTTTTTTTTTTAATGTAATATCTGGCAACTGTACAAAGGACCAAAAAAATCCCTTATTTCACAGATCTCCTCTTAGTTTTTGGAATGTTTTTTTCTGTGAGTATGAAGATAGGAACTATTAAAAACCATTTTCAGCAGTTCTCAAAGCACACAGTCATACCAGCTGCTATTTATGAATGATGTTTGGGAGGTTCTGTCAATAGAAGAACAAATGGATTTTTGTACATGCACAATTCTGGATATTTAGCACACAGAGGCACTTCCCAAATGTTTTGTGAGAACAAAAAGCCCTTTCCCTGGCTGTTTACAGATGACTTGCAAAGAATAAGTGAAAGGTTCAAGCGTGGCTGAACTGAGCAGCTGCTGAGAATTCAGATAAATGGTTTCCAGCCCTGTTCTTCCACAAGCTCTGCTTTGGAGGCTGCAGAAACGAGACACGTTGCAGGGTAATGCTGTCCATCACATCAGGGGTTAGAAGGAAATCTTGTCTCACTTCCATTCTCCCCACCTGCTCTTTGGAAGCTTATTCTTTAAGCATTATCACTGCTGAAAACTTTTTAATGTTTAAGTTCCAGCCATGATCTCATGGGCTTTGATGAGCTTTTTGGAACTGAAAGAAGCTTGTGTGAACAAGGAAATGAAGACCATCCCTTGCAGCTGGATGCCACATGCCCTGGGATGTGTCCATCTTTACAATGAAAAATGCACACATCATCACCTTTGGTTTCCACAGCACTGACCTGAACTTGGCTTCAGTGGGGCAAAGTCTGGCTTTCCAAATTTCCAAGGCTCTCTTCTGTATCTTTTGGAGTGATGAAGTGCTGAGATGAAGAACACAGGATTTCTTTCAAAGCCAAGTTGGCCCCCAATTCCTGTGTTGCCAATGTCTGCATCCAAAAAAAGCTGAAAATAAAGTCACCTGTAAGGTATCCTCTGCATCCCCCATCACCAGAGCTAATAAGATAATCCCTCATTAGGCCATTCAAGGCCATAAAAATAGGTCAAGTCACAGGAATATTTTGCTTCAGTATAAGCAGTGGGTTTTTGTAAGCTTGTTTTACTTCTCCTTGTTTGTTCATGAATTGGGAATCTCTCACATATATGCTGAATCCTATACAGCAGCTGTTTAGGACATTTCTTTCTTTGTAAGTGGGGTTACTGAGCCTGCAGGAATACTTGGCTCAGACTTTACAAGAGGCAAACTGAGGCCTCAAAGGCTATTTAAACCAAAACATAATCAAAGTAAAAATGCCCCTCTTAGGAAGATGTTTCTGCACAGCTGGCATAGAGCAGTGGTGCAACAGAGCTTTCACAGGGCTCGTTAGACTGGACCTGCCTCTCTGTTGTGCTTGAAACTTGTGGAGAGAATGTCTTCCCACCTCTGAAAAACAGGTTTCAGCCAGGGCATCCTGAGGAGAGGCTGAACCAGCTGGGACTGCTTTGTCTAACACATTGTGCATTGTTCTAGAACATGGAATAAATATCTTCACTGTCAGATGTAAGACATCCTTTAATTTTTCATGGTGACTTGCTCTGGAGTGTCAGAGTTTCTACTGAAATATCCACTAGAAAAGAGAAAGGATGAGTGGTGCTTGTGCTCCACTGCCCTGACACAACAAGGGAATGGAATAACAAAAAATCTTAAATTTACATCCCTTCTGCAAGGGGCACTAAGATGGCTTGCTCTGCATCAGCTCCTACCTTCACCCATGAATTTCCTAGGCTACAGAAGTTGATTAAATTTGGTCCAAGCTGATGTCTCTTGGGTGGAAAGGGCTGTCACATCAACCTCTGTCCTGCACTGAACAGGGACATCTTAGGGACATTTTCAAAGCATGTGTTGCTCTGGGTTTTGTGGATAGCTTTGGGAATGTGTCTCTTTTTTGGTCCCCAGACACAGTAAGTGTCCAAGAGTGAAATATTAGGTACTTTCAATATTATGAAAGCTCTCAGAAACTTGAGTCAAGGTAAGCAACACTCCAGACTGAAAGGTCATGGAATCATGGAACCTTTAAGGCTGGAAAACACCTCTAAAATCAACTCCAACTATTCACTCAGCACTGCCAAGGCCACCACTGACCCATGTCCCCAAATGCCACATCTACACAGCTTTTAGATCCCTCCAGGGATGGGGACTCCGCCACTGCCCTGCACAGCCTGTGCCAGGGATGGACAGCCCTTTCCATGAAGAAATTTTCCTAATATCCAATCTGAACTTCCCCTGGCACAGCTTGAGGCCCTTTCCGCTCCTCCTGTCCCTGTTCCCTGGGAGCAGAGCCTGACTCCTCCCGGCTGTCCCCTCCTGTCAAGGAGTTGTGCAGAGCCAGAAGGTCCCCCCTGAGCCTCCTTTTCTCCAGGCTGAGCCCTTTCCCAGCTCCCTCAGCCTCATCCTTGTGCTTATGCTCCAGTGGTCAAGTGGTGGTGAAAAAGCCCTGGGGACTTGTTAGGAATTTCAACACCCCCATGGGTAGAACAGTTGGGCGGATGGGTACACAAAATCTTTGTCGTTGGTTGATTTTAGTTTGTGGACTTTTCTGTAATTCAGTACCAGTAAAAGGAGAAGTTGTGACCTGGAAACTTGCTACCTGGTTGGTGTGGACAGGTGCCTGTTCCATTTTCTTGGAACAAACACCGTTTTGTCTTTCCACCTCTGGGCAGATGTGCTCCCATGCACAGGGGCTGATGTTGACTGCTGACACATGGCCAGGAGTGTGGGCAGACATCTGCAAGAAGACACACATTCCATGAGGGATTGTGGAGCTGACAGCGAATGCCTGAGACAGACTTCACTCAAACCTGCTCACATACTGGACATCCTGTCACCCACTCTTTAGATTAAAAGACTGATGGCCCAAGTGCATAATAATGAATTAATAGAGACCTAGGGGGACTGAGAAGTCAAGTGTTTGACAGCAGTGATCTGCTTTCCCTGTTGTTCTGACAGTTTCCCTGTCAGCCCTTATCACACAGTCACTTCTGAGTCTGAGGGATGACAAAAAGGATTAGTTTATCCGGGCTAGATGACGTTGGGAACAAACATCTTTCATCTGCTAAGTACTCCCTGTAGGAGCTGTTCCCATCCCCATGGCTGTGAGGGGCTGTCAGGAGCCACACGCTTCCTGCTGCTTCCTTCTGCTGCAGGATGAGCCCCCAGCAATGGCATCCCAGAGCTAAGACAGGCACATGCCAGTAGGAGCTCTCATCCTGGGACTGTCACCAGGGCTGGGGCTCTGCTCAGGGCCTTGGAGCTCACAAACTGTGCAGCTAGAGATGAGCAGCTCCAGTGCATTGATGCATCACATTGCGTTAATCAGCAAAGCATGCACAGGCTGTTGGAGTCAGAGGGAAGGTGCTTTATGGGCCTGGAACACTGTTGGATTGCATCCGTGCTCCCTCTGAAGTCACTAGGAGCTGGCTTGTTATATATACTATTGCCTTTTTCTTCTATTTATCTTGGATGAACTTTAAAAAAAAATTGGTTTAGATATCCATTTGATATTGACATGTGAGAACCCCATCTTGGAAAACAGTCCTGCTCAAGACAGTGGATTTATTGTAAGATCAGAGCAGATCCACTGCGTGTGTCAGAGGTGTCTCCCAGGCCTGGAGGGTAAAACCATACAAGGCACCACAGAAGCAGCCAGATTTATGGAGGAGAGTATTGAGGAGTAGATTTCTTCTTCTCTAACAGGGATTTGGGATTAGGGCTTTAGTTGAGCACCTGAGAGGTGCATGTCAGTGGAAAGAGTAACCCTGCCAGTATTTGTGTTTACTGCCTGCAAAATATCAGCACAATGAGCAGTGAGTGACCAAGGGAAGGACCAGCACCACCCACATCTGCCAAGGGTTCATTCTACCCCAAGCTGGTGTACTGACTACATCAGTCATGCTGGACCTTGAATCAGTTTGTTGCAAAGAAATCTCTGCTCATGAACATAATTTTAAATACAGATGAAGACCCAAATCCACCTACAGAGTCCAAAGATGAGCCCTCAATTATAAGACAAGCTAGTCTAAAATGAAATCAGTTGTCAGTTGAGGTGCCACCTTTGTGCCACCAAAGGACACGGGAGATGCATTTCAATCCACTTGAATCATCAGGCTTGTTCCAGCACCAACAGTAATAGTCATTTTCCCAGACAGAATTGACATTATAAAGGCGTTGTTGGTTAATTTGCTGCTTTGTTATAGTTGATTTTACAGCTACGTCCTTAAGCAGCAGCGCCTGAATATAAACTACCCAGCAGCAAAATTATAACTGCATTTGGATGCAGAGCACAACCTTCTTATCACCACACTTTCAATCCCATCCAGAGTTTCAGGGTTACTCATGCAAAAACAGCTTGTGTGTCTGAGTGAGCATGTGAGGGCTGTTCCTCAGCAGTGTGAGCCTTTAACCAGCAGCAGCTGGGAAGCAGCTCAGGAATATCTGTCCTTCCAGAGACATCCAAACCCACCTCCCAGGGAGCTCCTTGTGGAGCTCAGATCCATGTGAAGGAGATAAGTTTTGGCCCATCTCCCATCAGCAGCACTTCCTCAGCTGGGTCAGACCCTCACCCTGCTCCAGCCAGAGCCAGAACACATCCAGATTTGCTGCTTTGCATAAGGTCATCCACCAGATTTGCAGCTGGTCGAGCATTTTGAGGACATTAAAATAGCATGAGTTTGAGCACTCATAGGGGCAGGACCACACTGATGAGCCATGAAGATGCTGCTCCTCACCTCAATGGGTGGAATTCCATCTCTTGTGGAAAAAGCTCTGTGCTGGAAGTCTAGTGGGAAGTGTCCCTGCCCATGGCAGGACAGGTAGAACTGGATGGTCCCTTCCAGCCTAAAGTCTTCTGGGATCCTGTGATTCTCTGTCTTCAGAGCTCGCCTCCAAAATTTGGCACTATGTCTGATTATGGCTTCTGCCTTTCCCATCCCAGCCTTACGTGAATGCGTCCTGCTCCTAGGCAAGTGTTGTAAGGAGCTACCCTTGGCAAAGCTTCCAGGCAAAAAAAACACGGAAAGGGGGTAAAAACCAGGAATGTCCCTCACAGGGGAAGCAGCCATGCAAAAAACAGGGATCATGAGTAGTAAAACTAATGGTGAGAAACAAGGCAGGAGCCCGTGTCGTGTAGCTGCTGGAGCAGAAAGCAGAGCCATAACAGAGCACTGGGATATTTTTCCTTAAAGAGTTTGCATTGCTCTCCACGGGAGTACAAAAAGACCTTTGCTCACCTTGCTGTGACAAGTTATAAATAGAGGTTAAAAAGATTATTAAACCTGACCACTCCTGTCCGCCAGAGGAATAAAAAAACCCTTTAAACCCAAATTATTTGATGTAAGTAGGACAGTCCAACCTTTATTCTTTGCCAGGAGCTTGGTTAAATAAACGCTTTTCTCTGAGTGAAAAAATTAACTTCTCAGTAAAATGTGTCAGAAAAACCTTCCAGTGGACGAGGCATTGAGAGGCCAATAGTGAGACATCCGCAGACATTCCAAAATACTTTTTTTCCTTATCAAATCTGCTTTTGAGATAAATAGCCCCCTCTCTCACCTACACCCTTGTGTTTTTATACACACCCACACACAGATATGTATATATGAATACATAACTATTTATTCCCAAAACTTAAAGTAGCTTTTAAATCATGTGATGAGATGTAAATACGTATCTCACAGGCTCATACCCATGCCTGAAATGTCAGGTGTGCTCCCACCTGGTTTGGAGCTGGCTCTGGACCCATCAGATGGCAAGGGAGGGATACAGATCCTGATCCTATACATCTCCAAGTCACTGCAGCTAAACCATGTTTCCTTGGCAGCTGAGAAGTGGCATAATAAGATTTCTACTCCAAAGATACGTGCCCAGAGCACCAGGCCTTTAATTATGCAAAGGACTGGAGCCAGCTTCCTCCTGCCTTTTCAGATAAGTGGTTTCACTGAGAGATTACAGCGAGCAGAATTTGGCACCTGGCTCTGCTGGCGCGAAGGGGCTTTTGTTCTTTGTCCATGCAGTCTCCTGCCATGGAAATTTGTGCTTATCCCAGGATCCACCCAAGTGGATCCAGTTGTCATGTCAGCAGATTAGTGCCTACAAAAGACCAGCAGCCCTGGGCAGACATTTAGCATCTCCCAAAACCTTGGAGCTGCGTGGTGCCGATGCTCATTTGTTCTCTTTGTCCCACATTGGAAAAGTTGGCTCAAGCCCCATTCTGCTCCATTCCCTCTGGCCTGGGAGCTAGAAAGGAGGGAGCAAGCCCTGCTCCTGCTGAGCTGGGTGTTGCTGGAGGCTGTTTTACTGCAGAACAAACTGGTTCTGTGTGTGCCAGTGATACCTGGGCCATGGTAAATTGCAGAAACCAGCAGAAATTCAGCAAATCTCTCTAATGCCAGCTTGGCAGCCTTGAAACATCTTTCACTGTCTGATAACTAGACACAAAACCAGCCTTGTTTTCCTCTTTTGCAGTCTTGTGGTGGCTGATTGTAGCAAGACAGCTGGTCACCAGGGCAAGGGCACCTTGCCCAGGGAGAGGCAGGACAGGGCTGCCTCCTGACTGGGGCCGCTCCTGCTCTCAGTTTCATATCCAGAAATTAGCTGAAATCAGATCTGTAAAAAGTGTCTTTTAAGTTCCTATGGATACATTGAATTGCTGCACTAGCATGAAATAAATGTGCAGAATATGTCTTGGGAGCTTTGGGAGAAGCAAACCCTGGTAGCAGAAACTTGGGTGGAGGCTTTGGAAATTGCCTTGGTGTTGGGTTAATGCTTCTAATTGAAGTGAACACTAAAGCTAATACAGACTTCAAGGGGAAGAGTACCCCAAGGGTAAATCTTGGAGATAGTTGGGATACTTTCTCTATATTCCAATATTTACACTGAAAGACTTCATAGCTGCATATTTACGGTGAATGTACAGAGTGAGAGTGACATCTGAAGAAACATAGAGGCTTTCTTCTCCAAAGAGAAAATTGGATCAAGACAAAAATGACCTAAATAAACATTGGAAGATCATAGGAAAGTATTCCTTGGAGGCAGAGAGAAGGAATATATACATGCAGATAAGTGTTGGGTATTGTTCTTTGGGTAATTTCAGCGCATCAAAGGAGCCTGGTATCAGCTCTGGAATAACATCAGAAGAAATGTCTGAGGAGAAGCAGAAGGACTGAAAGAAATTTATCTGGGCAGAGAAAGGTACAATGGACTCTCCAGATTAACATACTGAGGTGGTTTCTGACTTTTCCATGTATCACTCACTGGGGTCAAGAAAGAACAACTTCTCCCAGCTCAGAGGCCTGTGAGTAATGGAGAAATGGACAAGTAGAGTTTGTGGTGGGTCCAGGAAATAACAATAACTTATTGGGTCAGTTTATATGATAAATATTATCATTTATGGGCTCAGTTTTCTATTACAAGCACAGAGTAATGTAACTACACTTGTATCTGCTCTATCCCTGTATTGGAACCATTCAGCAGCCCACTGTGTCATAAACCCAGAGTATAATTTAGGAAGGAAAAAAACATCAAAGCAAATGAGAGATGGAGTTCAGGAGTACTTCAAGTGTGTGTGCAGAAGGGAGCATTGACCTCAGAGTGCGATTGAGAAGGATATCATAACACATCAGTTTGGGAGCAGAATGTACATTTTATTGCAAAGCAGAAGGAAAAATCCAGGGCAGAATTTTCTCACTCCTCCTCACCTCCATTTTTCACTGCAGGTAAATCAGATTACAAGAATGTACAGCTTCTGAAATGACTGTAAACTCAACAAGCAAACTGCTGGGCCTCCTGAGCACCTGCCCATGTGAAAACAGCCTGAAAACTAAACACAGCTTCAGGAGAGAGCTGGGTTAAGTGGCTCATCTTCAGTGTGCTGTCTGGGTGGATGAATTGACACTGCCAGGTACAAAGAACAAATGAGCTTTTGAAAACAGACCTGTGTGCTCTGATCTGGCTGGGTGGCTTCTGCCCTCTGGTTTGTCTGGGTGATAATGAGCATCAGGTGGTAGCTTGTCATTGTGTGCTGTCCCCATCAGCCCAGGAGAGCTTGGAATAGTCACTGGGCTGTATTTTTAGCACCCGGTTCCTCCAGTTCTCGAGTCCAAGCCCAACACCACCTCTGCAATCCAGACTTCGGGTGAGTTACTCATTGTAGGGCTGAATTACCCTACCTTGCTGAGACCCAGCACTCCAGCTGAAAAAAAACCCCACAGGCAGTGAGAAAAACCTGCCCTGCATTCAATTTTCTTTCCCTGCGGCAATAACCTCCCCTCCAAACTCTGTCCCCATGCTGGTAAGCTGTGACAGCCTTTTCAATCACAGTCTGAGATACAGCATCTTCAGGTATTCAGAGAAAACCAAAATGTTGGGTGATGAGGGGCTTTAGATGGCTCAGAGCGTTTGGGTGACAACGGGTATGGGTGGCCCAGAGTAGGTGGTTGGCCTCCTTTTGTGCAATTGTAGGTCCTGCATGGCAAACCCAAGTCACCAACCTCTTTCTTCAATTCCATGGCTTATGCTGGCCTATCTAATATTTAGGAAGATTTAGGAATACCTCTGACTGTGGGGGAAAGCTGTGCCAGCCTAGAAGAACAGGTTTAGCCGAGATGCTCTTTCAGGAAGCTCGTGCCTGGTGAGCACTGAGAAAGGGAAACCCAGGTTTACCTTCAGCACTAATGAGAGGCTCTCCTGGGTACTCTGCATATCTGGCCAGAGCTTGTTGACCACAAGGTAAAAGATATATGAGGTTATTATCAGGCCAAAGAGATGCTGCACTAGAGAGAAACCCCACAAGGACCCCACTGTACCCCAGAAAGAGTATTTGTGTTTTGAACATCAGTTTTCTCCCTTTCCTCTCTTGGCTTTGTGGGAGCCCCACAGGGTCTGGGCCATCCTGATACCTCTCACAGCAAAGCCTTTGAAAAGTTTTGCATGAAAGACATGGAAAGAAATGGGAGATTTAGGTCCCTTTCCCAGCCTGAAGAACCAGCTAAGCATGTTGTGATGCATTTCCTGACTGTATTGGGCTGACACATCACCTGGTCATGAATGGGCTCTTCACACTGAAGAAAATGCAGTAAATGTCTGCTGCTGGAGTCACTGCCTGGGGAGGAAGTTGAAAAACTGCCAGCACAGAGAGCTGGGAAGGTGCTGAGTGCCTCCACTCTTCACTGGGGAAGGTATCCCAGTCCCTCTGGATCTCATACCCATGGTCCCAGGACCACCATAACCAGTCATGGTCTTTCCAGGGGACACTGCTGCCAGCACAGGTGTCTACGGAATAACCCTGTACAGCCTAAAACTGTAGAACCAAGAAGAGAACTCAAAGAGCCTCTTGTACAGATGTTCCCATGCTGGATTTATCTGCTGTTATATTCCTGCCACCTTGCTGTGCTTCTTATATACCATCTATCCTGCTATTTATATACTACATTTATGCATCTACCTCCGTGCAACCCCATGTAGCAGAAAGCAACGCAGTGTGACCCAACCTCAAGCCCTAAAGGGCCCTGGCTGGAGCAGGGATGGCAGCAGGGAGGATGCCAAGGAGAAAGAAAATTGTTCCACAAGTAAGTGCAATGGGGAGATGTAGGCATGGAGGGGGAAAAACCTCTGCAGGCACTGTAAGAGGAGGAGGAATGGCTGTGGGATGTGCTTTAGGGAAGGGGAGTGGGCTGTGTATCAGATCCCACTGGTAGGCACTGCCTGGACCAGCTCTGGCACTGGCACAGGTGCAGTCACACAGCAGAAATACAGCTCCTGCCCCCTGGAGCTCAGCCTCTTTCCTGGGAAATGAGGATTTACAAAAATAGGAAGCTGGAAATGCCATTACAGAGCAGCTAAATATAGCCTGACCAACCGAGGAGCTGCAGCACTCACTCCAAAACCAAAGGTAGGATGGAGGGAGCTGCTGGCCACAGTAGAGGCTGCCCTGGAGAGCCTGTTCAGTGCCCCACCACCCTCTGGGCAAAGAACCTTTTCCTGACTCTCCCCTGGCACAGCTCCAGCCCTTCCCTGGGTCCTGTCCCTGTCACAGGGAGCAGAGATCAGAGCTGCCCCTCGGGAGGAGCTGCAGAATGCACAATTGAGCCGCTCTTCTATAGGGCTGCTAATTTTGCCATCCTTGGAGGTGCTCAACCTGTTCCCCCCACCATGAAAAAAGCCTTGGTTATAGTTGTATGTTTGCCAAATGCTGATTTTGGGGCTGATTCCCCAAAGGCCCAGAAGCAGTGAAAGTTGGATGTGGTGTTACTGCCACAAAGATGCCGGCAGAGGGGCTGGGGCTCAGCACATGAGATCAGTTGGTCTCTGTTTTGCTTTTTAATAGCCAAGACTTCTTGGGAAAGTTGGTCCAGATCCAGCATGGAGGTAAGCAAATCACTGCCATCACAACATGAGGGAAATTGCCAATCTATTTTGGGAAGGGGAAGAACAACAAGAGACTCAGAAACTGAACTTCAGCACCAACACTAATAATAAACCACAATTCATTGCAGACCTGCTTGGGAAGGGGGCAGCAGTGAGGACAAAATGAACTAAAAGTGACATTGTTTGGTGAATGGAAAGGCTGAGCCATCCTGATGAGGGTCTGAGTGTGGGAAGTTATCTAAAAATAAACAAACAAATAAAGCCCCAAAGCTCTGAGGATTTCAGCACCATCTGGAGATTCTGGATGAAGAGGGGCGGCTAGCTACTGTGGGACTACTGAAGAGCAGGGTTTATATGTGTCTAAATGTGTATCACAGCTGTGCACATCGCCAACAGGGGGGAGCCCAGGACTCAGAATGCAAATCCAGTCGGTGATGTATGAAGTCACAGTGGAAGATGTCCCTGCTCATGGCAGGGGGATGGGCTGGGTGACCTTTAAAAGTCCCTTCCCACCCAAACTGTTCTGTGATCCTGGGATTCTAAAACTGCACACCAATCCCAGAGCCACCACTGTCTGGGAAGGGCACAGTAAATCCAACAGAAAACCCACTAAGATTTGAATGTATTGGTAGAAAAACAAACCAAAGAAAAAAAATAGATGTTTTTGCCAGTTTGCTGGGCTGAGGGGCCAAGTGCTGAGAGAGGCAACATTCAGACAGAGCCCAACTCGCCATCCCAGGAACACCAAGTGTCAGGAGCTGTGCTGAGCCCTGCCCAGGAGACTGGGACTTGTCGCTGTCTTAACATTGCTTAATGCACAGGGTTTATCTCTGAGATGAAATTAAAACAAAGAAGGAAGTGCAGGGCTTTGTCATTGTGATGAGTTTATTTCCAGGTGGACTTGAGGACCCTCAGCACCATGCTGCATCCCTGATGAGGTCCCTTCTCCTCCTTAGATGCCACTTTAGCCTCCTAAAGTGAAGTTTTCTTCAAAGTGTGGAGACTTTATGGTTTAGTTATTGCTTCCACAGCAGGTTGAACCAGTGAAGGGCAGTAGAATTGCTAGGCATGAGCAATTAAATTAAATCAAATTTAAAAGTTAAGCTCTCATTATCTGAAACTGAACACTGGAAATTAGTAGACACTTACACTCCTAATCTCTGTTCCTCAGATCTCTGGCTGCAAAAGAAGGCAGCATCCCCCCTGTCTAATTTCTTCATCTAATTACACAAGATTACAGAGCTGGCAGCTCACTAATATTTATGCTTGTTTGAGATTCTGATGAAACACTCCAAAGGCAGGACTTCTGTATTCAGTGTCACGTCCAGACACCCTTTGATTAATAACTTATAAAGTAACATGCTAATGAGAAGGAGAAGAAAGACTTTTGAGTGGCTCCCCATTTACCAAATGGAAAACTAAGTATTGAAACCTATAAAAAAGGACTTTTCAACACTTATCCACAGGAAGATCAAGTCCAGGATGACCAGAAGACCATGTTCAGGATCCACAAGCAGCCTGAATTCTGAGATCTCCTAGTGCCAGCCTGTGCAACCCTGAAACTTCCCATAACAGACCCGAATTCCTTCTTGTTCTGTCATACCAAACCCAAGGAGGATCTTGTTTGAGGAGACATCCCTGCTCTTTACAGCCACCACAGCTGTATCAGGGGAGGTTTAGACTGGATATTAGGAAAAATTCCTTCATCCAAATAGTTGTCCAGCCTGGCACAACTGCCCAGGGCAGGGGTGGAGTCCCCATCTCTGGAGGGATCTAAAAGCCCTGTACATGTGGCAGTTGGGGGATGAGGGTTAGTGGTGGCCTTGCCAGTGCTGGAGGATGGTTGGTTTCAGTGACCTTAGAGAGATTTTCCAATGTAAATGATTCCCTGATTCTTTCATGGGAAGTCTGTGTCTCTGGCAGGACTCCAAGGATGAAAACCAGCACTTCAAAGCTGCTTGGCTGCTCACACCATACCAAACCTTCCCTGGGTGCTGCAGGTGGAAAGAGACAGCAACAGAGAAGGACTCCACCCACTGCTCCACTCTGCTGGATTTGTTCAGTTTCAGGTCTTCTCAGATTTTTTCCTAAAATCACAGAATCCCAGAACAGTTTGGGTTGGCAGGGACCTTAAACCTCATCTCATTCCACCCCTGCCATGGGCAGGGACACCGTCCACTAGCCCAGGTTGCTCCAAGCCCCACACAGCCTGGCCTTGGACACTTCCAGGGATCCAGGGCAGCCACAGCTTCTCTGGGCACCCTGTGCCAGTGCCTCCCCACCCTCACAGGGGAACAGTTCTCCCTAGTATCTCATCTAAATCTGCTCTCCTTCAGTTTTTCAGTTTAAAGCCCAAGCTGCCCTAGAGTAACATCAGGATTTCCCTTTCATAGGTCTAAAAAGCTGTGATTTTGTGAAATTTTTCGTTGACATGTGCCCACAAAATTCATGTCTCTGAAGTACCCTAGAGATATTCTGCCTGGCACAACACCCTTCCTCCATCCCAGCTCTCCCTTCTATGAACCCACTAGAAAAAAATGATTCAACCAAGTAACAAATGTTGGAGAGACCAGTCCCTGAAGTCTCACAACAATGGCAAAAAAAAAGCCTGGCTAATTATTATCTTTCTTTCCTGACACAGGCTTTTTGTGAGGCTCCAGCAATTAAAGATGCTGCTGGGGAACAAAATAGATGGGAATTACTCTGACTTGGGGAAATTACCACCCAGAGGTTTTTGATTTTTTTGTGCTGCTATGTAAATTCCCTTTGCTCTGCTAAAACTCTTCTAACCGAATGCATTGTTTAGACAACACATTTCAATAGCTGAGTTTAAAAAGACACACTTTAAAGCTGTTTCCAGCCAGCTCTGGCTTCAGAAATACAGCTCTGCTTGTATTTCTCATGGCCGTATGTATTTCTCATGGTAGTATGTGTTTCTCCTGTATTTCAGAGAAATACAGCTCTGCCTGTATTTCTCATGGTAGTCTTGAAACCAAATTCCTGGATGCAAATACTCTCCTGACCCTTTTTCTCAGCTCTCCCAGCAAACCTTTGCCATTTACGTAGAGCTTCAACAAGACACACCAGACAAGAGGGGAAATCACTCACCTGATTATTCATCTAAGGCAGATGTTCCCCTTCCCAGGAGAACCACCCTGTAATCCCAACACAACCTGTACACTGTGTGAGGAGCCTGCAGTGGTTCTCCCTCACTCCCTGTGTGGTGGAAACCCTGTGTGTGTGTGTGTAACCCTCCGATGGCTCCGGGACCAGCCTCGGCCGAGCTGCTGTTCCTCACTGTGGTGTCATCCCAGGCCTGTGCCTCCACTTCCATGAAAACAGAGTTTGCCTAGGTGGGGAAGAAACCTTTAAACCTGTGAAGTCCTGGCCATGTTCTCTGACCCCACAGCAGGTCCTGCACACCTCTCTTCTGGGGGGGACCTGCTGTGCCCCAGCCTGGCTGATGGACCCAAGGCTGGCAGGTGTCCTGTTCAGTGCTGGGCCTGCTGGGCTACACAGCTCTGCTGGGAATGTTTTGCCTGAGAGGTGCTACAGTTGTCTTCTCACAGCCTTGTTATGTGGTGGCCCTTTGCTGAGCATGGCCAATATGTTCAGAGCCTGGTTTTCATTCATACTAATCTGGAACCCAAAGTTTATGACACAGAAGTTCCATATTTTTCCGTGTTTTTTGCTGCCTTGTCACTTCATCAACTTTGTGCTTAGTTTAATCCAACACCATCAATCAGAACACAAACCATATCAGACCCAAGATCAACCCTTGAACAAGTCCATGAGTAACCTCCTTCCACTCTGATGCTTCCCTTGATATCTCTGACTCATTATTTCTCTTCTAAGCACTTTCTCATCTATCACACTCTCATTTCTAAACCCATTTTGCCCATAACTAGAATCACTCTGTTTGGATAATTTCAATTTACCAATACCTTGGTCAGGGCATCAGCTCAGCCCATCACTTCCTAGGGATCATTATAAATGCCTGACTAGCAGCAACCTGCCTCTCAGGAAAATAGGCAATGTATTTTAAATGCTGGACTGCAAGTGATTTAATACTCTTCTTCTACTTTCAATTTTGATTTTTTTCAGTAAATCAGATTTTCCTGGGAGGATGACCAATTTCTTTTTTCACTCTACAATTCCCTGCAGAATGTAACATTTTTAAGCACAGCAAGTATTTCTCATCTCTCTCGACCACTTCTTTTGTACAATACTGTATTATTTATGTCATCCTATGTTCTTTTATGGTGAATGTGATCTTTTATGGCTAGTTTCAAGCTGCAATTTTCCCTCTGGATATTTACTCTAGGCTTTCAAAATGTGCATAGCTGAATCTAATAGCACTGCAAGGCTCTGGGCAGAAGGTGGGTGGGCAGCTGGCATTACCCTCGTGCTGGGGTCAACTCCTGACACAGACAATATAATTTTATATCATATAAAGGGGAATTAAATGGGAATGGGAGGAGGGGGGTAGGTCTCAAGAAGCCTGATAAGCTGGCTGCTCAGTTGGAGGCTACTGCACTAAGACGTGCAGGCAGCAGAGAAGTGCTGGATGGCTAAAAGACTCTTTGGTGGTGTTTTGTTGTAACTTTTGGTGAGGCTGCCCTTGCTTCACACGCTGCCTCAAGCTCTGGGGTGAAAAATTCCACTGCAGAGGATCCAGATGGTCAGGAGGGATTGAAACACCCCAAAATCTTGGGTTTCTGCTAAAAGATGGAGAGGTGGGCAACAACTGGTGCATCTGTACCCCTGTGCAATCTGCATTCCTGCAGCCTCCACACAAGTTGCTGCTTCACAGAATTATCCTCACAGAATCCCAGAATGATTTGGGCTGGAAGGCACATTAAAGCTCATCCAGTGCCACCCCCTGCCATAGACAGGGACACCTTTCACTATCCCAAGTTGCTCCAAGCCCCATCCAACCTGGCCTTGGACACTTCCAGGGATCCAGGGGCAGCCACAGCTTCTCTGGGCACCCTGTGCCAGGGCCTCCCCACCCTCACAGGGAACAATTTCTTCCCAATATCCCATCTAACCCTGCCCTCTGTCAGCTTAAAGCCATTCCCCTTGTCCTGTCACGCTGTTCCCCGTGTCCGAAGTCACTCTCCAGGAAGGTTTAAGTAATACCATTTCCTTCAGCTAGGAAGAATTGCCATTGCAGGCGTTTCTGCTGACAGGGCTCCCTCCCCGCCCCTCCTTTTGTTTAGGAGAAGCAGGAGAGGCGTGTCAGGAGAGTTCTGAAAAGCTCCAGCATTCCCAGAGGAGGAAGACTCCGGCTTGGCAGTCTCCAAGCGCCCTCTGGTGCAGACACAACCAGCAGCTCCAGCCAGCTCTGCCGGCGGATTTGTCCAGCGAACATCCATGCCGGATGTTAATGGGGGTGTTTGGGATTATGGAAAGGGGGGTGACAGCCCTGCCCCACGAAGGCAGCGCTCTCCAGGACAGAGGGCCTTTGGATGTCTTCTCCCTGTGACAAGGAACAGGACCCAGGGAACGGCTGGAGCTGTGTCAGGGGGGTTGGGATGNCTGAGCAGGAGTCAGAGCATCATTAATTCAGTCAGGTCTGCTGCAGGCAGGGATCCGCGGTCTCAGTGGGAGCATCTGAGAAAGGAGAGAATGAAACAGAAAAGCCATCAGCTCCCTGATACTCTGAAATACGAGATGCAGCTGCAGCTAATTTTAGAAGCATGAAATATCCTGAGTGGGAAGGGACTCACAGGGATCAATCATCCAGTCCAACTCCTGGCTCAGGACACCCCAACATTCCCAGCCTGTGCATCCCTGGGAGATTGTCCAAACACTCCTGGAGCTCTGACAGCCTTGGGGCCGTGCCCATTCCCTGGGGAGCCTGGGCAGTGCCCACCTCCCTCTGGGGGAAGAATCTTTTCCTGGTACCCAGCCTTCCCTTGGGTCCTGTCCCTGGAGGACTAGAGAAGGTTAACAAGTAGTCTGTTTATGTAGAACAGGGCTTGCAGGCTGGTTGATAGCATTTAGATTCTACTGAAATCTGCTGAAAACTACTTGGACAAGCTATTAAACATCCAATTCCTATAAATCTGCAACGCCAGTAGGCCAATTAATAAATTCACATGGATTCTTTATTAGGAAAAAAAAATAATGTTTTAAACAAAAAAAAAGCTTTTGCTGACAGAAAAGAGGAAGATTAAGATGGCTTAGATTCAGCAGTATTATTGGTATCTCACTGCTGTGTCCCAGCAGGAGACCCTGTGGAAAACTGTGCCAAGATCAAGGATGGGTTAAAAGAGCCCAAGTGTTCCTTCCAGTGATTTCTGGAAGTGTTTTGTAGAGATGCTGAGGGCCACTTTGTAGGGGGTGGGATTGTGCTTAAGATGTGGAAGCAACACCCCCTGGCCTCTGCCTGCTGCCCTGCTGGCATTCCTGGGAAGCAGAGACACACACTGAGCCAGAGATCCCTGTGCTGCCCCAGAGCACACACAGCCACAGAGGCCTGGGAGACTCCCATGGGAAGACCTGCTGTCCAGACAGTCCCCTGTGCTCAGTGTGGGCTTGGGAAGGGCTGTGGGAGCTCTTTTGGCCACTGCTGGCAGCCACATCTCTTCCTCATGGACTTGACAAGGCTCTCCTGCCTCTCCACCAGCATTTCTTTGCATAAAATGTTCTGTGTGCACTGCAAACAGCTGCATCCAGGAGAGGTGGGTGATGGTGCCAGCAGTGCCTCAAGGAGACACAGTCTGCATAAGCAAAGGCTCCCTTATGTAAGAGTCTTGCTGTCAAAGCCAGGCCAAAACAGCCCTTTGCTTTTCTGTCATTCTTGCCTCGGCAGGGAAGCGTCAATGCAAACATCCCTACACAGAGAGGAAAGGCTTGGAACAATAATCTACTGCAAACTGATACTCTCTGGATTTTAAAACACCTTCTGTTGGTCAGGGGTATTCAGTAAACGTTTCAAGCTGCGCTTGGCAAAGAAAATCTAAAAAAAACCTCTAAAAGATAGCAGTATGGAGCCTGCAAAATCTTCTGGGCTGGATGAGCAGTGCCATGGCTCACACTTCCATGGATGTCTCACAAACACTTAAAGCAGTTATGCTTGAGCACTTTGGGCACAGCACCAGGATGCTGTGGATTCAGGAATGTTAATGCACTACTGCTCTGAACTGATACACTTCTACAGGAAGTCTCTCCCCATCTTTATTCAGTGCCTGGAAGACCAGAGGCTTCAGTCTGTGTGTTGTTGACTTGACAGAGAGAAATACTTCAGTGGAATGTACAGGAACAGCACAGCTGGCTCCAAGCTTATTTAACATCCCCGTGTTTACACTGTAATTCCTATGGGACAAACGGTACTTTGCTATTATTTGTTCTTCTGTGGGTTTTCTTCCTCAGAAATAAAGAATCACCACAATCTAAGGAGGCTGGGAAAAGGCCCATATATTCATTTCTCAGTGGGACACAAGAAGTAATGGAAATCAAAGCCTTCAGACAGTTTCTCCAACTTGACCTGTGAAGCCTGGGTCAGCAGTTCTCAGTGTACAGAAAAGGAGGCTCAAGTTAAGCTCCTCTTTCTGTGCACAGAAATTATAATGAAGGGTAAAGCCAAGCATCAGTCATACAGCAAACTGCAAACTGGCAGTATTTCCCAGAAACTGAAGCAAATGTAAAGGAATTTGCTTTCAGGGTTAAGCATCAGTGTTGCTAAATACCAAATCTGCCACATGCCACATCTGTTACAGCCTCCTTCACACAAACCAGCTCTTTTCCTGCAAGGCTGAAGTACTTCCCAGCTTGTAACAAGCACAATTTACCTGGTGGCAGGTAGCCTAGCCAGGTGTAACACTTGCTTTATGGAATAAGGCACAGATCCCAGGAAATACCAATGTCAAGGTCACACACACATCATGGCAGGAGTAAGCACACAGCAACTTCTTCAAGGCAGGACAGCATCAGACCAAAGGAAAATGATGGTTTCCTCCACGAGGGGAGCAACCCTGAGAAAAGCAAAGAAAAACTCTTTTCTCCATGACTGAAACCCACAGATGCTGGGTCTCCCATGGCTGTATTGGGATAAAGGTGTCCTGCAGAGCTCTGTGTGACAGTGACACACTTCCTGGAAGGGTGTGCAGGACTCCCTGTGGGATCATTGTGCTTCCCAGAACATTTGGCCAAACTAGCATCAAGCTTCACAGCCACAGAAACATCCACTCTAGTCCCAGGGATAGCAAAGCTCAAATGGTCTTTCATTTCCAGCTTGGTTTTTCAGATTCTCTCCCATTCTCCTACCCATGCAAGACAAAAACCTCTTGTGCTTCACCTTCTGAATGCGTGATCCTTGGCCACACAGCTGTCACACAGACAATCCTGTGCTCAAGAAGCTGCTCTGTGATGTTATTTGATTGCCAGGGAACTCTAAGTTTAACCTGGAGATCTCCACGCAAAAGACCTGAAAAATTCCTGCACAAGAAACTAAAAATCAGGGTTTTTTTCCTCTTAACTCCAAACTGAAGCACCTCCTGGGGCAGTGACATTCAATATGCAGAAGCTATGTCCAAAGACATCATAAAATAAATCCTAAGAATGACAATGGCTTTAGAAACCTAGTTGGTGCCTGAAGCAGGTAACTAGTGTGCTCTTACAGCATAGATGGTGACATACTTTGGTGTTTGACTTGCCTCTGGTGCTGCTATAATCAGTTTTCCTTTGCAGGGAAAAAATTAAAGTAAGGTATTTCTGTGGGAGAGCCTTTTCTCCAAAGGCAGAGGGAAGAAAGCAATGCTCAGCAATGTGACCTGGGGGGCAGCATGAATGCTTCTGACAGGACTGAGACAAAGACATTCTGTAAACTACAAAACCCCTCAGTCCTGCCACAAGCCCTTCAGACTTACCTGTAACCAATATTTACAGTATGGGTAAGGATGTGTTTATTGACCAGATCGAGAGCAAACACAGCCTTTGCAAACACTTCCCAAGTGTATTTATTAGCCAGGACTGATCTGTGTCAAAGCATGACCTACTTCATACCTCAAATGCCATTTCATCACAGTGCAGTTGCACAAGCCTCTGTTCTCCCTGAACACATCCTTGATATGCCAAGGCAGACTTTGGCACACCACTTATTCACATACATCAGTTCCTGCATTTGTTTGGGTTTGAGCACAGCAGTTCAAGTAACATTTTGTTTTCTCTGTCCCAGTCACTTGAAAAGTTTCTTTCTCTTCTTCCTCCACTGTTTATTATCCACATCTTCGGTGTCATCAGGAGCATCTGGCATTACAAAGCCATCAGTCATTTTATAGTAGACTATTGTGGAGTCTGTCTCAACTATGGCCAAGGTAACTGACAGCAGGGTGTCCGGATCCTCCGGAGGCAGAGAGGCTTTCTTCAGTATTTCCCTTAACCTGGGTGAGGAAAAAAAATCACTTAGAAAGGAGTCCACAACCACCTATGATGGCACAAAGGTATAGGTAAATATATAAAAATAGCACTATTTTTATTCAGCCTGTTTTCACTCTGCAAACTTGTCTTCACTAAACTGAGCATAGTATCTGTTCTTATAAAAATCCAAAGTCGTGTAATCAAGCAACAAAAGAAAATAACAGAATCAGTTACACACATTTCTGCTGGAAATGGCTCAACACACGCTTCTAAGCTTTGTTTAGGGGTACTCATGTGCATATGCCTCAGCCATCCCTCATCCACCACAATCCCAGCATGGCAATCTCTACTGGCCCTATTTTCAGCTGACTTATAATAAGAAATCTAATTAAATAACACCTGGTGTTCAATTGGAGAACTGAATAATTAAGACTAGTTTCATTTGCAGAGGTAAGTCTTCCATTCCGTGTGCCACAGGTCTCTGCCAGCCTGTGGAAGGCTCAGGAGCCCAAGCCAGGTTTCTCTACCTCCCTGTCTAGACTAGAAGCCACAAGACTAATGTTCTCCTTCAGAACACTCAGCCCAAATAATGTCTTCCTTAAAAGCTCAAGACAAAGTTATGCAATTTTTCCTGTTTAGCTTATTTTAAGAGTAACATGCCAGTTACTTTACGGTTCAGAGCTCAGGACAACACTGATCCCTGAACTCCCTGGATTCCTGGTCTGACTGGGGAGCAAGCTCTGAAGCAGTGTGGTGACTGCAAACAGAACAGTAACACTTCCCACAGAACATTTCCACAGGGAGCTTCCTCCTTCCCCCACAGGTCAGGTGCAAGAGGGCTCCTCTGAGATTGCTGGGACAGGTTACATTCCAGGGGGAGCTCAGCTGTGCACCAGGACAAACCAGGCCTGGCTTCCTGAACCCTGGAGAGCTCACCTAGCAGAGCACAGGCAGCTCTGAGGCTGGGCACTGCAGCTGAAAACAGGCCTCTCTCTAAAGGCAGCAGCTTCCAGACTTCAATCACCATCTTCCCTCAGACCCCTTTGATCCTCTAATAAAAGCCAAATGGAACGTGGCAGAGAATGAGCAGCAGCCTGGAAAGCCTCGCTGTTAAGCCCATGACCTTCTTAAGGATCCATCTGTGTTCTGAGCCGTGCATAATCTACCCTGGCAAACTCAGGAGGGCCTTTCCCCCTGCCTGCACCACTGGCCCAGACACACAGCTACTTCATGGAACAGAGATACCTCGGCTGGGAAAAGCCCCATCCTAGCCCTGCCACATCAGCACATTTCCTAACAACACAACAAACAAGGTGAGAGACTGTGCTGACACTGGCAGAGGAGAGACACTGCCGGAGATTCCTTCAGGTAATGGGACATTTACTCCTGTGCTCACTGTCACCTCAGCAGGCTCTGCCTGCAGGTTTACTTGGCAGGAAACTTACTGCCCCTGTGCAGAGGTACTCCCAGCACCACAGCGTCTTGCCAAAAGCCTGGCAGGGGACAAGAGCCTGGGAAAAGATTACAGATGTCCTTCCTGACACATGCAGACAGCAAGAATCCAATTGTCACATGCAGAATCATTAAATGATTTGGGTTGGAAGTGACCTTAAAGCTCATCTCCTTCCACCCCTGCCATGGGCAGGGACATTTCCATTATCCCAGGTTGCTCCAAGCCCTGTCCAACCTGGCCTTGGACACTTCCAGGGATGGAGCAGCCACAGTTCACTGGGCAGCCTGTGCCAGGGCCTCACCACCCTCAGCAGCCTGGTGCCTGGAGAAAGCTCCAACTTGGCAATGCCAGACTGCTGGCAGAGACCCCGTGAGGAAACTATCCACGAAGCAGTGGACATGAATCTCTCGTTCTCCTGCGAATGCAATATAGAATTAATGATAAAATGCCAAATTAAAGGCCACAGCTACCCAGGAGAGATATTTTGGGAGCCAAAGAAACCAAACTTGTGTTGAGTGTGGACAATGTTGTATCTGAGAGCAGACTCAGGCAGAGGCCTGGATTCACCTGTCAGCCATGGCAGAAGCTCCTTCCTATTCTCTCTAATACCTGACACTGGTTTTCCTCACAGTCTATTAGGAGTAGGGATGGAACAGTGAGGCCTTAGATCTACATTTCTGATACTCATGATTTCTTCTTATAGTGCCAAGCACAGACACCTGAGACTTTATTTTCCCTTCTTTTGCAACTAGGACTTTGAAGATGCCTCATGGTCCCAAAAGCAGCCAGGTTCTTACAGCAGATTATTGACGTTTCTTCTTCGCATTTCTTCTTACTTTTCAAGAGACAAGAGTTCCAGGATTGATCTAAGGAGCACAAAGACAAGCCATTGCATCAGGATGATCTGCTAACTCTGCTGTCCACAGATGAAGAATGACAACTGCAAATGCACCCTTCTCCCTCTTCCCTCCTCACAGGCAGCCCCAAGACAAGGGCTGTCATTCATGCATACCACAATAGCCACAGTGCACTGCAGCACATCTGCAAAGCGGTGAGAGGCTATCGTTTAGAGGGATGAGCTCTGGAATTCAGGAAGCCTGTGTCAGACACCATCCCTTGCTCTCCTCCCCTGGAGGCATCCCCAGCAGCCTGTGTCAAGCCTCTGTACCAGCAGACATTGCAAAGGAGCCACAGAAGCTCTGATTTTACTGCACTTGCTGCCTGTCATGAGCAAGAAGATGAAATACTCCAGGAAAGGTATAGCTTTTGTAATCCCTTTAATGCATCTAATGCTGTCAATGGAAAAAATAAAGAAAACACGGAGTGTTCTTGGCCTTCTGAAATGCAAAGAATGCACGTTTGACATGCTAAACGAGGCAAGAAGCCTTTATTTCAAGGGAAACAGCCCTTAAGGCTGCCCTTCTCACACAACAGCTGCAGACAATGATGGAATAAAGTCCCAGGCAAGGAATCAATGTGGTAACACCCCCCAACAGAGCCAGCTGATTTAAATTACCCAGTTAATGGCTACCAATAAGCTCCTTAGTGACCAGTACCATCTGCTACACCCTACAGGTGATGACAACTATAAAAGATGAATTTGCTTAAATAGAAGTGGATTTAATGTTTCTGAAAGTGTCAAACATCAGCAGAACAGAGGAATTCAGTGCATCCAGCAGTCTGGCAGATGCCAACAGCCTTGACCACCTCCACTCCCCAGCACCCTGAGCAGCCTTTCCCCCTGAGTCACAGCTGTGTCAGGACACACTCTGCAATACTGATAACTGATGGAACACTGACACCAAGGGGCCCACCACCACTCTGGGCTCAGCTCCCCAGCTGTGCTCCAACAGTGTGAGCCCCACAGAAGCTGTGGGGTCAAACCTTTGGCAGGGACTGGCTCTGAGTCCTCCTTTTCCACAGGAATTCCAGCATGCCCATTCCACTGTCTGCACAGCCAGTTTTCAGCAGAATGGAGAGACTTGACAGGAGAAAAGGTGCAGCTGAGAAACAGTTCCTGCTGCTCTGCAGGGTCTCAGTAAAAGCTCAGCACGTTTTCACTAGTCTCGAGTAAAGCCTGTGCTGAAGAATGTACTGTGTCACACTGTCACCTCCTCAAGGACACCAACAAAACACTCCATCACCTGAGCACATGCTCACCCACAGGCTCAGCCTGGTAACAGTCAGGGACAGATAGCCCAACCCATGCCACCTTCTTGAGATGGTAAAGAAAAAAGAAAGCATGTAGAGCCCCAGGAGGGTGCAGAGAACAATCAAAAAACTGTGTGCTGCATGCATAGTGGGAAATCTAAGCTAAAATACCTTGCAACTACTCCTTCCCCTCCTCTCCCTCTCTGCAGGATGAAAAGCCAGGGAATGTTAAAACAGGCAGCACAGAAATTTTAGGTGTCCCACACAAAAAAAAGGTACCTCTTGAACAAAGGCACTGTGAAAGAAAAATGACTGAAGTTAGGGGAATACAGACACCACAAGAAACACTCTAAAGTTTTATAGAAGCCACGTAAACAGAATAAGACTAAGTATTTTTTATAAGAATTCTTATTTGTTGCAGATTATGCAGTGCAAAGTTTCCAGTGTAATTTGAAAGCCCAGTTCTAAAACCTCATGGTGCCTGCATGTTCACTCAGATCCAGATCTGCTCCCATCAGGCCAAGTGCAGGCAGGACTAAGCCCTCATTTTCCACCCAGGAAGCAAACTCATTTCATCTCATGCTCCAGGAGGAGCAAAGGAGACCACCTCAAACCCCCTGTTATCCAAAGAGCTGGTGTTTCTAAAACACTTTGCATTAGAAAAAGGGCTTAGAAAAGCACACTAGAGTCAGTAGGGATTGCTTTTTTCTACCAAAGAATTAGTCACAGGAGCAGGTTAAAGTTACTTAACCTTGGTCAAGGAGCACTGCAGCCAAGGGAACAGCACTAGCAATGTCATCCTGCATCTGTCATTACTGCTGCATTCAAACAATGATGGCAGTGAACTGACCTGGTCTTTCATTACTGTGGCAATTAATAGCATTAAAATAAAACAAATCCAAAACCAAAACCAGAAAATGCATATAAATGCATCCAGAGAGCAGAAGAGAATGAGGCATCCTTCCCCCATCCTAATTTTGCACTACGTGGGCCCTCAATGCCCATCAGAAATCTGTGCTGTGCTCCCCAATATCTGCTCCTAACAAAATAACACTGCCCTTTTCTCTGGGAGAAAGAATCAGGTGCACAGCTGGTGACCCTGAGGCTTCAGCTGACTCTGCAAAAACCAACCAAGGGCAGAATCATAAAGAATTCAAGCAGCAAGTCCTGTGATGAACAAAAGAGCATTTCAGAGACACATCCCATGCAATGCCTCTGAGAAGCAGCGTGACTCTGCAAGCCCAGAGCAGTTTTATGGAGGTTGCATAGAGCTCCATTGAGCTGAAATGGAACTACTGCCTTCCATCCCATAAAAGCCAAAGGCTTTCAATCTGCCCTTTATACTTGGATGAATAATTCCTTGCAGGCTTGGCCAGCCTGAACAGCTCCCTCCCCTGCTCACCAGGCAGGGCTGCAGAGTGCACACAAGTTGGTCTCTGTGCCACTGCAGAGATCATTACCCCAGGCAGCAGAGCGTGCCATTGTCCCCGCCTGGGTCAGCACCACGGCACAGGAACCTCCCAGAGAGCACAATTCCTTGGATTTAGCCAGCACTGCAAATTTTAGCACAGCTCACCATCAGGAATGCTGCTCCAGACCCTGCTACAGGGCAGGCAGCAGCATTAACCCAATGCCTTGAAATACGTGGGAAGGAGCACGTGGGGCTGGGAGAAAGTGTAAATGCATACCACTATTCCTTGGGATTTGTTCCCAAAACACACAAACAGGGAATGCTAGAAGAAACTCAGTTTTTGTAATGGAAAGAAAAAAATAAATGCAAATAAAACACCAGGTGCCACACTGGTCAGAAGGAATTGAAACCCTGAGGAATATAAAGATCTTTTTCCATGGAAGTTCAAGAAAAGAAGACAAACTACACAAAAGACAGGTATCAAAGTTCAGCAAAGTTCTACAAGACACAGTTACTAGTGGATGTTCAACCACAGTACTGCATAACCAAGTCTGCTGTGGGAGCTGCAATCTCATTTAAAATACTGAATTTAAAAATTAGATTAAAAATACTAATAAAGAGCTTGCATTTAGGAGCCACTAGTTACATTTTCAATGTGTGAATTACTGCATGAGTAAATTATGCTTATAGCCAGGGTTGCTAACAAAACTGTGAAGAGGATGCAAGATGCACACAGTTTTTCAGTTTATAGCAAGACTTATTTCACAGTCTGCAGACTCTGAAGACAGTAAATTCCAGTCCTCAGATCTTCTTCTCAGGATGCTTATGAGCTTTAAAACAAAACATTTACGTATTGCTTTTTTAAAAGTAAGTTAGCATTTTAACAGAATAAGCCTTTGCCAAACTTTGCAGGTCTCCATGACCTCAGGCAACTTCATCCTTCGTTTACAACACTTGTACACAAAATACAAACAGAGCAGTGATGTCTCATTTCATCTGACAGTTTATCTGCAACATTTTGCTTAGACAGAGTAATTTGGCCAGGACAGACAGTGCCCAATTCTATTAGATCTGGGACCTAACTCCATGGTCCTTGAAGGATCAAGGCTTTCCAGGCTATCTAAAAATCCAGCTGTCAACACTGTGAGCTCTCCTAACTTGCTGAGCTTGGTTTATGCAAGTCATTTCTGCCAGCTCTGAAGCAGCACTCCCAGGATTCAACTGCTTCCCCCACTCTGGGGAGTCACAGTTCTGGAATGTACTGACAAGGAGGCACTTGGAGTGCACTACGGTGCTGTAGTGAGCAGCAAACACACCCCAGCCTATGCACCTACAAACTCCTCCCACAGGCAAGAGTCCCTGCTGAATTCAGAACTCAGCCATCTGTGTGTGGGTCAGAGCAGGCCAAGACAGACAGAAATTGCATCGTATTCCCCAGGGCTTCACTCACAGAAGATACAGCAGTCTTCATCTGAAGAGCACACAGAGCACAAAGCCACTTCTCAAGACTGTGTAAGATCTGTGTAAGATCTACTCTTGGCTCCAGAGCCCGTAATTCTGTCATTTGGTGGGATCCTGTGCAGCCCTACCCTGCCATGGCTGGATGAGCAGCTTCCACCCAGCTCTGCAGAAGTGGGCAGTGAGCTTAGGAAGCAGAACAGCTTTTGCCTTCAGCAGTTAACTGTCATGCTCAAACTGGACATGAGGAAATTTTGTAATAGGCTAAAAAACATTGAACAGATTTTATTTTTTGTAGGGCACTCGTGTTTGTCATTTGCCTAGACGTTCTGCTGGTAATTTCCACAGCAACTCTCCTGTGGCCTTTTAAGGACACACTTCTCAGTGGCAGCCAAGTAGGGAACTTCATGAGACACCTGGGAGCTTGGCTGATGTGGATTTGGAGTAGAGAAGCACTGCTATGTTTTTCTGGATGACCAAGCCCACAAGAGTCACTGACTAATATTTACAAAATGTGAGATTATTTTTAGCACATATGTAGTACAAAAATCCATTGTTTCCTAGTAAACCACTTTCTTCTTTCTACCAATAAGAAAAACACAGAACAGAATGAAGATGGAAGCCTGATTTCAAGGTGTCACTTCCAAACCCTACCCAGGTCCTACTGGTTAAACAAGGAAGTGCTGCCCATAAATGCTGCCGTTAGTGGCTTCTTTTGCAGTTAGCACAATTCCAGGCAAGAACAGAGATACAACATTTTCACCATCCCAAATCCCTCCAAGGGCTTATTTTCAACACTAAGTGAGCTGCATTCACTTGTACTCATACCTCCTCCCCCGCTTTTATCAGGTAACACAAAATCCCAAAGTGCTGCTTTGAACAAAATGCAGATGCACGTTCAACACCACAAATACAAGTGTTGTACACAAACACAACCTCCCAGCCTGACAACATCCATGGATATTGAACACACACAGGTTTTTATGGACACACCTGGCACTGCAGCCTGGCATTCAGCTCCTTTTAGTGACAACACACCCTATGTTGTTGCTCTGCAGCAAACCCTAGTCACAAACTGTACTTTTAATCAATGTGATGCATTCACTCTTTTGCCTCTCCACCACACATCCTTCCAGTACTGGATTCCAGACACTCCGGTGCCAGAGGCAGAGCAAACAGCATCACCACAGAACAAACAAGTGCAGAGGCTCCCCATGAAAAGCTCCAATGACACAGTAAAAGATAGGACATGCATGCAGTGGAGTATGTGCCATTAAAAGTCAATCAGAACATACTCCTGGCCTTTACCCAATGCCAGGAATCCAAGTTCTCAGCCCAGGTGGAAACACTCTATGTTAAGCAATCACAACAGCTCAGCATAGAGGTGGAATTCCTCAAAGATCCCACACCCTCACTGGCTGCCTTCTATTTCCACCTAAAACCTTGTCTGAGCTGAGGGTTGCAGCGTGTCCCTTTCATTCACACACACACATCTCCTGCTTGCAGACAGGCTGGATGACACTCAGCATTTCACCCTGCAAGGCCTCTCAGCAGCTTTCCTCTGCTGTGGAGATCACATCATATTTCTCTGCAACACCAAGCCCCCAGGAGTGATTGACCAATACTTGCAAATATAGTATTTTTTTCAGCACAAAAATAGTACTAAACTAGAGCAATATCTAGTAAATAATTTTCTTTCGCCTCACCCAATAAACAGCAAAATTATAATAGTCTGTTAAGCAAGATATTGATCTACAACTTCTAAAACCCAAAATAAAAAGCAGAAACATCACTCCTAGAGTGCACACACATCTAATAAGTACAATTTATTAGCTACCTACCACTGTGTCAGGCTGCTGCCCACAGAGCAAGAGGAAGCAGCAAAAAACAGTAAGATCTGTAAATCCAGCCCTGAGCCAGCTCCAAGCAGGAGCAGGAACAGAAGAAACTGAAAAATGTACAACCATATGATGCTGCTGAAATAGTTCAAGTCTTCAGAGTCATCATGGCAAACACCAGTCAGAGAAGGCAGCCTTTATCAGAGAGTAAATCATACTGTGTGTCTGAGGCTGCTCTAGGGGCCAGTTAAAAGAGACTGTAAAACTACTGAAGTGGAAGTTTTCTAGGCTGTAAATATCTGTAATGGAACAAATTCATGGCCGTGCTGTCTTCTGCTTGAAGAATTGCTCTTGGATGTGTGAAGAAATTAAGTCAAAAATCACAAGGTATGTGAGACTCTAGATGTAAAGTAACAGGAGTTTCCTGTTCAAAGTAGCCAAATTATAGTTTGAAAACAAAAGCAAAGCAAACCATACAAGGCTTATCCACAATAAATAAAAAAGCTGATTCCTAGGCAGCTCCAAGAGGATTTCTTTCCCATTAGGTCCTTTCAAGTCCAGCAACTCAGGAAGCATCGTGCATTTCCCAGAGCAAAAATCAGCAGAAGAATGTTCAAAACATAAGCTGTGGAGGTCTCGTGTTCTAACCTTGTCTCTCAAACACATACTTTGGTGTCCACTGTTATCTCCTAGCACATATGCAACTCCAGACAACAGGAAGTGTTTATCCATGGGCATCAGTTTCTGCTTGGCCTCCAATAGCCAATTCCAGGCAGGGAGAGGCAGAGACTGATGCAAAGCTGAGGTTTCCTTAACGTTCCAAGCTGCCTGTGTGTCTGCAGAACCCAAATAACTCTGCTGACAGGCTGAGAGGTTGTTTTCCTCTGATATTCCTCTATTTTCTCTTCCCTCCCCTCCTGACCAAGCCATCACCAGCCTGTAACACGTCTCTCTGCTCCATTTTCTGCCAGTGGTGACCCGAGACAAGCACTGAGCAGGGCCTCACCTCTCGTGGCTGATCAGGATGTGTGCAGGCACTGGCACCATCACCTGGAGCCCCTCCTGCTCCCTGGCACGGGCATGCAAACACACCAGCTGCAGCTCTGCCACTCCCACGGGATGCACCTCATGCCAGTTCCTCCCTAGAAATGTTAGTTGGGGATGACAGGGGCAGAACACAAAACACAAGTTTTAATCAGTCAAATACCAAATGCAGTACCTAAGTTAACATCTAAGGTTTTGTTTTCCCTCCCTCTCTTCACGGGAAAACACCAAATTCCCCTCCTGAGAAGCAATCCTGCTCAAGAAATCCACAGAGCAGGACCAGCCTGCTGGCTCCAGAGCTGCACTGATGGATGGTGAACAGTGATCTGTCCGACAAAGCTGCTCTGCAAAAGGCAAAAAGGAGATAAAGCCACGCAGCTTCTGTCATCTGAAGCACTATAACCCAAATTTGGACTTCATCAGCACCCTGAACTGTGAAGCAGCAGGTGCTAAAAGCATGGTTAATGATCATACACAGTCCTAAGCTCCTGCTTGAAGGGATAAGGGTGAAGTTTTTGCTGCAGAACTACAGAAATCTTCTTTTAAAGACTATAGAGGCAATTTCTTCAGAAGCGTAACAGCAACAGCCACAGCAATTTCTGGACTGTAAAATCCCTCCCTTCCCTGACCTTGAGAAGCACCAGGCTCCAAGCAAAACTGAAATATTTTCTTAGGCTGGCTGGCTGCCTACTCACGGTCCCTTTTCAATAAAGCCAACTTGGAAGCAGCCAGGCAGGAGTTTATATATCACATAACTCTGCTCCACTCTGAGCAGACACCAGAAGACTACACTGGATTTCACAGAACCATTTTGGCCAGAAAAACCCTCCAAGATCATGGAGTCCCACCACTGACCTGGCACTGCCAGGTCCTCCACCAAGCCATGGCCCTAAGAACACCACCTACAGTTTATTATAAATTACTATATTGTTACATAATATTACCACAATGTTTATAAATTACTGCTACCACACTTGCAAATGATCTTCTTTGCTAGAGGAATCACTGCCCTTTCCAGAAAACAGGCCAGCACACAGCATCCATTTGCTAAATGGTGACTTCTGTGAAACACTGTGATTGAGTAACTTCACATTAATCCACGAGTGAAGACTATTACAAGCTCAACCACTGAACTTGTCACTTCACTTTCCTACATTCCTTTTCCTTCCCCTACTCCTCTTTCTATGCTTTTATTTCTCCATGCTGACTGCCTTTGCCCTGGAACAGCTGCACCTGGAACTGCTGGATGAAATGGGCCCTCATCTCTGCACAGGCTCCAGGGAGGTAGAGGACAGAAACTTTTAGCACAAAAACTCTCAAAATGGGCACCAAGAACTTTGTAAGGAAAGGTCCTATCCCAGTGCAAATAATTCAGCAGTTCCTAAGGGCAAAGACGTTTGTTGGGATAGGGTCACTTCCCCCATTTACCTTCCAAGAGGTCCAGGTACACCAAAAAGGCAGCGTAGACTTGAGTGCTGTCAGATACATCAAGTGACATCATTTCTGTGAACTGAGACACAAAGAGGAACGTTGAGGAAGGAAAGCACAAGCTATACTTAGAATGCACATAGCATCTCTACAGACAATGGAGCCACTGGAGTTTCAAAGCAGTTTTAAGGCAGTCAAAAAGCAGGACTTGTTTCCTGACAGTTTCTCAAAAGCTCCTTTTTCCGCATTCCCCGTATTTTAGCACGTAAAAAAAAGCAAGCAAAATAAACATCAGAGGAATCACAACTATTTCTGGAACAGCTCTAGCTTTGTGGCATTTTACCTATTTTTGGGTAAATAATTTTACCTATTTTTGCTGCATCACATCAACATAAGACGATGGCCAAATGAAACATCTCCATGTTTTCGGTGCGGTAAAAATTAAGATGGAGTCGAAATTTAAGGCATTTACGTTTCCCTGCAGGTATTCCATGATTTATAACCTCCGCCCCTGCTGGCAGCGGCATTCCCCATCCACCCCTGGGCCGGAGATCCCCTCGACACACCTAATAGATTAGATTATATTGGTAACCCCCCGCAGAACCCTCCTGGGGGACCCCACGTGCACCTCGAGAGCTCAGAGTGGGGGGAATCCTGCGGGATCCGGGCGGAGAGCGGGACCCCCGAGAGACCAAGGGACCCCCGCCCCGGCCTACCGTGGGGTGAGTCGTGATCCAGTTGCCGCCAGCCGCCCCCGACCGGCTGCCCTGTGCCCCCGGCGCCCTCCCGGGCGCGGAGGAGCCCTGGCCCGGATCGGTGCCCCCCTCGCCCCGCCTCGCCGGGCAAACGCCACTCCAGCCCGGCCCGGCCGCCGGCTCCATGCTCTCCCGGCTGCGTGCACCGCGGCTTCACTCCGGGCGGTGCCGCGCACCCCGGCGCTCCCCGGAAACCGCCGCACCGCTCCGACCGTTCCGCCTCCGCCCCGTTCCTACCTCCCCCTCCCCCCGCCGCGGCCAAAGGCGCCGCTTTAAACCCTTTACATGAAATATATATATATATATATA
>VZDJ01001247.1:2369074-2517146 GCA_008694505.1 Cyanoderma ruficeps
ACACACACACGTATTTCTTTCATGGTCCCTTCTTCTAAAGGCTCCAAAGCAAATAATGCCTTATCAATCTGCAGTGTCCAGAGCTTTTTATAAACTCTGTAGGGGACATGCCCTCAAGGTATTGCCATTAAAAGGACTGCTTTACTAGAAATATCACTGATTTCCAACGAGAATATGCTTTGCCTAATGCCAAGTGTCTCAGGTCTGGCTTATCAGCTCCCTCTGTCTCAGTGACTCCTCTGATAAATTTCAAACACTGGCTATTCTCTAATATAGCATCCATGAAAACTGATCTGTATGTATGTGAAGCATACGTTTGTACGTGGCTTTTAGCCACAGGAAGTCATATTTGGGCCAATCTAATTCAAGGAATTTTGTGGTAAAACAAGCAGCCATTCTGGCTGCTTAGAAAGTATTGTGTTAGCCAGCACTTCAAATCCTGGGCACAGAATAAATAGCTAGATGGGATTAAAAAATCCAGTCTCCAAGACTTTCATGGAAGAGTTGGCAACAGTGGCTGGGGAAATAATTAGATGGATTTTAGTTCTTAGAGGTGAAGAAGCAAGTGAAAGGACATGGATCCACATCAATCTACAGATGAGTCAATTTACAGCAGCAGGATGGAACTTCTGTTTTCCTCAATGTGGGAAACAAGTCTAATGTAGAAGAAAGCTGCCTCAGAGAGAATTTGTCTCCTGCCAAACTGAGGGACTACGCCTCTGCCAGAGACAGTTGTCATAGCTGGAATCTCCTTGTCTGGTGTAGATATTTAGAGGAGGCTGAAACAAATGGCTTAAATTGATTTCTGTGGGACTTACATCTGAAAAAAGCCGTTTCTTCCTCAAAGCTAAAATATTTCACCACAGAGTGGCTCATTGTCTTGTCACAGCAGGATAGAGTCTGGGCTTAAAAAAACCTCACAGGATATAATTTTGGCCACCAATAGAGAAGTCAGAATGAGCACAGATTTCTTCGTACGTGGACAAAAAGTCATACACATTTATAGGTGTTGGAGTGACACGAATTGTTGGGTAACTGTTTACCTGAGCTCTCCAAACTTTGCCCCACGCTCTGTGTGACTGGGAGTGAGGGATGAAGGTGGGTTGACTCCTTTCTTTTCTGCACGGAAGAACATCTCATGTTTCAGGCTTCTGCTGCTCTCCCTCTTTTGTGTTCCGTAGCAGCCAGCCACCACAGGGAGTTGTGTGAGCGAGGGAACATCACTTTGGAGAGCAAATTACTGGCTTTGGGATGCTGCTGGAATCTTTTCATCTGCCCCCAGCAAATCGTTATGGCTCTGATGCTGCCCACAAAATAAAAAGAAGAGAGGAGTCTGAAAAAAGCTGAAGGTTGTTTAGATTAGAAGAGCTGTACAGGGTAAAAGCACACTCAGATTTCTGGCAAAGGCAGTCAGAGGAGGGCTTATTTCTGCCGAGATATCCTAAAATCAGGACTGTGACCCAGCTTGAACGTCCAGTGGATGGAAAATGCCGGCTTCCAGCCCTCCACATCAAGTATAATTTGGGAGCATTAGTCCCCACCCTCCAAATGTGAGCAGCCCCGTGGGCAGCAGGGGAATTTTGTGCGTGTAGATTGGGCTGGCTCCTGTGAAACTCGAATCACCTCGCACAGCCCGCAAAGCTGCTCCTTCTATCTGGTTAATGAATACAAGCCTGAAAGCAACATGTGGCAAACTAACCGTGAAAGAAAAGCCTCATTAATGTGTCATTCTAGAAGGACAATTATAAAGGCATTGTGAAGGACAAACAGGAGGAACATATTTGCACTAATTGTTCAGGAAGATGCGTACAAATTGAGAGAGTTTCTCAAATTTTAGTGCACATGATTCTATGACCCCTGGAGAGTCTTTATTGAAGTCTCCTAGGATGATCCTTTTTGGGAAGTCATCTGATCAGGAAACTGAGACAGTATAATTTGGTGTGCTTGATAAATTTGGTTCTATAAGCAAAGAAGAGCAAACATTAACTCCATCTATGTGTGAGTGTGTACATTTATATATATGCTACCTGGATGCAAGCAATTCGCTATGAGATTATGGATAATTAAACCACTGCTTGCTAAAGGTTTCCTCCTTTTTAAGCGTTGCAAGCACACAGCCAACAGGAGCACCAGCTCAAAGTGGGTCTGTCCACCTTGGAGAAACTTCCTATCCACAGTAAAACTCAAATATGCTGTGATGGAGGCCTTAGAGTTAATCAGAGATTTCATCTTAAAAAGGGTCTAGCATGCCCAAATCCTATTAACTTTTAAGAGAGCTATGATTACTATGTGATTACTATGTGATTTTTAAGACCATTACCCAATAATTTTAATTGCTGGAATATGTTTTATGTATTTTTATGCTAAATTGCCACCAGTCTATTCACGGGAACATTTCCATGGTGGGTGAGTCAATGAAGTACAAGGAAAATCTTCCCTGTATTTCCTGCCCTCAAAAAAGAGGTGCTGAGAAAGCTGGGGTTGCTCAGCCAGGAGAGGAGAAGGCTCCAAGGAGACCTTCGAGCCCCTTCCAGTATGTGAGAGGGGCTTATAAAAAAGAGGGACAGTGACTTTTTAAATGAGCAGATAGTGGTAGGACAAGGGGAACATCCTTAAACTGACAGAGAGTACATTTAAATTAGATATTAGGAAGAGATTCCTCCTTATGAAGGTGGTGAGGTCCTGGCACAGGTTGTCCAGATGGCTGCCCCATCCCTGGAAGTGTCCAAGGCCAGCTTGGATGGGGCTTGGAACGACCTGAGACAGTGGAAGGTGTCCCTGCCCATGGCAGGGGGTTGGAATGAGATTATCCTTAAGGTCCCTTCCAAGCCAAGCCTTTCTATGACTCTAGGATATTCATCTTTCAGCTGTGTTCTAGCTGGAACACCACATCCCTCCTGCAGCGTGGGATGGGTGTGGGGTGTGCGGCTGCTTCGTACGGACATCCCGCGGATGTTTGCCAAAAACTTTCTGATGTACAAGCTCAAAGTTACTTTAATTCCCTACCTGTGTGGGAAGGATGAGGGCGACATCGTCACGTAAGCATCGAACAAAGGGACGTCTCAGCGTCAGCAGCAACACTCCGAGAGCCTCTTTAACGCCCAAAACTCGGGTGGGGAAATGTGGGGTTTGCAGCTTTTACCGCGGGTGCTGAGCAGCTACGGCGATGGCAGCCTCCCGGGGTCGGGGGGCTCGCACCCGGGGTCGCACCTGGGGTCGCACCGGGAGTGGCGGCGGCAGCGCGGGGTCGGGGCCGTGCCGGGGTGGGCCGGTGAGCGGGGCTCGGGGGGCCGGTGAGCGGGACTCGGAGCGAGCCCGAGCAGCCCGCGCTGCCCGAGTCGGCGCTGCTGCAGCCCACCGTGCTGCTCGCCATCCTCGCCCGCAACGCCGCGCACACGCTGCCGCACGTCCTGGGCTGCATCGAGAGGCTCAACTACCCCAAGAGCCGCATCGCGCTCTGGTAGGGAACGGGGGCGGTGCGGGGAGAGGGGGCTCCGCAGGCAGCCGGGACCGGGGCACTCCTCCGGGGCTGAGTTCGCACGAGGAGCCGGGGCTGTGCTGTGGTGGCCGGGCAGAGCTCGTCCCCCGTCCCGGGATCCCCCCGCGTGTCGG
The DNA here is from genome assembly GCA_008694505.1 of Cyanoderma ruficeps. Taxonomy (NCBI): domain Eukaryota; kingdom Metazoa; phylum Chordata; class Aves; order Passeriformes; family Timaliidae; genus Cyanoderma; species Cyanoderma ruficeps. Next base: position 2,372,687 of record VZDJ01001247.1, read on the forward strand.
GAGGCGCGGTGGCTCTGCCGGGAGCCGCAGGGAGATGAGTTATCCCAGCAAAGCTGGCCTGGAGCCTGGGAACATTCACCGCCGGAGCATGTGTCCAAATCCACAGGCACGGAGAACTCCGGCTGGGAGCGTGGGGCCGGCTCCCGGCTGGTAAATCCCGGGCTTTGTGGGAGCTGGTCGGGATGTTCCAGGGCTGGAGAGCAGGCGGGCTGGGTGCGTGTTGGTGGGCATTCAAAGGAGCATTGTTGCCAGGCTGGAGGCTGGAAGATGGATTAAAAGATGTATTCAGAAATCGCAGCATGGGGGCAGCTGCGGCGGTCAAACAGGGGTCGGGATGGAGGAATTAGAGCAGTTTGGGAGCTGGTCAGTCTGCCTTTGCAAGGGGACAAGGGAAAAAAATAATCCTTCAACCTGACATAAGTGTTGGAAGGAATAGGATTGCTTGGAAGAGCCCCAAACAGATTTTATTTTTTCTCTGTAGAGCCTGATCTAAAGTTCTCTGAAGTCCGTGGTGAGACTCTGTTCACTTGAAAAGTCAATAGTTTCGTTTTACTTTGAGGGGGCGTGGGGAGGGCCTTCCCCCCAGTCACATCACTGAAATGTCATTAAACAGATGTTTCTGTGAGTGCTTCAGAAACTTGGCTGTAATTTGTCTCCAAGTACGGGGCTCTGCACATCATCAGTGCATGGATCGTTTTTTTTTTTTNTTTTTCTTTTTTTTTCCTTTTTTTTTTTCCCCTTCTTTTTGTGTTGCAGGTGTACAAAGCAAGAAAGCAAGTTGTGCTATTAGGCCAAATTCAGAGTCCCACAAGGGTGGTGTAGAATCACGAGTTGATGTGTGGCAGTGGGTAAATTCACATTCCTCTCTGTGTAGATCTATGACTTCTCATTCATAAGTACCAGTAGGAATTTTGCCAGTTGAGATTTCCTCATAGCAGATGTGTATAAAAAAAGATATTATCAGACCCCACATGGCCTGTGATTCAGGTGAGCTTGGTGTTTATAAAAACTTGTGGGAATTCTAAGCGCAGTCCTGATCATCAAAGCAGAGCGCATCCTGAAATGCCTCTCGCTGTACAAGTGCAAAGTAAGTTTTAGGGGGGTTTTTTAAATCCTGCAGATAATTGGTTGGCTCTACAACATTTTCAGTACATGACTTGCATTTTCCTCACTAGACTTAAGGTCTCTGCAATATTGTGTGGAAGTATTTGTGGTGACTTATTTTAACATGAAATATGCTAAGGTTCTTATAAGAAAGCATTCAATTTTTAGGAGGATTGCACACAGACACAGGGCGTGGCTAAGCTGGAAAATCTGCTGATGACAATGTCAAGATTTATGAAATGAGAATGACTAAAATTGTCACAGCCACTGGAAAAGAAGTTCTGAGGATGCTCTGAGTTGCCACAGAGAGTGAGAGGTACCTGTGGGGTGGCAGTGGTTCCTTGGAGAGGTTTAGTTCTGCTCCTCAGTAAGACTTGAGCTTTTCCAGAGCTGGGCATGTTCGGGACACAAAGTACTCACTCAGAGCCAGCTCACGTAAGTTATCTATAAAGTCTCTTGAGAACAAGTGAAACCATTCAGTCCATTTCTGGAAGCACCTTGTGTTTCAGACAGAGTCCTTTCAACAGATGAATTCCAAGATTTACCTGTGTGACTGTGTTACTAGGATAGCTTGGGGAGGAGGGCAGTGGAGTGGTGTTTGTCACAGACTTGCATTCTTCCCCTGCCACTTATATTCTACTTCAGCATTTGCTTGACTAAGTCAGCATTTTAAAATGTCCCACTGTAGATCTTGAGAATGAAAACTAAAAATATATATCATCTCTCAAGCTTCCATATGCTCTCTCTGCATGGCTGAAGGGCTGAAATTGAATCCAGTAGATTCCATTGACGGATTTCTAGGGGCAAAGCTTTATGAGTGACAGTAAAGATGGGTTAAGAAATGAGTTTAAAGCAGACACTGAATTTCCTTGGTGTAGTCTGTATCAATCTCAAGGTTTGTTACCCTGATACTGAGCAAGAGATGTGCGCTAGACAGCCTTATGTTCCCTTCTTACCTTTGGTCTTAATTATGACTTAATTCTGAAAGTGGTTGTGAGCAGGCAGCTTTGGAAGGACTTGCTGGCTACTAATGAGCCGAGCAGGCCATTTGGTCTGGGGCCAGCTGGCACAGAGGAGCCGTGGCCTTGCAGTTAAACCTTTCCTTCCCTCCTTGCTTCCCTCCCCGAGACTCAGGAAGTTGCATCCGAGCTCCTGGGCCGGTCCCTGGCCTGTGTTAACCCCGGCTGTCCTCGCCTGGGACAGCAGGCCGGGTCATCCAGGGATTGTGCTGATGACTTCACGGTGGGAATTTCTGTGGGACAGCTCAGCTTTCTGTCCTGGCCCTGCTGAGCTTCCCGGGATGGAAGGCCATAGGCGGCCTGGGAGCCTTTGGACCCGGCCGTCCCAGTGGGAATGGCAGTCGCCCCGCTTTAGCCACAGAACCCGGACTGGGTCTCCTGTCACCATGGAGGTGCAGTGCTGAAGGGAACAGCTGTCCCTTCTTGTGGAGGAGGAAGGGTCACAGCCGTCCCCTCCGAGCGCCCAAACACCCTGTGCTGTGGGGAACAGGCTGGGGCCCACAACAGGAGAGAGTCTAAAGAAAAAACCTGGCTGTTGGACCCAAGTCCAGCTTTTTTGTAGCCACAGAGGGTTCTTCTGACGTGCTTCTGCTAGTGTGGCTGAGCTTGGTGTGGCTGAGCTTCTCCCAGGGCTCCCTGTGCTCCCTACCCGGCTGGGAAACTTGCAGGGAAAGTGTACAGCATTGTTTGTGCTGGGCTTGGAGAACTGCAAAGGGATCTTTATCTTGGACAAAACTGACCCAGAAGTTACTCAGTCAGAGTGCCCTAACCCTCTTTTTTTAGTGGGTCGAGGTTGTAGGGTTTTATTTTGAGCTTTCTTAATGTTGTTTATTTGAGATTAGTCAGTTGCGGGTACAGAGTGTTTCCATGTCAGGCAGGTTCATCTTGGCTGCAGCAGACAGCCTAAAAGTGTGTGTGTTCATCACATGCCTTGCACTTTCATTAGTCTCAGATTAAGTGATAGTGTAGCAAAAAAAGCTGCCTGTAATTTCATCTTTTGCTTCATCCTAGTGGGTCATCTGTTCTCTCCTCTCTTAGTAAACTGGGGATGAAATGCCTGCATAAATGAGTTGGTGCTTGGGAGCAATAATTAGGTACCTTTGTGCTTGAAAATCTGTGCCTGCTTTGGGGATCAGAGTATGCTTATATTTCAGAAATGATAATGTGAACAATAGTGAGACAGGTGGAAAGCTGGAGTAAATCCCAGCTGAGAGATGAGTGGGTGTACTGTAACACAGCTCCAGCGAGGGAATAGTTTCAACTTAAGAGAACCGGTTGAAGCTGAAAATAGAAGCTGATGAGATCAGTATAATAATTATATTTCATAATTATATATTATTAGACTGGAACTAGCTGATGATATCTGAGCATTTTCTTATTCTTTAACGGTTTACTTTTCAAATGTGAAAAAATTCCACATAGAGGGTGAACTCCAGTGAGATGCAGGGATTAGTTAAAACTTACCACTCACTTATTATTCCCTGTTATTACTCACAGGGAAATGTTGGCTTTCAAACACCCCATTTTCTCTCCTTGTCTCCATTTGAGCAACGAGGTCACTTTAATCTTCATGGTCACTATTAATCATTTAGGAATGCTGACGTTCCAGTCTTCTGGCACTGCCTCTCCTGCTTCTGTCCACTGGTGTTTTGCACTTATTTCAGATGTGCTCACCTGTGCTGTGACTTCCATGTGGCAATATTAGAACATAGGCTTTGGAAATCATCTGACTTTTCACTTGGCTCATCATTTAAATTTTAGTGGGGTTTAGTTTCCCATTTGTATTTGTAGATACTTTGAATTTATTTATTATGTAGTTTTAATAATAGTCATTAGACTCAGAAGGGTCGAGAGTGAGATGAGATTTGCACAGCTTTGGAATTGTAATTAAGGTGACGTTCCTGTTGTGCAAGGTGTTGCAGAAAGTCTTTCTGTCAGAGAACTTGCATTTAGATGACTGCATCAAAAGAAAGGAGTAAATACTTCCAATTTCTAGCTAGGGAAATTGGGGTAGAAGAGTAAAGTATTCTTGAATTTACCAAGACTGGAGATAGAAGAATCAAGAGATGTCAGGTATGAATACTTTCTTGCTAAAGTCATTTTTACACCAAGGTGCAGTAAAATTACATAAAAATGGAACACCAGGGAAGGCTAAAGAATTGTTCCCATCCCAGTATCCATAATCGCTCTTTTTTTCTTTTCCTTTTTTTTTTTTNTTGTCCTTTGGGTTTCTTTCCCTCCCTCATCTCAATCTTGGCAAACTGAAGCAAATGACTTAATGAAATTATTCCATAACAACATTTGAAGGGAAGTCAAAAATTACTGCTGTGCCTTGCTTAGGTCTGCATGGCAAGACACAAATCACTCTTCAGCTAAAATCCGTGCAGTTTTGCAGAGAAGCCATAAAAGAGGGGTGAGCTGTGTGATGGCAATGTGCAGGGTAGCGGGAGCTTCTTTATATTTCCCTGTTGTGGTCACAAATTGCCAGATTCTGGTGCTTTTGTGATGACATTAAAGAGCATCTTGTCCCACACTTTATATTAGGGTCTACTAGACAGCAGGGTGAATGTTGGGATAAAAGGAAAAAAAGGCAAAAACAATTTGGCATCACCATAAAATAGCCCTCCAGAGGTACAGGGATAATGCTATAAAAGTGCTGTCTTGAAATGTGTAGGATTGGTGAGCATAGTAAGCATTTTATGTGTTTAATTATTTTTTTATATCTCTATGGTCTGTATCTCTGAAAATGCAACCATTTATTTTGGCTGCTGTGTTTTGGCACCCACATTTTGAGACAGGGATCTACCCTGTAATCTGTGTTTCTGCCCCTTGTGTCTTAGGCTGCCTGGTGCCTTGTAGTGCAGGCTGTGGGTTTAGAGACTAAATCCTGTAAAGTAATAAAAAATAATAAAATAATTTTTAAAAAATTATTTAAAAAATAATCTGTTGCCCAAAAGAAACAGCAGGATAGAGTTCAGTAGCAGAGGCTGTTGTTTATGATAAGCCTTTGGATATTTTCAAAGGTCAGGAAGATCTAGCGTTCAAGATTTTTTTTTGTCATTTTTCATACGTACAAAGTAGGGACGAAAAGACCTCAGGGAATCATGTGGTTCATTCCTGCCCAGGGCAGGATCCCACTTCATCCCTTACTTGTCTTTCCCACAGGGTTGGGATTCCTCATCCAGTCCACGCTGCCCAGCTTGTGCACTGGCCTGTCTTTTGAACCACCTTCAGCTGTGGGTCCGAGGACCAGCTGCAACCAGTACTGGTTGTTAAGTGATCCTCTTAATTTGCCCCTTAAGAAAAAAAAGAAAAAGCTCAATTTCACTTGTACTTAGTCCCTGGTCAAAGCCAGCTCTGGTGAAGGCTGCCTGGCACTGTTTCAGGTCAGGTTTTCAATATATCCAGGAATGGGGACTCTACAATCCTTGGGCTACCTGTCACTGTCGAGGACTGTCTTGGATATTCATGAGGGCAGCAGACCTTTGGGGTAAAGGCTGTTGTTTCAACCACTNTTTTTTTTTTTTTTTTTCTCATTTTCTGTTAATTGGAACACTTGCTGCCCATCAGATTCCTGAGGAAGAGACCCCAGGTGTCTGAGTGCAGCTGGAGAGGGGTCAAGTCCCTGGGAGGTTTGGCAGGGCCCCTCCTGGGGAGACCAAAACAGGGATTTGTGCTGAGCCAGGGATTGAAGGGCTCTTTTGATCTCTTACGTAAATTATCACATACCTGGAATTATTTATCTGAGTCCCTCAGGACTAGAAGTCTTCATGCACTGGGTCAAGACTCTCTAAAAACAGATCTGTGGTGCACATGGTGTGCAGAACATTGCCCAGCACTGCTGCCATCTCTCGTCCCACAAGGCTCATCTGGGCTACAGGGTCGAGAGAGGACCGAGGTGGTGTGGGGTGCTGTCTGTCAGAACCTGGAATTTCCTTCCTGTGGGATGATGTCTCAGACTTTGTATTATTGCAGTCTGTTTCTGTGCATCTCATTTCCTTTATTCTGCTCAAGCATCGTGCACGTTGATGGTGCTCATGGCCAAGGGTGGATTACGGCTAAATGGGACCCACATGGACCAAAATTTCAAGGTAAAGAAAGATAGGAATAAAAAAAGTTTAAGTACTCTCTGTGAAGTGGATTTTTTGCTCTCTTCTGTAAAATGCTCAGCTCCTTCATACAGGCATGTGGTACTGCTGATAAGCTCTCCAGTTCAGAAAACCATGATTCTTTTTTCTTTTTTTTCTTTTTTTTTTTTTTTACAATTTGCCTCAAACAGTGCCTGAATCCAGTTTTTAAGCATAAAATGACTAGTTTTGGTTGTGTGTGCAGGCACATACATTTGTCTGTATATCTGTATCTGGTGTCCTTGGGCCAGAGCACTTTTGTTACTGTAAAATGACTCCAGTTTTCTTTCTGGAAAAGTTGACAAGGAGCCTAATAACAACATGTCGATTTTAAACTTTTTCCATCTGACTGTGGATCTGATATGTACTTACAAACAGAGTTCAGTCATTCGAGTTTTATGTGAACCATTTAGGTTGTGATAAAGTTTTGCAACGTAACACATTGTTCCTCATCTTGGCATGATGTGGCATTGCTAAAAAAAGGCTAAATTTTGTACTAGAGACTGACTTTGCTGCAAAGGACTGAAATTATGCTGATGGCCTGTAAAGCAGAATTTCTTACATTTCTTTGGGAAAAGTGGTTGCTTATTTGAGGTAGCTGCTAGACATTTTGGGAAGTGAAATCTTACTCAAGAGTGAAGGCTGCTTTCATTCTGACCAGCTATTTAAGTAGTCAGTATGTTTTTTTTCCCCTTACTAATATGTAACTAACTGTAGAATCAGTAAAACAGCATGAAAGCTGATAGTGTTCTTTTGGGGTGGGAATATACCTTTACCAAAGTCTGTCCTTGCTCTTTGTCCAGGGATTTATTAAAAGGTAGATGTTGATGAGATCTTTGTATCATCTGTGGTGCCTGGGAGGTTGTAATACATGGAATGAATAGATTTCCAGCTGTTTTCTTTTCATTCAGTCTGGATGGGCTATAGGAATGACACACCTGTTCTAAAGATAAGCAGATCTTGATCTGGACCAGGATTTTGAGGCTGTCCCCCCTGGAGCTCATGAGGATCTAAATTAATGCTGAAGCAGAAGATAGTGGGAGTCCATGTAAACTGCAGTGCCGTGGTCGCTCGTTTAAGCTTTTTCACATTAGTTTTGTAAGGCTTCAGCTTCAAAAGGGAATTGTTTGTTGGGTTGTTTTGGTTTTTTAAAGGTTTTTTCCTGTAAGGAGGAAAACCATGATTTATACTTATGTTTTTTTTCTCCTTTCCTCACACAGAGTACAGGCTTCTATTGATTCTAAAAGGATTGTTTGCTTAGTTTTGCACTTTGATCTCGGAAGGAAGGAAGGTTATATGTGGCTGCAGCCTGGTTTGAATTTTGCCCAGTGGCAACAGAGAGGTTGTATTACCTGTGAAGGGTTAGCTGATATCCTGAAGCTGACAGCAGGTGCTTATCTCTTCAGTTAGCAGGTCAGAACCTTGGCTTTGCTGCTGGCTCAGCAGCTGCTCTTAAAATGGGTGCTGCGTTGGGGGTACAATGAGAATTTAAGTTTGTTATCTTGAGTTACTTCCTTAGTACCTTCAATCATTCTTGTCCTTACAAGGAACTTGGGAGCATTCAGGGTCAGGTTGGATGGGGCTCTGAGCAGCCTAGTCTGGTTGAAGATGTCTCTCTTCATTGCAGGGAGGTTGGACTGGGTGACATTTAAAGGATCCTCTCACCCAAACCATTTCAGGATTGGAGGGAAAGGCTTGTTTTCCAGCATTCCTACTTTGAACTGCTAATTGTGACAAGGAAGGTAGATGTTAAAACTCTGACAAATGCAAACCTTTTGTTGGTTTTTTGTTGGTCGGTTGGTTGATTTTTTTTTCCTCTGTTTTTTGACTCAAATATGTGAATTATTCCCTACCTGACTTCAGCCAAGTGAACTTAAGCAAGTTCCTGTAGCTGGACTGCTGTATCATTAGATAACCAAAAGCCTGCTTCAGGTGAGTCGTGAAAAGGCGTTAGCTGGGAAATGTGATTTTGGACAGGCAAAGCTGTGAGAGATCTGTTCTGTTCACACAGTTTATGTCTAGGAGGCAAAGAGGAACATGACTTGTAAAGCTTTGCAGCAAGGCTCTTCTCTCTCCATCAGTCATCAGCACCCCCCAGTTCATGTGAGGAAGCAGAAATGTTACATCCTCTTTGCATCAAAAAGAGAACCAGGAAAACAAAGTGTGTAGGTGAGATTGAAACGTGGTTTGGTGTGTGCTGCAGGAGTAGAGCAGGTGCTGAGCTCTGTCCATGGCTGCACTGTTCCATGGAGCTGTTTTGGCTTTTCCTTGGGGTATTCCAGAGTGTGTCCTTGGCTGCTGCACCTTAATGCTGGGAGCCTGCCTTGTGGTTCATTGAGGGCGTGTTTTTACTCTTACAAATGCTTCTTCTTAAATGAATTGAATTCTTAAACACATATATTCCTGTAGTCTACCCAGAACTTGTAATTAACACCATAACTCATAGAGACAATGACAAAAATACTTACAATTCAGTGAAAAGCACGCAAAAGTCACTACACTAGAGTAACAAAAATCCTGATTAAAAAAATGACATTGCCTAATCCTAATTTAAAAAAAAAAAGATACGTCAGTGTAGGAACTGCATGATTAGGGTAAAGATTTATGTTTTCATTTTGGAAAAACAGTAAAAGCCAAGCTGTTACTCTTTTCTGTAAACTGAAGGATTAAAAGGAGTTCTAGTGTCTTCAGGAGCTACTGGCCTGCATTTTATTTTGCCTTAATTCTTGGCTACAATTGGCTAGAAATACCGGTGGGAGAAATAGCTGGAATAGCTTTCAGGTTTGGAAATCTAAATATTCAAGGATCTGTTTTACTGATGGGTTGTACAGGCTGAAAAGCCAGGAGGAGGAGTGGTGTTAGAAGGGAGCAGGGTCGGATAATCTCCTGTGTTATGATCCCTTGCTGCCCAAGGGTTTAAAGTAACGTTAGGTCTTGGGAGTGGGAAGACTTTGAGAGCTCCAGTTACTTCTGCAGATCCTACAGATGGGGGAAAAGGCTGATGGCAGTGGAGTGTCTGATGTGACCTTGTGATGCCCCTGGATTGAACTGGGGCTCCTTAGAGGGTTGTGGTGAGGAGTAGGATTTGTAGATGGGAATTTTCTGGTGGATTCTGCGTACTGGCAGAGCTGGGAAGCAGATCGGTGTTGGTTGGCATTTTTTCTCTTTTAACATGTGCAGAGGGTTTCTGGAAGTACTTTGGCTAGAGTCCTGTACTTTTAGTGTCTGGAACTCGATAGCTTCTCTAGTTTGGCTTGGCTCCAACTCCTTCAGCACTTTCAGATGGGGGTGGGATGTTGGTAGAGGTGAATCCTTTCTGTTCCCTTTTGCTACACAGGACAGCTTAGGTGAGGGTTGGGAGTTCCAGGCTGCTGTAGACTGAGGTATGAGCAGGTTGTTCAGGCCTTGGAGGTTTAGAAAAGCCAGCTGCTGGTAGGCACCAAGCACTGCCTGTGCTCTGTGCTTTTTTTATCTGGTTTAGCACAACCAGTTCTTGGAACAACAGAGCAGTAGCCCAGTACTCTGCTCCTTTTTCCCAGTCTTACTCCCTTAGCATTACTTGACTCACTCACATAAATCAGTCTCTGGATGCTGCTGGTGTTTGCTCCAGATGATATGTGCTCCTTCAGTACGAAGCTCTGGATGGGGTTTCCATTTATTTGTCTCTGAGATGGGCTCCAGGGTTTTGGAGGAGCCTACCCAGACTCCTCTAAATTGGTTGGTAGAGAATAATAATTGCTTTTGGATCTTTTGCCTTCTCAAATATTTTCTTCCTGCAGCTCTGGCTGTCAGAGACTATGGTTGCACTCATTTTTCAAAACACCAGTCTGAAATAAATTCAGTGTGTGTGACTGGAATATGAAAATGTCACTGGTGCTAAATGCTATCTCTTAATTTATGATTTCTTTTTAATTCAATTTTTTACTTGAAGCAGGATTTAAATGGAAATTTTCCTATATAATTTTAAATGGAAATTGTTACTGTGTAGTGGTACATGTTTTATCACTCCTAACATACACTCACTCTCCCTTCTCCCTTTATTTCTCACACAAACAAGTTATTGCTTCCACAAAAACTCTTGTCAATGAGATGTTATTTCAGACTAGTGAGCTCATGGCCGTCTGCTGGCAGAACTCTGTTCTGACTTAATACAAATGAAGGCTGCTGCCAGGATTTTTTGCCTAATACCTGAGCCTTGAAGGAAGCTCTGTTTCACAGAGCAAGAATTGAGCTGCTGTCAGTGGTGCTTCCAGCAGCCTTGCTTCCAAACTTCCCATCTGGCTTTTTGGATGAGCCTCTCTTTGTATATGTGCTGCAGATTTAAAAGGGGAGGAATATATGTTCAGGGCTAGGCTGGGCCTAAGCAGGAGTTTTCTTTTCTATACTCAGCAACTCATTTTGTGATGATGTTGGTTGATTCTACCTGTGGAGAATTTCAGTCACCCTCAGGTTTGCTCTGTTGCTCTATTGCAAGGTGGAGAACTTCTTGTTGCTTGTGGAGCTTGTGGATCAGAATCACAGATGACATCCCGAATAAAGACAGTGTCCCACAGAGATCTGCTGAGGAGAAATGTGCCTCAGGTCTTTTACCTCTCCAACAGAGTGAGATCTCCAAGGGGAAATGATGGTGTGTTACATCTCCCAGCACTAATCCCCCACCTGACAGAACTGACCAGGCTCCCGTAGCTCCTGCAGATGTGTGGCTGGTTGGGTACTACAAAGACACCTTTGGGATAACCCAGAGGCCGAGGAAAACATCTGGTTCTCATAGTTTGGATGCATAGCTGGACCAAACATCCAGCCTTTCCTCCTCAGGAGGATGCATTTCTTCCAAGTCTGCTGACCCAACATAGGTATATTTCTTCTGGTTCTGTGCTGGCATAGAAATTAAGACTATACTTGGAAGAAACCAAGATTTCAGCTCATTAGATCTTGTGTTGGGTTATATGATCTGAAGAGGTTAATGAAGCTCTTTAAAACAAGAGTTCTGCCCAACTGCAGCCACTGATAAACTAGCAGAAGTTGAAGAGCAGAATGATTTCTCAAAGGAGACAGAACCAGCCTCTCAGTTTTTCCATGAACTATCTTTATTTCATGTTTTTGAGAAATCCCCCTAATGGTCTGGTACTTCTATGGTGTATCAGCTGCTCCCTTGCAAGCTGATGTTGCACATCAGTTGATGCCATTGTGTGGATTTGAGATGGAGCCATTGAAGGATTATTTGAAAGGCTTCAGAAGAAGGATCTGAGATGTTTCAGATGAAAATAATTTTTAAAAAAAGTGGTGCTGAGGTTTTGGTTTTTTGGAGTGTGAGGGGTTTTTTTTGTTTGGATTGGTTTTGGTGGGGTTTTTTTTGGGGTTGGTTTTTTTTTGTGAGTGTTTGTTTTGTTGGGGGTTTTTTGTTTTTGTGTTGGGTTTTTTTTTTAATTTGGTTTTTGGGTTTTTTTGAGTCAAGCTGGTGATGCTAAATCTTTGAATTCCATAGGGGCCATTAGCTGATGCTTTCCCTGCACTGTTCAGCAAATCATATTGAAAGATCTATTGAACACCTTTGAACAAAACTCCCAAGAAACTTAATAGCTTTAGCAAATAAAGTAAGCCATTAAGTTTCAATTTATCACATCTCTGATATATCACATCTCTGTGTAAACCCCAAAGTCTTCAAAGACAGTTTGTGTTATTTTGTATGTGGGTGCATATTTTGTAGTATATAAGAAGTTGTGGTATATTATTTGCTATTCCCTGTGAAGTGCTGGAATTGGAGTTAGGATGGTGTTTACCCCTGGCAAAGGGAGAGCTTGGGACTGGATTCCTGCATGCTCAGAAGAGGGACTGTGGGTTCCTTGAGGCTGGACATTCTCGACTCTTTCATTACTACCACAGCAATACATCATGCTGAGGTATTCCAAAAATTCAGTTTTCCAGCCTCTGAAATGGCCTCAGAGCCCCAGGGAGGTGAAATGTCCAGGCCTGGGAATGCTGCTGGATAAGTGCTGTGATGCGTGCAGGGCTCCTGGGCCGGAGCATGTCCCTGACATGTCCCTGTCCCCTGAGGGAACAGTCAACTCCAACACTTGCAGGTGTGCTGGGGTTGGAGCACACTTCATCTTGTGCACTTCATCCCCTGGAATGGAGATAGCTAAGATGGGAGTCTTTCCTATTGGGAAACAGCAGGGTTAGGAACCGTGCTGTGCAGAATAAAGGCACATGTGCGTTTTTCAGGGCTTCCAGTTACCCAGTTTCTTAGGAACTGGTTACCGTAAGACCTAAGTGCCCATTTCCTCTATTTACATCCAGGCAGTGATGGGAGAAATAATATACCCATCCTGAAACTGTGCATTTGTGGTCAGGATTAAACCTTAGAGATCACCTGTGCATTTGCATTCTTCACCTCACCACACTTGCTGATGCAGCCTTCAGTGCTTGGCTGTCCCAGAGATTTGCGTGTCTTCAGTGGGTGCTCCCTGAGATTTGTCCCTCCCCAGGGTTGAAACAGACCAGCAGAAGGGAGAATTGTGATGCTGTGTACTGGAGAGGAAGCAATCCCATCCTCCAAGTGTCCGTCTGTTTTGGTGATCCCATTTCCTTAGCTGGGGATGGGAAGTGTACAACATTACTTGAAGAGGACTGCAGAGCCTTTAGCTTACAAGATTAAAGACCTCACTGTTTTTATTTGTTTTCTCTTTAGCATTAAGTCAGCCATCAGCAGAGCCCCAGTTTTCCATCAGTTTGAGTCCAGTCAGTCTTTTCCAAGAGAGAATGTGTTCTGACCCCAGCATCTGTGGTGTGTCCTGTGTGTTGACCCCACAGCAGCCATGTGTCCAGCACATGTGTGTCCATAGGAGATGCCGTGTGGATTTCTGTATCCCCGAGTGAAATGTGAGGTCACAAACTGAAGAGATTCAGATCCAGACATCTTAGCTGGCCCAAAGTATTTGGAATTTAAAGCAGAAATACTTTGCTTTTAATTTTTTTCTTCTTTCCAGTACTAGTACTTCACTGCTTGAAAACACTAAACCCTAAAAATCAGGAACCCCATATCTGAAAACCTAGAGTGGGAGTTTTTTTTCTGTGCTGGAGGCAAAATACTTGAACGGGAAGAGAGATTTTGTCTGTAAGTTCATGAGAGTTTCTTAAAAGCAACACAGAGGAAAAGTTGTTCTTGATATTGCCATGGACATGAATTTACCACTAGTCTGACAAGTACTCTGTGAATGCGCTAAGTAAACTGCTCTACAAAAGCTGAATATCTGTAGTTTATTTCAGTGTATATTTTGGAAGGAGTGTTAGCTTATTTTATCAGTCCCAGCCCTCACACCCACTCTTTTTTTGTGACTTGTGAAAATCCATTAATCTTTTTGGTTTTGTTTCCCTCTCTGTAAAATGAAGTTATAGTGCTGTCTCAGTGCAAGGTTGAAACCCTGGCTGTGGGTTTTGGGGGCCTCTGGGCATGGCCTCTGACCTCTGTGATTCACATCACCTCATTCCCTGAGGTGCATTGCAGATGAGTGCACTTAGCTGTTCAAAGCAAGAACACTGTAAAATCTACCTGGAAAAACTTCGGAAGATTTTAATTGATAAATTCATTATTTCATCCTAGCAGAGTGGTGTTTGTTGTGTTTTCCCTTCCCTCTTATTCAGAATCCTGTCAGCATATGACGTTGTCACCTTTTCAGCTGTTTCTTCATCTGAAATGGGATGGACAAAACTACATCCAGGAAAACTCTCTACTTCATCTGTAAAGGTTGAATATATTTTTCCCTGCTTGGCTGCAGTGGTTGTTTTTCTATTCTCTTAATTACATATAAAACATTTTAGCCATTTGCCAGCAAAAATGATGTAATCCATTTATTTTCAAGCAGTGTACCATTCCATGCAATTCAGAGAACCTCTTTTTTCCAGGGTAACTGGCTACTTGAGGAAAATTAGGCCAAAATTATGAAGTCTCAAGTTCCTGCTGGCTTCAGCAGCATGGAACTCTAAAATAACTCACTGATGACTGTAAGTGTTAGTTTAGTGTTGGTGAAAGCAAAGTTTGGCATAAAGGAATTTATGCCAAGGGGAACCTGTGCCAGGGAGAGAGAAATGAAACCTGCTGTGTTTGTGTGCTGTGAATTTGCAGTGGACCATGGGAAATGTCTGGTCTGATGTTGTTAAACACTCTGTGTTGTAGGTGTGTCTTGTAGGTTCACAGGGATTATGCTTTGGTTGGGCTATTAAACTGCTGATTCTGAAAGGGAAGAGCTGCTCAGATTGCCAGTGTTGACGCTTCAGTTCTGCTTTTTCGCTGCTGATTCCTTGATCCCAGGATATGGGAGGTTAAATGAGTTTTGTGTTTCTGTCTGAGGGTAGGACTGGATGGGCTTTGAGTCCTCTTCCAACCCAATACATTTAGGATTCTCTGGCTTCCCATCAGCCATGCACCTGACTAAAGAACAAGCCTCAACAGGTGACAATGTTCAGTGGTTTCAATAATGCAAATCTCTTACTGCCTGTGATGTGACTTGCCTGTGAGAGGGCACCTGGAGCCCTTGTTGGAGCTTAGGATCCATATCTGAGCTGTGGAGCTGTGCTCTCCCCAGCATTCACCTGGAGCCCTTGGACCAGGATTTCTCCTGGTTTCTTTTCTTGTTTCTTTGCTCTTGGCCCAGAGGCTGGGCTGGGGTGCCCGGGACTGCTGGGCTGTGTGGTGATGGGCAGGCTGGCCATGGACAGATCAGTCCCACTCCTTGCCTCACCTCATGCTGTGCTCTAGGCAAAGCCTTGAATCAGAGAATCATTAAGATTGGAAAAGACTTAATGGACACAGTGGTCTAGCTGTAAAAATGAGGATAACCTTTCCCTTGCTTGCAGACTTGACTGATCCCTGCAGAAACAGAATTATGGAACAGAATTACAGAACACCTTGAGTTGGAAAAGACCCATAAGGGTCATGGAGTCCCAATTCCTGCTCCTCACAGTGTTACCTAAAACTAAACTGTGTGACAAAGACCTTCACTGAGAACGTCCTTAAACTCAGACAGGGTTGGTGATATGACTTCCCTGGGGAGCCTGTTCCAGTGACATCCCTTAGTGAAGTTTTTTCTGATAGTCCAACCTGCTTCACTCTGTTTTCTCATCAGACCTATCACTGGTCACTAGAGAAAGGAGTCTCCATCCTTGGAAACATTCCAAAGCCATCCAGACGCCATTCTGGGCAACCTGGTCTTGGTGGCCCTGCTAGAGGAAGGGGGGCATGATGACCTCCAGAGGTTCTTTCTGTGATTCTTGTCTTGTGGTGCTGAATTACCAGTCCAGGGGTTGATGTCAGAAAGCCCCTGTGCTGCGTTGGGGTTGGCTGCCCCTTGGGACAGCCCCACAGCTTGGAAGAGGAGCTGCTACAGCAGCAGGAGGAAGGCCAGCCTGCCTGCAGGCTTGCTGTGGTCTAGGGCAGTGCCTGCATCCCTTGTGAGATACAAGATATAACAGCAACAGATATATATATGGCAGCTCTTCTCCTCCTGAAGAATTTGTTACAGATCCATGGTTGACTTTTTCTTGCTGTTCCTCTTGGCTGTATTTTGAAAGCAGATTCTGTGCTAACGTTTTTCACCTCGAAGGTAACTGGCTTGCTCCTACAGATTTACTCAGTTTTTTTTCAAATTTATTTCAGTTTCTATTTCTCTGTGTCTATACAACATGTTATAAACACCTGGGATTTTATCATCCTTAAAGTTGCCCAGTTTTCTTGCAAGCAGCCAGCAATTCACAGCCCGCTGAGGAGAGCAGGAGTGTTTACGATGTGCCTGTGCCAGCCCTGGCCCCGTTATCTTGCTGTGTAAGAGTAAACTGAAGTTATTCTTAGTGTCTAAAGCTCTGTGAGTTTCTGGGTGCACAGACAGCTCATTGTGCTGCCTGCTGAGACAGTGCTGGGGATCACACAGTGAGGTTTTAGCAGGCAGTCTTGATCCTGGGGAGGATTTTGGCTCTGACCCTTCCAGCAGCAGTGGAAGGGGAATGGTATTCTGTCAGCTGAGCGTAAACCCAACATGTTTTTCCTGTGCAGCATAGCAAACTTTGACTTGGATATGATAGATTTTTTTATTACCTTTCACAAGCAAACTAGGAATAGTTCACAGACATCTGCTGATCACAGTTTGAAAACTACTGTTCTCAAGCTACCCTGAGGTTGAATTCCTGTGGCAAAAGTCTCGCTGACTTTGTCTGCTTCTGTAATCACAGAATCACAGAAGGGTTTGGGTTGAAACAGACCTTGAAGCCCATCCGGTCCCAACCCCTGCCATGGGCAGGGACACCTTCCACTAGAGCAAGTTGCTCCGAGCTCTGTCCAGCCTGGCCTTGGACACATTCAGGGATGGGGCAGCCACAGCTCTGAGCAACATTGGTAAGTAAGATACCCGGTACAACACACCCCGAGGATAATCAGCTCTAGGGGCAGGGGTGGAATTACCCTTCCTTACTGGGTTTAGGTTGGTCTGTGTTCTGTATTATCCATTCCTGGTGCAGGCATTGCTGATCCTTGGGATGGAAAGAGTTTCCCTGCATAAGCAGTGAGAAAAAAACTTAAATTGTTGTAACTGCTTTTGCCTGTACAAGGCAAGTCTGGAGTTCTCTCTCGGGGCCCAAACCTTTAAACTTGGCATAGCTCCCTATGTGAGAGCACGGTGTTGGATTGACAACAACCCTGTGCGTGTTGATGGCGGCACTGGGATTTCTTCATGCGTCTGTAACAATCCATTCATCTGGCACATGCTCCTGCTGCAGCCCTCTCCATGCCCAGACAGTGAGCCCTTTCATGGGGAAATGCAGAGTCATATTTCTGAGTGCAAATTAGCCAGGGGATTGTTAGTAGTGTGGGCTTGGCCAGGCTCATTTCTGTGAGCAGCTCCAGCGCTGGAGCAGGGAAGGTGTGGGCAGACCCCTGTGTGTGTGCTGCCAGCAGACAGGGGAGCCCAAGGCTGGCCCCTCTGCTCTCTTGGGGAACAGCTTGCTCACAGGGCCAAGAGTCTTTCAGCCAAATGTCCTCCAATTTGTCTTGCTGTCTCTCGCAATTAGGCTTTTCCATAGGGTGGTGGAGCAGGAATATAATGCTTTGCCCTGGGCTCATCGTCCTATGTGCCCCAGGAGTGCTGAGGAACTGTCCCAGGCTGCTGGGAGTTGCTGGGATGCTCCTGGGATGATGCATTGCTGGTATTGCACTGGGTGACTCCGTGGTGAGGCTGCTGCACTAGGGCAGTCCTGAGCTTGGGACCATGTCTGAGTCCTGACTTTGTTCCTGCCTCTAACTCCCCTTTTCCAGGCCTTTGTGAGCAAGGGCAGATTGTTTTTCTGGTGGAATGGACACGTACTGGTGGTGCACATGTGGACTTCAGCTTTCTCTGACTGTACAACTCACAAGGGGCAGGGGAGGAGCAAGTACTGATCTCTTGACTCTCTGTGACCAGTGACAGGAGTTGAGGAAATGGCTGCAGCTGTGCCAGGGCAGGGTCAGGCTGGAGATCAGAAAAAGATTCTCCCCCCGCAAGGTGCCAGGGCACTGCCCAGGCTCCCAGGGAATGGCCACAGGCCCAAGGCTGCCAGAGCTCCAGGAGCATTTGGACAATGCTCCCAGGGATGCACAGGGTGGGATTGTTGGGGTGTCTGTGTAGGGACGGGATGAGCTTGGACTGCATGATCCTGAGGGTCGCTTCAAACTCAGCATATTCTGTGTTGATCAAAGGAGCCTTCTCAGAGGTGGGCACAGAAAAACATGAGGTGCCACAGTCAGCTCTGCAGGTCTAGTGTGGACCCCTGCAACATGGCCCCTGCAACATGACTGCAAAGCCTGTGAAAGGGGTATTTTTCAAGCTGTTCTTTAGTGAGCACATCCCTGGGTGCACACATCCAGCCCTGCTGAGCTAGAAGGTGTCTCCCAGCATTTGTGGCACATTTTTTCAGGAATCGTCATGCATACACTGAATGTTTTACTGTCGAGATTTTCTTCAGGATGTCTCTGTGCACCTGAGTATGTAGGCAGGTAGCAGCCTGCTGGAGACAGCTCTGGAGGGCTTGCTGCTCTTGTCCTGTTGACAGTCCTATTCAGCCTGCAGCAACAACAAAGAAATTCCTGGTCCACTGGAGAGGCACAGAGTGTGAATGGAGATCAGCCCTGAGTTCAGAGCTGACCTCAAACAGACTTCTTGGGGTGGCAATCCTGTTGCAAGGTCTGCACAGGGGTGTTGTTGAAAGCTTTCTAACAAAAATTGTAAATTATTCGGTGAAGGGCTTCCCTCAGCCCTGCTGGGAGGCTGTGTTCGGAAGAGTGCTGCAGGGGGAAAAAAAAATCTGTGTTTCAGTGACCTTTGCATCAAGCTGTGGACAAAGTTTGAAAGTTCCAGGGAGTCTGATGTGAAAATATGGAGTACTGTTGGTCTTCATTAACTGTTTAATTTTGAGCATCTCCTACCCTTCTAAGCATAGCCGTTTTTCTCTCTCCAGAGGCAAAATCCCTTTGGATAGCCAAGCATTCTTTACCACTTTCTTTGTAGGAAGAGCAGTTTATGGCCTATTCTTACATTTCTCTTCTCCAAATCTTTTTGGACCTCTTTTTCAAATGCTAAATATGGGGCTCATCTCAGAGAACACTTGCTGGCACTCACTGAGCTCTTCTTCTTGTTCTCTTATTCTGTTATTTTAGGTTTGTGGTGGCCTCAAAGAAAAGCTGCCTGACCACTTTTGTGAAGAATGGCTTTATTGTTGCCTATCAGCAAAATTTTCACATGAAAGGGTCAGTTACTGTATAAAGCTCTCCAGTGTCACACAAAACATCCTGCCAGTTTCCAGATCACAGAGCAGATTCTCAGTTGGTAAAAGAAGTTGTTCTTTGCTCCAGAATTAGCTTGGTGTGTTTCTTATTGCTGCTTGGACTCCTAATTAATGACATGAATTAAAATATTCCGGTTTTGTCCCCTAATTTCTTATATTGTTTCTTTCAGCCAGCATTGAACAAGAGATGAAAAATCATTTGTTAGCAGTCATATAATTATGCAGTATTCCAGCAAGAATGTTTTTCTGTGTGTTGGAATTACTTTTAGTCTTGTAGGATGTTAGGATGAAAACCTATTTGTAATGAAGTCATATTTCATATTTTAAGTCAAGAGTTCTTCAAAATGTCTTGCCTGGAGGGTACATTCTGACACAGTTGGGAAGAGTGGAGCATACCAGCCTCACCCACATAACTTGGTTGTGTTCAGCTGATCCTGTTTGTCTCTGGACAGGGCTTGGAGCAACCTGGGCTAGTGGAAGGTGTCCCTGCCCATGGCAGGGAGTGGGATGGGGTGAGTTCAAGATCCATTCCAACCCAAACAGTTCAATGATTCTGTGTAGAACTGGTGAAAGCTCTTGTTGAGTGGTGTGGGTCAGGGAGGCAAGCACTGGGTGCTTATTGTACTTGTAGGTCAAGCTTCTGACTTTTTCTGGGAAAAAAAAAGGCCCATAAATTAAAAAAGGAAGCTACTAAAGGGTTTGGGCCTGTGTTTCCCTCCCTGCTGGGTGTGTGGTGGTCCGTGGTGTGAGTGTTCTCACCAGGGGTGCAGCAGGCTCTGGGACCTTTGCACTGCTCTGTCTGCAGGCTTGGTGCAGAGACCAAAGCTTTTCAGGTGTTTCTGTTTTGGGGGACCCTTGGCAGCATGGTACAGGCCCATACTCAATGTGACCATGGAAAAATCAGTGGTGCTGAGCAGCTAAATATGAAACTCATCCATTTTTTTGTTAGCAGAGACAAGAATATTTCTAAATCCCAGTGTTCCCTCACAGTGATTTACATGCTTGCATTAATCTCAAACAGCTGCATCAGCTGGTGTCTGAGTTAGTTGCTGGGATTAAGCTGTCCTTTCAGAAATTACACAACTGTTGCAATTAATTCCTCCTTCGAACAATTGATTTCAGAGGCCAGTCACCACCCTGATCCTGCATGTATGGGATTTCCTGGGCTTCCCTTAGGGGACTTGTTCCCTTGAAGCCAAGTCTGCTTGGAAATACTCACAAGATGCAGCTGGTTTTTTGTTTCTTTAAAGCTCAGCAGCAGGGTGAGCATGGGGAGAACTAGAACAAGACAGAGAGAGGACTTGGGATTGAAGCAGCAGGAACATCCTTTGCATTGTGAGAGAATTCCCATTGCATGGATGCCAGGGAAGCTGTTACACAGGGATTTTTTGACTTTTGGCATGAGGAAGCCGTAAGGGTTGATTTAGATTAGAAATAAGGAAGGTGTTTTTTACAATGAGGGTGATAAGGCCTTTGCACAGATTGTCCAGAGAAGCTGTGGCTGCCCTATCCCTGGCAGTGTCCCAGGCCAGGCTGGACAGGGCTTTGAGCAACTTGGGATCATGGAAGGTGTCCCTGTCCATGGCAGGAGGTGGAATGGGATGGGCTTTAAGGTCCTTTCCAACCTAAATCATTCTGGGATTCCATGATTCAGTTGTGGGGAGTGAGGGACAAGAAAGAGAGTGATTTCTTGAGGTAGCTTGGAAAGAGCAAAGATCCTGGTGTGCACAGAAGTATGTACACACATATATCTGTGAGTCATTCACTTGGAAGACCACTGAAGGTTTTAAAATCAGTGCTGCTGCCAGCAAAATCCATTATCCACAGCTGCTGAAGGGCACGGGGAAAGAGTTAGAGGGGAGCCCTGTGTGCTGCATTCCTGGGCTGTGAGGTCCTGTTCTTGTACAGCTGCCCAGCCTGGGGAGCAGCACTGCTCGTGTTGCTGGCTCCACATTCCCACACAGCTCCCTGCCACCCATCTGGGCCCAGGTGGCTTGGGGACCAAGTTAAAATGAAAAACAAAAGAAGGTACTTCCAAAAGTCTGTCCTTAATTAAGGAAACCCTAGAACAAATGCCAAGTCCTTACAAAGCCAAAAAGTCTTATACATACATTAGAATTTTGGCAGCTTGTTTAAATGCTTAAACAGTTCTTTGAACTTGGGCTGAATGTTCAGGCCCTGTTAATGAAGTGTGTGAGCATAATTATGCTATAATAAGTAATTTGTATGTTTGGATCTCTTCAGAGTCTCTGGACTACATTGTTGGAGCTGTCTCATGGTGTGTTATCCCTGATCCCATTGGTACCTGGGAGATTTGAGATACCAAGTCTCAAATTCACAGATGTGAGGCAGGGCCGGCAGACCTGAAAAAGAAAATCATCTATTACTTGAGTCTCATCTCTGCTGGAAGAGCCAGAGCAATATCTGCCTGTTGGTGGGGGAGTGTTTGGAAGGATACAGGGAGCCCTGCTTCGTTTTTGACTTTTTTTGAGAAGATCCTGGGCAGGAGAACACAGTTGACAGTAACTCCATTTGCAATCATACAATAGACTTATCAAATGGTTTGGGTTGGAAAGGACCTTAAAGCTCATCTTGTTCCATGCCTTGCCACTGGTAGGGGACACCTTCCACTATCCCAGGTTGCTCCAAGCCCTGTCCAGTCTCACCTTGGATACTTGCAGGGACTTGATCTGTTGTAAAAACAGACATTTTCACAGCTGAAATTAAATCCCTCTTACTGTGCCTCAGAAGTGTTTTGCTTCTGTCTTATTTTGATTTTTTTTTCTTTCCTCTTTAGGATCCATCCCTTCTCTTCCAGTCTCTTCTAGCTACACTGTTTTCTAGTCAAGGTAATTCATCCCTGGCTCACAGTGGAAACTGCCGCTTCAGGAGGGTTTATATTTTGACTTGGTTTTCTAAGCCTGGCAGCTTTCAGACAAAAAGAGCAAGGAGAAATGGCTCTTCTGTTACTTTATTTACAGCTTGTTTTGGGAAATCTAAGTCCAAATTTATGTTTGACTCATATTAGGGCTCTGTGGCTGGACTCTGCTTTCTCAGTTATTTTTGGCCAGGCTGATCTCACACCCAGCATGAGCAGGGCAGCCTGGGTGACAGGAGCTCAGCTCTGCTTGGACCAGGAGCTCTTGGGGCTGCCTCAAGGGACTGAAAGCCAAAGGCTCTTATGCAGAATCTGAGCAAGTCAGAGGTTAAGACTCCCATCCTGTGCCCTGTTCATTTTCCTTAGTGTTGTGGTAAAAGACAACACTGGGACTGCTGGAGTAAATTATTAATAGTGGCTGGGGCTGGGTGAAGTGGTGTGGATTTTTCCAGTGCTCTGGGGTCTGAAATCCTTGGAGTCTCCCCACTGGGGGAAACTCCAGAAATCCCCCAGAGCACTGGGGGAACCCACCGTGCAGTGCCTGCTTTGCTGCTGGCTCAGCTCAGAAGGTGCTCAGGAAGTTGCTGAGTCCTGCTGTGAGGACTGAGCTTTGTCCTAGAATATTTGAGCACCTCTGTTAGCACAAGTTCTGGAGGAGAGCACACAGAAATGTGCTCCCTCCAGCACTTTGGTGTGAGCTGTAACCTCTCTCTGAATGTTTTATTGCTGCTCAGCTCTCAGGAAAGTGGCCAAGGGGAGGTACTGGTGCTTTTGTCACCAGTTTCTATGTTACAATTGTTAGGAATGATCTACTAACAGGCTTTCCACTGACTTTGGGCTTTCTTTTGGAGGAGACCCTGTGGGTTTAGGACATGTGGTCAACCTGTGGCTCTTGCTTCGGTGGAACTCAATGTTGGACCACATCCCATAGCAAGCCTCATGGGTGCATTGAATCCCTGGCTGCAAGCAGAGAGGAATCAAGGGAGACAATTAAAATGGATATCCCTGGGGGTTCCTAGCATTTGATTGCATTCACAACTTAGTTCTGCAGTGTGTGGAAACAGCAGGACCCCTGGAAAGCCAAGTGCATCCTCTTCCTGTGAACCATTTCCAATGCAACCCCAGCATCAGCAGCCTCCTGACTACTGTCATCCTTTCATGTTCTCAGTGGAGTGATGGAAAGAGCCTGCTCTAACCTGGGTGTCCAGATTTGGCTCTTACAGCCATAAAGGGTGAGCTCAATACCCTCCTCAAGCCCAGCAGTCTTCAAAACACCGACAGAGAGGGGAAGGAGCCTCCTTAGAGCTTTTTTGAAACCTGGCTGCTTCCAGTCCTGAGTCAGCTCTGCACTGCTTGAAAGTGAAGCACTGATCCCTGTTTGAAGCTGTCCCTCCCACCCTGTTTGCTGAAGGGAGAAGGTGGTAAATGTTAAATTCAGTAGGAAAATTACTGCAGGGCCCTGGCTGGGGAGTTTGCCTCAGCTTGTGTCACAGCATGACCCCATACTCTTGACAAGCCAGCAGCACACAGGGTGCATTTTGTCCTCTAGTATTTTTCCTATACAGATGGTGAAGGTGAAAATTTTCTCATCTGACCCAGTGCCTGAGGTGAATGAACTAAATAGCTTGAGAGAACAGGCCAGAGTGTGAAGAAGTGAAAAAGGGGGATTGTTATTTTTGTTTCCCTTTTTGGGGAGGAAAAGAGGAGGACAACCATCAAAGCCTAAATTAGCTCTGCTTTGCAAACATAATTTGAGGAGACATTATCAAGCTAAAAATATGAGCAGTTTGTAAAAGGAGCTATTTTCCACATATGCTGCTGCTCACATTACTTAATTTAAACAGGAGGTGCTTAACGACGTGCTTTGATTTTCCACTGTGCACGATCCATAAGTTTTTTTGGGAGGGGGAGTATTCTGCTGAACATGAACAATGAGGGCTTGTGTCCATGGTACAACTCCTGGTTAAAGCCAAAGTAAATATTGAAGTGGTTGTAGTTCTGTCGACATAAGCCCCTATACGAACATTCTCACTCAAACTTTTCAAAAATTTCACTTCTGTTTATTGGAAATGGGTTTAAATCTGAGTGGAAAAAGCTGCCATTTTACTGGAATAGAGGTGTCCATCTGGAGGTATGTTCTTGTCTATTTATTAAACTTTTTCTGACTAGAGTGGGAGGAATTAGAATTTTTTTCCTCCATTTTTTCCTGGTTGTGTTGCACAGGCTTTAGGTTGTAAATCTTGTAGGGGACTTTCTTCTTTAATTAAATCCTAGATGTTATTAGTCAGCTCTTGAAAATGGTGTTGCTGATCCACTCAAAAAACAGGATTTGAACCTGATGCCACGTCAAAACTATTGCTGACAGACTCTCACGCAGATAATGGTGCTGTGCTCAGCAACTTGCTTTCAGAAAATACACCCAAAAATCCAGGCACTGCCTTAGTCTAAGGGCCATGTGGACAAGCCATGCTCTTGGTAAGCTGAGTGGAGCTGGGTTACAGTGATCCACTCTCCTTGTCCTGTAAAGTGCAGCTCGTGGACCAATAAAGATAAGAGGATGGAGTAAAAACACTTTTCCAGGACAGGCAGGTGGGCAGAGGTGATAGCATCTCTGATCTTCTCATGACCAAACTGAAGTCTTAGCTGTGTAGTTGGCTTCTTGAAATGCTACACAGTGCTACAGGAGAAGTGTTTATAACCTGGAGTGTCCTGTTGTGCCTCTCAGGGCTTGAGGAGCTCTTGTTGCCAGTGAGAAGTCCTGCTCACATTTTAATTAGCTTGTTTTTCTTGTGCAGAGGTTGTCATTTCAGGAGAGGAAAAAGTATGTGCCTGTTTTTCCACACAGTGCTATTGCAAACACCAGAGCTGCTATTTTCTTCTGGGGTGGACTGGTTCAGATACTACAAAAGGAGTCAGTGCTGATGCTGTTTGATCGTAAATTAATTATTCTGTAACTAATAGTTGTGAGAAACGATTGCTCACTTTAAAATCTTGAGAGGTTTATTAAACCTTAACAAATCCAACAAAGGACTGGATAAGGAAAATGGGCAGCACTGGGAGTGTGACTGACTGCCACAAGCTCATCTACAAAATGCTGCTTTTATACCCCTGGGGTTGCATCAGGCAAGCCTGGCCCCTCCCAAAGGCTCTCAGTCAACTCTTCTTCACCATCGAGAGCCAACCATCACATTACCCATTTATGGCCTTACCCAATTTATAACAATCATCACCTTACCCATTTATAACAAGGTGATGATTGCTTTTCTAATAGCTTGGGTTGTTTGGGTTTTTCAGGGGATTGGATTGGTTTGGGTCTTTTGTGCTGGGTTTTTTGAGCTCAAAGCTGGAAGAGCAGAGGTTTGCCAAACTGCTAGTCATAGGGCATGTGTCATCCAGGGTGGGACAGACTTTATTGCCTTTCAGGACTTTTGGGCCTAGAAATGCTGCTGGGTGGATAGTCCTGGAGAGAGCTGTCCCTCCTTTGTGCCAGAGCCTTGGCTGATTCATGTCTTCGAGAGATCTACTGGGATGTGAATTTACCTTCCATGTATCACCATGACAGCCTGGGCAGTAAAGTCATAGAACCATGGAATGATTTGGGTTGGAAAATGCCATTTTCTTCCAGCAGATTCCTTGTGGGTAGACCTAGAGATCCTTTCAGCTCCCATTTGCACATCCTGCTTGTGGCTGGAGGATGTTGGCTGATGGTGTCATCCAGGGTGAATTTTGTCAAGGGCCTACCATGAGCAGGATGGAATGCTCCAGGTGTAATAGGAAGAGTGTTCTTCAGCCCCCTTGTTATGCTTGGGGACGCAAAGGTCTAACTGCCAGTTACTGTCATTCAACTTCAAGGTTTCTTCTGCTAGTCAGAGATTTGGGCTTCGTGAAGCATTTGGGCTCTGAGCAACTGAGGAAACATCTTTCCATCGTGGTAATCCTTTTCTCTGAGGTTGAGTGACTCTGCATTTTCATGTCATCAAGGGAATTCATGTTTCATCTGGGAGCTCTGTGTTTCTATTGCACAGCCCTGCAAACAGCTCCCCATCTAAAACGTTTGGGGCTTGTGTGTGCACAGAGTTGAATGGAGAAGGATCTCCTGGCTGAGATGGGAGCAGCCAACAGAAAACTGAGATTAGTTTGATATGTATCCAGCTGAAGCTTCCCCTTTCCCTGGCCAGACTGCAGCAAATCCCTTCGTGTGTCCCCACTGATACTCTGTGAGGTTAGAAGGACTGGGGGATGAGTTTAGAAAGAATGGGATGAGGCTTGCTCAGGGAAAGAGGCACATGGACCTGACTCTGTGAGAGCTGTGTGCTTACTTTGAAGGGTCTCCGTGGTCCTTAAGGCTGGTCTGGACGTGGAAAAGAGGATGCTGTGGGATGAGCTGCGACATTGCCCAGGGTGGCCGCCACCGTCTCGGGCTCATTTGTGTGATGCCCAATTGCAGTGTGGCCCCAGTACCTCCTTCTTGGTGCCACTGCAGCTCCAGTGATGACCATGAACATGAAGCCATTTCCTCGGTTCTCTGGTATTTTAGGAATTCTGGAGCTGTTCGCTGGCTGTGCAGCTGGAACGTGGGAGGAAAGCAGAGTGTGACCTGTGGAACGCCTTGGTGGGTGTGGGAGC
This sequence comes from Cyanoderma ruficeps, assembly GCA_008694505.1. Classification (NCBI taxonomy): domain Eukaryota; kingdom Metazoa; phylum Chordata; class Aves; order Passeriformes; family Timaliidae; genus Cyanoderma; species Cyanoderma ruficeps. The sequence goes on from VZDJ01001247.1 coordinate 2,399,245, forward strand.
CCAAGGAAGTGTGTGAAAATGGCCTCCAGGGAATCAGCTTCATCCATAAAACACATGGAGCAAGTTGGACTAACACCAAGTCAGCACTGACTGTTTTAGTCCAGTTTGAACATCGTTGCAAACTAGATCTACAGTGCAGCATGAGCCACAGTCTTGGTCAAAAGCAAACCCTGAAGCCATGACTAAGGCCAGCCTTGCTCTGTCACAGGAGAGCAGTTAATGACACAGGAACCAGCCTCTTACACTTGCTGAACTATTTATTGTTTCAGCAGACATGAATAAATATTCAACAAGTAAGCCTCCTGGCCTTAAGTGATTGTGGTGTTCTGATTATAAATAAACTGAAAATCCAAGTTCTTGGTTCTTTTTTACTTTAAAGCAGGCTAGACCCCATGGGAATGGTATGTTCCTGCTGCACAAACTGAAAAGGGTTCATGTCCTGGTTTTCATCTGTAGGGTCATATGGTGACTTGGAGGTATTTTCCTGAAATAGCTTTGGAGTAGCTGTAGGATTTGGGATGTGGCTCCTTTCTACATGTCCTCCCTTGGCTACAGGGAGCTCTGGCTTTAAGTAAGGTGGAGGATGTTCTGGGAAGTGCCTTTAGATCTCTGGAGCTGGAGGATGAAACAAGAAATGTGTAGCAGTTGAGGGGAGCTTCCAGCAACCTCCCCTCAATGATGTGTTTCACACTGTCTTTACTGTCTGCACCAGACCTTGTGGGACTGTTTATACTCCCAGAGGAATATGAAGGGATTATAAATTCCCACTGGAGCTTGCTGAGCTGTGCACTGCCAGGGGACTGTGCTTTCCTGCCCATTCCAGCTAGGAAAAATGAGCAGCCCTTTCAGTGACAGGAGTTTGTTGTGGGATCTGACACAGCCCCATGCTGGGTGTGCAAAGCCCTGGTCCCAGGGAAGGCAGCTGGGGAGGAGCAGCTGGGATGGGACTTGGCTCACTCGTCCTGTGACCTGAAGGCTTGAGCATCCCAGGCAGAGAGCAGTGCGTGGCCCCTGTGGGAGCATTTCCATGGGATTGCATCCCTGCAGGGAATGCTGCTGTGGGAACATTTCCATCATTCCAGGGATGTGAATCTGTGCCTCCTGTTCCAGTCTGTTCAGCTCAACCCTGATGGAAAAAAGCCATTCTTCAGCGAGCACTGTGTCCCTTCCCTCCACTAATGGCACGTTTTACAGTCACTTGTTTCAGTTATTAAATGGTTCTTATGCCAACCCACAGGCTTTGTTCCCTTCCCCTTTCCACAGTGCTGAGACTCAGTTGCCAGCTGGGCTTAGACCTCGACTGTGTGTCTTTTCTTTTCTGGTGGCTGGACTGGACAGAGCACTCCATGGTAAAGCAGGGATTCAGGCAAAGTCACAGATCTGGTGCTAACATGATTCCTTTTCTCTTGCTTTGCCAGGGCAGCCACTGACCACAACATTGACAACACCACAGCAGTCCTCAGGGAGTGGCTAAAGAATGTGCAGCACCTGTACCACGATGTGGAGTGGAGGCCCATGGAGGAACCCCCGTGAGTACCTGGGAGGGCTCTTGGCTGTACAGCCCAAATTCCCAAGGTTTTCTGTTTCCAAACTAAGAGTTACACTAAATGTCCGAGTGTTAAAATGTGGATTATTTGCTTTCTGGAGTCTGTCCCATTAAAATTGTGTTCTTAGGGAAAAAGGTGAGATAAGGTCTCTGTAGAAAGGTCTCTGACTTCAGTGAAGCACCTCCTGCAGAATTTTGTGGAAGAAAGTATTTTCCATTCAGTTACTTGGCATCTGTAGCTGCTCTCTTTACGAGGTAAACAGATTACATCAAGAGCTACAGGGAATTAAAAATATCATTCTTTATTTGCAAGGAAGCGGAGCAATTATAGCCCATTCCATAGTATCCATGAAAGCTCTGCGGTATCAAATACTCAGTAAGTGCTGAGCTAGAGAACTAGGTTTAATTCTACATGTTATGCCTTGCAGGACCATTGCTTTGAAATACGGTGTGTTGGGTTTTTATTACTTTAATTTTTATTTATTTTTTAAGCTCAGCTGTTCCTGAGTTTGTTCTGTTTTCAGTTTGTTCCGTCAAGGAAAATGACATCAGTTTCCCCTTCCTTTAGGCTTGCTTTTATATTCGAGTTCCTCACTGCAGTGATGGGGAGTTTGTGGTAGAAACCCCCAGAGAGTACTGCTTTTACAGACATTTTTAATCCTTTCGTTTGACTTGAGTTTTCTTCATCCTGCCAAACTTTGCTTAAGGTCCGCAAAAAGCTTTTGAAATTCTTAGCTCCTTCCCTGACTTAGGCTGGCACTGTTTCAAAGGCCTGGATTTTTATTCCTCATTGGGATCTGCCCCTGAGTTCCCTTCCATCCTTGTTAAAAAGCCATCGCTTTTGGAGCTGATCCTGAAGGCAGAGCCATGCATGTGACTTTGCTGCCATGCTGGGGCTTGTGGGGCCAGGTTTTGGGAGATTTAGGAGCTGTTCTTGGGATGTGTTTACAGTTCCTAATAATGCCCAGAGCCCAGGGAGGCCAGGTTGCCTTCATCTTCACATCCAGCTCTGCTGGGCTGCGGGGGGCTGGATTTGCAGCCTAGCAGAGGGCAGATGAGTTTGTACCCAGGGTCAGGCGGGGTCACTGAGCTGCAGCTCCTGCATTGATGATGCTGCTTTGCTGGGTTGTCAGAAAACTGGCACTGCTTGTTCTCTGGTGCCTTCTGTGCTCATGCCAGCGCAGAACTTGGAATTATTCTCCCTCAAAACCTCTCCTGGGTTGCTTGAGGTGACTCTAATGCTGTTTTGCTTTCATAGTGAAGGCAGCAATGGACCTCTTTTTTTCTTCCTTCTTTTTTTCTTCCTTCTTTTTTTCTTCCTTNTTCTCCCTTCTGTCTTCTCCCTTCTGTCTTCTCCCTTCTGTCTTCTCCCTTCTGTCTTCTCCCTTCTGTCTTCTTTCTCTGGTGTAATAAAGCCCAGACATGGATTAGTCACTATTTTTTTTCTTTCCTAGGTCTTACCCAGAAGAAATTGGGCCGAAGCATTGGCCAAGCTCCCGATTCACCCACGTGATGAAGCTGCGACAGGCTGCCCTGCGTGCGGCCCGGGAGAAGTGGTCAGACTATATCCTGGTAAGTACGAGGTTTGAGTTCTTACCTGGCCTCAGGCAAAAGCTTTCCAGGGGCTGACTTGGATACTGAAGGCTGTCAAAAAGTTTTCTCTCCATCTAAAGACAAATTGAGATGTCATGGGCCCTTTCTTTATCTGGTAAGCCAAAGACTTTGTAGTGAGGGAGGTGAGTCCTTGGCTAAGCTCAGAGCTTTCTCGATAGGCATCAGGATTGAGCACAGTCCTGGTGGTGGGAGGTACCAGATCGAACCCCACCTGGTGAAATGTAAGGGAAGTAGTTGTGCAGAGCAGCTGTGGGAAGATGATGCCTTTGCTCACTGTGAGGGGGTTGATCCCAAAGCCTCCAAGCAAGGTGAGGTGTGAGGGCAGTGGAGGAGTTGATGCTTTTCATAGTTCTTAATGCTCTTCACAGAATGAACTCATCCTGAACTTTCAGTGGTGTTAGTTTCCCTGGCAGTTCCATGATCCCTGTGCTGGCATCAGTTTGTGTGGAGTCAGGGAAGCTCTCTGCCCATCTCATTGCTGTGCCCAGGAGCAGCTGCCCCCCAGGTTTCCCTGGGACAGCCCTATGCCCTATGGAGTCAAACCCACCAGCTCACTGCTTTTAGGGTGTTTTTTTGCTGACCTCATGGAACCATAACATTGTTAAGGTTGGAAAAGGCCTGAGATCTCCAAGTCCAGTTGTTGACCTGCCGTGTTCACCATTAAGGCACTTCCCCAAGTGCCAGATGCACACATTTTTCAAACACTTCCAGGGATGGTGACTCCACCCCTGCCCTGGGCAGCCTAGTTCAGTGCCTGGCCATTCTTTTAGAAGGAATTTTTCCTAGTATCCAATCTAAACTTCCCATGGTGCAGATCCCAACCCCCCCGGCTGCACTCTCCTGTCAGGTGCTCCAGACCCTTCCCCAGCTCCATTCCTTTCCATGGACATGCTCCAGGCCCTCAAGGGTTGTGAGGGGCCAGAGGTGCCCTAGCAGTGGCAACACAGGGGACAGACACTCTGCTGGACCTGTGGCCACACCAGGGCTGGTCATGTGCCTCTGACTGCCTCATTCCCAAGAAAGCATCAGGGCAATCATATTGTTTCATCTATTAACAATGGTTTTTTCCCTCTTCCTTCTCTAGTTTGTTGATGCAGATAATTTACTGACCAACCCCCAGATCCTGAACCTGCTGATAGCAGAGAACAAGACACTGGTGGCACCGATGCTCGAGTCCCGCTCCCTGTACTCCAACTTCTGGTGTGGCATCACTCCCCAGGCAGGTGACCTCGTGAGGGGTGCTGGGGGCTGTGTGAGTGGTGTCCTCAAGGGGCTCCTGCCCCTGTCTCTGTAGCAGCAGGCATCCTTCCTGTTCTGTGGGCTTTCCCATCTGCTGCCGTAGCCTTCTTCTGAACAGAAGCTGCTGTAGCTCTGAGGTGGTGTTAACATGTGATGTGATCCCACTGACCGCACAAAAAACACTGATAAACAGATCAGAATTTTTTAAGGTGGTTCCATGTTTCTGTAATGGCCTTAAAACCCTTGATGCATAATTTTAGGCCAGTTTGTTTTGGTTTTTTTTGATAGTGATGCTAATCCAAGAGGAATTTGCTTTTCTTTCCACAGATCTCCATTGTGTCTAAGTTATCTTTCTCATCTATAAACAGGATTTTTGAAGTGGGGCAACATCCATGTAGGGAGTGTGTGTGATGAAGTATGCATGTAACAGGTACTGGTGCTGAGCCTAAAAATCAGAGTTTCGTGTTACCCTTTCAATGTTGCCTTTTCATGTTACTTCTGATCCACGTAACAACTGCGCTGGGTCAGAGCACATCTGCAGATGTCTAGGGAATAGTATAAGGATAGGGCAAAAAAGTGAGTGTTACTTCCCCAAACTACTTTTCTTTCCTCTGGCAATCCCCTTCGAGTTGTTGAGGAATATATTTGTCTATAAAGCTCTCAGTGATTTTTTTTTATTCTACAGAAATCCCTGTCTGAATCTCTTTTTTGGCACCCACACCACTTTCTGGCAAGGAGTTCCACAGTTCAGACTAAGCAGGAAAAAGTCCTGAACTTGCCAAATTTTTGGGAAGTAAATACAGAGATAAGAAAGGGGGTGTGACGAGGTGTGTTTACTTGTTTCAGTTGGGTTTGTTTACTTTGTTTGAAAATGGAGATACAAACTTCATAGCAAAGGGATTGATTGTGCTGTAAGTTTTTAGGGCTAAGTCCTGAGTCAGCCAGGTTTTCCACTGGGGTACATCAGCCCTGCTTTACAGGCTGAAGTGGATCTCTGCCCATGTGCACCAGCCCCACCTCTCCAGCAGGAAGTTTCCACCATTACCAGCACTGTCTGAGAAAAGGGGAGAGGAAAACCAGCAAAGGCATCTTGCAAAATTTGCTTAAAAAAAAAAAATCCTGCTGGAGTGAACAGGAAAGTTCTTCCTTTATTTTTCCTTTCCTTTTGTTTCTCCATGTGGTCCCAGGGCTTCATGTGCTCAGCCTTGCTCTCCCAGCGGACTTGGGGAGGGAATAACAGCTGGAGCACATCCTGAAACACAGCCATGGTGAGCCAAGCCCAGCTCCAGACAGGCTGACATTTATCTGTCACAGAGCAAACCCTGGGAGAGGCAGCAGCACGGGGGAGTTGGAGCCCTCCTTCCCTACACCTGGTTTATGAGCAGGGGACAGCCCCGAAAACCAGGAGTGAGCCACTGGAGGAGGAAAGATGAGTGTCCAGCATCTTCACTTGTGGGCATTCTCTGGTGTCTGTTAAAGGGGGTGTGTGTGTTAACCCTCCCTTTGGTGGCAGTGCCAGTCACATCTCTGTCCACCTGCTCCTTCCTGTGGCAGTGGGGATGGCGGTGTTTGGGATATCCCATCCCCACAGTGTGGTCACAGTGTGTCTGAAAGGCAGAGGGAGATGGCAGATCCATAACCAGGCACGTGCACCACGCCGTGGCCCCACATAGCCCAGAGCAGAGCGGTTCTGCCAGTGCCGAATGGTCATGGAAAATAGAACATAAATGGAGCTTTAACTTCTTTTAGTGACTCATTGTTTCTGTAAAGCCCAGAATCTGCTCTGGATTCTAGCATCCAGATGTCAGTTTGATACTCTAGGCTTTTCTTCCTGGAGGAATTCAGTGTATTTATTTCCACATGAGGCACACACTGTGGGTGTTGCACCCCGAGTGCTGGAAGGCTGGCAGAGCTCCTGGGTACAGGGAATTACCCAGGAGCTGACTGAAGTGCCTCCCTGCACAGAGTCAGGAGTGAGTATCAAACCTGCTTGCCCCAGGATGGAGGAAGCAGGGATTCTTACACAGCTGGTGGAGAGTGGGATGCTGCCTTCACTGCAGTGACAACAAATGATTTTAAGTCACGGATTGAATTAATTTGCAGATCCTGCTCTCTGAGATACTAAATGGACTTTGTGCCTGTTGAATGTGGAGGATGTCATGGATGCTCAGCAGCCTCCAGGATCAGGCTGGAGAGTCTTAAGTACAAAAAGGGTTTCGAAGAACCAGGAGAAAATAGTCTGAGGTTTGAAGCTCCATTGCAGGGGAATTTTGCAGTGGAAAGATTGGGCTCTCCAAGGGCTCCTAAAAAGTAGGGAGACGGTCAATCTTTAACTTTTGAGATGAAGATTGTTTCTAAATACTTGTCTGAGCCGTTTCCAAATGGGAGACATGGAAAAAGCTGAGAGTTGAGCCCTGGTGAACCTCTGCTGGAGAGCTCATGGCGTGAACTTTTGCTAAGGAACAGCTTTGAAACAGGAATGTCTGGTAACAGCAGCCCCCTCTTTGTGTTTTCAGGGCTATTACAAAAGGACCTTGGAGTATCCCCTGATTCGGGAATGGAAGAGGATGGGCTGTTTTGCTGTCCCCATGGTCCATTCCACGTTCCTCATTGACCTGAGGAAGGAGGCCTCGGCCAAGCTGACCTTCTACCCCCCACACCAGGACTACACCTGGAGTTTTGATGATATCATGGTCTTTGCCTTCTCCAGTCGCCAAGCAGGTGTGTCCAGGGCCTCTGCTGGGGAGGGGTCACTCCTAGAGACACACAGACCTCCTCTGCAGGTTCACAGCCCAAAAGTCCTGAGTAGACTTCCATGTGGAGTTCAGACCCTGTTCCCTTTCCTCACTGGGATCCAGTCAGGGATAACCAGCAGCAAGTGACTGGAAAGGCAGTTTTGGATTGCTGCTGCTGTGAAAGGATGTGGGGGCTGTTCTTAGGATGGGGCAATATTTCAGAGACAAAACGTGTGACTCCACCCTTGGTTTGTGTCACAGCAGCTGCACACATGTGGGTGCTGGGAGAGTGGAAGGTGATCTGTGGGTGAGCTATGTAAACTTACCACTTCCAGAAGATCCATGAGGAATATGGAAGGGTGAGCACAAGAGACTCTTCTTAAACCACAGAATCCTAGAACAGTTCAGGTTAGGAGGGACCTTAAAGCTCATCTCATTCCCCACCCTGCCATGGGCACAGATTCCTTCCACTAGACCAGATTGCTCCAGGCTCTGTCCAGCCTGCCCTTGGGTACTTCCAGGGAAAAGAAACCTCTGGCTCTTGATGTTTTAAGAGAGTTCCAGGTATTGCTGAGACATCACTGTCTCCTAAATGCCTTAGGCTGCTGCTGTTCATGCTTGTGGTGAGGATGTTTAGTCCCATTTATTTCTGGAAAGTGCTCCTGTGAGTGTTCTGTCTCCAGCAGAGTCCAGGCTGGCAGACCTGTGTGTAGCAGTGTCAGAGCTGAAGGGAGCTCCCAGGACTGTAATGGCCATCTGTGTTGTTCTTTGCCTGCTGTGTTGAAAAGGGAAAAGTTTGGGGCATTATAAGGAAAAAGGGATTGGTGAAAGTTCAGCAGCACCCATAAGTGCCTTCTGTTCAGAGATTGTGAGTGGGTTGGTGACTTGCTGGGATGAGTTATCAAGGAAAAGTTGTTCATGGATCCTCAGAATGAAGTACAGTTGGTGCTCCCTGTCCTCTGCAGAAGATGTAAAATTAAGGAGAGCAGGAAGGGCTGCTCTTGGGAACAGGCAGACAGGGAGAAAACCAAGGGAAGAAGGGTGGTGGTGGTTGTTGTTGTGGTTGTTGTTGTTGTTCTGCAGGCTGAGCCTCCTTTCCCACTGTTCCAGACCAGCTCAGCAGCCACCAGCTGCCTGTAATTTCCCTTTTAGTGGTGGATCTGGTTGGCAGGTCTTGACAGCAGCAAAAATGATGTTGTTGTCTTGGCAGACTTAGCAGGGCGTTCTCAAAATCAGCTGCAAGAGGATGAGGAGTGTCTGCTAAGATGAATGATGGAGGAGAGGCAGCAAGAGCTGAAATTGGAGCCCTTGGGAGGCAGAAGTGAGTTGCAGAGCAGCTTCAGGGTCCTGACTTTCAGAGTCAGGACATCAGTGCACAATCACAGAGTCAAGACCCCCCCCAAGGCCATTCAGTCCAGTGTTTCCCCAGCACTGCCAAATCCATCACTGAGCCATGTCCCCAAGTGCCACTCCTCTTGGCTCCAGAGGCTCCTCTTGGCTCCAGAGGAGAGTTGAGGTTTAAGTTTGGAGAGTGAAGCAGGCTGCTTAAAATCTACTCTTCCACTTCTTCCCTCTTACAGCTCTCCCAAAAGTGCAGCCTCCAACCCATGTGGTAACTGCAGTGTGTTAGCTCCAGCTGCTTCAGATATCTCAGGGATACAAACCCATCATTTTTTCCTTCTGTCCTGGAATACTAGCTTTTTCCAGGACTGACCCCGTGACATTAAAGCTGTCTGGCCTGTTGATCTGCTCAGATTGTTGACTTGTGTCCTGGGCTGAGTTTTGTCACTCAGGATAAAAGGATGAGATCCAAGTTCAGAAATGTGAAAAATGTGTTAGCTTCAAGGTAAACTTCTTTTTAGAGTAATTTCACTTTCCCTGGCGTCAGAAATGATATTGGCTTTTGTCCAGGCCAAGTGCTGTGCTTAAAACCTCAGCTCAAACCATCAATTTCCAACAGGGAATCTGCTGCTGGAAGCAGCTGTTCTGTGATGCTCCAAAGAGGTGGTCCCACCTCTGAGGGAGGACGTGGCCTGTTTTTGTTCAGATTCAGGACATGGGAGTCCTGAATCTGAACAAAACTCAAGAGTGCGTGTGTTATTGCCAGCACTGGACTCTGCAGAGCCCCTTGCACTCAGAGGAGAGCTTCTAGCCAGCCAGTCAGCCTGGAGAAAAGGAGGCTCAGGTGAGACCTTAGAGTCCCTTCCAGTGCCTAAAGGAGCTCCAAGAGAACTGGAGAGGAACTTGGGATAAGGGATGGACAGGATGGGGGGAATGGTTTCCCACTGCCAGTGGGCAGGGTTAGATGGAGTATTGGGAAGGAATTGTTCCCTGTGAGGGTGGAGAGGCCCTGGCACAGGGTGCCCAGAGAAGCTGTGGCTGCCCTTGGATCCCTGGAAGTGTCCAAGGCCAGGTTGAACAGGACTTGGAGCAAGTTGGGCTAGTGGGAGTGTCCCTGCCCATGGCGGGGGTGGAAGGAGATGAGCTTTAAGGTCCCTTCCAACCCAAACTATTCCATGATCTCCTGCGCTGCCTTTCAGCCTGGTTCTCTGAAGCCCTTGAGCCAGCCAGAGGAAGGGTTGGTCACAAGGAAGTGGGAGAGATTTTGGTTCCTTAACTATATCTGTGGTTTTAGGACATGACTGTAAAAATCCTGGACACTGCCTTTAATGCCCATTAAGAATAATAGTAGAAATACCTGTAGTTTTTCTCTCCCTTGTAGCAATCATTTAACTTTTATTATAAAAACAGAGCTGGAGAGTGAGTCCCCCTCCCCACTTCACGGGAGCTTTACCATTTTCAAGTACCTTTTATCCCCAGCAGAACAGGAACACTGGTGTGAATCTGTGCAGATTAAGTATGTTCAAGGCAGCGGAAGATAAGAGCAGAGATCAGTGAGCCAGATAAGATTAGTTGATTAGATCAGTGCCAAATCCATTAATGTCAGCAGGCAGTAGTTTTTTATTCTGCCGTTTACCTAAATTGCAGCTGACAGCTGAATGTGTTTTGGCAAGTAGCATAGCAAGCGATTTACTTGTAGGACTTAAAATGAGAGAAACACTGGAGTCATTAGTGCCAACAGTTCCGCTCTGCTAAAAATACCAGGGATTAGGGGCACTAAGAGATGAAAGCATCAGCACACCAGGTAGTGTCTGCTTTTCATTTATTTCCTCGAGGGAGGGGGCTGGTTAAGTTTGTTTCATTAAAAAAAAAAAAAAGACAAAATACAGACAGACAAAGGGAGTTTTTGGCTGGTTGCTCGGGTTCTACCAGCTTTGATTTGAGTTAGTTAATAAGGGACCTTACAAGAACTCAATGTAAAACAACGGAAATATTTCCCTTGGCTTATTTGGATGTAGCTTTTGAGTGTGTTGCCTGATGTGAAAGGCAGAGTTAGAGCCAGTAGTGAGCAAATCCTTGTCATCCCAGAGGAAAAAAGTGTTCTGCTGATGATAGGATGTTCCCACGGTGAGTCTGTGCCCTGAAAGTGCATCTGCTCCAAGGACAGGCTTTGCACCTTCTTTCTGTTTCCCACCTCCAACAAGCAGTTGCAAAAGCTTTTGAGTAGAAGGATGTTAACATTATCACATCTGTTCTCACTGGTGTCTCGCTCTGGCACTTTCCTTTTCATCTTCAGGACACAGTAGAAATTAGTTAAATAAGTTCTGGAGAGGAAAGGACTGTTTGGTGGTGACTTGGCATTTCAAAGGTGGTTGTCATATGTATTCCTCAAAGTCCTTTGCCAGCACATGTGACAATGTATCACCTTTATTTCCTAGCCAAAGCAAAAGGAAGCAGTGATAAAGAACAGAATGGGTTGGGTTAGAAGGGGCCTTAAAGATCATCTCGTTTTAGGGACACCTTCCACTGTCCCAGGGTGCTCCAAGCCCCCTTCAACCTGGCCTTGGGCACTGCCAGGGATCCAGAGACAGCCACAGCTTCTCTGGGCACCCTGTACCAGGGCTTCCCCACCCTCACAGGGAACAATTTCTTCCCAATATCCAATCTAAACCCACTCTATTTCAGTGGTAGCCCATTCTTCCTTGTCCTGTCAGCCGAGGACATTAAAGGGTTAGTTAGGCAGCCAGTAGGAATTGGTTTTATGAGAGAAGCCACTTGCTACCAGCCAGGCAAAACAGAAAGTGGAACTGGAATGATTTTGAATTGTTTGCTTACGAAGCAGAACTTTTTTGGGACTGAGGTCCTGGCACAAGTGTGTTTGTGGCTCTGTAGCCACAGAGCAGTGAAATGCCCTGGTAGCAGGCCTGATTATAGTTTCTGATTTTCTGTGATCCCCAGGAGTACAGATGTTCGTCTGCAACCGTGAGCACTATGGGTTCCTTCCCATGCCCCTGAAGCCGCAGCAGTCGCTGCAGGAGGAAGCTGAGAATTTTGTGCACACCCTGATCGAGGCCATGAGTGAGTTGCTGTGCCCTTGCCATGATGGACCCCCCAAGTTAATGCCTGCAGAGCTCTCCTGCCAGCAGCCCAGCTCTCATTCTCTTGGAAGTCTGCATCCTGACCTGTCCACTGTAATGTTTTGATGCGCAGTTTTATGAAATTTTCCACCACTTTTTTACCTAGGCATGTAATTGCTTCATGGTCAGGTCAACCCCATCCACAAAATCCCTCAGCTTCCCCGGATCAAATCCATCTTTCATGTGGAATGGTGCTGCATGTCCCTGTTTTCTTCCTGATGTCCGTCTGGCACATGGCTGCTGGCTCTGGCTTTGCCATGTGATGCTTCCTGCTGTTCCCATCCTGCAGTGGCTCCTCATCCCGACTCCCAGGAGCCGGTGAGGGAGACACCTTCAGACACATTATGTCCACTGCAGGGTGTGCACCAGGGTGACGTTTGGGGTCTCTCCTCTCTTTCAGTCGATCGCCCTCCCGTGGAGCCCTCTCAGTACATCTCTGTCCCTCCGAAGCACCCTGACAAGATGGGGTTTGATGAGGTAGGGAGTCTGTTCTGCTGTTTATTGTCTTGTCTTCTCACTCATCACCTGATCCTTAACGGCCCTTCCAACTTAAACCATGCCATGATTGTGTTTGAATCCAGCCAGGAAAAGAAGGCAGAAGTGAGGCTTGAAAAGCAGGTTAACTCCCCTGATCTTGTGCTGTTTGCTCTGCATCTGACTCTGCAGAGCAGCTTGGCCTCCCTTCCATCTGGGACAGAAATTGGGCCTTTGGTAAAGCTCTCCAGCTTTCCAGTGGCAGGAGGGAAGGATTTCTCTCATCTGGGAGAGACACTGGAGAGCTGAGAGCAGGTGGGGGATCCAGGCTCACAGCTGAGTTCTGGCCCACCTTGGGTACCCCCAGGGATGCAAACCATGCCTGGGGAAAAGGCTGGAGAGGGACGTGGCAGCTTTGATTGCCTGGTGTCTGTGTTACTCCCAGAGTCAGCAGCCCCTGTGTGCAGCTGCCAGGGTGCCTCTGGGACTGAGGGAGTTGTGGGGATCAGGGGAGTCTTTGTCTTCTTGGTGTGCTCTGCTCCATCTGTTTGTCAGGCTCCTGAAGCTGACCCTGATCCAGCTGTGTGGCTTTGAGCATCTGTTTTTAAGGCACAGCCAGTCCAGGTTTTTTTTCCATGTTGTCCTTTGTGGCTGTGCTTTGTTTATCCAGTTTATTATACTTTCATTTGTACTGAGCTGAAATTCGTTCTGCTTCTTACTGGGATGAGGATTTGCTCCATGGGCTACGAGGCTGTGCTTGTACCAGTCTGCCTGGGACTGAAAAATACCCCTGAGGCCCTGAGGGTTACCTGCAATGAGGGCTTCAGTCCTATGCCCTCCACCAGTCTCCTCGAGGCTTTGGATGGAGCCCTGCCCAGACATCTCTGGACTCAGCCTTAGCTCTCTGCTCTGGCAGGGATCACAGTGGATTTTCAGTGCCTGAAGTAATCACAAAAAACCTTTCTTTACCATGGCCTTGTATTTGAATGGTGGCCCTGCAGATAATCCTAAATCCAGGCAGTGGCAGTGTTGTGGCTCAGTGTTCCTCTAGGACTGATGCTGCAGATTGTTACTCTGTTTGATATAAACATAAATATCCTGTATCTTTGGAAATTATAGACTTGGCTCTAACTGGTCTCCCCTCACTTGTCTTCATCCTCAAAGAGAAGAGCAAGTTTCCTCCATGAACATCCATAAAAACTAGTTGTTAGAGAAAAAGCCTCTACACTTTCAACTCAAAACCAACTTCAGCTTTTTTGACAAATTCTAGACAACCTGTTGCGAACACACGTGTGGTATTTTCACAAGACCTGTTTTTCCAGTGGGGTTGCTGGAGAGGGGTGGATCAGGACTTCCCTTCTCCCTCCCTCCCAGCTGGGAGTCTGATGCCCTGATGTCTTTCCCTTCCACCCAGATTTTCATGATCAACCTGAAGCGTCGCAAGGACCGGCGGGATCGGATGCTGCGGACGCTCTATGAGCAGGAGATTGCAGTGAAGGTAGTGGAGGCTGTGGATGGAAAGTGAGTTTTGCTTGTGATTGGGGATGTTTTCAGAGTGGGATGTGCTTTACTGCTTCACAGCATCTCCTTGCATGCCCTGACCTACTTCCAGCAGAGCAGGGTTGGCCGTGGAGGAGCTGAACATCCATTGGATCTCCCTGACCATCTGTTTGGGGAAATTCTGCTCTATTTCTTTCCTCCTTTGCAATTAGTCAATCTCTGTGAGAGAACCAGGGCACTGGGGTTCAGACTGGGGTCAAAATCAGGTTAAAATCACAGGTTTCTGTGAATGGAGCAGTTAACTCCTGGGAATATTGTCCATCCTAGTGCTACAGAGCCGTGGTGCTACAGGGTTAACCCTGACACAGCCCTTTCCAAGCTCACTCTAAGGCCTGGAGCGTAAGTCTGTTGAGCAGCTGGGGGAGCTCAGCCTGGAGGAGAGGAGGCTCAGGGGGGACCTTCTGGCTCTGCACAACTCCCTGACAGGAGGGGACAGCCAGGGAGGGGTCAGGCTCTGCTCCTGGGGAACAAGGGAGAGGACAAGAGGAAAAAGCCTCAAGCTATGCCAGGCAATGTTCAGGCTGGACAACTGGGAAAAACTTCTTCATGCCAAGCACGGTCAGACACTGGCACAGGCTGCCTAGGGCAGTTGTGGAGGGCCCATCCCTGGGAGAATTGCTGGGTTAATGCTTGGGCTTTTCCAGTCTTAATGATTCTGTGATTCTAAGGTATGTTAAGACCTTTTTATAATGAGAAATCAAGGCTGAAATTTTGAGTCTGTGAGTTGCAAAAAGGCCTCAAAGGAGACAGGAGCCCACGTACCATCTAGTGGTCTTGGAGACTTGGCATCCTACCAAGACCTCAGAAAATTAATCAAAGCCAAGCATCTGGCAAGTGGATGGTCCCACGGGAAGTTTTTGGCAGAGTTAAAGACAATTGATGGTGCCAGGAGAAGTCTTTGGCAGAGTTAAGGATACAATTTATCAGCTTGATTTAGAGATGTAAATCAAGAAGTTAATTTTCCTCTGCGTTTTTGAGCAGAACAAGTGTAGGAATTTCTCAAGGTGTGGCTTTTTCCTGAACATCAGCAGCATTCCCCATGCCGTGCCTGTGTCTGGTTTGAATTGACTTTTCTTTTTGCAATGATGATGAATATTCTCTCTTTCCCAGAGCACTGAACACGAGTCAGCTCAAAGCCCTCAGCATTGAAATGCTGCCAGGATACCGGGACCCATATTCCTCCAGGCCCCTAACCAGAGGAGAGATCGGCTGCTTCCTGAGCCATTACTACATCTGGAAGGAGGTGAGGATTTTGGGATGCCTTGGGGGTCCTGAAGGAAGGTTCTGTGTCCTGGTGCACAGCCAGTCCTGGTGCAGAGCATTGGATCCAGCCCAGGTTTCTGGAAGTGTAGGATAGAACTGATTTCCTTGGATTGCAGGGTTTTTCTTGAATGCAGTGTTCACCTTTCACATCTCCCCTTTCTGTTTCCAGTGCCTAAAGGGGCTCCAAGAGAGCTGGAGAGGTACTTGGGACAAGGGGGATGGAGGGACAGGACAAGGGAGGATGGCTTCCCACTGCCATTGAGGGCAGGGTTAGGTGGGATATTGGGAAGAAATTCTTCCCTATGAGGGTGGGGAGGCCCTGACACAGGTTGCCCAGAGAAGCTGTGGCTGTCCCTGGATCCCTGGTAGTGTTCAAGGCCAGGTTGGATGGGGCTTGGAGCAACCTGGGCTAGTGGGAGGTGTCCCCTGCCCATGGCAGGGGGGTAGACCTGGGTGGACTCTAATGTCCCTTCCAACCCAAAATCATTCGGGGATTCTGTGATTCATTTGCCCTCAGCTCTAAGTGATTTTTATCAGAACATTTTCATGACTGTATTCTGCTTTGGGCAAGCTTGCTTAGAAGAAAGGCCAGGAGAGTTTTGAAAAGCCAGTGGGGTTAAAGAAACACTTCTGGTTTTTTTCCCCTTATTCTGTATTTGAGCAGGAGCAAGTTCCAGTGGCTTGGCATATCATGTATATGTCACAAAGTGGTTCCCCATCCTCCCTGCCTGCATGGTCTGGGAGGCAATGCTAGGTCAGGGTGGCCCCAGTGACAGCAGGGCACCCATGGGGGCCACTGTGCTGACGTTGGAGCCCTGGTGTTTCAGGTGGTGAGCAAGGGCCTGGAGAAGACCCTGGTCATTGAGGACGACGTGCGCTTTGAGCACCAGTTCAAGAGGAAGCTCATGAAGCTGATGGACGACATCGAGCAAGCCCAGTTAGACTGGGAGCTGATGTAAGTTCCTGCTCCTCTGGGAGGGCCTGGGCACATGGAGAGGTTGGCAGCATGGCTGGGGTGTGGCAGAGGTGCAGGCTGATGCTGCAGTGCAGGGAATGGTGGCACAGTCGTCTTGGTGGCTCTTCCCATCATGACAGATCTGTCCTCTGGGGTGGCTGCTGCCGAGAGGAGATCAGAACCAAAGAGAGCACCATCCCTGCCCATGGTGGACAATGCTGTTTGACCTCAGCTGTGTTGGAGATGCTGACAGAGGAACCAGCACAGCTCAGTCCTGAGCCTCAGCCTGTGCCATCTCAGCTCCCTTAGGAAGCCTTCCACAGCTGTCCCACCCACTGGGTTAAGACTCGGATGTCTGGTGGTGGTGCAGGATAGAAATCTGTCAGCTGGGTCAGGGATTGCTTCTGGGATTGACCCTTTGCCCTGGTCTGGCTGACATGAATGGTCTTGTCCTAATTCCTGTGCGTTCACTTTGGTTCTGATCTCTTTGATCTTTTCACCCCTGAAGCTACATTGGCCGGAAAAGGATGCAGGTGCAGGAGCCCGAGAGAGCCGTTCCCAACGTCCGGAACCTGGTGGAAGCTGATTACTCCTACTGGACCCTGGGCTACGCCATCTCCTTCCACGGCGCCCAGAAGCTCATCGGGGCTGAGCCCTTCAGCAAGATGCTGCCCGTGGATGAATTCCTGCCCATCATGTACAACAAGCACCCTGTGTAAGTCCCTCTGAGGCTCGGGGGGACACAGGCTGGGTCTTGCTGACTGATCTTAAACCAGATCTTGCTGGCAGCCTGGTTGGTGGGGACTCCCTGTGGTGCTTGGTTTTGTCCTCCTGGCACAGGTCAAAGGAGGTGACAGAGGGCAATTGTGTCTGCCTGGGGCAGAGCTTGTGGGCTGGTTGTCTGAGGCACTTGTCTGTCTCTGGGAACAGGCTTTGGTTGTACAGGTGTGTGTGGTTGTGACGACATCGTTCCAGCTGTGCCCCAGCACCTGCCCCCACTCCCAGACCACTCTGCTCCCTGGATTGGCCATGTCTCCCCGGGACAGGCTTGGCACCAGTGAAGGTTCCTCTGTTGCTGATGGTGTTTCTCTCCTCCGCAGCACAAAGTACATGGAGTACTACGAGTCCAGAGACTTGAAGGCCTTTTCAGCTGAACCCCTTCTTGTTTACCCCACACATTACACGGGGCAGCCGGGCTACCTCAGCGACACGGAGACCTCCACCATCTGGGACAACGAGACCGTGTCAACGGACTGGGACAGAACACACTCCTGGAAGTCCCGGCAGCAGGGCAAGATCCACAGCGACGCCCAGAACAAAGACGCCCTGCCCTCTCAGCCATCCCTCGACACGCCATCACCCAGGGATGAGCTATGACTGCCCACCTCCACAGGACTCTGTTGACAGCTGAACCTGCCTCACACTTTAGCTTTTCACCCTTGAAAGTTGTAGAGCAGCTCTTCATGTGGTGTCCTTCCCACCACTCCCCAAGGGCTGTGTGTGGGGTTGGACCAGACACCTGCCCAGGCCGCCAAGGACAGGGTGGGACACCAAGGAGGAAGAAGAACAAGAGTTCCAGATCAAGCAAAAGCCCTGGCAAGCTTTTGTTAGAAGAAACCAGCCTGGAATTACATCGTTCCACAGTTCCTCGTGTAGAACACTGTATTTATAAAGATTAATATATAGAGGTGTACAAATGTCAATGCCTTTTGGGATGGCTGTACCTGGGCTGCTCCCTCGCTACTCCTTGTAGGTCTGTAGGCTTTTACCACCCTGTTTGCTGAGCATCTGGGGGATTTGGGTTTGTTTTCCAAAGGGATCCCTATCAGAACCAAGATGTTTCCCCAAAATGTTCAATGCAGGAGAGCAGTGCTCCTCTGTTGTGTCTTCTCCCCATCACACTCCTGTAAAAAATCAGTGCTGGCTTCCCATCAGCTCATTTTTAATCTTGCTGCATCCCACCTAAACAGGCCTCTGGATCCAGAATGGATGTCTTGGAAGTCATGGAAGCCATGCAAGTGGAGGTGGCTGGATTTGTCTCTGCCCTGCCTGAAGGGAATGCAGGCGGAGTTGGTCCGTGTCACATCCTGCTTCACCCCCGCCTCATCTTAGTCCTTCAGGAAAACAAAACCCCAGGACTTATTGCCAGGCCTGTTTATTTAGGCCATTAAAGCAATGCAGGAGTTTTGGGAACTTAAAATGTGAGAAGTTAGGTTACAAACTCTCCCTATAAAACAAAAAGAACCTACAGCAATGTTAACCTTTCAACAGCCCGATTGAATTGTGTGTTACAGGACGGAAGGGCGACTTGCCTGGATATTTTTTCATGTGAGGAGCAAACTTTTCTATGTTTTGGATGAGTTCTGATGTTTTTGCTGTTGGCTCACATGCCAGCAGGACATGGTGTTTATTTTTTTAAAAAAAACCTTTCTCAGAGGCCAGGTGATCATGGACTATACTGGCACAGACTCTGAGCTTCTGGGCAGTGGCAGGATTCCTTCCTGGAATTGCCATCTGGGGACTCACCTGCTGGCAGATCTGTGCATTGAGTGTGTGTGGCTGGGGTTTTGATTTTAATTTTTGTTTGTTTTGAATAATTACTGATCAATGTTGTGCTTTCTGCTGCAGAGGACATGTTATTACCTGTCAGCCGGTCTGATAATACATAGAACCTGGTGCAAGATGAGCAACTGTGTGTGTTCTTCATTGTGTGGGAGAGCCCTGGAATGGTTTGGGTTGTGGAAGGCACCTCTAAAGGTCACCATGGGCAGGGACACCTTTCACTAGATCAGGTTGCTCCAAGCCCCCTCCAGCCTGATCCTGAATGTTAACTGGAGGTTAATGGAAGTCCAGCTCAAGGGATCTTTGGCTGTGTCCCTCTCCCACGGAGCCCCTGGCTGTGTAAAGGTGCCCATTCTGCAGTTCCCTCCTGGGAGCCAGGTTCCTGCTGGTGTCCATGTGGGAGCAGGTGCCCACACGACCTGGTGAGTATGGAGGTTACACCAGGGGCCCACACACTGCCTGGGCCATTCCTTCCTCACAATCCCTCTTGCTTCCTCTGCAGGTCTCTGGCTTCGAGAGCCCACGCGGCCTGTGTGAAGGATGTTGGAAGTCCCAGAGGTGTTGGTGAGAAGCTCCTGCAAGGAGCAGGGCTCTGTGACCAGGTGAGCATCCAGCACTGTCAAGTGTCACTGTGGATACGAGAGCCACCTCTCTTCCACCCTCATGCTTTCTGTTCCATGGCAGACCCTCCTCAGTGCCTGCCAGCAGCCTCTCTTCCCTCCCCCTTGCTGTGGTGTGTGCCTTCCTTTCCTTTCCTTGTGGGCTGGCACATCATTTCCCTCTGTCAGCACAGGCTGTTCCTCACCAGCAAACAGCATGGATTTTAAAAAATGCAAGGTATTTGGGGTGTCCCTGTTTGAGTTGTCCCTGTTGTTTTAACTTCATTCAAATAATGAAAGATGGAAAAGGTCTCTGCATCACTTGCACAACCTCGAGCTGCAGCTTCTGGGCTCCTTGGCCTGGTTGCCAGTCCCTGCATGTGTCATGTGCATGTGTCATGTGCATGTGTCAGCCTGGGATAGAACTGAGAAGTGGAGCTGGTTTGGCTGCTCAGGGAACCTGAGTTTGCTTTAACTCTGATTTCCAGTTTATGAAAAATAACTTTACAACAGGGCTGGGTTTTTAGCTTGTGGGTTTTGTGAATGTTTTTCCTTTTAGCTGACTCGGGAAGCAAGTGGCACGGTGGGCTTGATGGTGGTTTCAGGGGAGGAGAACAAATGAAGGATATAAGAATTAAATACCTGTGTCCATTTCAGAGCAGACAAGGACTCAGTCTTGCTGATTGGTCCTTTACCTTGTGTGTGTGTGTTTATACATCCACAATTCTCAACTTACTGATATAGGCAAACCTGGGTGATGCCAGTGGTTCTACCCATGTGACAAGTGCTGTTCCCTACCTGTATTTTTCAGTTCCTTGCTGGTGCTGCTCAAGCTTTGCTCTCCCAGAATTAAATGTGTTTTGGAAAAGTAGGAGCCACTTAAAACACCTCCGGATTTTTCTGGTGTTTTTCCACTTCCCATGTACTTGCTTTTGTTACAGGTTCAGGCGGATGCTTGTGCACAAAAAACTTGAGAAACGATTGTGATTGCAAAGCAAATTTATTAGTTGCAGTAGGAAATAACACACACTGACTCCTGAGTTTATACAAAGCTGCTGAGCATGAGGAGATGGAGCATGGTGCTCAGGCAGGCGTGGCAGGCAGGCTGTGCACCCTCAGGGCATGCCCTGGATCAAGGTGGTGCATGTTGTCCTCCTCGCTGCCTCCACCCCAGAACCAGGCCTTGGATCTCCTCCTCTGGAGCGGAATCTTTCCAGTTACAGCATCATCTCACGAGTGACCACTGTGTGAGATGAGGCCACAGTGGTTCATGATAGCACCTCCATGCTAACAGCTCCGTTGTGCACTGTTCCTCTTTCCCAGGTTAACTCCCTAGAGATTCACCAATACATTGTTTCTCTTTAAAGGGTCAGGTTCCCACCATTAAAGTGTTCTTCATTATCTTGTTGATGTGTACAACCATGGGCCTAAGACACATAATAAGCGTGTCATTTGGCAGACTGCTGAACAGCTGAGTAGCTTCTCGCGATTGTATTTTGTGTAATTTCATCTGGCAAACTTGTTAACGTTCTTATTAAAGAAATCAGACTCTGCTGAAATCTTTGATAGGTAATAAAGCACTGCATTTACTGCTTTCTATCTCTTCAGCAACCATAAAACTGTAAAAAATTAAATTCACTCAGTAAAATCCAACTTTGTAAACCCTGTATTAACACGTTTTCAAGGCATACAAACACAGTGCGTAAAGCTTTATTAAACAGAGGCAGTCAGAACTCACTCCGCGCTGGAGCGGGGCTGTGCTGCCCGAAGGGGAAAAAAGGAGAGATGGGGAAAGAGAAAACTCCGGGCGCCGCCACCTCGCAGCCGCTGCGGGGAAAGGAGACACCACACGCGGCCGCGCTGTGCTCACATCCATAGGGATGAGATCCTGAACGCCGCAGGGCCCGGGCAGCGGGAGCCGAGCGGAGCCGGCACAGCTCCCGGGGCTGCCGCATCCCCGCCCCGAACACCGCGGGGGGAAAGCGGAGGGGAAAAGCGACACAAAACCCTCTAAGGGCCGCATGTAGCAAAAGGGCGAGAACACCGAAAACAAGCACAGAGACGGTCATAAAGGCACAAAGCGCTTGTGGCTCCCGCCGATGCAGGGCCGGCCCGGCAGAGCCGGGGAATGAGGGATCGGCCTTGGAGCCGTGAGGTCCGGGGAGGAGCCGTGAGCGGGAAATGTGCTCCGGCTCCTGCCGTCTGCAGAGTTCCGTACGGAGCTGCCAACCCCCCGGGGCTCGGGGGTTTCTGCAGGATAAAACTCAACCGCGCGGAGCCACCGCGGCCACCGCCCCATCGCGGCCGCCGCCCCACCGCGGCTTCCCGGGGAGCGGGAGCGGCCGCCCCGCATCGCCGCCCGGGGACACGGTTTCCCGCCGGAAGCATTTAACAGAGGCGCACGCACACAGGTTCCGCCTCCTGACTTTTTGTGCGACCGCGTCTTCACGTGGCTTAGACTGAAACCAGTGTCAAAGTGGCTGTAACAGCAGTTAGTCTTTCCAACGTGAAAAAAGGAATTAAAAGGTAACCTTCCCTCAGAAAACAGAAACAGAGACAGACACAGGAGATACTGACCGAGAGGTCTCTGGAGCCCGCGAGGGGGCGCTTGCCGCAGCAGCCGCGGTCCCTTCAGCTGATTGTAATTTTTTAAACTAATTTCTAATAAAATGCCATGTCGGTGACGACTGTGTGTCTGCCGTATCTTTCGCTATGACCGCTGCCCACAAAAACTGCCCCAACTCATCCCACCTTTCGATAGAAAAGGCATTTTGTACATCTACCCTCACGTTGTTTCCTTTTATCCTGTTTTGTCCGGTTTGCACAAGTGCCCACACACGTACTCTCGCTTTTTTTTGTCAGCTGAAATTCGCGATCTAGGATTTCCCGTGCTTTACTCCCTTTTTAAACTCTCAGTCTGGACGTTATCCCGCGGTGCATGTGCGTAATTTCGCGTGTGCGACGCTCCGCGCCGCGTATCTTCCGCGGCGCGAATATTCCAGTGCGTCGTTTATGAGGTCAAAATCTGGATTTTTTTTACTCCGCGGCTTATATGCGTAATTTCGCTCATGTTACGCTCCGCGGCGCGGATCTTTCACTGCGTAGTTTATTAACTCAAAATCTTGATTTTTACTCCGCGGCTTATATGCGTAATTTCGCGCATGTACGCGGAGCTTCCGCGGCACGAATCTTGCACAGCGTATTTTTCACGACTATTTTGGCCGCTCTCTCCCCGGCTCAAGACCGCGCTCCTCCGCGATTCGCCATCGCGTCTGCCCCATCTCCGCTTCTGTCCCGTCTCCGCTTCTGCCCCGTCTCGGGTCCTGCCCGTGCGCTCAGCGCGGGGTTGGAGTCGCTCTGTCCCCTCAGCTCGGTTTGGGCCATGCCCACTGCNTCTGTGTCTGTGTTTGTTTCTGTGCGCTCCCGCCCGGGTCCCGCTCGCCGCCCGGTTCTGGTCTCTGTGTGCTTTGTGCCGTCCCGGTTCCGGTCTCTGTGTGCTTTGTGCCGTCCCGGTTCTGGTCTCTGTGTGTTTTGTGCCGTCCCGGTTCTGGTCTCTGTGTGCTTTGTGCCGTCCCGGTTCTGGTCTCCGTGTGCTTTGTGCCGTCCCGGGCCCGGCTGCTGCAGCCGGAGCCTTTCGCTGCTTTGTGGATTCGCTGTCGAGTCTCGTTTCGCTGCGGGCGGTTCGTTCCCGGCTTTGCTGTTCCGTCTCTCGGGTCCTTTCCCGTGGCTCGGCCGTCGCCTCCTGCGATGGCCTCGGGTCGGCTGATATTGCAGTAAGTTAGCCGAGACTGCATTTACTTCATGTGGGAAAAGCCAATTCTGTATTCACATCACTTATTTTATACAGTTTTCACAGACCTCGTGTGCAACACCTGTTGGCTGATAGTTTTCTTATTACATTTTTTGGTCAGAAAGTGATTTGTGTGTACGTGCTAAGATTCAGGTTGTTTACATTTTTCCTTTATGGGTTCTCATGGAACAGATCTCATTGTTTACACAGATGCACTTATTCTTCAACCCAAGAACAGGTGGTTGTGTTGATGAACCTTTCATACCAAGATTGTTTTCACATGGGAACTTGCAAATTGCCTAACTACACTTAGAAAAGATGGCAGACTAGCTATTAATTTAATAGAGCAGACCTGATTTTATGAGGTCTTTATTTTATAATTCTTCTACCTGTCACAACATTAATGGGTTTCAAAACTGAGCAGGAGCACCAGCTTAGAACCAGCCTTCTGGCAGCTTCTTCACAAGGCAGGCTGTGATGGCAGGCCCCTAAAAATGATTAATTGCAGTAAGATTGCTTGAACCCACCAGCTTGGTCTCTGCTTGGGGTTAAAGATGGAAAAGTGCTGTTGTGCTCTCAATATGGCATGTGAAAGTCCAAGTTCACCAATGCATTGTAATCCTGAAGGAAATGGAGTGAGGTTCTGGTGTTTGGCCTGAGGTAGTTTAAAAATCAGATTTAGGTACTCTTTGTTTTGTCTTCCTTAGGGTAACATGAGAGGCCTTTAAGTGGCCAGGGCAGCTGTAGTTCAGGGACTGAGTGTGAGACTTCTGGGCAGCTTTAGGAGCCTCCCCTTATGCTGAAGTGATCTGTGAAATGGCAGAAGGGGCTGTAGTGTGTAAACTGTTTATCTGAATGTTGGTATTGTGTTCAGGGAGGCAAAAACACAACAAGGTAATGACTGGGGGAGCAGGAGGAAACACACCAGGATTGAGACAATGGGGAGCACTCAAAAGCACTTATTTTGTATTATCTAGCCTCAGAAGTCATTCAGTGACTCGAGCAAGAATGATTTCATGCAGAAGACATAAAACTAGTGTGCAATCTAAATTACCCAGTTATGGAAATCTTTAATCTGAAACCTCAAGAAACAGCACCCAATCTCTCACAGGTTGTGTGCATGGCTGATGCACTGGGAGGGCTTTGGCTTTGCTGTTGTGAAGTTAAACAGTGAAAGTGGAGAAGCTCAAGAAAGTGACAGCAAGGGAAGTGATGTGAGGTGTTTTTACACATCTGACATGGACAAAAATAAAAGGAAATTGACTGATTCCAGGCAAACATTAATGAAAAACAATTTATATACTTATATAAAGATTACAGGTAAGCAGTTAAAAACATAACATATATAAACATTTAGAAAGTGTAATTTTAAAATCCAGAACATTCATGTTTCAGCTTAACACTGCCATACACCCTCTGAGTGAGCAGTACTATATACATTAGGAGCTATGCTATGTACACAAGGAACTGCACTGTACACACACCAAAAGCAGAGAAAACTGAACTTCTAGTTTTGCCCTAACTCTGGGCAAAGGTTAAGGCTCAGTAACAACCCCCCTCTTTCTCCCTCTAAACAAAAAAACAACTGGAATTCATAAATTGTTCAGGCTATGACCTACACCTGTTATAGGACTCTTGGATGTACAGCCGACCTACAGTCGGTCTGTTTTACCCACCTGTAAACAGAAATGATAAATCCAAATGTAGTGTCAAACTCACCTGAGCCCAGTTTTGCAAATTAGTGCCACAGAACTGGGGGGAAAAGGCCCAGGCATGGATAAAACTCTATTTTAACTAATGATCCTTATCAATCCTAAGTTATCTGTTTGGATAATAACTCCTAGATCTGCACAGGGATGCATAGTGCTACCACCAGAACCAGAAATACTGTATGTATTTCATGTGTCTCAAATCAGGGCTGCTTACAATCCAACGTCTTACTTATGGCTTTTAAAGAGGTTCAAAGTCCAGTTCCAGCAGAGGAATTGCACATGGGGAGGATGTCCATCCATCACATGGAGTGCACACAAAAGGCACTGAGTTCTGGTCCATGGTTTACCAAGTCCAAGGGAAACCACCC
The DNA here is from genome assembly GCA_008694505.1 of Cyanoderma ruficeps. Lineage (NCBI taxonomy): Eukaryota > Metazoa > Chordata > Aves > Passeriformes > Timaliidae > Cyanoderma > Cyanoderma ruficeps. Next base: position 2,424,140 of record VZDJ01001247.1, read on the forward strand.
TGTTTTAAGGTGGACATTAAGACCTCCATCCAACACAAAGTAGTGTCTGTTCCATTCATGCAAAGGCAAGTGCAGTTCATTCATTTTAAAGTTCTTTGGAAACGAGATCCAAAATGGGTCATTCTCTGGTGCAGAACAAGTGCAAAAAGTTTTCAGCTGGTTCAGGCAGACATACTCAGAACTTGCTTCAGTTCTATAAAAATAAGTTCAGATGATCTTCTTCTGTATAATACTGGCATGAAGGAGACTCTTCTCTCACAAACAAGAGTTGGCTCATGGGGTGTCCTCAAGACAAATGTAGCAGCCTGGAGCCCTTGCACCAGGGCTGCCCAATTGCTCCAATTGCACATTTTCAACAGGGAATTCTGACAGATTCCCCATAACCCGGGAGGGCAGCAGGGGCAGCCTCAGCCAACCAGCTCTGCCTTCTTCCGCAGGATGAAGTCGAAGTTCACGTGGCTGTTCATGCCATAGAACACGTTGGCATCTCGGGGGAACACCAGCTCTGCACAACAGGCCCAGAGCAGCATTAGTGGGGAGGGGTGCACAGCAGCAGGAAAGCTGAGAGAGGACAGGGAGCAGGGGCAGGACAGTCTGGGCAGGGCCATCTCCCTGTTCTGCCAGAGCAGCATCAGGAGCAGCTTCCTGCAGGAAAGGGAGCAGGGCAGGAGGGGGAGGCCAGGCCCAGGCCATGCTCAGCCTGGCAGAGGCCCTGGCACACTCTCTCAGAGAAGGCTGATGATGGGTGGGAGCTAAGGGCCTGATCCCAGGGAGGCAGAATATCACCCCCACCCAAAATCCTGAGGTCACTCTATGGCTGCAAGGCACACACAGAGTCAGCCTGGCAGCCCAGGAGCTGGCTGTGCCTGTGGGAAGGGGGCTGTGCTGACACAAACCACCCCTGAGCAGCCAGGGGGTTCTCACTGGCAGCTTTGACCTGTCAACAGCATTTCTAATGCTTCTCATTTTATTCTTCCCTTTAAAATCCAACAGAACTTTCCAGGCAGCAGCAGAGTTCTGCTTCCCTACCTTTGTCCTCAGAGATGACCTGCACAAGCTCGTAATCTTCAACTGCATCAGGCTCAAGGTTGTGCTTCAGCAAGGCTCGCTGGGTGACATCAGGGATTCTGTCTTGGTTGGTTATCTGCAAAGATAAGGTGCAATGAGAGATTCTTCTCATTCACTCTCGTGATTCAGTAGTTAGCAAAAAACCTGACTGCTTGTTCTTGGAAGAGATGTCAAAACTGAAGAAACAGATCAGTAACAAAGGGGCAGGTGCTGACAAATACTAAACTTAGTATTTATGACATTTGGAGGTATTGGCTTTTTAGTTCAAGCTGACAGATAGTCTAGCAGAGACAGCAGTAAATCCCAGTGTCCGCTCCCTCTGAGAGACCTCATTCCCACCAGCCACAAAAGCCCCCATGAACAGCTGCCCCAGCTGCTGTCTGCAGGCTCCTGCACCAAGCACTTCCCTGGACACCCTGCAAAGCCTCCTGGCCTTGTAGCTGGGTTTGCTGTGTGCTGTGCATCTGGAGCAGACACAGGGCTCCTCCAGAGCCTCCTGCAGTCTCACCAGGAGCCAAATCCATCAGGCCCTCAGGGAACAACTTGTTGGATTTGGGGAAGTGAGACCATTAAAATCAGAAGCTAAAGGTGCTGAGAACCATGCCACATTTGTTTCCCCCCAGCAGGCCCTGAGGGTCCCCAGCTGAGCTAAGCCACATCATCCGTGGTCCAGCACCAGTGGCACTGCTGGGATATGGCTGTGGAATAAGCAGAGAGGGAAATGCCTGAATTCTGGAGCTGTTAGTCTGGTTAGAGGAGGGAGATTCTCCCTTCTTCATGGGGAGAAGCTGTGGAATTAAAGGGCTGTTTCCAGAAACCAGCTCCTGGGGAAAGCTGTTCCAGGGAAAATGTATGTGTTCAATGTGTCCACAGTGCTTCACCTGGAGCTTTCTGATAAAACACAAACTTCAATTTCCAGACCAGCAACTTCCCTAAAGCTGTTTCCAAACATCTCGTTCCTACCAGGCTCCACACATTCTACATGGCACCACGTGCCATTTCCCCTTTCCAGCCAGGTTTGATGAGCCAGCTCAGTGAAGGGGTGTTCCCAAAACACAGTGGTGGGTTCGGTCACAGACACAGACACATCTGCCGAGCCCAGAGCCGTGGCACTCACCAGGATGCTCTTGTAGACGCTGTCATGGAGCCCGTCCATGCTGACCCGGATGATGCAGGAGCCCTCGCTCTGCCGGTTGTACACGGGCAGCACCCTGGGGGCACTGCCTGGCACCGAGTCCCTGCTGGGGATGGAGCCACTGTCCGAGCCTGAGCCAGGGTCAGAGATGGAGCCCTTGGAGCTGCAGCCCTTGTCAGAGCTGATGGAGCCCTTGTCAGAGTCATAGCCCTTGTCAGAGCCCACAGAGCTCTTGTCGTCGCTGGGGGCCAGCAGGAACGAGGGTAAAGATGACACCCCTGAGGAAGGTGTTCTCATGGAGGAGTCAGGAGAACAGAAGGATAAGGGATGGCCGGAGATCTGCACAACAGAAAAGAAAGTGCTGTCACAAAGGGGACATTTGATGTGTCTGGGTGTGTCATTGTGCCAGAGGAATGGGACAGAGCAGAAGGCACAGACAAAACCTCAGTCACCCACACTGCCCAGCCTGCTGGCAGGGGGATTCCTTGCCTCCAGGAAACCTGAATCTCACTTGATTGATTACAACATTTTAATGACCATTTCTGTCCTGCTGGGCTTGCTCTGGCCTCACAGTAGGAGCAGCCCAGGAGGTGGCAGCAGATCCAAGGAACAGCATGAGGCTGCAGGCGGCAAGCCAGGAGCTGGAACCGGCTGGGAAGGAGCAGAGGGTGTCACCGACACTCCTGCTCCAGGTGAGAGCCTTTACACAAGTGGAAATACACACACCCCTCCCTCTCTGCCATTCTCCTTGCAACTGCCCCCTTCCTTCCCCGGCTCAGCCTTTGCCTTTCTCTCCCTCTGCCTGACAGGAACAAACCCACTCTAAGGGGCAACACAGAACAGTATGCAAGAGGCCTAACTGGATTACTTCCATTTTTACACATTTCTCTCTCCATTTCACTAAAACCAATGCTCTAGTCAAGAGCAAGAGCCTTGGGCAAGTGTCTTGGGCCTGCCTGCAGCATGCAGAGGCCTCAGCTGTACCTTTTTCAGAGGGTCCTCAGGACTAGAGACGGGAGTCACACACACATCCTCATTTTCAGAGTGATTAAACTCACACGATGAAACACTGGCTGAATCCGTGCTTTCCCCGGAGCTCCCTCCTACAGGAGAGCTCTTCGGGGGTTGTTCTTTGGGTGGGGTGAACACATCAGTGCCCAGAAAAAGTCTAGTATAGAAAAAAAAAGCATAAAAGCCAGTAAGTGAGAGCTGGGCTGAGCACAGTTGTCCCTTGGTTCAGAACTCTTACATTCTGAAGTTTTTTCCTCTTTGGAGTGGCCTGTTGTTTTAATTTCCTCTGTAGTGTCTGTACAGTTTGTCCGGAGACTTTGTTACAGGCTAACACAACACCTTCCTGACCCAGAGTGCCCACAGCTGCAAGGCCACAACCAGCTCATGCCCCACTACAACGACACTCCCCTTCGGTCTCTTCACATCTTCAGGCTCATTTAACAGACCTGAAAAGGGCTTCAAAGGGCAAATTCACCCCACTGCCAATTCCTGCCCTCCATCAGGGTGCCACAGGTACCAGGTTCTCTCTAGAAAGCTGGAGATGCACACAATAGGGAGATCATAGAGTGTAAATTAAAGGCACTCCTTCTTCAAGACTCATCCCTAAATGCAGGTCAAGTGACTTGAAAGGAGTTTCAAAGGAAACAAGCTGGTGTGACCCACCAAGAGGAGGAGCAGGGAGCATCAGCATGCAGTTAATGATTTAATACAGCTTAGAGAGGTGTCACTCGCTGCTTTTCTACAATACTCATTTGTAAAACACATTCAGAGTGCAGATTTTTTACTTCAGTCTTTGAGCTCTGCTTTATTCCATGCAGCTTTCCCTGCTAGCCTCTTGTTTCCCATGTCCAGCTGCATGGCCCTGTCCTCTCCCCACCTCCTGTTTGAATCTTTGTGGTATTACACCAAATTGGACCATGTCCCCATGACTTTTTTTTCCTTCTCCAGGTGGAAGGCAGATTGTTTCCACTATCAAATGCCTTTTGCTAACCTTAATTTTCATATTAAAATCCTGCAAGGAATTTTTGCATGTCTGTAGCAATTTAGACTAATCAATTAAGCCTAAACAATTTAGACCAGACTTAATCCTCATTTATTCTGTTTTCCTGCTGCATTCAGTGAAGTTATTACACAATAGGTACTGAATTATAATCCAGCACTAAAATTGTTCCCATTTTTGACATCATAGGAAGGTCTCTTCTGTCTTTAATAATCCTCATGGCTGCTTCTAGCAACACAAAGGGACAGCTTCAGCCACCAGGCTGCATTTCTCCTCAAAGTAGTGCAGGGTTGTAGATCCCCAGCCAGGTTCTGCAGCTGACTAAATGAGCACTGCTTGTTTGAGTTATCCAGGTCCATATTCCCCTCCCAAAACCCCTGCGCCCCATGATACTCACGTGCTGATCCTCTTCACCATGCTCTTCTGGGATTTTGGAGACAGGATGTTGGTATCGGCAGCTGCTTCAGCCTCCCGTGAGAGTTTGTAACTGCAGGGCAGAGGCCAGCAGGTGAATATTTGCAGGCAATGTGATTTTGTTGTACAATGTTATTTAGCTGTACATCTCACAGCAGCAACATTCAAGAAATCCAAGAATCCTTCAGTTTTTCTCACCTCACAGAAGGTTGCAGTGCCACAAAGAGGAACACTGCTCTGCCTGCATCTTACCAGGGCCAAGGGGATATTTCACCTCCTTACAATAGGTTTTAAAACCAGTGCTCTCCAGTATTTCTATGTCCCTGCCCAGGTGTGTGGGTGGGCTGAGAACAGAGGCTTCCCTCAGCTGCACTCAGGACCTACCTCTCCTCCTCTGTTAAGTGTTGCTGCCTCCTGAACCACTGGATGAATTTTTGGTCTGGTATCAGGCAATAGCTGTTGCATGAAGATTGCAGGAGCTTGATTTGGGCAATGACTTCAAATTCCTAAGAAAAGAAATAATCAAAGAGAAAGACTAATTACAAAACAAGATTATATTCATTCACACTCTAAAAACATACAACAAGGGATTCAGGACAAACTTAGCTTGATGCAAAGTGCAGTTTCAGTTGAGTAACTATTTCAAGAACCAGTTTCTGACAATAAAGGTGGGCTTTCTTCCCTAGGATCCATAATGTCCACTCACACTTGCTCCAGAGGAATGTAAAATGTTGCCCTTAAGGCACATGGCCAGAGTGTGCTGCTCTTCTGTAACTGCACTTGCAAACACACTTTGCCAGAATAACCCTGGATTGTTTAGGGCAGGTCATTGAGCAGTTAAGGGGAGGAAATGGCTCCATCTCAGCCAAGTCCAGCTCTGCTTTGAAGCCCCAGGATGGAGATTTGGCCTGACTTCATGCAGCCCAAGGTAACCCCAGCACCTTTATTCCTACAGGACATTACTTATCTCTGACAAACAAGGATCAGGCTGGAAAGGAGAACTGACAGCATTTATTTCTCAGTCCTCTGTACCTGGTTTGCTCTCTGCAGCCTTTTACCTACAAAGAGTTTCCTGCAGGAGAAGGGAGGTATTTATATTTACTTAACTGTGTGTTCTGGAAAGCAAAGGTCTCCTGCCACCAGGTCTGGTTCAGCTGCTAAAGACAAATACCCTTGCCCAGAGGGTATCAATAAACCAGAAATCACAGAACATTCAACTTACCCTTCGTCTCTTCTCAAAATTGATCAGGCCACCCTGTTGGAAAGAAAGAGAAGGGATCAGAGAAGAGCCAGGCTTGTACCTTGAGATAAATGAACAAAAATTCACACAAGTTCTAGTTAATAACACTGCATATTGCTTCCTTTTTTTTATTGTTAACAGGTATTTTAAGAGCTGCAGAAGGAGAGGACACAGAAACTTAGTTGGGAAGGCAGGGAGGGTATTTAGGGTTCCCAAAAATTGCCCCAAGTTACCTCGACATAGTCCTGAAGGGCCGTGTCAAGCATGATGAGATCAGTCAGGAAGGTGCCAAGGTAGGGGACTGTGCCTTGCATCACTCCCTGAAAGTGAGCAGAGCAATGCTGGATTAATTAACTGAAAAATGAGAATAATTACAATTCCAGAACACTCCTGTGTAAGAAAATGAAATTAAAGTAATCTGCTTGACCAAGCATCAGTCTTATAATTACGTTTTCTTTCATTGCATCATTTTCATTAGATAATCTAGAATTTAAATCCAATTTCCAACAGTGGGTCCCCAGGAAACCCTGCCTTTGGGAGAAGCACTGAGGACCTGGGACAAGGTCTCTCTGTCACCTGCTGCAGGAGGAGGAGCTGGGGAATGGTCCTGGCCAGCCTGTGTGAGCAGTTTCTGCTTCATCCACGTGGATTTTTACTTCATGATGTGTGATTATATCTTGTGATAGTGAAGTCAAATCAAGCCACAATTTTTTTTCTCTCCAAGAAGTGACCACCTTCCCCAGCCATCTACTGCATTTTAATGCTAATTATTCACACTTTAAACTCCCAGACTGCCAGAACTTGCAGAGTTCAGGCTGGCTCTGCACTTGTGAAGGAAACACTTGTTTCTACCATCCAGAAGGATCTGTATTTTTCCAGTCAAACAAATACACAGACAAAAATCATATTCAGCACTTTTGCCTCCCTATTCCAGATTTCTCTCCCCCTGTCTTTTTTAAATCTTTGCCAGCTTTGAGACAAAAACCATTTTCACCAGCAGACTGGAACACAGACACATTCTGCAAAGCAATCTCTGTAGAAGGCTGTGCAATTTTCAAGCTGGTATGTCAGAAGCTTCATCAGCATGTTTGAAAGTAAATGAGACCTCTGCCCTGCCAGAGCTAATTTTCTTTATCACAAGAACTCCCGTATTTACAGCAGCACATATTTTACCACATGGAAATTGTGTTTCTCTCTAAAGTGTAACAAGAGTAGATAAGGGAATTCTTTCTTGTAGGACCAAAACAAAAGAGCTGGGAGTGATGACCACATGCTTATATCTGTTGGGGAAGATGAATCAGGGAAACCTTATAAATATGATTGCTTAACAAAAGATTCTGAAAATATGAAACCGATAATCGAAATAGAAATGAAAGCTTGCTTTGAGTTGTAGGATACCGAGCCTTAGTTACTATATAACCTAAAAACAATAGTCTAGCCAGCTGAAGGAGAATCCCTTTGGATTGAACAATACCCTTCTGCTGGCTAAGGGATCCAAAGGTCAATGTAGCAAAAGAGAAAAGTCTAAAGAGTAGTTTTTAGAGTTTCAAATGTAACGCAGTATGGTAATGTAGTAGTTCTTATAAGCTGTATGTAGATTCTATAGGAATTTGTGTCTTGTATTGGTTGGTTGGTGTAAATTATAATATTCAACACAAAAGGAGATGTAATGTATTGTAACAAGGACCTCGCTCTCTGACCCCTGCCACCTCTCTTGCCTCTTGCCCTCACTCCCTCCTGCCCTTGCTTTTTCCCCTTTTCCTCTCTCTCCTGCTCGGGCACGCTTTTAGCTGTGGCTGGCAGCTTAAGCAGAGCTCTTGCACCCACGACCTAAGCAATAAACTGCATGTTCCAAGAGCTGCCCTGGACTCCAGAGATCTCTGCCATCAGCATCTTAATAGCTCCTACAATATCCATCAATCCCCTCCTGCCCGCTCTCTCTGGGAAAGACCTTTCTAGATTTTGCTTCTTCCAGAACTGACCAATTAGGGTTAATCACGTTACCAGTTCAAAAAGAGGAGGAAAACCCCCAAACAAACCTTGTTTTTTTGAAGCTGAAGTCGCTTCTGTGACTTTTTCTGATTTTCTTTCTCGCTGCTGTCCAGATTTGCAAACTTGGATGTTGCTTCCTGTGAGGTGAAAGAGAATTCAAGGCAATTAATGGAGGATCCAAGGGGTAGGTAAACTGGCAACGACATGCATGCAAAACATTAAGGACATTTAACCAGACACGCTAAGCCAGCAATAAATACTTGCTGTGCAAACACACGTGTCTACATACATGTTGATTTCCTGGGACTGGGATGCTGATTGAGAATTTTGGACAAAAATCACACAAGATGACTGTGAGGGAATTTTTCTGCAGAACGGCTCTGGCCAAAGCCAAGTGCTGCTGAAAATCCCTTGTGAGTTTCATCAGAGAAGCTCAGACCTACTTCAGGTGTCCAGATGCTCTATCCCAACGCTCCTGACATCAGGATTTCTGGTTAATTCAGGCCTACTACAAGTAAACATTTCCATCTTATGTAATGCTTTGCTGTTTTTCTTATGCTGCAACACCGAGATCCAGAGACTGTGGCTTACTGCCTGATCCAAAACCATGCAGGAAAATCAAGGAATAGGTTTCCACCCCCACAACTCCAGCTTTCCTATGAATGGATGAGGTATTTCACCATAGTTCTTTAAACCTTTATTTCCCTGGATGCACAGGGGATGTTGGAGTTACATGTTTCTTCCAGTGGTTGCAGGGATGTGTCACAAATCATTATCAATGTCTGTTCAGGAGGAGAGCACACTGCTCCCTCTCCGTGCCACCCAGTCTGTTTCCAGTGGCATTTTTCTTGCTCCACACTTGGATTTGCAGGATGGACAGGCAAGGTCAAACACAGCTTCCCTTACAGGGGTACTTATAGTAAAGGAAAACTAAATCTTGGAGGATTCAGTGGATATTCATCCTCCAAATGGTCCAAGATGAAAAGAGGGGAGAGGTTCTAGCTATTCTGTGGAATTTTTCTCTTCTCACTGCTTCCAAAATGTTTTTCAAACCTGCTTAGGGCAGCTGGAGGGTGATTTACTGGGAGTCAGAGGTCTGGGCTCAGGCTGAGTTGTTTTGTCTTTTAATACTTAGTTGAATAGGCTGTTCTGTACTGAACATATATTTTCCCTCCATGCTTATTATGGTCTCACCTGCTTTAAAATTTACCTACAGATGTTGATAAATTGATGCTAAACAAAACAAACTGACAGACGTGAATGTGTTCATCCATCATTCCTGAGCAAAAAACAGTGTTTCAGATCCCAAGGCAAGGGGCTGAGGGACAAATGCCAGACTGGCTGGACAGAACTGCCAAAGAATGAACTGGTTAGCAAGTTTATAGGAACTTTTTTATGTAAATGGAAAAAACCTGCCACAAACATTCCTTAGTTTTTGCAGAACATAACCTTTCCCTGCCATTCTTCCTCACCCCTTTCAGGCTCCTGAGGTTACTGGGGTTCACCCAGGAGAGTGCAGAAGTCAAACTGCTGCACACAGAGCCTGCTTTGTTGTCCATCCGGCCACACACAGAGTAGGAAGCCTGTTCCTTTGGAATTCCCAGCCCTGCTTCCTAGTTCTAAGAAAGGTGCAGGATAGTGGGATAAACATCTTGGATTGATTCCTCAGCTGAAGCTGTGGCATTGTTCCAGTGATCTCATGGGCTGAGGGGCTGCAGGACCTGCTGTCCACCCAGATCATGCTGCCAAAGCCTGCTGGTTGTGGCTATCCAGGCTAAAGCTACTGATTCTTCCAGGAACAAGGAAATCAACTCTCAGCCCAGCAAAAAGTTCATGTTTTACAGCCTGCTCTTCCCCAAAGCACCACATAAAGTCCCTGAGGAAGAGATGAGCTTTGGCAGCTGGTTTCAAAAAGGGTTAAACCTCAGATTTCATTGAGATCACAAGCTTTGAACTGACACTGGGTCTCACCTTCATCAGCAGCTCCCTACTTGTCAGATAATTGTCATGGTCTGAGAAGATCTCAGACAGCTCTTCATACATCAGCAGGACGTCCCTGCACAGGAGAAGATGAAATCATTTGCGTCATTAGCAAGCACTCTAAAATCCAATCAACCTTCTGTTTCTTTCTCATCAATCATTAACAGTTCAGCTTATAAAAGATAACAGCACCAAAATGCATCCAGTGAGCTGCTGCACATTTCCTGGGAGCATTGGTGGGATATTCTGGTGCTCCCAGTAAAGTTGGGCCTTATCTGATAGCAAAGAAACACCATGAGCAGCCCCTGGGCAGGGCTTTGAACTGTCTGTGCAGTGTGAAAATGGGTCAGGGGATACAAAGGAACATAAGAACAGCTGAGAGGGAACCCAAGTTCTTGATTTTTGCCCTATTCCACGCATTCCGCAAAGCTGGAAGCATTTAAGTGTAGCAGTTTTTTGTCCAACACTATAAACACAAGATAGGCAATATTTTTGATCAGAAACACAGGGCAGCAGAAGGAAAGTCCCACCTCTGTGGAAAGGAAATACAGAAGGATACTGCCCAGCACAGTGATATTTAAATTTATCAAAGGCAAAAAAATCTGGTTTCCCCAAACTGAATGATCAGAACACCATCTCTTCTAGACAGCAACTTCTTTCATCTGTGGGGTAGGCAGTAAATATTACTAACACAATACAGGTTTCCCCTGGAAGAAATACTATCTTCAATACTGGCTTTTGTAGTTCGGGAATGTATTTTATGCAAATATCAGCACCAGGAGAAGAGGTGGGAGGATTTGAAGCAAGCTGGATCTCCTCAAACTTTATGGGATAGAAGACAACAAGCAAAGATTGTGGTGACCTGGGAGTGGTGAGCATGAGCTGGGTGAGAAGCCAGTGCGATAGTTTTTCTAGAGAGGTTGTGGAAGGCCCAATATGTTAAAAAGGACAGAATTCAGTATCCCCAAGGGCCAACTCTCCCCTCAACAGGAAAGAGGAGCTCACAGAAGGGGTGGTCTGAGCCTCCCACGAATGGGAGGTTCTTCTGACAGGACCCATGTCAGTGAACAGAACAGGAAGAGTGAGAAGATGAAAAGGAGCACGGAGCCCTGGGGAACTGAGGGAGAGGCTTACTTAGAAACAAACATCCAGGTGGTCTTCAGCCGATAGATGGAGTTGGACTGCAGAGCTGAAATGATGGCCCTCAAGGAGGAAAAGTTCTTCAGGATCCGACATTCCTGTGAAAGGAGCGGTTGGAAACACAGGAGCATTAAATGTCAGCACCACACAGACCTTAGTGCTCCCCTCTCTGAGCCCTGTCATGCCTGCTGCACATTCTCACTGCTGAGCAGCAGCTGTGCAAATACTGAGCATCAAAAATATCACTCCCCTCTCCAGCCACCAAACACTTCACAAGCTTTGGCATTTAGAGTTGTCTTCCTCACTTTCATGTATTTGTGGTGTCACAGCTTCCAGTTCTCCAAGTAAAAATAAAAGTGGAACTGAGTCCATGAAGCCATGGCGAAAAGCACAAAGGTTATACTTCTTAAAAAGCTCTTTATAGTTACCAATTCCTTTTACCCCTTAGGGAGAAAACCAGGCTTTGCCTCTTTATATGTGGTATTTAAAATGTAAACCTTCAATCATCTCAGTGTCAATTAAAAATAAAGACATGCAAAAGAATAACCTGTTATTCAAGTATGTGCACCCTGTTAAAGAGAAAAACCTTCCCAGCTTTTCCAGAGTTGGGATCAAATCTGAGCAGAGAGCCTGGTTCATGGGTGTTTCTTATGCAGCTACTCTGTGGCAAAAGCTTGGGTGGAAAAGGATTATGAAGAACTCAAAAAAACAGCACAGATTCCTCATGAAGCAGAGGGAAGCAAGAGGGAAAGTCTGGTCTGTGACCCCTGGAAATCTTGTGGTGGCTCAAGAACAAGAGCTTGGATACCACAAACTTCAGCACAGGTGTCTGTACATGCAAAGCCAGCAGACAAAACACCTGCAATTTGACTGCTGCATGGAGATAAGAGTGTATTCAAACTCCAATTCTGCTTATCAGCATTTTTAGGAATCTGATTCTCACCCTAATAATGCTTATTATGTAAAGGATCCTTACAGTGAAAACAGACATGATTTATTCCCCTTGTAGCACTGAACAAATGTAAAGCAACCTCAGCATAAGCAAAAGTCATACCTTAATATATCAGCATCTCTGTTCATGAGTTGCATTAAAAGTGACTGAACAGCTAAGGAGAGTACAAGCTCTCCCAGTCACTGACCCACAAAAACCTGTCCTAATTAGGAGACCTGGCTTAAGCAGAGAGCCTGGGCCAACAGCACCTGAAGCAGGTGGACACCTGGGTCAGATAAAGACCAAGTTCAAGATCATGGGGCGGGACTCACTAGACCTGAAAGGTATTTTTTCATGGTTTGGGGCCAAAAAAAAGCCACATAACAGCTCTTCTCCAGAGACTGACATGTTAAAGAATGAGACCTTTCTTTTTGTTCAACCTGAAATTTAAGTTGGGCAGAACATGAATTTAGAGGCACAAATTATCAGCTTTTCTTCTTTCTTCCCAGTAAACAGGAGTTCAAACTGGAAGATCCAGTTTGGAACCATCTTGACTTAACTGGACACTGTATAATTTAGTGCACAGCAGGAATTTCATTTAATATTGGATTTAGTGATTCAACCAACTGCAGACTAAACCTGAGCAAGCTTTCATTTGCATGTAAGAAGAATTTCTAAGACTGGTTTTAATAACTTTGTTTCATGCTGTGTCCTTCACAGAGGGAAAACCTGAAAGAATCCTGTGCAGAAACAGCTTTGATTTAAAAAATTTTAAGCATAACAGAACATTAATAATTTCATTTTTACTTTTTATTTTTAAAGAAAATATTGTTTGAGTGAAATTGGCTGCTCCTGCTCAGGAACCTTTGATCTAGGTGGAGCAGAAAGGGCTGGCAGTAGAGAAAGTATTCAGTTTATCTTTTGAACCAAGAAAATAGATCCAAAAGTCATGAAGAGAGAACAAATGTGGAACACCATGCTGCTAAGTTTAGTTGTTAGTGAATAACTGTACTTTAATGAGTGGATTATTTTCTAATTCAGGCACCTAACTATTCAAAACATTCATTTGCATGCACAAAGCAAGCAGCTTTCTTCAGAAGTGGGCAGCTAAGTGTACGTGCACCCAGCTGCTCTACATGTGCCATTATCCTGCAGAGTGTGCACATACATTTTTCATGTGCTTCATGCTACTACTGGAGCATTTAATTAATTCAGTACAGGGAGAGGCACAGAAGGTATGAATTAAGCAAAGGGAGAAGCACAGAATCAACAGAGGTGTAGAACAAAGTTTTCCATCCACAGAGTGAGTGGGATGAGGGCAGTGCCTTTCCTGACTTCCCCAGGCCTCCCTGCTGCCTTGGGATGATGAGGAAGTTCTGTCCAGTCTGCCCCAGGAAGAAGTCCCTTTTAGCTGGTGCCCTCTGCAACTTAGATCTGCAGGCAGAAACTGGAAATCAAACTTCCTAATCCCTTCACACAGGCTATAAAGCATTCATCAGATGATGATAAAAACAAGCAGATCTAAGTGCCACAGGAGAGGTCCAAGACCTTCCCCATTCCAGCTTCCTGAACCATGCAGTTGCCAGAGCTCAGGTGCCAGGGCTGAATGCTGCCTCTGGAAGTACAGAAGTTGCCATGGTTGGAGAGCCTCTGGCTTCAGCTTTTTCTGACTGTTCTGTACAGCTCAAAAAGAACCCATGTGATTCTTAGAAGTCAACACACATCCACATGGAAGTGCTTGAAATGGTCTCTTCCAGAGAGGTCTCATTTATTGCCAGCTGCCCAGTGCCCCGAGGGGAATTAGGAAGGTTACAGTAAAATACTGAAACCTAGGAAACTAGCAGACTAGAGTTATGTAAAGCAGGCATGGCAAAACCCACTTCTTGCAAAGATCAGGAAAAACATGATTAAAACATGGAATCTGCTACAAGATCCTCTTGGAAGCTCTGCTGAGGCACATGGAGGACAGGGAGGTGATTCCACATGCTGGTGAAGTCCTGCCTCCCACACAGGAGTGATCCCATCAGTGGACAAGGGAAGAGCTACTGCTGTCAGCTATCTGGACTTCTCTAAAGCTTTGGCATGGCCAACAACCAACCCCATTTCCATGGTGGGGAAGAACTGAGGAGAGGAAGGGCAATATTCATTTGATATCACAAAAAATCAGCTAAAAATAAAAAGAATTAGAGGTAAGATGGCCTGGGACCAATGTGTACAATCCCCCTTTCTCCTCTCCCAACTCCTTCACTCCAAGGCACCCACCCAAAAAGCATTAAACACAATAAATGCTTTACATGTGCAATATTAATCCACTTCTCAATGATCTTGGCTCTCTGCTGGATTTTGAGCTCCCTGGTCCCCAGGATAGTGCTGATGACACATTTGGTGACTGCATTGAACTGTGTGATGGTGGCTCTGATAGTTGGAGCCAGGTTCTTGTTTTCCTTCTTATCCCTTTGAGACCAGATGGATCCCAAACAGTGGTAGGGCACAACTCTTCTGAAGAGCATCTAGAGCAAAACAGAGGTGTGGTAAGCCAGCTGGTTTCTCCTAAATCTCTTTTATCCACAAGAAGAAATACAGGTTTAGAGTACAAATTTGATCTAAATCTAATATGGTACTTAAAGGTAAGTATTGGTTCTCTCTTAGTTTAAAATATACTTTGGCATACTCTTTATAGGCTTCATGCCCTAAAAGAACTGTCAGCTAAACAATACTGGGAAAATAAGGGACGCCTTTATATCAGCTGCATAACCAAGATAATTTTGTTTTTATATAATGATATTTAAGAAGGGAATTCATACAGACAAAGCAAAATCTGAGCATTACAGTCCAGAGTACCTAGCCATCTTTAAACCAGGTAGTGATATAGTTAAAATGTGCTATTTCTCAGTGCCAATAAATTTTCCAAAGAAGCTACACATTAAAAAAAAAAAAAAAGCCCAATGACTGAAACAGCTGCAATAACCACAGAGCTGTGTTCTCTATCCCAGCAGCAGTCCTGTTCTGGAACCTTATGCTTAAAGCAATGTAACTTTAAAAAATTATTTTATAAAGTTATATGCAATACTCTACATACCACATCCATGTATGTCAACTGTTCTGCCACAACGTGGTCTTGAAAAGAGGAGAATTCTTCTGGATTACTGATCTCCAGCTCCTCTCCATCAACCAGGCCACTGGAGGAAGTGCTACAAAACCCATCTGGCCAGAATGGAAAACAACATTCAGTAAATTTATTCCGCAAACAATGAACCAAAGCAGGTGTTTATTTTGCAACATCACTGTATTACAGCAGAACGCCCCAATGGCCCTGCCTGAAGTAATGGCCCCACTGTGCCATTTGAGTGAGAAAAATGACCAGAAGATTAAACTGGCAAAGAAAAGTTAGAATAAAAACAAATAGAGAGAACAAATCTTAGCACATGAGTGGCTTGACCCATTTGCTAATTATTCTTTGAAGGAAAAAAACATCGCCAACACCCCAACAAAAAATCCTTACTGACATTGCACAGTTTTGTTAATCTACTTTTCAGTATTTATAATCTGGAAAAAAAACCATTTCAAACTACAAAGGCATGAGGCTGCAGTTATACCCCCAAAATACTGCATTAGGAATCCTCTTCTGTCCAGAAATAAAAGAAAATACCAGATTTCCTGGCACCCCTTGTGGCTACATGGGCTATATTGAAGAGAGTTTATTACAGCAGCCTTCACCTTTTCTCTCAGGAAATTTTTCCCAGGAAATGGAATATAGTGAGCACCTACAATATTCTGCTGAAAAGTTCTTCTAAATCTGCCCTGGGCAGCAGAGAGGAGGTGAGAGAGCAAAACTGTCCTCACAGAGGGACCTGACCCAGTGCAGAAATGAAAGGGTTCCACAGCTGCTGGCATGTCAACTTCTGGCTCCCAGAAGTTGGGATCAAAAAATTCAAACACTAAGAAATATGCCCTTGTTTCCCATAGCAGAAGAAGAAATCAAACAGAAACTCCCTGAAAATAAGTCCTAAGCCCTTTTACTGTAAGGCAACAGTAACTCCATAAGGAGGGAGAAAAAAATAGGGACTTGTAGAAGACTAACAACCAAAAAGTCCTGAGTTTACTACTGGTGAGGTTTCATTTACAAAAACAAAGAATGTTATGCAAGACTTCCTACCCAGTTAAAGCAGAGCACTAAAGCAACAAAAGCAGATAATGTGATAGAGAATCATTGTTTTTCAAAATACTTCATTGTTCCTTCCTGCGGTAATTAACAGAACATAATCAGCAATGTAAATTGCTACAGTTTTGATGTAACAAGTTGTGTCTACAGGCTGATTTCCATCTGTACACTTGAATTGCACAATTTATTGGCAGAACTCAGTGGGGTAAATGGAGAGCTCTGTTCCAGCGCTACTTTTCCTGTTTTGTAACAATTTGCATAATTCAATGGACTTGGAGTGGACTGCTACAGGAATCTCACTCTTTTTGGCTTTGTAAAACCTCGTTTTCCTTTTGGCTCCTGAAATTCAACTGAAAATCCTCACCACTGAGCTGCAGCCCTATGCAAAACCTCACAGCATGCTTAAAACAAGGTTGTGAAGCACAGGGTAAATTTCCCTTTTCCTTTTTATCTCTCTTTTTCTCCTTCACAGATGTGCAAACAGTCTTTTCCCTACTCTCCAACAAGCTGGAATCCCCTTGTACTCAAGTATCTCATCATCTTAGGACCCCTCTGATCCACTCAGCCCTCTCAAAGGCTGACTGCCTTTTGACTGCACTGAGAGCAAGCACGTGCCCCTCCTGACCCTGCAACCTCTGCCTCTCCTTGTTTTGCTTGCTCAACCTGCAAGAATTAAGGCCAGAAGCAGCTTTTATCTTCCTGTCTGGTACTGCAATCTAATCTGCTGGCAGGGCTGATGGCAGCACAGAACAGAGGTTTGATTATCCAAATCAAGCTGTAGGATTAGAGCCCAAATTTCAAAATTCAGAAGCCAGCAGGAATGCTTTGGGACAGTAATTATCAACGACTGCAGAAAATGTATCAGGGATTTTGAAAGAGAATGTACAAAGATGAAGCTCTAATAAAAGTAGACAATCCTAAAACTCTTCTCTGCAGACCCCACAGCTTAATTTCATTGCCTCTATTCTGCCACAATTTAGAAAATGTTATCATTCCTATTGGCCCACCTCTGACTCAAAAAGGAACGTTTTCAGCTGTCACTTAAGGAAACAAATACAGAAGCAGGGCTGCTGGGAACTTCTGCTCACTCTGAAGAACAGATGAACCCAAATACAGTTCTCATGAGTTTGCCTTGTTTGAGCTGGGAGAACCCAGCCCAGGAAATGTCAGCACTAGTGACATCTTAGCCACCCTGTTCCCTTACCTGTGCTCAATAAAGGCCTGGGCTCTGGGTATTACTCCTTTTTCTGTTCATGACTGAGTTACTTTGGCATTTGGTATTATGCATTGACATGGTATTTCTGAAGCATCCGGCAGACAAGACTTTTACAGAACGAAAGCTGGGGTTTTTTTCTGGCATTTCCTTTATCATTTATGCATGAATTATTCCCTCTCACCCCTCCACCAAAGCTGGAAGTTGATTCCAGTTCTCATTCCCACCCTTTGTGAGCTCTCCCCACTCCCCAGCTCTGCCCCAGGAAGCTCTCTGACCAGGATACGGGGATGTGTCAGGTTTGTGTGACTACAGTTCACCATTGTTCCAGCAGGCTGTGACCCCCAATAACGTAAAATTTTCCTCTGTCCTTGGATACCAGCAGCCAGCCACTCCAATAGGAAAAAACACCCACAGGCACTTCCTTTGACAAGAGGGTAACTAGGAAGAAAAGCTGCGGGACAAAGCTTGTGACTCACGCTGTATTTTGTTGCAGCTTTGCATTCTTTTTTGTTTGCCTGGTGTTTTTGGGGAGCAGGGGGAGGTTAAGTGAGGAGCTCAGCTAGAGAGCAGCTGTGTGTTGTAACTCAGTGACATGGGAAGTGTGCTGACCATTAACCAGCAGGCTGCTGCAGCAATCTCAAAGCTTTGGCTAAATATTAGAGGAGTTTTGGATTTCCCAAGGCACTCCAGGATGAGCAGAAATAGGCACCTCACACTGTAACACTATTTCACCCCTCACAGAGCATGCAGCCTCACACAGAGGTTAGGTTTCCTTTTTAAAAAAAAAAACAAGACAAAAGTCACTAGCGAACCTCACAATATTATTGATGAGAGGTGGTGAAATGTACTGCACATAAATCCCTGGGGCATCTCACGGTCTGGGAGGACAGAAAGAGAGAAGGGAATGGTAACTCACCAACAGCTTCTACTTCTTGGTTCTGAAACTGCTTCAAGAGGTTCTGCACCCTACTCTCCATGTCAGAATTGGGCATGTTGTTCTTCAGATAATCCAGCAACTTCAGCAAACACATGTAGTCAGGGGGCTCCCTGAAATCCTCCGAGCACTGATCGAGCCAGGCCCGCAGAACTGATGCTATTTCACTACAAGTAAACAAAGAGAACACAGTGTTTGCATCCAGACAGAACTGGGTGTACCTGTCTCCAACAGAACAACAAACACATGAGACATTCACAGCCCACCTGAAGCAACTGTGCTGAGCTGTACCATAGCCATCTCTAACAACCCCCAGACATTACACACCCCATCAACAGCACAACATAATTTCTTCATTCCATCTCGGGCCACTGGGAAAAGCTCAATGTTGGCTCCACAACCACTCCCTGGGATGTTGTGGGAAAATAGCAGGGAGGAAACAAGGTATTCACGGCTCCTTCCCAGTGGAAATGCTAAATCAAATGCTTCCTCTGGGGCCTTTCATCAGCTGCAGAGTCTGGGGGCCACACTGGAGCTGCATATCCCTCCATGCCATGTTCCTCCTTATCCACAGTCTTAGTACAAAGCCTGCCTGCTCGTGAAACTGTGGCTTTCATGGAGGAAAAAGGAGACAATCCCAAAGCTAAGCCCCACAGGCGCACACACAGAGAGTGGGATTGCCTCCTTTGGGACGATAAAACCCTTGCAGCAGCACAAGGCTGCCCGTGCCAGAGGCAGCCTGGGAGTGCCCCGAGAGCTGAGCCCAGGAGACACAGTGATCCTGCTAATCCTAGAGATAAAAAATGTATCAGCAGAGTCCTGATTTCATCTCCAGCACAAACCAAGGAGGGGCTGTCAAATTGCAGTATGCAAAAAGGGTGTCCTGCTGATGCAGAGCAGGAAAAGGATGCTTGAGGAGTTGTAGGACCACTGGGTCTTATTCAGGGAAGTTATCCCAGACTTTCTTAGCTATGCGCAGCTAAAAGAACACCAACCCATGGACAATCCTACAGACTGAGGGGGATGAGGGGAAAGCAGAGCTGATGACTCAGCGTGGTTTCCACCCTGCCTGAAGCAGGGGGGAAATGATCTCTTTGTTTGCTTTTCCTGACTTATGTAGGCTTTCATCCACACCCATCTATTAGATTGGTACTTAGATACTGCACAACATATGCTTGTTGGAATGCCCTTAGATCCTATACTTGCAGGGATTTATCATCATTTCAACTTGATTTTGTAAGAAAATATGACAATTCAAGCTATGGTTTTCCAGAAATAATTTGCAATGTTGTTGACAATTTTCAACTCAGTGTAGCAAAAATAGAAAATCACTAAAAAATAACCACTTTTCTAAAAACTTTAAGCCCCTTATTTCAGAACAAAAGGCACAATAAACACCCAAAACTTCCTGAGAAAAAGGCCCTGAACTTTCCATGTCTCCAAAACCATTCCAATATCTCAAGTCTCCTCCAGCTCAGGAAACTCTCTATTGGAGCTGCGTACAAATACTGGCACATTCCTGCTGCAAGCTGGGAAACCACAGCAGGCTCTGCTTAACTCAGCTGCTCAGCAGCATCCAAAATAAACCAATAGTTAAGAAACTGTAAAGAGAGTTTCTCCCACTCTCTGTGTCTCATCTGAATTGTGTAGGTTTTCCTCAAAACTCAATTAACTTTTAATACCAGACAGATTTCATACAAGTTGCATCCATTTAAGTCTGTTGTTTCTTTCCCTTCTTATTCTGATAACGTGGCAACATTGAATTTTCAGTTAAATTATTTGGAAATCTGTTGGTAATATTCTTTGGTTAGGCTTGCTGACAGGAGAAATGCTGGAATTACAATTTCAGAGCTACAAAAAGCATTTACAATCAAAAATCAACATGCAAACACGTTCTGGATTTCAGGTTTCACTGCAAGCTGTAACACAGCCAACAGTGCCAGATCAGCTCCACATCCCAAGGCCAGGAAAGACCACACACAACAGGTGGATGTTCCCAGTGATGCTCCCAGACTCTCCCACCACCCTCCCAATTTCAGTTGTCCTCTCTAGCCCCACACACACTTAGAGTGTTGTCACAGCAGCACCGACAGTCACAAACACCACTGTCCTACACCCACGGCATTTTCCTCTCATTCCCACCACAGGCAGGGAACACTGGGCCTCACCCCATGCCCAAATAGTGCATTTCCTCCTGTTTCATGCTTCTTTTCCCCACCCACATCACAAACCATCATCCCCCTGATCCAAACACCAAAAACCAGGCCAGGTATTCTGTCCCTACAACCATTTACCAATCCAGCCATGATTTGGAAGGAGGAGCCTCTCCACAGGGCAAGTTCTTGTACAAATATTGTTCACACACTCTCTACACTAAGCTCATTTTCCAGAGGCTTGGTTGGTGGCTACTTTCTTAAGTTGAACAGTAAACAGAGTTTAAGACAGATCCAGTCTCCCAGAGCAGGGTGAAGAGTTCACAGCTGCTACAGACACTGAATTTGCCAACAAAATCATATCAGTCAAGAGGGGAAATAGGAAAGAGAGAAGAGGTAGACTGTGCCCTAGTGACCTCCTGCTGCCCAGCTGTTCTACTGGAGTGTCAGGGAATAATGCAGCTTTCCAGAAATGGGCTGGATATTTGCCCATATCTTGCAATGGCTTTATATGTGGTGCCCCTGCAAAGAAACTCTCTGTACTCAACAGACTCAGATAGGAAGAGGGGCCTTCCAAGAGCTCAGACACGAAAGAAACATACAGACTACACTTTTCACGGGTTGATGATGAGTTATAAATTTTTCCTTTCCTGCCTGTACAAAACCCCCTCAATGCTTAACTCCTGTGCTGCTGGCCACAGACTCCAGGCTCTGCTAAGCAATGCTTTCAAGTTTCATACCTATCAGAAAGCCTTCTGATTTCTACACCAGCTTTGCTTGGAGCCCATCTCCGAAGGTTTCAGCCTCCAAAACCTATCCAGGTAGGTAGAGAAGTGTATCTGAGCCTGTTGTTCTCAAACTGGGACCAAGAACTCACCCACCCCCTCTGCCCATGAGCTGCACACAAGGTGACAGGGCTGTGGCAGCTCCAAGTCCAACAGCTCTGTCAGCTCAGCAGGCCACAGTAAAGGTGGGAAATGAGATCCTCCCCACCACATGGGAATTCTGCCTGGCCTTGTCTCTACTGGGAAGACAACTCTAACAGTCCTGACAGGATCTGATAGGAATTAAAGACAGCATTTCACAGAATCACTGACTTAACTAGGTTGGAAACAACCTTTGAAATCATCGAGTCCAACCTATGACCTAAGACCTCCTCATCAACTAAACCATGGCACTGAGTGCCACATCCAGCCTTTATTTAAACACATCCAGGGACAGTGACTCCATCACCTCCCTGGGCAGATGATTCCAATGCCCAATCACTCTTTCAATGAAGAATTTTTTCCTAATAAAACCTTCCTTCCAGGTTTCCTTCTAACCTGAACTTCCCCTGACATACCTTAAGACTGTGTCCTCTTGTTCTGTCAGTGGTTATCTGGGAGAAGAGACCGACCCCCACAGGTGGTGATACAACCACCTTTCAGGGAGTTGTGAAGAGTGATAAGGTCACCTCTGGGTCTCCTTTTGTCCAGGCTAAACAACCCCAGCTCCCTCAGTGGTTCCTCACAGGGTTTGTGCTCCAAGCCCCTCACCAGCCTCGTTGCCTCCTCTGGATGCATTCAAGCATCTCAACATCCTTCCCAAACTGAGGGGCCAGAGGTGGGCACAGCACTCAATGTCCTTCCCAAACTGAGGGCCCAGAACTGGACACAGCACTCAATGTCCTTCCCAAACTGAGGGGCCAGAAATGGACACAGCACTCGAGGTGTGGCCTCACCAGTGCTGAGTACAGGGGAAGAATGACCTCCCTGCTCCTGCTGGCCACACCATTCCTGATCCAGGCCAGGATCCCCTTGGCCATCTTGGCCACCTGGGCACTGCTGGCTCATGTCCAGCTGCTGTCACCAGCACCCCCAGGTCCCTTTCTGCCCGGGCACTGTCCAGTCACTTTGTCCCCAGCCTGTAGCACTGCAGGGGGTTGTTGTGGCCAAAGTGCAGGACCTGCCACCTGGACTGGTTAAACCTCAATTTCTGACTAAAAAGGCAAAAGAGGTGTTTTCTTCCCATCACAATTATTTCTAAAAAGTGAGAAGGGAATCTCAACACTTTAGGAGAATAAGGGGAACCTCAGTTGCAAAAAGAGGTTAAATGATTAATTTCTTATGAAATTCTGTAAGAATGTGCACAAAACTAGCTGTAATTTACCAAATGCATTCTTAAGTCCATCGAGAAAAGACTCATTACAGAGGGCTATTCTCTTTCCTCCACTGTCCAGGCAGTAACTCTCAGGCTTGCTCACACAGACTAAACTAAATCACCTGTAATTTCTCAGTTTTGCTTGTTAAATCAGGGGTAAAATGTAAGCAAACCACAAGAAAAGGCAGCTCCAAGGGTGGCTTTTCACACCCAGTTTGTTTATAAATACCATCCTGACAATGACATCCAGCAAATGATCAGCTTTTTCTGACTTAGAAAAAGCTTGTTCAATAACATACAGGAGACTTTCGCTGGGATGCACGTGAAGCCACTAAGCTAAAAGCTCTGCTAGCTGTTCTTTGTTTTAATTGAGATGCCAATCATTATTTTTCTTTCTAATTATTCTTTTCTTCTTGCTTCTGGTTGTTTTCATAACTCTCCCACTCTTCCACTGCCCTGTGTTTGACTCTGCTTCTCATGTAACCACACTGGTTTCTGATGTTGTTTGAGCTTAACCTGCTCTACTGGAATGAATGATTGTTGCTCTCCCAAATGCATCTTGCCTGCTCCCCACCATGGATGTCCCAGGCATCAGAAGCTTCCAGCCAATTTTCTTCCATTTGTCTCACATTCCTTTGGTGTCTACCGTCCTGGAGTTCAATGTTCCAGGCCCAGTTTTACCTCTGCAGGGCTGTAACTGCACACACTGTTCTCCAGTGGGACTGTTTGGTTCAGAAGGAACCAAAAGACCAGGTTTTGGTCAGAAAGATCTAAATGCACAAAAAGCCATGGGAGAATGTTTGCCTGTCACTATGAAAAACTCCAAATGCTGTGGTACTACACTGAAGGTTTTGGTATTGGCTATTTTAATGCAGAGAGGAGAACATGCAAGACATGTCGTGTGGTCACTGAATAACTCCTTTATTTTCTCTATTTGAACTATTTCCCCCAAAATGCTCTGGAATGAAACAAGGTTTCAGTTTAGCTTCAAGTTGCTTTGTCTGTGGTTTTCAATTGTGCCACATTCCAAGTCTTAATAACAAATTCCACATTTTGATAATAAAGCAGATGCAACTATGAGCTGACATTCAAGACAAGCAAAAAAGCCCCAAGTATTTTGATCCATTTCTGTGGCCTGTCATCCATCTCAGGGAAAGCACCATCAATGGACTCCAAAGCCAGTAACAGAAGGAAACCACAGCCTTGTAGTCCAAGAGGAGACTTGAAAGGACTTTTTGCTGTTACTCAAGGATTCAAAAGCCATGGCAGTACTAATGTTAGACCTCTGGAAAGCAAACAAACAAATAATCACGGTCCAAATCCACAGACCAACATGGCAACATTGTCTGCCTCTTCAAAAACCTTTCCTGCAGGTAATGCCAGGTGTGTACTCCTGTATTTTTGAGTAAGGTCTCCAAGGAACTAGATTCAGTTAGTATTAAACTAGGCTTCCCCAAAGGCAAACACTGCACACAAGCCTGGACGGTTTTTTGTGTGTCTGGACAGGAATCAATCACCTCCGGGAACTGCACTGACACAAATCTTTAGAACTGGCAGCCAGCTCAGCACCTCTCATTGATGTACTGCCTCATCTCCCTAGGGGTCACAGGCTCAGCTAGGAATTCCAGGGCCATGGCCTGGCTTGGGACATCTCAGGATCCTGCAGAGCCACTGAATCCCAGAAGGTACAAGCAGCTACAGTATTTTAGCTTGTGAAGGCTTTATGTTCCTTTCTCAGTTCCAGTCCTCAGCCTGGTCTTCCATGTCAACCTTCTTTTAACACATCAACTCTTTAAATTCCTGGAGCCTGTGCTTTGGGAGCAGCTATCTGCCAGAAGTGGACTGGTTGCCCAGAAATCAAAATTAACACTGTCCTTCATTAGAGGAGGAAAATGGCACAAGTTGTTCTACAGGGTGTTTCTACCACCCTGCATAGAAAACCTTTTAGAAGAGCTAACAGTTAACTGAAGAACAGGTCTGCTCCAAAGAGGGATCAGGTGATAGGTCCTATCACCAAAGGCATTATTTCCATCTCCTGGGCAGTACCTCTGGCCATTTGGGGAGGACTGAAGGCCCCACACTGCATCAGTTGCTTGGCTTGCTGACCCCCTTCCCAGAATACATGAAGCTGCTGAAGATCTCGAGGAGGTGCCTGTCCCATCCAGGTGTTCCATGACTCTGCCTGCTAAGGTGCAATGAGCCTTCACATCAGATGAGCAAGAGAAAGAACTGCCTTTTGCTTTACTTTCTTTCCTCATTTGCTTTTCATCAGGTGACCAAACAACACATTTGAACGATACAACCTCATTTAAAAGGCAAGAACATAATTGAATTATAGTAGAAATTTTATCAATTTCTCTTTAAATCTTAACGCAATTAATCATGCTGATAATTCATTTATGTTTAACGTATTTATGATTTTATTCTGAATTGTCACACACCTTGGTGTGTTACACATTTTTTTGATTGTGAACAGATGCCATACAGAGAACACAGAAGATTCCACAGACAACAACAACAACCTACAATGAGAAGGGAAGCCTGTCACCCCTTGACGCAAAAACACGCAGCATGAGACACAGCACAAGGCAATCTTCTTGATATGGTAACAGGAAGAACAAAAAAATTACTTATAGGACCTAGAGAGTCAAATAAGCTTTCAACTCCTTTCAACTCTCTTATCAGACAATTAAGATTCACAGCATCACATTTCTAGAAACACAAGCTGGAGTCCAGATGTTTAGCTGGAATATATGACCTTTTCTGGACATTATTCTTCTGTCAGTTGTGATCATGAACTGTCTGACTGACTGAAAGTAGTGAGAAGTGTGGAAAGCAAGTTACTGAACATGAAAAGCTAAGGTGAGTCCTGAGAGGGAAGGAAAAAGGCAGGTTGTTTGAAGCTTACAAAACTTTTGATGGTTTTCACGAGTTTACTCACAACTCTTAAGATCCAAGGTATTTTGAAAAGTACAACATTTGTTTCAACCACAAATTATATGCAATTAAGTCAGATCACTGCTGAAAAATACCATTTTTTGACCACTCCAGCAGCCCAAAAAATGATAGGAATGATGTTCAAGTGAAGAGGAGAAAATCCCCTTGGCAGAATGGGTCCTAGGAGGGCATGTTTCTGAACACAGCTGAAGTGATCTTGGGTCAGTAACAACTACACACCACTGCAGCAGTGTGGAATCACTGCAGGATCTGGGAACAGAAGGGCAGGATTAAAGCTCCCACAAGCCCCTCTAACAAGGCTGTGCCACAAATCCTAGTTTAGGATCTGCAGGTTCTGAACACTGAAGCAGGTACATAAACACTGTGTGGAATACTCACATAATTAAAAAAAATAGATCATTAACAGCAGGCATTCTCCTCAAAATACATCACAGCTCTATGCAAGTGCAAAAAGAACAGAATTTCAACACAAACCTGTGGACTTACAGTGCCCCACACAGGACAATGTTCCTTCTACACATACCCTCAGTTTTTGCTACCCCTCCTTCCTTCAGGTTCCATGAGGTACTTAAGGAGTCATAAACTCTCCTGCTGTTATTCTTAACTTCTGCAGCATTTTTTGTGTCAAACCAGTGGAAATGCTTTAAATTGCATCCCACCTCTAATGGCCCAAGTGGCTTTTTAAAGCCTCTGGGTTGTCACAACAGGAGTCTGATGAATGCAGAAGGTCTCTGGCCACAGACCACAGGCTTCCCCATGAGATATTTTCCCTCTGAGAAATACAGAGTTAATGGCAAGAAATAACAAGGCTCTACTGCTGCTTCCTCCTATTTCTCCAAGTCACATAAAACCAAGAGCACAATTATATCATGTTTCTGTTCTATGAGAAAAGAGGTCAAATGTAATTATATTGGAGTTATCCCAGACAAGAGAAAACCTGAACTGCCAGAAGCACATGTTTCACAACAGAACTACAAAGCCAAACACTTTCCAGATACCATTAATCCTATCTAAGAGACAAGTAGCCAGAGCAACTGAAAGCAATGGAAATTTTCAGGGAAGGAACGTGAAATCATATTTATATGGGATCTGTTTAAACATGTCTATATACCTGACAAATAACTCTGTTAATAACTTCATTGCTCAACTTTTTATAGACACAGATTGAGTAAAAGACCTCAAATTCACACATGAAAGGTATCTTATGAAGGCCAAAGGATCAAAATCAGCTGTTCTGAACTACATTAATGAAAAATCTGTCAGAATTTGAGCTATCACAGGAACAGGACCACAGGCTCCATCCATTTGTCCATCCCTGGCTGTGCAAAGGCGTTCTGTGCCAAGAGAGAAGAAAGCATTGATGCAGCAGGAAGCAACTGACAAGGCTAGTAAACTGTATGTCAGGAGGAAAATAATTCCACTAAAAACAAAGAAACAAACCAAAACAAACACTCTCGTACTAAATGTTATTTTCTTGCACACTCACCTGCAGGTATAACTAAAAACTGATGCATTTTGCCCAAAGCACAAGTGACACAGGTAACATCAAGATTACTTTCACCCCTTTTCTCTCCGTCTCATCATCAAAGTCCTCCAGGTCCACGAAAAGGCAGCTGGGGGATTAATCCCACCATGGTTTATACTGGTGAAATTAATTCCTCACCCCCAGTATAAATCCTTCAGCTATTCTGCAGGAAGGGTAAAGCTTTAGCTCATGTTTTATGACTGAGATCAGAGGATGTCAAATGGTTTGCCCAAAGTTGGAAGAGACCCTAGGGCTCAGTCTGGATGGAAGTGTGGGAACCACTGGCAGTCTGTTATTGCTTCTACCCATGACATAATGCTGCCTCCTTGGTGCTTGTAACCAAGTTCTAACTACCAGCTGTTCTTTGAGGGGTTCTCATGGCAAAATGGGAGCAAAATATTTTACCAGCCAGGAAAGACCGAGGGTTGGGCTCCTATGTCAAGTCCCATGGGGCAAGAGGAACAGAAAACCAGTAATGCTGACAAGAATCAAGCATCTTCATTCTGTAATCAAATACAACCACGCATGCCACAGTGCATGCAAACCACAGATGTCAAAGTACAAATGCTGATGACCTGAGGCACATTTTACACCCAATGTCTAAAGATAAAACTCTAGGAAGACAGCCAAAACGCTTTTTTCTCATTTAAACTGCAGTTCAAAACTGCACTGCTATTTCTTTTGCAAATGAAGATGACCTCAGAATTTAAATTTCACTCAAAAAGCAGCACTGTAAATCACAGGGCACTAATGGAAAAGATCCATGCACGCACACATTGCCTGACTGAGTCACCCTCAGCCTTGCTCTGCAGGCATTGCTGTAATGACAATAAAATCACTCATAAGCAATAACCACTTACTGCCACAGATAAGGCAGAGGAAACAAACACTCCTTCTTTGTTTAATCAGCAAAATGTTGGCCTAGATGTGTTAATCTCATGTTTAATTCCAAAACAATTTCCCTGCAGAAGATGCCTGGATTGTATTATTGGATATGTTACAAGACAATTGGTACTTGGCCTTTCCACAAGCTTGTTTAAGCATGGAAACAGTGCTGTGAATTTTCAAGGGAAACAACAGCTCTGCTGCTCACATCCTCCTCCAAGACCTGTCTGGGGCTTGCTCCACAGTGCAAAGCCATACTTACGCCCTGAGTACCATCTCAGATTCCAAGGAATTCAAGTTTGCCACTTCTCCATGGCTTGAGGTCTCCAGGTTTCCAAACCTGAAAAAGGAAATGCATCTTTAGAAGAAACTCTAGCGAATAAAAGCAAAATCCCAAATTGTATCCTTCATATGCAATTACCATAAACAACCACAAAGCGCTTCCAGCTCAAACTACAAGGAATCTTAACAAGTGGGCAGAATCAAGGACCTTGAAGATGATTTCACTGAGGAGGGAAAATACCCTAAAGAAACAGCCAGTATCTTCCAACCTAATTTGTTAATTTATATAAAGCAGCCTGCACACAGGAGGAATCAACCAAAACAGTGTCTTGGCTCACAGCTCCAAGACCCTTTCGCTTGTTTTCACTCCATCCTTTCCCAGGACAATAGTCGAGTGCAACAAGACTGTAACACAACCACCACCTTCCCCAGTACAGCTTCTGTGTCTCCAGCACCTGCCATTCCTAACACCTCCAAGTGTTATTTCAAGGTTTCCTAGGTGACAAGTGCTCACTTTGTGCCCAAACTCCCAATGATATCAGTGAGAAAAGCTCACGATGCTGTGAAAACACCACTGGGAGAGAGGGAACCTGGGCACAACTCCAACAGTGCCAAAGGGAAATCTCTTACCTACAAGGCACAACCCAGTGCCTTGTAGGCAGGATCATGCACCTCATTTTCAGCAGGAGTGCCCATTGTTTCAGATATGCAGCTCCATAATTATCCATGAAGAATTCCATGGCTCCCTACAGGCAGGTTTAATGAAGGTGAACAATTATGCACTGTCCAGAATAACACAAGCTGATTTTATCCTTTTAGGCTTATCCATCTCAATTAATCTGAAGAGTTAAAACAAGTGCATCCTTAAGTGCTTGTGCTACAACAGCCTGGTAACATCAGACAGAGCAAACACAGTGAGCTGTTGCTGTCCTGAAGGTTCATGTCAGAACTGTCACAAACTCATCCAAAAACCTTTCAATGGATGAAGTGGTGGTAGTTTTATGCTCCTCTCAAGCATTGGTCTAAGGCTTCATATATAAGATCCACAGACCTGTTGTTAAAGGGAGGGGATTTCACTCTCCACTTCCATCTACTCTGTAAAAGATGCCTAAAACACATTTCACCCAGTAGACAAAAAGTACTTTCCCCCTGCCAGGGAAATTTAAAAAAAATAATAAATTAAATTTTTATATTCTGTTTTCAAAACTTGCAGTTAATTTCTGAGGAAAAATTATTGAGAGGAGTCCCAGCGTCATTGTCCTACTATTGCATGAAATATTAAATATCTCTTTGCAGATCGTTAGGCACTTGTGTTTAAATCCCACTAGAGAACACAAGCTGAGTTTTACAGGAGAAATCCGTAAGACGGCAATAAAGAGCAGGCAGTTCTCTGTGCAAAACTGGAGAAGGATATAACGCTTCCTTATGTTGCCAGATGTAAATCTCTGCCTATCTCTCATCTCTCCACGAACAACAGGTCATTAAATACGGGTTAGGAGGAGTTAACAACACAAGCGATGTAAAGAACAGCCTTTCTGCAGCCTTCCAGCACTCTGTTCTCACCAGCTCCCGGACAAAGAGCCTTTCACTGCCCAGCCTTGTAGGAATGCTTTGCATACAAAAAGAGACAAGAGAAACAAAGGATCCTGCAGCCCCCAGAACTTTTCAGCCTTGCTCGGCATTTGGGAAGTTACAGACTGCACTCAAAGGGATTGACTGAGCAAATGAGACCAGAATGCAATGGGTAATACCGAATGTTTAAATACTGGAAAACAGAGTGGAAAATGCATCCCTGCATCTCTCTTAAGAGGGAGGGCGGAAAATACTCTGAATAATTCAGAAATAATAAGAAAAAGTGGTCTCTGCAACAGCCCCAAACAAAGCCCTAAGTAAGTTTGTAAGCATTCAAACAAGCAATTTGGAAGGCCAGATCCTCAGGAAAAATAAGGTGGTTTGAATCCTACACACATGGAGTCACAGAAGCGAAATCACTTCTCTAGCTCAGTAGGCAAGCCACCTAATATAAAGGGAAAAGAGACAAAATAATAGATGCTCCAGGAACAGCAGTGAGTCAAATATCACAAAGTGCTGTCCCAAAATGTGTGGCTCTGCTACTGCAGGACCCATTCCTTCCCCCTCTGCCTCCCCCTCTCCATTTACCCCCCAGCAAACCATCCTCCTGCAAAAGGAACGAATGGTAAACATAAATCTAACTCCTTCTTTGCTGTCATTACCCAGCTCCACCTCTCCCACCAAACAATCTCAATTCCCTCCTCTGTACATTGCTCCCGACAGGGACTGGTTGCCACTTTCTCTATGCCTGTGCCAAGCACAGCACAGCTCCCCTTCTGAGGAACACGGTTATCAGGGCAAAATACATCATGGAAGAGATAAATTTGGCCTCCTCCTAACCTCATCTGTGCAGCTAACCAACTCTGGCTTCCATCACACTTTGGAACACCCCCCTGGGAATACCAAAGACACCACACTGTATCCCCACATCCAGGGCCAGGAGAACCCACTCTCCTCCCCTCCAGGAACTTCCTTGGAAGGCTTCCACATCAAAAGGCCACCAGGATCTTTTTCTTTTAACTCTCCCTGCCCACTTGTACCAAACAACTAGAAAATATCAGAACATACAGTGTTAAAAGCTTGGCAGATTTCCAGAGCTGTCTGCTGCACTTAGATGCCAAACTCCCATGAATGCTAAAGGGATGTGGATGTTCAATTACTCCAAAATAGCTTTGGAAACAAGTCTTCCCACCCACTTCTCAACATACCAGCCCATGCTCAAGATTTTGTCTAGTGACCTCTAATCTATCTTAGAAGAAAACCTTTATAGGCTGAGTCTGGCTAAAAAAATTAACAGGGCTTCTGTCTCGAATTTAATCAAAAGCAAAAGGATAATGTGAAGTCCTGGAGGAAAGAAAATAAAATTGCAACACCCAGATTTCTAAAACTAAAGTTTCTCTTAAGCACAGCATCAGCTTTTTTATTTGCTTCCCTGGCTCAGAGAAGAGCACCTCACCTGCTTTTGAACACCATAAATGCTTCCTGCCCCAAATTCAGTCAGCACTGCAGTGCTTGGACAGGATACTCTGCAGACAGCATCAAATGAGTGTTTCCCCACACACTTAGGGTACAGGATATGCACATTTTCCAGGACATTTTCCCAAGAGTCCCAGGACTTTCTGTGTAAGCTGGGTTTGTATAAGTCCAACACATTCATTAGACAATTCTGCAGCACTGTATCCACAGCAAATCCAGCACAAATTGAATGCACTGGGCTCGAGGGTGATCCAGCTTCCACAGATACATTGTGGAGGAAGTTTTTCACCGAGTATGTCCTTACAAAATAAAATATCCTGCATATGATGTGGATGCTGTTCTCTCTCCCATGGAGCTGCTCACCTGTAAAAAGCTGGAAGGGCCTTTTTTGATCTGGTCACATCACTGCTCTCCCTTGGACCAAACGACAAGAGCTCAGCACTTCTAATTGTTCCCTTACTCCACAATCCTGCTCTATCCCCAAGAATAGGTGACAGGGCTCAAACTCTTCAAATGAAACTGACAACAAGCACCAAAACTGTGCTGCCTTGTTTTTTTGGTCTTTTTTTTTAAGATATTGCCATTTTCATTATTACTTCACTGGCACCCAAAACACAAGTTATGCACTGACACCCACTTCAGTCTCTGTACTCTCATTATTAACAAGTGTCACTAAAAACAAAGTTGCAAAAATGCAGGCTCTGGGCTACTTATTCTCAACTAATCCAGAGATGAAAACCAAGCTGATTAAAATCAATTACTATTCATCTTCTTTTTTTTTTTCCTTATAACATCTGCTTTTCTTCACAAGTCCATATTCCTCAGCTACATGTAAATCATTCTAACTTTTACAACTTAAGTTTAATCTGTATTTTCTCCCAAGCCATAAAATTCTAGATTATCCATGATATACAAAAATCTATGAGAAACATCCACGGATTCTTAAGCACTACACTCCTATGATTTGTGAGAAGGGAAGGAAGTGGTAACCTCCTAGGATTTCCTGTGGATCCTGTCACGTATTATAGAAGGCTGGGGATGATGCTGACAAGATCAGGCAGCCCATTCCTCTATTTTAACTTGCTCAGAGAGGTACAAAGCCAGCAAGATCAAAACTGGGCTCAGGAAAGAGAGTTCTAGTCTATGGAGATAGTTCTCCTGGGCTTTCCTGCCCTCTCCAGACATTTTCACCTTTTCAAATCAGTGTGAGAGGAGGAAGGCAGGGCCAACTTCCTTAGAGCATCAACGTTTCTATATTCTTGTACATGTCCACTGTCAATTTTTATCATTTCCCACATTCTGAACTAGAATTAGAATGGACTGAGAGATAAAGCACAGAACAGTCAATGTAACTGTAACCAAATCTGCTCTCCAGAATGGCTGCTCTCTTAGCTGACAGCTTACCTGACTGTCAGGTTATTATTAATATCTTTACTAATGGAGCCAGACAGCATTCCTACAAATCAGCCAAATTATGCTTTTCAGATAGAAAAGAACAGATAATTTATCCATGCCTTGTTCCTTATCTACCTAAGATAGAGAGAGCCAAAACTAAACCCAAGGAGTTCTTATGCCACTTCTCTGTCCTAATTACCTCATGCCAGAGGAACCATTTCTGTGAATCACAGATTTTGAAAGTGCAGCAAATATGACACTCCCAAAATAAGAGCACCCCTGACCCAGCCGTGCCTCAGTTAGAATTTAGGGTGAGAAACTAATGCTGTGTGTTGCAAGCATTTATGCAGGCAGAGCAGTCATGATTCAACAGTCTGACCATAAGAGCTATTCTTATAACATCAAGCAGTTCTTGGGCTGCCTGCAAAAATGGGTGGCTGCATATTCATGTGACAGAATAGAATGGGATAGCAAATTCTTGTGTTTGCTCTGAACCAGCAGCCCCCAAACAGAAGAGCTAGGTCAGAAAATACTGACAAAACAACAAAATTTGTCTGTATCCAACAAAATTCTGGAATCTATTCTAGGTATGACTTTGCAGCCCCTGCATTCTGGTGGGCTTTTTGGAGGAAACTTGTATTAATTTTGCTGTGTTGGTCCAGGTGGGTTCTTTAGCAGCCAGACATGGTACACTTTCCTTACCTATGCTTTGATAGGTGCTGGGATGTGAGCAGCAATGCATTTACAGACTGGATGTTTATGCTGAAATTCTGGATTTTGCAGTATTCTTGACAACAGGTAATTAAATCCATGCCCACTAAAAGCAAGGGAAGAAGTTCCTGACAACTTTCCCCTGTTGTGTAAATGATGGGTCCATTCCCACTGCACAGCAGTGGCTCTTACCTGTCCA
This sequence comes from Cyanoderma ruficeps, assembly GCA_008694505.1. NCBI lineage: Eukaryota > Metazoa > Chordata > Aves > Passeriformes > Timaliidae > Cyanoderma > Cyanoderma ruficeps. The sequence goes on from VZDJ01001247.1 coordinate 2,457,658, forward strand.
GAAGAAGTTCCAGCACTGCCCTGGGAGAAGCAAAGGCCCTGTAGGTTGCAAGGAAGATGCTGATGTAGGAAAAATCCGCATCCCCAAAAGCTGTGAGAAGGTTCTCCACCAGTTTTTCCAAAGTTCCAGCTTTTATAGCCCTGATCTTGGATGTTTCATACTGTCTGACAGTGTGTTCTGGGGGTAACTGGTCTCCTTCACCCTACAAAAGGAAACAAAAACAAAGTGCAAAAATCAGGCAGGAGACAAATCCCTGACACAGACTAAATTCTATCTTTGCACAGGAATTGGTCATCACCAGTTACTAAATGATTTTGTCATTTTTTTAGTGCTTTCCAAGCATCAAAAGCTGCATCAAATAATGGAGTTTTTAAGTCACTTTATTTTAAAACATTTCTCTGACACGCTCAAAAGAACATTTTACAGCATGACCACTATCAAGTCAAGTCATGATTCCACCATATATTATTATCTAAAAGACAAACCACTATCCCACAAAGAGTAATATTCTGAAGGGAACGAAAGTGATAATTCAGTGTTTCATTAAATGTCTGAATAAACATGAAAAATGACCATAACTTAACTTAAGCACTGGCACTTGTGATTGCCTTGCTGAAAATACCAACTTTGGGGTGTCACACAGGACCCAAGGTCAGAACACATTTGGTGCAAAAACATTTCAAGATGTTTTTGTAAGGAGGATGCCAAACTCATCTCACAAACAAGGCATTCTAACACCCCGATTTTCTCTTAGAGTTTCCACTTGGCACAGTATTTGTCCATAAATCTAAGGTTTGGGATTGTGTCTGGGCATGTTTTTGTAAACAGCATTTGTTTTAAACGCTTACAGCCTGCTTTAAGTCTGAAAGAACATTTCCATGAATTATGCCATTATTTAGAAGACAGTTCAGAAAAGTATTTTTGTGACTGGTTTAAATCCTGTTTTGTAAAGTATGTGGGATACAAAATGGGATTATAAATAAAAAAGCCCAACATTTACTCAAACACCTTGATACTGAGGGCACAAAACCAGCATGTTAATAAAAGTCACTACCAACCCCGGCTCAGGATACCGACAAAACACAAAGGAAAAAAATAATCTATTAATAAGATAGTTAAGAAGAGATACCCCACCCACTTCCTATTTACATCATTACCCTCCACTGCTTTGGAATTGTTTCTAATAGACATCCTTTTCAGTTTTAAACAATATAGATGCCTTTAACATCATTCTAAAGTTCTGTCTCTAATGTTATTTACAAAACTCTGCTATCTCATTTCCCAGCTTAATGAGATCCAACAAACCCTTGCTGCAACATTAAAATGTAACATTACTGTCTGTATTAAAAAAAAAAAACAACGAAAAAACCCACAACAGACTAGACAGGGAAATATTTTGCTACGTTTTGTTCCACGGATCTTATGGCTTTTTAAAAGGTGTATAACTTGTAACAGAGCTGAGTTAAAGGTGCATCTGGAAATATATGAATTATAAAAATGAACTAAAAATGTATCTGGATTTATATATGACACTGTCATTACAGAAACATTATTAGGAGGATATGTAACTCTCTTACATTCAAATTTTCCTTAAGCAAAACTTGGTTGGATAAAAAAAAAATTGCAATTTTCTTGCTAACTCTTCATCTTACAATTATGATACACTTTTGAAAATAACCAGTTACGCAATACAAACACTTTCAGACAGGGAAGAAAGTCTGCAGCACTGTATTTAACTCAATTTCTGATCCAGCAAATTGCCCCACTCACAGTGTAATGGTTTATGGGCATATTTACTCAGGGCACATAAAACCCTCTCATTCACTCATGTGAGTATATTCAAAACAAGGGCAGAATCTGTTTCCAAGACTGATACATGCACAAAATTTTCCATTAATTGCAACACTACTACTTCCCCAAAACATCACGTTGGGAGAATGTTAAAAAGAAACAAAAACCCAAAAAAAATCCCACCAAAGCAAAACAAAACCAACCCACTCTCTGAAATACCTAAAACTTTGTCAGCAAAACATCAAACTTGCAGAAATCATTCTGAGAGTTCTGGGATTGCTTGTATTTGTATTATTTTAGCAATTCTGCCCGTAAGTTTAAAAGGAAAAGGGACTTGGCAGACAAGCTCAATAACAGGCTTTGAGAATAAGACCTTGTGGGCTGAGTTTCATGCTAACAGGAAACTGCTCAGTCTGGATTTAATCAAGAGGGCATCTCTGCACTGACACAACCAGGCTACCCAAAGGCAAAGGAGTTCTCATGTTTGCTTTAGAGCTCTCTGCTCAGAGGAACACTCTACTCACTGCCATGGAAAAAACGCTCCTAAAGCTCTTTGCAATTTTTGACAGGGGCGCGTGGTGACCGTGCACTGTTAGCGGCACCAACAAATGACATGAGTTTTGCACCCTTTTGTGCATCCAAAGAACAAAAAAAAAGCTCTTCAGCTCCCCTTTGTCTCCTTCAGCACTGTGTCCAGCAGTCCAACAGAGACCTCAACATTTCAGGGCTTTGGTAACATTTTCTTGGTCCTCTAAAACAAACAGATACGGCATTTTATAGTCTGATTTAAGTATTTTTAAATCTCACTTGGATTTTTCAAGCAACAGATTATAACCTTGATAATCTGCAAGTGTAAGTGACGAGCAATAGCTTCCTATAAGACAGACAGCCTCATTCTAAAGCAAATGTAGAAAGATTAAATGGAGGTATATCCTTGCAAATCCTTATTTTCTGAGGTTGTGTGGGTAGTGATGGAGTTTAATTCCAACAGCTTTACTAACCCCTGGCAACGCTGTACCTTCAGAGGGACCCACTGCCTTTAAGGTGATCATGTCACAGCTCTATAGCACAAAACATGACCCATGTACACAGTTCCTGCTGAAACAGGAGAGCTCCATGCAGACCAAAACACATCCAGGCTAAAAAGCTTTGTCCAAATTATTCCCAGCTTATTCCCACCTGTTAAGCTCCAGTGGGAATATAAATTAACTATAAACCATTGCCTCAATAAATGCCACAGCCTAGCAAGAGGGATTTGAGACTCAAGATGAAGAGGAAAGTTAAAACTCTGATCAGTACAGAACTAGGCTGCTACCCAAACAGACATACAGAATTGTAGTCATTGTCTCAGAAATATCACTGGAAACAATTGCTTTCACCCAAAAACCCCCACTGCTCTGCAGGTTTTTTCCAATGCAAATATTGTCTGTTGAGATTCTGGAAGTGAGAATTGTGAAATGAATTCAATCTACTTGTTTTTTATTACGCAGACTGGAAAAATACTAAAACAACTGGGATGAACAATAAGAAAAGGAGATAGCAAATATTCTTCAGGCTCAATCATTTGAAACATTACCACTTCACTAAAGATTTGTTTTATTCAGAAATTCTGCAGTTATTTTCAGGAGCATCTAACTAGCACTTTAAATGCATTTTTACCAATTTTGACAGATTTTTAAATGCTTTTCACTTTCCCAGAAACTTACAGCTTTTCCAGATGGAGAGTTTTCCACTCTGCTTTTATTAACATACTGGACAGGCACCCTGTGCTGGAATAAACGTGCCTGAAGTGTAGTAACTTGTACATTAACTCAAAGCACTCTAATCAAGATTGTCACTGTTTGTCTAAATATGAGTCTGCTTCAACATTCTGGAAGTAAGAATTAGATGCTCTTTGTGATTTCAACCTTATTTTTTTCACATTGCTTCCTTACACACAGGTTCTCCAACACGTATCTTGAATATATACAGTCAGCCTTGGGGGAAATTTAAAAAAAAACGGGGGGGAGGGAATTAAATCATGCTATGATTGAACTTTTTGAAAAGCTCCAGAAATATAAGCATCCAGAATGTCAGTCTAAGACAAGAAAAACCTGACATATCCCTCATTTACCATGCAGACACATCATTAAAGAAAACAGCAAGACAGATGAAACAGAAGCTGTTTAGCTGTCTTAAGTATTTTGGTGAAGAACAACCACAAAGATATTAATAACTTTTTTGACAAAGCGTTTCCTTCCAACAGAGACCTTGATGGAGTTCATAACCGAGTGGAGGAAGCGGGATCGTGCCGTGGGTGCAGGACAGACAGACCGACCCTCAGCAGCTGACATCCATCCGGACCGACTCCCAGCTCCACCACGTGACCGCTGAACAAAAAATCCCCCTGAGAAGGGGCGATTTTGCCCAAACAATGGCACACAACAGTGCCTGGGTTACTCTTATCAAAGGGTCACAGGTATTCCGAGTGTTTCTGGGCCAGGCCATCCCCGCTGCCCTCAGTTCCGTGGGCCCGGCACACCGGAGCCCGGCAGGTTCCACATTGTGCTCTGTGCCCGGCTCCCGGCACAGCAAACAGCCTGCAGGGGGGAAAACTGGGAATCTGGAGCAGAATTTCCAGCCTAGGAACCAGGAAAGCGTGGCTGACACTGCAGGGCTTGGGTGGCCAGCTGCGGATGTCCTGCAGACAAAGGCAGATGCTTTTATCCTACAATACACTTGGAAATGAAATGGAACAAAATTACGCCAGAGCTCTCCACAGAACTCTCCCCACTCTCATTTCCTCATTTTGGATACTGTTTAAAAAAAACAAACAACAACAAAAACAAACCAAAAACAAACACACACAAACCAAAAACCAAAACACAAACCAAACAAACAAAAACAAACAAACAAAAACCCCACCACCATAACTCTGCACACTGACTGCACCAAACTCAGAAGCCAAAATAAGTTGATGAACTCTTTCCTAAGCTCTGAAAACGAGAGGGATTCCTGGATTTCCAAAGCCCCGCCCTTTTCCTTTCCTTTTTTGCCACATAAATACCCATTCTTGGCATCGACCCAGAGTTTCCAGGACCAATTAATTCCATGATCATGACACAAAAGACATTCTTGTTTTCTCCTCGGAGCTCACAGCCTGGTTGGTATCTGTCTGAAGAGCAGGCAAACAGTCACAAAAGCTGTGGGGCAGATTTAGAGGGGAAAAGGGAAAAGGGAAAAAGCCTCTTACACAAATGATGCTGCTTAGACACCTTGCAGCTACTTAAAGCCACTCTGAGGAAAATAAGAAACAAGAGGCATTCCATGCTGCTCAGCTGTGCATTCTCACACCTTCTGAAGTGATGCAAATTCACACTCATTTGGATACTGGTGAATTTTGTGGGACCAGCTCTACATGAATCAAAGCAAAAGTAAAGAAGCCTAATTCACAAATCACCTCTCTCTGTGTACATCTAAAGGAGTTTTAGCAAGTGCATTGCTAAATTGAATCTTCAAAGATGTCTAGGTTAAAATGGCATTGTGCAGCTCTTACAAATGTTGGAGCTTATCCAGCCATGGGAACATAGAAATTCCTGCTCTGAATTTACCCACTCAGAAGCATCTGTGCAGTGAAGGAACACAGCCATATTATTCACTGAGAATCAAGTCATCCAAGAGGTTCACTGTGCAGCATACAAGGTTTTTAAAGGAAAAAAAAATCACTTGAACAGCTCCAGATCTCCATCACTACCTTGTACAATTTATGCACTTACCTCCTTGCCACTTTCCTACCTACAGAAAGTTCCTTCTCGTCCTGCCTCTCACCTCTCTTGCTAGAAAAGCTTCTAACAAAATCACTCTCACTATCCTCTCTTGTCTGATTTGGTGTCTGATTTAACTGAACCTGAATCATCAGATTATTGATGTTTCTTTTTTGTTTGTCATGTTTCCCAGACCTGCAGTTCACCACAACCCTGTTCCCTCTTAGGCCTGCCAGGGATATATTATTTTCATAACCTGTATTGTGAAATATTCCTTGTGGTGGTTCTGATTGGACACTAGCAAGTTCCTAGTTTAAAACTGAAAAGCAAGAAAAAGAAACCAGTAAGTCAGGTAAGACTCTTAGTCATGTGCATCTTACATTGTTGGAGGAATATCTGTCATCGAATGACAATTACTACAAACACTTATAATCCAGTAAATAAATGTGTTCCATACTAAGTATCTTCCCAAAGCCCTTCTGTATTAGAAGGAAATTATTTGTAAAACTCAGTATCTTCCTCTCTTCAGTGCCTAGAAACACCAAAATGTCCAATCCCCAAACCAAGCAGTAAACAAATATTCAAAATAATAAACAGCTAAGTGAGCAGAGCACCAGGAAGAAGGCAAAGAAATGGGGTTTAGTGCCCATTTTAGCAGTACAATTCATTTTCTGAAGTATTTTGACTTCTGGAGCCAAAGGAAGTGTTACACAGTGTCTCGTGAGAGAAGAGCTCTACAAAGTCTCCTGGGATTTTCATAAAGGAAGCAGTGATTAATTGTGAAAACTACTAACAGCTTTTTCAGGTATGGATTGCAGAAGGTCCCAAAGAAGGTAAAGGCAGCTGGGGCAGCTCCCCTGTGCCCCAGAAACAGTAATTACCACTTCTGCTCACAGCCTTTATCTTAACTCCTCTTCCTTCCTTCCCCACACTCTCACAGCTTCCAGTCTGCCCTGGAAACCTGGAGGTGCCAAAGCACCCAGGAACCATTGCTGGGAACCACAAGGGAGAAGAGGTGCTGAGCAGAGAAAACAAGTATAAAAGATGGCAGACAGCTCAAACATTTCACTTGAGTCTGAATAGATTACAGGGATAGGTACAGTGCACCTGTCAGCTGATGAATACTGAGAGGTTCAATCTCATAGCACAGCAAATTCCATATTTATATACCATATTTCTAAGCTGCCTTGATGATGACAACTCTATGCCTACCCTGAGAAATGCCAGAGCAAAGCTATTATTTAAATGTTGTTTGCGAAACAAAGCCCTTTGCCATGTTTCTTTCATGAAAAATGGGAAAATACACTGTCATTTTTTTAATAAATACCAAGTGTAGCAAAAAGAGGGGATGATTAATATTGCCACTAACACAGTCAGACAGATTTCATATGGTATCATGATTTTTGACTACCAACAGAATACTTGTCCTGTGACAAGTCACACTATTTTTTATCTCCTTCCAGAAACGTAATTTAAATTAATTGTGGAGCTCATCATCACTTTCTGCTCAGTCAGTAAAAACAAAGAGGTTCCTGTATGAGGCAGCAGGCAACAGGGCTAAGTTCAAAATGGATTTAAGGATGCCACAAGTAATAATTCTGTTGCATAATAGTAGCACAAATGCACATTACATAACCCAAAATGCTTTTATTCATCCTAATTGTATTGTTGGCTCTCCTTTCACACTGTAAAGCTTGCTCAAACAGTACACAGAAATTAAATTCATACCGAGTCAGGAAATCAGCATACACTGCCACTGTATCCAGTGTAAAAAACAAGGTATAAATTACTAATAGTATGAATAGCTGGAAATTTAATCTGTAGGTGAGGGGAGATGAAATGCCTTCTGACAGAGGAGAAAATACTTAGCAGAAGACTGATTCATATTTCAAAGTAAACTGAACGTGGAACAAGGTATTTTTGTGGAACAACAAATACCCAAGAAATGCCTTTACCTGTCTCATAATTACGGTGACCAATCTCTAATGCCAAATTTTTCTAAGCTTTTAAGAAGAAATAGGTTAGCAGTCAATAACCACTTTAATAACCATAGCACGAAAACATAACTAAACTGCATTAAAAACCTCATTTCCATGGCTGAGCGTTTTACTACCCTTTGTTTTGAAACTAAGAGGCCTCTCCAGGGTGGGGTCTGAGTAGAAAAAGCATTAATAGGAAGCTAATGTTTCCTAATATTAAGTGTTACCAGCCTTAATATTTATTTACTTGCTCAAAGAGTCCAAAAATATTAACTCAATCGTTAGTCCAGGCCAAACTGCATTTTTACCACATTATCTAGACATCACAAGAGATGGAGTTTGGTATCTCCTGGTGTTCTCCCCCTGCACACACAGCCCCCTACAGAACCAGGGAGTGACTGTGTTTGGCTATACGTGTGGCTGCAAGCCATGGCAACATCCTTGTCCCAGTCCTACAGGTATTTTCCCTATGAGAAATTCTGCATGTCACCGGACCAACAGAAGTGTGTGACAACCAAACCACCACGCACCACACAAACTACTGCATTCTCCTAACTACAGCACCAGGCATGGACCCTCCTCTTCTGCCCCAGCACAAACGGTGTGAGCTGGCCCTGGACCCTCTGCAGATACTTGGTTTTGGTTTAAGAATGCTGCGTTGCACTTGGACTGAAATCCTAAGGCAATGGGCATAAATCAAAACACATAATTATGTGGAAGTATTGAGTCAGAATGCAAAATAAGTATAGCTTGCAAGTAAAGGGGGAAGAAAAAGAAAAAATGCCAGAAAAATCGGAAGTTGTCCACATTGGTTTTTCTTCTCTTTTGAGGGGGTTGTTGTTTAATTACCCACCCAGAGTTAATAGCATACCTCTGCTCTTCCCTGTCCTGTTCTCCCTGACCACCTGATGTTTTCCTGAACAAAGTGCCTGTTTTTGCAGGAAGAATGCAAGCCTCATGCTTTATGTAAGTGTGCAAGAGTTCATTCACATTTTCTCTGCCCCAGAGAGCCAGGAGCCCGGAGCACAGCCAGAATCAATCTGAAGCACTCCAAGGGAGGAATGCAAAGGCTTCAGATCTGCCTTCCAAGTGAAACACGTTGTTGTTACTCATGGGGCACTTCCAACAGCAGCACAATGGCTGCCATCTCCAAACTAAAGACACCAGCCCTGCCCTAAAGGCTTTCTACGCCAAGAAACACAAAATGCATCAGAGGTACAGCCAGAGATTACTACAAACCAACCAAACAAAAGCAGAGGTATATCTTCATAATAATTTTCTTGCTGTATTTGCATGGAATATTTAAACCAGGTTTCAAATGCACCTCTGGAGCATTTAATTAATCTCTTTTGTACTGAAGACAACAGCTAATCCAGATGGGTGTACTGACTTGTCTGCATCCCAACACCAACACATCTCTGAAATGTTATGAACCTCATCTGACAAGTTCTATCCACAGGAACCCTCTAAACAACTGAAGGACATTCTGCGCTCAATTCGAGTCAAAGCAGAAACTCAATTTACTCAACACATGTAAGCTTGTGTGGGGCATAAACTATATTTAGGAAGGAATAAAACCGTATCTATCTTTAACGTGTTGGTCTGTTTCTGCTTTAGGATTTATAGATACTAACAAGGAGGCACCAGGATCTGGCAGTCTAATGAGATCTACCACGTCTCCAGCTGGAAGCCCAAGGGCTATCTCAAAGCATTCAATCATTCCATATCGTTCAACCATTCTGAGATCTTTCAATGGAAAATACCACTTAGTAATGAAAACATTAAAAACATGTTGGTTTACTTGCACAAAGAGCCCATGGAGTCCCCAGAAAGGAAGAAACAGCTACTGGTTGGAAGAAAGGTTGAGTCTCCATTGGGAGAAAGGCAGGACAAAGCAGGTGAGGGGGTGGGAGGGGAAAAGAAAATACTCCCTTAAACTGCTTTCAGACAAAAAAAGGTGAGAAGAATATAAGAGAAAGAAATAGATGAAATACACCATAATAACAGGATTACTCCACAAAAGCATTTGAAATGCCTACACCTCCTTAGTGCCATTGTGGCTACTGTCACACCCATGTGCAGGACAGCCATGGAGGTGGCACAGAGTAAAAAGGCAGAACTCCATCAGTCTGCAACCACAGAGCACACGGTTAGTGAATGCCACCATGCAAAGGGGCACAAAGCCTCACACCTGAGGTGGAGCTGGCAAAATCTCATTTTGATTGCCAAAGCTGCTGAAGGCTAGCTACACTGTGATGTGCAACAGATGGCTTATGCAACTAAACAGAGAAAATTTGTGAGAGGCCAGAGAAAATGCTGAAAGTCCTGCCCTCAGAGGTCCCACAGTGGCACACAGACCTGAGAAAAGACCTGAAGGATTACAGTAGGTAGAACATTACGTATGTCAGCACGATGCTTGAAAGTGACAACAAAAAGCAAACAAAAAAAATCTGAGGAGGCCACATGTAGAGTACCCTGTTCTGCTCAAGCTGCCTCATTTTTAAAGCAGCTATTATGAAGCTGAATGGGGTAAAGCAAAGGGCAACCCACACAATTCCTACTTTTGCAGAGCCTAAAACTGCACAGATGCAAACTTTTGTTTCACACACATAAAAAAGAGCAAGATTTGAGTGCCCAGAGTTCTCCTTAACCAGGAGGAGGTTTTCAGGGCTGCTGGAAAACAAGCCCACACTAAACTCCTGTACCATGTAGCAATATGGCCCTGACACCTCCTGGGCATTAAAATCCTCATGATTCTTTTGATATGTACCTGTGTTCAATCTTATTCTCCCTCATTAAACATATGCTGCAAACAAATTGAAACCAGAACTTTATAAACAACCACACATAATAATTGTCATTTCAAACTAAACTAGAGGTTTTCCGTCCTCTAAGAATGGCCAGATGCTATAGAGGAAGGTGAAGAAATAACACCCATAACACATTCAGAATAACAAGTCTAAAGGAAAAGACTCTTCTCAGCTGCAGGACATGTTTGCTTTATCCCTAAATCACAAAAACTAATGTCTCGTGTTTGGACTCTCACGCATTTGTTCCCATTATTTATAGAAATGTTCAATCCTTTGTGAATCCTCCTGGACTTGGTTGGACTCAGTTACTTCTGCCAGCAGCAAGTCCCTTCATGTTAATTACGCGCAATGTAGAATCACTAACTTCTTTCCCCCCTTGCTTTCAAAACCACCCTGGAGACAACATGTCCCTTCTCCACTCACTGTATGAAGGCTTTTCCTATATCCTCCTATTCATTGCCAGAATGGAGCCTCAGCCCTGTGAGAATTTATTGTTAAACTTGCACATCAACCCCAGTTGCACCAAGACACAAATATAACAGTCCTCACCTTTTTGGTGTCTCCAAATCCCTTTCCACCTGGGGATCCCTCTTCTAGTTCTCCTACCTTTGAGATGAGGGAACAAGCACCAGGAACAAGAGAGGAGTTACTTTCATCTCCCCAACAATATTTCCTAAGCTTCACTTCACTCCCCCCTTCCCTGCTGTAATTCAATATTTGAGCTTCCTTTCACAACTGTTGTTGCATGGCGGGCAAATGCTTCCACAGAACTCTGGACTCAGGAGTCCAGGTCTTCTCCCCAGATGGTTTTAATTAATTCACTTCTGGTCCTAAATTGTTTCCATGTGCTGCTGTGCCTTGCTAAGCAGCTGCTCCTTGCTGCATGTGTCACATGTGAAGAAGATATCCATGTGATAACATTATGAAGCCACTAAATAAATATTACCAATCAGCTCTGACAGCTAATCCATCTCCCCTGACTTTTTTTAATGGTTCAAACCCTTCAGCAGCCTCAAAACCCCAGCCTTTTTGAAGTCACATTGTCCCAGAAGCACTTTTCCCCCATCTCTTTCCCACCTCCCAAATGAAAGGGGAATCTCTCAAACCCAGGCCACAGCACTGAGGATGAATTTTAATCGTACCCAAATCCTGCTTTTGTGCTGTGTTACATTACAACATCCAAAATAGTCTGTCTGGAGAAAATCTGCAGCCATGCTTTGAAAGTTATTTGGGTGAAAGGTGCTGTAAGAATGCAAAACCATTATCACTTCACTTGGATATGTTTCTGCTTTCCTTGCAGTCCCTAAATTGTCACCTACTGGTGGCATGGTGCTAAACTGAACTACAGTATTCAGGCATTAGCATGAGTTCAGTTTGGTCCAAGGTCAAAGGATTTCCATAAACAGTAAATGGATTTCCATGCCCAAAACATCTAATTCCTCACTATGGCTTTAAAACTTTATTTAAATTTAAAAAACCCCAAAAAAACACACCACATTAAAACAAAACACACATTCTCATACATCAATAAAATTCTTATTCCATAAGGTGTAAAAACACAGACTTTATAGTTGAGCCCTACATGCTAGTGTACCACCCAGGAAGAATTACAAGATTTACTTCTTGTATGGCCACTGAACATAGCCCTTTTTGGGGTGAATCAAGGGCAAAAGTACTTTTCGGAGACTGCAGGAGCAAACAGTGACAGCTACCCAGAGACAACTGCTGGTGAGCTGCTCAAGTCTTCAGGAATGAGGTTCCAACCCCCTTTAGGAATCATCTTTTACAATCTCTGATGCTATTTTAATGTGATATTAACATTAAGATATCACAAACCTTTTGCCCCTGCTTTACAAGACATTACACAGTGACTACACAAAGACAAGCAAGAGCAGGATCCACACCGAATTAGCATTTATTTACCCCTGTTACACAAAATAACCCCATTTTCTCCAAGGGGCTAAGCCATGATCTGACTACTTTGTGCTGGCTTCTTCACACGGGCGCACCCCCTTACGGTGCTGGCTAAAGGAAACTCTATATTTAAAAACCAGCAGTAGTAACAGATGCAAGTTCAAACGTGCATTTACACACATTTTTAATTAGCTTTACCAAGGTTAAATTTAAATCCAAGTGTGACTAACGTACTTGAAATGCTTCAGCCTGTTCCTTTTAAATGAAGGCATCAAAACCCAAACAGTGAAACTAATGGTTTCTCCAGGGCTGCTCTCTGTACAACATCTCAGTCCAGTTCATGTGCTGCATCTCACAGGCTTGCAGATGACACACAGCCACATTCCTTGCCAACTCTTCCTTAACCAAACAAGTGACCTAGATCTAGCATGCAGGAAAAAAGTGCCAGTTCCTTAGCAAAGCAAGCAAAGTTTGGGGGTTATTCCTTTCACTTACTGCTTCTTGAAAAAGGAAGCAAGATAACATTCAGTGACGTCAGCAGCAAGACAGTTAAGGCACTGGAATTTAGGGAAAACCTGTAGCATCCAAATAGCCCAGTTTAAAAAAACAGTCTGTCAGAGGAATTCCCAGGGGAAAGCAATTACAGCACAGAATGTCATTGTAATCCTGCATGTCACAGGTAAATGCCAAGGAAAAGTTTTGTCAATGAGCAGGCTGGCTGGGAGATATCCAAAATACAGATAGACACAACCTGTGCAGCAACAACAGTCTCCAGCAGCTTTACTCAAGAGGTTCCCTCAACTCTTGTTATTCCACTTAATACAAGAATCATTAGCGAGAGGTGCCCCTGCACAGGAAGGGAGGCTGCCCCTCTCTCTCCCTAGTTCCTCATGGCCATGCCAGGGTATCCCAGCCCTAACTCAGGGTACCCCAGCCCTAACTCAGCCTTCCTAACACCACAGGATTAAAGCACTGCCACCCTGTCACGCTTTGGCAGCTTGGAGTGGGAGGTTTTACACTCAACTGAGAGCACAACACTGTGCTACAAACCCTTCCAATTATACATTTTGTATTTGGAACTGGGAAAGTAATGGACAGTAATCTTTCAGGCTTCCTTTTTAAAACTCTTAACAGGCTCAGTTTCCATTTTTGAGTGTCTGTTGCACACACAGCCTCTATTAACCAGCTGATGACTATATCCAAGACTGCTACTTAGGATACCCCTGGAGCCTAAACCAGGAAGCAAGGAGAAAAATATTCCATGAGAAGTCATGAATAAGGGCTGTGAATAGTACCATGGTACTACAATGCCCACAACTGAAGGAAGGACAGCAGGAAAAGAGCCTGCTCCAAACCAGAAGACAAGCTGAGTGAGATGCCAAAGCTTTCTTTTGGATAACTGTGTACATGTCTATAGGTAAAATCATTCAGTTCCCTCTGAATACGTTACTTTGTGGGTCTCCAGCACCCAACAGGCATCTCCCCCCAGGCAAAACCAATGTGAGCACAGCCCATCCTTCTTCCTTCTCCAAGACAGCCCCTCAGAGGCTCTGGAGCGGACAGTAGCACAGCTCTGATTCCATAGGAAGCCTGTCAGCTCCTTGGGAGCTGCTTTTCTGCTTCTGCCAAATACACAGCCAGAACTACACCCTGGCCTTGGTCTGAGCAGTCAGGAGAGGCTGAGGGAACCTGATTAAACAGACTGCTTCAGCCAAAAGTGACCAACACATGCTCTAAATCAAGAGACAAAACAGCAAGCTGCAGCAAGGACAATGATCAGCAAAGCCACTGCCTGCTGCTTCCACAGGAAACTACACTCAACCAGAACATCTGGGATCTAAGGGTAAGATGAAGAAATCACAGAGCTGGCTCAGAAGGGCATGTGGGAGGGCAGGAGCAGGCTCAGAGAAAATGTGAGGTTTTGCTTCTTCCTAAATGTTGATGATTCCAGGCACCACTTAAATCTCAACCCATAGTTAAGAGGTCTGTGCTGGAAAGAAAGAAATCCAGACTAAAACTTCTTTTCTGACATATTGATCAAGTCAGAGAGATGGTTGTGTCCCAGGTCCCAACTGGGATACAGATTACTCAGCCACAAGTTTTTGCAATATTTTTCTTTCTGAGCTCTCCAGCACAAGCTTCCTGCCAATGTATGTGACTGTGGAAGTGTTTAGAAGCCAAACTCGTGGTCACATGCAGTTTTCGGTGCAAGGCAATCACTCGCACTAATTAAAACAAAACAAAACAAAAAGTAGTAGAATTTTATAAAATTAAAAATTTGTTTTTAAAGCACCACAAAATTCCCAGAAAAGGTAATTATCAAATAATAGCAGGTCTAAGAAAACACACAAATATTAAGTGATTGATTTGCTACTTTTCAGCTTTTCCCTCTTTTAACATTTCAAGGTAGTGAAAAGCACCCTTCTAAGAGCAGTTCATTGACAAATTTTGGAAGAATATGTTCTGCTATACACCCAACATTATAATAATAAAGACACTTTAAGACAAGCTATATTTTGCATCCATCCCTGCCTGAATGAACCTCAGAGCCAGAAGTTCAGCTGCAGCCAAGAAGAGAAAGTAAAAACTAAAAACCAAGTTTCTAAAATCTCCTCTAGATGTGTAATCCATGCCTAATGAAGCCAGGCAGCCTGGCCATAAGTGAGCAAACCGTTTATCTGTTATCTGGATATTTAAGACTCAGAGGAAGGAGAGTCTGTGTCATCCATCAGTAAAGCAAGAAGCTCGATGGTGAGGATGTACTCTGAAAGTTCAGCAATCGTTTCAGGTGTGAGGAACCAGCACTGAGGCTTGGGGAGCTCCAGTTCCTGGCTGCATTTCCCGTGACCTGCCTCACTAAATACACATTGTAGGTCTCTTCCTCACTCCTTCCCAGATGAAGGAGTCCCGACAGGAAAAGACATTTGCAGGTATTCAGGAGCCCCTCCTGTCTGAGCAGCTCAATCCTCACCATTCCCTCCTCTCCCAGGGCCGGACAGCAGTGGCCCATCCCTCCCTAACTCCTGGAAGGGGGAGATAAAGTAAAGGGGGAGATAAAGCACTCCAGCCGCCTAACAGGGGGCTCGACAATAGTCATTTCACAGCATTTGAAAACCTTGTTTGCTTTTATTTCAGTAATCTTGTCCACCCGCCCACACCACAACCATGCCTCTGTTCTTCCTGCACCACTCTTCCCCCTCCCCCAGCTCCCCCCATCTCTCCATGTACTTCTTTTCCGCTGCTTTTTCCCTTCTCTTCAACTGTTTCCCATCGGCCACCGGCTGGAGTTCACCTCCCCACGCCATTCACATGATCAGCATATTGCTCCCGGCCACAGAAGTTGAGGCCTTTAGTGGCCCATCTACTTTCACATCCACTGTTTGGCTGTTCTTACCTACTTCTGGCTACAGTATTACTAAACTCGTCTCTGTTCCATTTCATGGGGGTACCTGTCTGTCAGTTCAAGATCAAACTTGATGCCCCAGACATTTGTCTCTCATGCTTTGGTGTCTTTTCATCATGGACAACAGCACCATCCTCTTTGACATCCAGCCTCCCTATGGGCTGCATTCACATCCTCAGAGGGAAGCTGAATCCCATTTTTCAGGCTCTTTCTGAAAATAAAGTTTAAAAACACAACACACTCTTTCCAGCCACACCATTCAGATTCCTTGCTGCGCTCCCAAACCTTCCCTTCCAGTTACCAATATGCCTTCTTCTCTAACCTGACATAATGCCAAACTGATGATGACTGTCCACCCCAAATCCTCCTCATCCTCTCTTGTAAGTGTGTGCCATCCATATGAATAAATCTCTACCTCTCCATCCTTTTCTCTCACTAAAATGTCAGGCCATATATCTCAGCTTCCATGGCTTTTGTAGCTTGTTCCTCTTTCTCCAGGATCCTGGAGACACCAAAATCCACTTTGTTTCCAAAAAAAAATGCATTCATGCTTTCTCTGGTTGAATCCATTGTGTTTGGCAGGAATTCTCTCTCAATATTTCCAGAAGGTACACTTGACTTTTGAAGCTTTGATACCAATCATCAGCTAAGATGTATGTACAGACAATCCTCTTTAAATATCACCTCTGCACATTCTTTTGAGTCAAAACAGTGCTTTTGTGCAGCATCTCTCACAATACTGAGCTCCCACTAGAGCTTTTAATATTCCCTAATACTCTAGTGCTTAAAGCCTTAAGCTTCACTAAATATTTAGTGACTAAGTATGTGGTGACAAAAGCAGTGGCTATTATTAGCATCCTTTGATGTCTAATATTAAATTTAAAGCTAAGAAATTCAGTGATTATCCAAAAGCTTCACACTTCTGAGATTTAGGAACTGCTGATGCCTGCTTAAGCCCGTTTCTCTTTAACTTTTGTTAGTTGTAGAAGTTTGAAAACAAGAAAGACATTTCTGTATTTCAGCAGGCAAGTGTTTATGGTGCTAGAGTTGGAATCTTACGATTGGCCTTTAAACAAGCCATTCTCTCTTTACATGGCCCACGGATGGGCTCTCAGGATGGAGAATTTTAAGGAAGGTTTATTAGACTTGACCTGCCACAACAAACCAGGAGAAGCTCAGTGCCTCAGAAGGGGTCATATTGCTAAGTGGGGCTTTACAGGACACAAACTGACAGTGAGAAGAAGTTTTTTAAAAAGTAAATCCAGGCATGCATATGATCGATAAGAGAGTTGCTACGTTCGTTACTGTGAAGGCTCAATACTTGCTGATGTACAAATAGGTTGTTGACCTTGAGTCTTCAACCTGACTTAGAGCATCATCAAAAAAATTAAGACCAACATTGCTAAATCCAACACCTTGTTAATTTAGTGCTAATGAGTTTCAAAGCATAGAAAAAAAATCATACACCCTTATAAACTCCAGATTAAAAAAAAAAAAAAGTCACCTGATGACAGTTCTAAAAGAGACAATTTGGCTTTTCAAAGCCAAACTGCTGGGGGGCAGGGATGGCTCTTCATAAATAATGCTCTGGGTTAGAGGCTATTTATTGATTTCGGGACCACAAAAAAAGCCATTAACAAAACAAGATCACAAGAAGAGCTTAAAATACTTTATGTTCTGAAGAGCATAAAGGAAACAAACAGCCCATATGTTCCAAAATATCTTTAAATAATATACATAAGATTTGGGTTTTTTCCTGGTGAAAGAGACCAGACTGGAAGCCAAAGTCACAGATTTATGCCTGGAACAGGTGCGGATTTCTGACACATTGTCTCCTTCCCCACAAACATTCTGACCTGAAAAAACCAACAACCGCCTCAGGAACCCGACAGTCACTGCCCTGACCCTGCAGTCCCTAGTCCTCCTGTTGGGATGGGCAGCATCAGCTGTGGGGATGACTGCAGGAAAATACACATTCCCTTCCTTTGAGAACATGACCAAGGCCTGAAAACTCCTTCTATTACAAGGAACAACACAGCCCAAGCAGGAAAAAAATTCTTTCCTAAACTATGTTTATGGGACACAGACACGTTCAAAACAATCTTCACCTCTTACACAAAACCATCCAGGAAAGTTGCAGGAGCTCAAATAGACTTGGTAGTATTTTTCCTGGTAAAAACAGGAGGTAGAAATGGGAAATCTGCCACTCAAAGGAAGCAGATTTGAAATTATCTGTTCTGATTAGTACTCTGTGTACTTCTTGGAAACACGGGAAGGGTAGAATCTAAGCACTATCTCTATGCAGGACAGAAATTGCTTATTTTTGCCGACTCTGGTTTCAGCTCTGCTGTATTGTATCATGTCACAGGAGCTTCACAAGCAAATGACTGGATATAAATCTCAGGGCAGTTTGAAAAGCCTTTAAAATACCAGTGTGGATACTAAATCAAGCCAACTTCTTATATTACTGCCTTTAATCGCAAAGAAAATAAAAATAAACATAACAAAATACTATGAAAGTTACAGGCATCTCCTGCAGACCTGGCCCCAAGTGCCACAGCTGCACCGATTCCAATGAAGTGAGGAAACTTTTTATCAGCTGGGGGCTTGGCCTGATAAAGGTGAAGGCACTCAGCAGCATGTCAAATCAACTGTGTGCATTTAAGCTCATTTTACTTACCATTAAAGCCTTTGTGCTTTGAAAAACACTACAGAGCTGTATTTCTTGCAGAAACGCAATTAATTTCTCATCTGGCTGAGAAAGCAATACAGAAAAAAGACCCAAACCAATATTCCCTTAAGTTCAGAGGAAGTTCTGCTGACTTTGAGGGACCTTCACCAGACAAAATAACATAACTATTTGTTTGGAGATAGATTCCTAACAGCAGAAATGAGCCATAGTCCAATCTGAAATAACTGTTAAATGTTTAGCTCCTCGGGCCATAAGCTAAGATCCTTATTTCTGCACCAAGAATCACCTGATACATGGCCACAGCTGGTAAATTGTTTTTACAGGTCAAGAAAGGAGGAAGAGTCAACACAAGGAGAGTGTTATTTCAGATGACCCAAGCAGACTAGTTCAGTGTTTGTTCTTTTCTTTTTTCTTTCCTTTTTTTTTTTTGGAATCATGAGAGCAGTCAGGGCTAAAAGTTAATATTGTAACAATTCCTGTGGAATTCAGCTCCCTGGAGACTGCTCCCAAGTCCATGAGCAGCCCTCCCCAGTCCCCGGGCGCTAGCCTCACTTACCCCCAGCCACCTTGCTCCTTTGTTGGCAGCCTGCTGAATCTGCACTTTTTTAAGGGTGACATTGTAGACAGCTCCATCTTCTACCTCTTCACCCCCATCCTGAAATGTGGTCTGCCAGGAAAAGAAGAAAGAAAAACAAGATGAAAAGGAAGGTTTTCCCCCCCGTCTGGTGACCACAATCGATCCCAGGTGCTCGGCTGCTTCAGGCAGAGCAGAGGAGATGGGCAGCACAAAGTAAACACAACAATCAAAGCAATCCAGGATAGCCTTAGGTTGAGGGAACACTGGAGATATTCTTGGCAAGCTGTCCTTTCCTGTGGTATCGAGGTACCCTAACTTTCCATTTAACTGTTTTCCCTAGACTAGCACATATTTTAAATAGTTGCATAAAGTCTTCTAAGGAGAGAGTTTGGTTTTGATTAGCAGTCGTCTCTTTCCTCTCCCCTTTTCTATAGCAATTAATCTCTTTGGCCGTACATTTAGGGAAGGATTCGCACTTTTAAAACTGCTGAATTACTTCGACAGACAGCCTTAAATCTTTGAAGCTACAGAGCATTTAAAACACAGCGACATATTAATTCTCTAGAGAAGGAGGGATCTGAAGCGCTTGTGATTTGCTCTTCCAAAAACCTATTATTTCAAGAACAAGAGAAAAAAAACCCAAGCAGCTTTAGAGCCGGGAGGGGGAAAGGGGGAAAGAAGGGTGGTTAGAACCCGTAAATGAAAAGCCGAGGATAATAAAGCAGAGTGCAATGTCTCCCGAACTTCCAGGGAGCGTGTGATGTGGGGACTCTGCTCGGAACCGGGCACGGCATCGCCGGGCACAGCAAATCCCAGTACCGGGCACAGCATCGCTGGGCACGGCATCCCTCGGACACGACACCCCTGGCACCGGCACAGCATCGCCGGGCCCGGGCACGGCATGGCTTGGCACGGCATCGTCCGGCACCGGGCACGGCACCGCTGGCGCTGAGCCCGGCTGGGCAGCGGGACCCGCGGCAGGGCAGGGGACGGGACAGCGGGTTACCATTTTCGCTCTCCACAGCAGTTTCATCCTCGGTGGCTTTGCCGGGCGCCGGCTCGGACGCGTCGCGCTGCGCCCGCCGCGGGCCGGGCCGAGCCGAGCCGAGCGGCCCCGGGGCTGCGCGGGAGGGACGGGCCGGGGGCGGGACGGACGGACGGACAAGGGGAGGCGGCCGTGCCTGGCACCGCCTCGGCCCGGCCCGCCCAGGGTTTCCTGTTTATGGCCGCAGCCCCGCTCGCAGCGCCCGGCCCGGCCGTGCCTGTGCTGCCCCGGCAGTCCCCGCTCGGCGCCGCGGGCCGTCCCGTCCTCCTCCCAGGGAAGCGCCTCCTCCTCATCTGCCTTCTCTTCCCCTCCTTCCCTCCCCTCTTCCCTCTGCCGGAGCCCGGGCAGGGCGGAGGGGAGCAGGGGCGGCCGCGGGTCAGGTGTTCGGGCTGCCGTAAGGAAGGAATTTTAAGCTATGCTTAACTTTAAAAACTTACTTCTGCCGGTTGGGAAGTAAGGAGATTAAAGGTTTTAGTATAAGCCCTGCCCGGCAATCGCCGACACTGCCCTCGCTTTTATTCTGTATCGCTCACAAAGAAGCCCCCATGAGCCACGAGCACCTCTGTGGATGCTCTAGCTGTAGGCACCTGCGTGCTGACACGACCATATCCAGACACCCTAAAAACCCCACTCACTTCGTGGCCTTCTGAGCTGTCTTCAGTTACCTGCTTTTTGGGACTTAAAATAGGGATGATTCAAGTGCACAAATTCCCGTGCAATACAACGAAAGTGCTAAGAATTGAAACAGCTCAGACTTCCCAAAGCCCTGCACTAAGCTCCAGCACGTTCCTGTTTTTATTTCCACCAGTGTTAGTCCCGATGACTTGAGGAGCATTGCAGGCTCGGGGGCTGTCAGCACTTCTACCCTTAACACGAGGAACATACGGAAGCAAGAAACATTATTTTCAGCTATGAAACCAAGACTGAGCTGTGTGGTCACAGGTGCCCTGAGCCGATCACTTGCCGGGCTGCGATTTTAGTTTACATGTGTGATCCTGAAGTGATCCGGAATAAACAGATATCGATGACCTGACTCAAGTGTACTGCACCTACAAATCAAAGTGTAGATTTCCCAGAGTCCTGTGGCTTCTCCTGTGAAACTGCAGAAAGAGCATTCTGAACGCTTTAGATTTTGTAAACCGCTCTTCCACATCGTGATTTTAATGTGCAGAAGGCGGAGTGTGCGTTGACCCCCTTGTGGGCAGCCCAGCAGGTGTGTGAGTACCTGCGGAGCAAATTGCCACCCAACAGGACCAACATACCAGCCTATGCAAATGCCTATCCAGCCACAAGAAGTACAACACCAAAGCCAAAAAATTACTCTGAAATAAAAGCGTTTTTGTGTGATGATGTCACAGTACATGCACTACCATCATTTTGGATGGCAGTCACAAAGCAATGGCATGTAGTTCTATTTCTTTACTAAAAAGAAAATAGCAGTGAGTTGATACAGTGGAAATGAGCTCTTGTATTTGATTCAATTTAGTTTCTCTTGAATTACATGTTTCAGACTGGATCTTTACAGAACACCTTATGGACAGACAAGCTCAGGACTTTCCATTCAAGGCAGAGCACAAGCCCTCTCAGAAATTATGTTCCTGAATCCTTTTGGCTACTGACAACTGTCAGAGAGAACCTCCATCGGGAAGGAGCAGCAGATGACCTCAAAAAGTTTAGCAAGCAGCAGAAAGCTACCATTTTTATTCACTGGTTTTGCCATTAGTCTTGTACAGAGTTAAATTTTCTTCACAGATTATTTTTAGGGAGATAGAGTGCCCAGACTTCAGAACTATTGAATTGTTTAGATTGGAAACAATCTCTAAGATCACTGAGTCCAATCATGTCACAGTGAAAGGTTACAGAGATAATCAGACATTCTATTGATAACTGTCTGACTTGGGGAAAGGATGTTTCAAGGCCCCTAAAAATCTGCCTTATATATGCAAACACTGATCATTTAATACTGGAAAAGAGAAAAAGCATATGTAGCACTTAATTACATTTTAAATCCATTATATAGTGTACAACCACTTGAGACCAAGAGACAGGGTCTGAATCCACAGGAAAACATGAAGACCAACCAGGCTCTGTAATCTAAAAGATGTTCTATAAAGATTTCAAGGACAGAAGGAAGCCTAAAAATGAGGAAGAAGAGTCTACGACTCTGTTTAGTAGAACTGCTGGTTTGCTCTTTTAGGAGACTTTAATCACAGAACTGATCTACACCAATGAATTATGCAGTCAACACCGTGTTAAACATTTGGTTCTTTCCAAATCATGTTCACATGCAATAACTACATTCCTGCCATAATCAAGCCCTGTGCCTGCCCTTTTTACTGAAGCAGAATTGTTCCTCTAATACATCTGAGCACGCATTCCCTCCCACTCGCAACAAGAGAAAAGCACAAATCCACTTGTGGATGCAACTTTACACTTCTCACAGTGAAACGTTATATAAGAAAATACTTTGAGGTCTGGAAATTGACCATTTAGAGCCCAACAAGAACTGGCCAACTGTCCACAGAGAAATAAGGTAGTGGCAGAGTGATGATTTTCCCTGGGTTTCAGCTGTGGCTACAGCTGGCACGCAGACGCCTGCACGGGAAGACAAAGCACAAGATCTCTAAAGCAGCTGGAAATAAAGAACAGCTCATCTCACTGCTCCTGCTCAGGACCTGGCAGGAGAAGAGGAGGAAACAGAAGTCAGAGATACCCGAATGTGGAAAATATTTGGGAGAGCAAAGGAGAAGGACAAAGCAACAAGGTGATGTAAGAATGGTCCCTAACAGCTTCTCCAGGAGAGAAAGAAATCACACAGCCTAAAAGGACAAAGCCATGTGTCTGAGGTGTGCACGCAGCTCACCTTCACTGGGCAAGGATGTTCCCTGGGAGATGGGGAAAAAACCACACCACTGTCTTTTTTTTCTAATAGGAAATACACTCCTTGCATTACAAAAGCATAAGTTAAACCATGTTTTCAAGAAGGTCTTTCCAATGGCAGCACCAGCTCAAGCCATTTCCACTCCTTGGTGCTTGAGTAGGCCAGGAGTCAGAACTGGTTGTGTGTTGGTTATGCAAGACACTTCCTAGTAATCATGCCTTTGTAGTCAACATTTTTATAGTATTACCTTTTTCTCCAAAGCAATGCCTCCTCAAGGGCATTACCTAACTGTTAATTGAAAAAGAAAATTCCATGAGACACTCTATTCATTCCGTAGGAAATACAAGAATCCATCATGTAGCATAAAGCCTGTCCAGAGAGACACCCCTGCAATGGATGATGCCTTTGAAGTGAGTGCCTACAAAAGAAAATAAATACTGTTTCTATTAAGACTATCTCATTAATTGTTATTCATCTGGTTTCTTTAAACTACACTTAGTTCTTGCTTTCTGTTTATGGCATGTGCTCTCATTTTGATAACTAACAGGTGCTGTGGCCTGCAGTTCTGGAGATGGAAACTAAAAAAAAAAAAAAAAAATCGTGCAGGTGAACCACAAAAGCTAGATAATGCAGACACTAAAGAAATTCAAACACAAATCAGGTTTATATTGTGTTTCTTTGACAGCCCACTCTGACATGTAGTTTGGCTGCAGAGAGCTCTTCTCCACAGACACTATAGGAGATTCACCTAGGAGTGTTCCTTTACATTGTGCACACCCAGGTTCCAGCTTCCCACTCCATTGCACAGTTAGTTTGTCATGGGCTGCTTTAGAGCTGCTTAATATTCAGTGCACTGCAATCTCCTGAAGGTCCTTTATGGCACAAAGCACCTCACAGGCACATACCTCACATTTCCATCAGCACGGGCAATGTTTGCACGTGCTGCGAGCTGATGTAGAAGGGAGCAGAGGTGAGCCAGATCTTCCATCTGCCTCATCTGGGATTAATAAACTTGGTTATATATATTATTTAAATGACTGAGTTGCACTATCATTACACATCAGCCAGTCAGAAAATTGTTAGAATCAAACACTGAATTTCAATTACAAACTACTAACTAATCAAAGTGAACAAAACGCTACATTACACACTGTATGTCTGCATTTTTGCTGTCTGCAACCTTTGCAAGCTTCACTCCTGTGCAAAAGGGAAAACACTGCTCCCCCCTCACTCTGAAAGATGTGACAATGAAGTTGCAGCTCAGTGAAGAACCAGACACGTAAATCTATCATAATCTGTCTTCCTGGACACCAGAGCTAAACAGAAGCCTTCAAGAAATTGCAAATATTAACCAGCTTCATTGTGAAATGCCAGAGGAAATGCATCAGAGCTCCCATACATAAAACTAAATTAATGATTCATAAGGCTGCATAATTAACTATGCTAAGTCAAAAAATTATGTAGTTAAGGAAGCACATCCAGCCATCCCTGGCCCTCTGATTTCACATGTGATTGCAATTAGATAGGCATGCACTGTTTCACAGGCTGTGCTGTCCAAAGGGACATAATCTCAGATCTGGGGGGCATATCTCCTTCAGGAACAGCAAGTCCCTGGACTCCCATTGGGAAAGGCTTCAAAGCAATCCTGTGTGTAAAACCAGGGGCACATCTCTGGGAAAGTGCACCCCTCCTGTGTCGTGGGGAGGAACAAGGGTCTATTTATTGTACTCCCTGAGCCTCTGCCTCCAGAGGAGTGCAAGTAGTGCCTCAGAGTCTGGGCTTAGCCCTATCCCTCTCACCCACACCTTATCCCTACTCACTCTCTAGGCTTCTTGGAAATGACCTGCAGGAGCAGAGGCTGCAGGTCCTAGAACTCATCTTTCAGTTTCACGGATCACAAAACACCCAGAAACTTTTCGTAAACCATGCCTTGAGAGCTCTTCTGTTCCCATTCCATGCCCACGTGACCTGCAGCTTCAGAGCAGTATCTTTCTCTAATTTTGTGCTGCAGACCTCCTCAGTTGCTCACAGTAAATCCTCTCTGCTGCACATTTCAGCAGCTTTGAAGGAAGAAACAACATCCTGGAGTGCATGCTGAGCTCATTGTTTTCTGAGGCTCACAACTCAGTCGAATCAAAGCCAAAACTAAGGCACTTCATAGTTATGGCTATTTCAATGCCAAATTTTAGCCCACAGGCCTCAGCTACTCACACTGCAGAGCTGTTCAAAAGAAGGCAGCAAAAAGTCTTTATGGAGGGAGAAAATAGTTTTCCACTCTCCTCGTATTCACACATGGATAAAATGTTTTTGCTCAAACTTTCCAAAAAGTTCATCTTTGAGCAGAGGCCAAGGGTCCTATTTGAACAATTTTAAAACTCTCTGCAAAGAATAAATACTTCAGTCATATAAAAAGGCACTGCTCAATTACAAATTTGACTGTGGGTAACTCTCTTCACATCAATTCCACCTAAATCTACCTCAGTGCTTATGCAGAACTAATAAAAATGACCCCTGCCTTCTCCAACAAAAAGTTATGGAAGACTGAGAACAGAAGGCTAATGTATCCAGCAAGTATTTCATCTGTATGACACAACAGTGCCATAACAGAACATACCAAAATCCCTAAGCCAAAATCTTCATGTCACATATAAAATAAATCAAATGGCTCTCATACTGTTACTCAAAAAATGTCTTCACTGTGTTTCAGATCTCTTTTTCTGCTCCTAAGTCAGGTTTAATAATTAAATTGGCCATTGCACAAACATGTATTGGGTTGATTTAGCATAATGCTGATTTTCTGTCACTGCTCTCTTACCTTCATACACAGGCTGATTCTCCATAAGAAGCTTCTTACTTTCAATAAGTTTACAAATTTGTCATTTGTATTATTGGCTAGTTAGTACTCAGTCCTCCCCCTCATTCCCAAATTACTTGCCGTGGTTCCTGTTCTTTTTGAGCAAGCTTCAGTTTTCAGAATAAGAAATTTAACTATTCGATTAAATGAGTTCTCAAAATTTTCCTTCTGCCCTGTTTCATTTTGCTTTGATTACAGATATACTGCACATATGCCTTTTATGGCCCTGTTACAGTATGTTTAAACAGGATAAATCTCTGTTGGCTATAAGGATCTTCATCTCCTAATTCTGGCACAGAATCTTTTTCATTTTTCCTCTTAAAAGAGAAATATTTCCTCCCCTAGAAGCCTATGCCACTCTAGTATCCTTTAATCCAAGCACTCCCCAGAAGACTCTGGGCTTATTAATTATATTGGAGTGTCTATTATTTAGGATACTGGGAATACTTCCCCTTCTGTCTGGGGCCCCCTGTCCCTCTGAGCAGACCTTTGCCAGTGAGCTCTGTATTTATATCTAACTAGTTCAAAGCCCAAGGACTTTGTCCCTCCCACCCATTGGGTTATAATCAGATGGCAGCATGTCTTAGGTTTGACTCACTCCCTTCATGCACACACTTAGTTTCCACAACGGGTAAATGAAGAGTTTGAATTTAAATGCTGTTCCTACAAAAAAATCCTAGTGCTTGCATTTTCTTGACCTCTAAGATTAAAATAGCAGGGATGAATTAATAATAAATCCTTGTATTCTTACCATAGTTTATGTTATCTGCTTTTTTAGTCTAAATGATCCATATTAAACTCAAGAACTGTGTCCCCTCCTTTATTGTGGGACATGTTTCAGGACACTCAGAAGTTCCTAAACCCTGATTTAAGGAGCCTGCTGAATGCCTGTCATATCAAAGAGATCTTCTGGATGCTGGAGATGGTTGCACACCATGGACAATTTTCTCAGCCAGATGTAAGACAAAGTCTTGCAAGCTTTTTACTGACCCCAAATTTTCCCAGCACTCAGGCAACACTAAGCCAGAGTTATCGTAATGTTTTCTCCTCTTCATTGGGCTAAAAGGGAAATAATTGAAGGGAAGCAACAATTTGTCTTATCTACAGATCTCTTGATTTTTTAAATGCTACATTCATTCTCTGTGACTTCACCAAAAGATTTTATAGGCTTCCTACAGAGCTCAGGAGACCCTATTAAATCAGACTGCTATTAAATCAGAAGGCTTCTCCACAGCTTTCTTTTGAGCAGGGAGGAGCCAAAAACAAATGAATTGCAAATATGTAACAGATAACTCTAGAAATAGATATAGTGGTCCCTCTGCAACTACATAATGTTTTTTCATCATACATACTCCTCAAACAATTAAAATTTTGGGCCTTTACTAACTACTGCAGCCTTGAACACAGGAATCTCTAAATTAGAAATTATATCTTTTGAGTGCAGTGCAATAAAATCCAGGTTTGGGAAGACTGGGGTTTGGGGGTTTTGAGTTACTTTTTTCTTCGATTGGTTTTACCTCTTCCATCTGTAAAACATCCCACAGTCATATACAAGAGTCTGTACAACAGTGATTTGCCTTCTTCAGCTTCCACAAATCTTCCTCAGGGGAGTTGTTCTTTCATCATCTAAAAACTCCAGCAAGTTCCACCCTTGGAGAAGAAATTCTGGAACTGTTTGAAAACAAGACAAAGGCAGTTTTGAACTGTGGAGAGCAACACATTTACTTCTAATGTCCATTATGTTCTCTCTCTGGTGAAACACAACAATTGAGTAAAGTCACAACACAGATAAGGAGGAGGCTCAGTCATGTCCATCAGGTGCTGTGCCAGCCACAGTGGCACTCTGGTTTAATAAATGAGTGCTAAACATGTTTCTGGAAGGGGCCTATTTTGCTTGGGGAGGCAAAAATGCCTTTATCAGCATAAGTCAACTCCCATTTTTTCCCTTTCTGCTGCTGTGACTCATGTTCTACCTGCTGCAGACTCCAAGATTTCTAAAGCTCACATTCCTACCCACCAGATCAGTAAAAATGCAGCATTAAGACTTCCTTTTTCATTCACTTATTTAATACTCACTTTTAAGACCCCTCAAAACTCAATCTCACTTTTTTGACTCTCCTTATTTTCATTTTAGAAGCTTTTCATCTCTACTGGTGCTCCTTCTCACAGATCAATGCCTACCAGAAGCTTCCCAAGGATAAAGGCTTTGTCTTTTATGTACTAACACTATACCCTTGGTAACCCATTTCGAAATGATACACCCAGCTTTGAGATGCACCTTTATCCCGATACCAGAAATGCATCTGTAGTTCAACAACAAGCAATATTTCCTTTACTAACAGATGTTTAAAAAATGCACAGCCCTTTTGGAGGCCTATCACTAGTGATCTAAAAATACTTGCTTTTGTTGGTATTTACCTTCATACTTTGCCTTACATCCTTCCCCTTGTTTGTTCTACCTCTGTTTTGCCTTTTGATTTTCATGCCATGCTCTGGGACAGACTCCTGCCCACTTGCAGATGCTCCAGGACAGGGCATAAACCCTCACTGTGACCTTTAGGCACTGTTACAGTGCAAGGGCAGATTTTTCCATGGATCCCTCAAGTCCAACATCCAACACTCCTGCCACTGGTGCCACTGGGGTGTAGAGTAATACAGCACAACTCACTTGAACAAATTATCAATACCTATTAAAAATGCTGTGAATTTTTGGGAGCAGCACACTCCAGCTAAGAAGAAATCCCTCTTTCTACTTGGCTGCTGCTGTTATACATCTGTCATTTCCTTGAAGTGCTGCTGGTGACTTCAGCAGATTCACTTGTAAGGGAAAGGTGACAGGATTAGACCCACAGGCTGTAAACACTTCCCTCTGGGATCACCTGGCTTTATTATTATTGGCACATTGTGCTCAGGCAGCAAAGACATTAAGTTAAGGATACTCGTTTCTATTTCCAGCTCTATTACATCTATTTTTGTTTGAACTTATTTAAAGACAACATTATCAACCCAGGAACAAAAGGCAGGAAGGAGATGGAAGCCCACAATGCTCTAGACAATGACAGGAAACAACCTGTGTTTTGACAGTTCCTCCAGTTCTCTTCCAGATGATTTTACCAAAGAATTAGACAAAGTCCAAAAAGCAAAATAAAACCCAAAACTCTGTGAAGAGGAAATCCTCTTGTATAGGTGCTAACAGAGTGGAAAATTTTAGAGAAAATTCAGGTCTAGCATCTAGCCTACTGACAACTTACTTAGCAAACTCAAATCCTATCCATTGTATTGGGATGACATACTTGAATTTCTAAGGTTTTACAGAAAAACTTCCTCAGCAAAACCCAAGACCTTAAAAAGGGGCAAAAGTTGAACACCGTTAATGCAAAATTGTAACAAAAGTTGGCACAGAAGCCACTGTTTTATCCTGTGGAGATTACCTGGAAACACAGGAATAAACAGGATGGAAGAGCCTCTTTTCAGGGGCATTGTATAAACAGCAGATTAATTGTGTAATATGTTACTATGCTCAGGGAGATGAGCTGGACTAGAAATCAAAACCTAAAGTAGATAATTATAAAATATGCCTTAAAAACCGTTAAACCACACACCAAAAAGCCGCAGGAATATTAATTTCTTTCACTTTGGGTTATAAGATGAACACTGAGAGATCCATGGAGGAACATTTCTGGTAAAGTTACTCCGTACCTGTCCACAACTGAATTGTCAGGACATATATATGTACTAGATAGGCAAATTTTCAGGCCTGGTATCCCCACACCTGCCTACAGGAATTTTGCAACATCCTCAAAAAAATGACCTTAAACATACAATCTTTCATCCACAAATCAGTTCTGACCTGAAGCCACCTTGCTAGAGAGGCCTATTCAAACTGCAAGGCAAGTCTTTGATAACAGTGCCAGCAAGAACACAAGAAAGAGTCAAATATTACAAAATAATACAGAAGTACAAATAAAGTGGTCACCAGTGCACTGAGGAATGGAATAAACCACCCAATGCATTCCCCATCCAGCACCAGACAGCATCAGGTCCCAGTATGTTTCAGTTGTTACAGCTTTATCCTGGATTAAACCTGCAACAAGAAGTGAAATGGCTCCATATCTTCCTCTTCCCTCAAATACATGTCTATTATTCCTTATGAATTGTTTTCTAAACCTTTTCTTTGCAAAGCAAAAAGAAAGCAAAGAAGCCACAACCTTATTATTTTTTTTTGAGAAAAATTTGAGAATTTAAGCTCCAGTCATGCAAGCAGCCAGCTGTGCATTCATCACCACAACGTGGCATGATGTGTCACTTGAGAATTTGGCACCCACTTAAGGAAAGGAATTCTGCTTATTTTTGTTCCACTGGCTAGTCCAAAACCAAGTGCAAAGTTGCATAATCCCTCCAATTCTGTTGGAGAAATAACAGTCCAAGATCCATGGAAGAGGGAAGGAAAAAAAAATTCCAGCCCTCTTTTCAGGATAAGATGTTATAAATTAAGAAGCAAGAGTTCTGTAGAGAAAGCACTGCTCTTGCTCTCCCAGGCAGGCTTCTTGCTCTTCCAAGTGGACTCCAGACTTCATGTATTTCTTTGCCTCTCTCCCTTCCTCCCCCAACCCTTGATGACAGTATTTGGCAGGAACTTCTAATTAAAAAAAAAACAAAACAACCAAACCAGACTGCCTTTGTGCTACCCCAGCAAACCTCTCTGGGGAAATGATGTTCTTTGCTCAGCAATTCCTGTTCGGCTCAGAATGTCAGCATGAGGAAAGCAGCTGGAGTGACTTCCTATTCTCCATGCAGGCCTGGCAGCCTCAGAACAAAGCCTTACAAAAAAGAGAGGCTGAAACCAACAGAGAATCACTGACAAAGTCATGCACAAGGACTCT
Organism: Cyanoderma ruficeps; assembly: GCA_008694505.1. Taxonomy (NCBI): domain Eukaryota; kingdom Metazoa; phylum Chordata; class Aves; order Passeriformes; family Timaliidae; genus Cyanoderma; species Cyanoderma ruficeps. The sequence goes on from VZDJ01001247.1 coordinate 2,488,230, forward strand.
GGTAAAATGGTATTTCCAACAAAACAGGACTCAGTAAGTACTTGAGCCACCAGAGGCCTGGAAAAGCCAGTGGATGGTTGTGGATAATTCTGTGGTTGCAATCCCAACAGCTGCCGTGCAGACATCTCAGGATATCGTCCAGTTTAATCTGAACACCGAAAGATTTACTGCAAATCCCTTTCCACAACCAGTTCTAACAATGCAGCTATCACCACATCTCCCAAGCCTTCAAGATTATTTTGATGGACATTACTTTTTTTCCTGAGAAACATAATGTTTGTTTACAAGTGCATGGAAAGCCAAAGTTTAATCCAAGGATTACAGCCATTAAATCCTCCCATTCTCAATCAGACTGCTCCTCGAGCTGTAATTTGAAAATCCATATATTACTTGCTAATTTCCTTACAATTAAATACCAAAATCCAAAGCATCTGAGATCATAGCTGAGTTCTGAAAGAGATCCAAGAGTTAAATCTCCAGGGAAGTCAGGCAAGGTTGATAATTGGGTTCAGACAGGGGTATATATTTGAGGTTTTATGACAGTGATGCTGAATAACACTCCAGCCTTGCATTTTCCCCTTTTTTTCATCTTTACTCATTTCTTCCTTTTAAGAAAAGGTGACCTTTTTCCTTGCCTCTCATCACTAATCAGATCTAGATAACACTAACTAACCCTTACAACAGCCTGGCTACTGAAGGTTTACTGAGGGGGGGAAGGATGTGAGAAGGGAACAGTGTTGCCCCTCCAAGGTAATTTAACTCCAGTTTGAAGGTCTGGCCTTTTCCTGAGGCTGTGTCACCACAACACTCTTGCCAATTGCATCTCCATAACAGGATGGGTCCCCTTCCTCCTCTCCCACCTCCTTTTCTTTAATCACCATGGATTTCCTTCCCTGTAACGTGGTTGCCAGCTCTCAGCCTACTCCGTGGACAAATGACAGATTCCTTTGGTTCAGTCTGCAGTTGAGGGATGAGGAAAGCAGTTCCTCCAATAGTATTTAGACAAGAAGGATGGAAAAAAAAATTCCAGAGGAATATTCAACTCATTAAATGTTGATTAACATAAAACTACATTAAAGGAATGCCCTGCATGTAACATAGAGGGCATTAATGAACTTGTTCCTACATGTTTAATCAAAAGTCTTAAGAAAATAGGTGTATCGCATCCATGTTATGACTAGTTCCAGGAGCAGCCCTCTCCCAGAACAATCCTCTGGCAGCAAATCCTCTGCCTGTGCTGACCTGCCCTCTCTAATCTTTGTTGGGCTCTGTGCTCATACAAGACCAGAATACACCACCCAGATCAAACACAGATATTAAACAGGTATGCTAAAAATAGAGAATCCGCAGCAAAACTTTAATTAGTTTCCAGGGGAGGGAGACACCAGGGACTGTGGAATCCCTTCTCAGGACATTATTGTGCTTATTGTGCTGCAGGAAAAGTGTCTTATCTAGGTCACTGTTTTGCCTTTTCCTGCTCAATTATTTGAGGGATTGTTTTACTTTCCTCCTCAGTCTCCTTTGATGTAGGTATTCAGGCCAGCAACAGTGCAGAGTGGGGAGAAGGGTTTCTTCAAAAATGTTTAATGAAGACCAAAAGGGAATTTTTCCAGTTTGTCATGTTTTCACTGCAAATAAAGGTGCCACTACAGCTGAGAGAAGACCTACACAATGATAACTCCAAAAGGCCATTATGGCTCTCAAATAATAGATTATGAACATACTTTTGTTTTAGTCCTCCATCTTTCAGCCGTAAACCAGAGCAGTAAACCTTGAACCTCAGCACTCCCTGCCCACGGCAGGCAGTTGGAAGGACATGACCTCTAAGGTCCCTTCCAGCCCAAACCATTCTGGGACTCTCTGACAGTCTATTTACCTCCTGCAATTACTTTGTTGCCCTTAAGCCAATTTCCAGCAGAAAAAACGCCAGCAGTCCCCAAGCTGCAAACAACCACAGTTACCTGAGCTGAGGGAACTTTGGTGGAACATGTGACATATCCTAAATTCCTCTTCTGTCAAGAAGGTGAGTGGTCCTGCAGGTAGGGCTGACAGAGGAATAAATTTTCAAATTTTCCACCAGCTGTTTTCTTCATAATAAGGGGCGTGGTGGTGGGTGTAATATATGTGTATGTAAGTATATATATGTGTGTGTGTGTCTATTTTTTTCCAGGGCTGCTGTTTTCTATTAAGAGGAACCTCACAAAGCTGTGTCATTTCCTAATTAATAATAGGATAGTTATTATCTACATAAGCCAAGTGTAACTTTAAAAAATAATTTTATACTTTAGAGCAGTATTTTCACTTCATGAAAATATCTTTTTCATATCTTTTTTAATATGGGGCACGTGAAGCATAGAACGTTGTTGCCCAGCAAACAGGGTTTTTTTTCATGGAGTCATGAAATGGGTTGGAAGGGACATTAAAGACCATCTCATTCTACCCTTGCAGGGACATCTGCCCCTATCCCAGGTTGCTCCAAGCCCCATCCAGCCTGGCCTTGGACATTTCCAGGAATGGAAGGGATGCAGGAATGCAGTATAATCACTTAGGGTCACTTGGAAAGGGGAACGTGTGCAGCAGAGAAATACTTGCAAAGCATTGGCCTGGTTTTTTGTACATAAGCAGCAATGCAAAATGAAAACCCCTAAACATCCAAACATATTAAACTGTCTGAAGAAAAACATTCATTAAATCAAACACACAGCAAGTACAACATATATATATATATAGGGAAAGAAATCTATCTTGCCTTCACCTGTGCAGTCTGACTCCATTCAGAGGCAAAGCTGCTAGAAGCAGCTTAAACCTCAATTCCACATTGATGTAAATAAGGATCATACCTGCAGCAGCCATAGAACAGGGGCTGCCAGACCCTCAGCTCCTGAGCAGGATTTGCCCACCATGCTGCATAACTCAGGTGGGTCTGGGAGTCTCCAAATGCCTGAAAATGGGCACAGAGGGCTGCCCTACACATATCACAGGAGCTGGAGTGAATTCCCCTCCTCCCTACTGGATACATCACTGTATTCAACCATGACATAAAAGAAAAAAGTTGGCTTTCCTTCCTCTTCAAAAGGGAAATAGCAATGCCCTGAAATCACATGGCTTCCAGGCAGCTTCCCAAGCACGCTTTGTTTTCATTGACTAAAGTAATGCCCAACAATGGCAATTGAAAGCAGATTTTCCTATACTATAAAAAGTCTTATTCTATTAGAAAATAGCAAGTTTTAAATCATGTTATTTAACCAACACTCACCTCTGCATAGTGAAAGAAAATAGGGTATCCAGATAGAGAAACATGAGTTGTTTAGGATACCCAGGCTCACAGCATCCCCAGCAACTCTGGGTGTTCCCAAAGAACACCAAACTCTGCCTTCTCTTTTTCCTTGACATACAGACATCATTTTTCAGTTTGGTAGGAATCACCAGGCTGCTGCTCTGGAAGGAGGAGATGGTAGGTGTGATTAGTGCACTGGTAATCAGGATTTGCCTGGTTTACTCTGTGAACAGTCACAACTCCAGTGGGTTTTCTGCCAGCACAGCTCCCCTCATTCCTAGAGAAGGGCCCAAAAGGAGACAGGTGGAAATGAGATCAGATTGGGACTGGACATTGTGCAATATTCTACGTGTACAAAGCTCATAGTTCATACCAAAATTAAAATGACTGTAACTGTCTGTCTCATAGCACTTAAACCAGTAATTGGTAAAACTTTCCCTGGTCCTGTGCTTCTGGAAACCACCTGAGCTCCACTGATCAGCATGGAAGCAAATCTGTGTGCACACTAAACATCTGACCCCAAATCTTAAATTATTTTCTGAACCGCTATTTTCTAGGAATGAAATATGTCTCTTTGAGTCCCAAGAATCATCTTCATTTTAAAGCAAAAGAAGTTATGTTATATGTATATGTTATAGATGTGTGTATGTGTATGAAACATATATTTTATGTGCAATATAGGAAAGGTCTCTTCTTCTCTAAACTTTCATTTTCATCCTCCGTATTTTCAGTCTGTAAACACAGGCTCTTGGCAAGTTCCCTGGCTCTTTCTTAGGGCAAGAGGAAATCTGTCCAATTGTTTGACAAACAAAGCACCCTGATAACACTTTATAATTAATATGTAATAATTTCTCCACCTATAATCTCTGGTATGATCACCTCAATAGAACGGGATTTTTTTAAATTTTTTTTTTAATAATCAAAATCCTGTGTTACTTTTTAATTTTTCCTTATGATTTTTGCTGTCCTAAAATTTAACCTGGTTATCCTGTCTATGGCATGTAAATGTCCTTATTTGTCATTCCCCTTACAGACTGCTGGTGCTCTGTAAGGGGATTCTACTCTTAATAGATAGAAAAGGGAAAAATACTTCTTTTTAGGCATAGAGGAAGGGAAACAATCAAGATAATGAAGCCCTGGAAAAACCTCTGCAAGTGAGGTGATAATTCCAATCACTCTGAGGCTAAACAAGCCACATGAGGCAAATCTGGTGGAATGGTTTTGTGAAGGTCTGACTTTCAGGAACTCAGGCAGGAAACATTCCCAGCTCAGGACCTAAAAGCTGGCTAATCTTTCTGGCCCCCTGGCCGAGTGCAGAGCAGCAGGGCCCCGCTCCAGAGCGAGGAGCAGTGCTCCTGTAGCACAAGATATCCCATATCCTCTTGTGTTCAGTGACCTGGAGACCAGGCAGTGTGGAGGCAGGTTACACCACCACAGCACGGGTTCAAACTGTCTGGATATGTTTATGAGCAGCTGTGGACAGATCTTGCTTTTTCCCTCTTATCCTTTGTTTCTTATTTTCAAGACCTTAGGGCTGCACAGGAACATCAAGTCGCCAGCTCATTACAGGGCCATGTGACTACTCTGGACTTTGAACTCAGATAAACTCCCTCCTGAATGAAAACTTGTAAAATTCTTCCAGCAGAGATTATTTTGCACCAGGCTGTACTAAGAAATGCGACAGAATTTCAACACTCACATTGCAGAGGCACAAGAGAGAGGAGCCATCCTTGTCCTGAGTGCAGTGTTTCAGGGGAAACTCCAGAGCGCCTCCCCCTCCATACAACAGCAACACAATACCAGCCTTTGGAAACAGATCATGGTTTAGTTTGGGGAATAAAAACATCCCAATTCCAGATAATGATGCATCAGCTTCTGTCTAATCAATGCACACAGTTTTCCTTCCAAAAGTCATCTTCGGAAATCCCAAAATCGCACATTTACATCAGTAAAATCAGATCCAAACTGGTCACGTTGGGATGGATCAGAATTTCTGCATGCTTTTTAGCCTGGAGAGAGAGCAGAGTTTATCTGATATCTGGATAATGAAAAAGAAAATCCCAGCCCTGATCATTAGGGTGTTTTTCCCTAGGTGCAGAACATGTGGCTTGGACCGTGGCTCACTTCCAGATGGAGTCATTAGGGACTGTTTTCCCTGTGGTTTTCACTGGATAAAACATTCCTCTCCTGTTCCTCCTGTGAACATTTGTACCCTGTCATGGGACACTAATCAGTACATCCTGCCCTCTGCCCCAGAGAGGCATTTTAGCAAAAAGCAAAATAATTTCTTAAAGTTATAGTTATATCCCAATCCCCTCCCAATACAGTTGGGAGAAGCAGAGATAGAATTATAATTTTAAGTATAACTGGAGAGATAGATAGATAGAGACAGAGACAGAGACAGAGACAGAGACAGAGATAGAGATAGAGATAGAGATAGAGATAGAGACAGAGATAAACATGGATCTGTTAATCTCGTTTTGAGTTCCTAGAGATCCATGAGACACTATCAGAATGGTGGCTCATGGAGAGGGACAGCACTGGCAAAGGAGCCAAAGGCTGGTGCTGGACATCCAGAAATGCACTTTGGTTGTGGGAACACTCTTCCAATTAATCCATCTAATGAGGTAGTTTGGGATTTGACTCCCATCCTGTAAGGATATGACACTGTTGCTTGAGGAGATTGAAAAAATTGAAGGGTTTTGATCAGGACAAAGCCGCAACCAAAGAAAAAGAGGCAAGTTTCAGGGGGAGATGTAAAATTCCCAGTGCCTCTGGTGGAAAACCTCTAGAGACACTTAAACGGAGCTCGAGAAGCAATGGGCTCCATCCAGCAGAGAACGACACACATCCCTGAGGTGCGACATTGCCATCGTGTGGCCATCCCAACCCCGCAGGAACACCAGCAGGGGCAGGAGGCAGCGGAACGTTATCTCACATTTGCAGCCTTTTCAATTGTCTTTAGCGCTGGCAGCCTACAGGAGAACCGGCGAGGCGGTGACCCTCTCTCCTGACATCCCTCTCCAAAGAAAAACACTCGTTTCTCCAGACCTGCCCTTCTTTATGCCAGGGAGCAGAGGCATTTTCTATTTCCCGAGGCACAGAACTGCCAGGGTGACATTACTTTGCACAGAATAGAGCACAATTATCCATCCAAAATGTACAGAAACACCAGAAATGACAAATGGAACATTCCTGATGTCAGGAAGCCAATCTTTAGGAGTAATCTGAATGAGAATAGCACAATGGCCCGGATCAGGAAGGAAGTACAGCACATGTACGTGTGAAAACATATGAGGACAATATACAGAAGTTAGTGTAGAGTCAGGAGTGGAAAGCAAAGCAAATTAACAAAATGATGAATTTAAGGAAAAAATTAAGCCCTGACAGAGTGCAAAACAGGGCAGAATGCAGAAGTGAGCGGTGATAAAATATGCAGATGGCAATGTTTTACAGTGGAGCATGAACAGAATTAAACAGGATCCAGGAATGATAAGGGGCAATGAGAGCAGCAATGAAGATAAATAATTTCCTGCTTGAGCCAAAAGTTGTTCATCCACACAAAATTTGTGTTTGCCCTCCTCTGACACCCTGGTACAAAGCATGACTGAGCTTACTCACAGAATGGCCCACTCCTTCCTGGAATTGCAGCCTCAGGGAGGGGCACACAAACTTCCTAAGAAAGGGAAAACCCTGGTGCAAAAGCACAACAGGAGTTTTCTGTCCAGCTGACACATCAGGCAGATAAACACACAAATCATTTGGAAAGAAATTCAGTTGGACATTCCTTTGAACACACAGATTTCAGCTATAACAATCTTATAGCAAAACTTCACTAATAAAAAAGGGCAGTGGTATCACTTGAGAAATGAAAAAAAAAATTGACAGGCACAGAACAGCAGCTCAACTCCCACAGATGCCTGGCCCTGCAAAGGCAAATTCCGTTTGTGTTCCTGACTCCCAGCAACTGGCACCTGGAAACACCTGAAACAACATGCCTGCTGTCTCCATCTCAAATGGGGCCAAGCCCCTGCACTGGGAAAGATCCTTCTGCACTAAACTGTCCAGAGCAGGGAGGAGCCGACTTCTGCACCACAGAATTTGCAAAGAAAAATTGCAAGAGCCCTAAAGTGGAAACTTAAAAATCCACTGAAGGAAATCAGATAAATATTTGCTATAACTCTGAGCCAGACCTGCTGACATGGTAATTACACCTTTTAAAGCTCTTTTTTTTTAATGGTGTTTGCATGGGTTTTTTGCCAGATTGAATCATGGAATCACCTGTAACAATCCTGAAAAGTGGGGCTGTTTCTATCGTGCAGTTTCTCCTCTCTGGGGTAAAAGAGAAATTTTTACTCATTTTTTTAGTAAAAAGGCTGATTCATTAATAATGCCCGCAGGCTGCAAGAGTTTTGTTCTCTGTGTCATCAACCAAGTTTCCATACGCTGTTACAAGTTTCAGTAGCTTTTCACAGCTGCCTGTGCAAGCATCAGCTGCAATTTCTCACCCTGCAATGAGGACCAACACTGCTGCGTGAGGAAAATGTTCAGCTTCCTGCTGGGGCACCTCACACCTCGCTCTACATCTTCTCTTAGCCCTGTCTCCACAGGGACAGTCCCCCCGGGGCTCTGTGGAACCTCTGCACCCTCTGGCCCCGGGTGACCCTGCAGAGCCTGCCGGGAGGGACATGGCCATACCAGCCCTGTGGCATCACGGGGCAACCCCTCGTCACCCAGCTCTGCCAGCAGCTACACAAAACCAACATCGAATTAACCTAACTGGAATGAAAACATATTTTAGGACAGCCTTTCCCCAGGGAATGGAGGGGAACCCAGATGGACAGCAGAATTCAAAGGCTTTTTCCTCTCTCAGCCCAGCCTTTCCCAACAGCATTTCCCAGCCATGAGAGGCAGTCTGCTTCCTCTGATGTCTCTAAGCCAAGGAGAGCTTTTCCCAGGTGCCCTTCTGCCCTTTCAGAGGGAAGAGGTATACTCCAGACCCAGAAATACTGTAAGACATTTAAAAGGAATAAGTCAGTGGAAGTCCTCATTCTGAAGCATTTTCCTGTGGCACACACCTACCTGCTCTGAGGATGCACACATCCACCTGCTTTTTGGTGTGAAACTGAGGTCACAGATGGCAAGAAAACACCAATAAAGTCCCCTCCTGCCAAATTTAACCCATGGAATAACTGTGGATCTCAAATAATAGATAATGAACATACTTTTGTTTTAATCCTCTACCTTAAAAACCAGAGCAATAAACCCTGAACCTCAGCACTCCCTGCCCATGGCAGGCAGTTGGAGCTACATGACCTCTAAGGTCCCTTCCAGCCCAAACCATCCTGGGACTCTCTGACAGTCTATTTACCTCCTGCAATTACTTTGTTGCCCTTAAGCCAATTTCCAGCAGAAAAAACGCCAGGAGTCCCCAAGCTGCAACCACTGTTACAGCTGGATTGCAGCTTCCTGAGCTGAGGGAACTTTGGTGGAACATGTGACATATCCTAAATTCCTCTTCTGTCAAGATGGTGAGTGGTCCTGCAGGTAGGGGTGACAGAGGAATAAATTTTTCCACCAGCTGTTTTCATCACAATAAGGGGGGGGTGGTGGGTGTAATATATGTGTGTGTGTGTATACACGTGTATGTGTGTAATTTTTTCCAGGGCTTCTGTTTTCTATTAAGAGGAACGTCACAAAGCTGTGTCATTTTCTAATTAACAATGGGATAATTATTATCTACACAGGCCAAGTGTAACTTAAAAAAATAACAATCAGGCTGTGACTATTTTTTGACTCTCAAGGTCACTAGGTTCTGTTGGAGTAGTGGCTCCCTGAGCAGCCTCACAGGACACACTGTCTGAGCAGGGCAGCTCTGATTTCCCTTGGAGCCCACAGGGAGTCCTGCCCAGCCTGGCACAGTCCTGGGGGTGGACAGAGGGATCCAGACAAGTTCGGGAGGTGGCTCATGGGAATCTCATGAAATTTAAGGAGACCAAGTGCTTCTGCTGCACCTGGGTCGAGGAAACCCCCAGGGTCAATCCAGGTTGAGGATGAGCAGATCCTGGGAGATCTCCCAAGTCCCTGGGAGAAGGACTTGGGGCTGCTGCTTGAGAGCTGGACCTGTCCCATCCCAGAACTCCTCATGCCCAGCATGGGCAGCAGGAACAGGGGATTCTGCCCCTCTGCCCCTGTGCTCAACTCAGACCCCACCTGCAGAGCTGCCCCAGCCTGGGCCCAGCACAGGGGGGACCTGGAGCTGCTGGAGAGAGTCCAGGGGAGGCACCAGGATGAGCAGAGGGATAAAGCAGCTCTGCTGGGAGGAAAGGCTGGGAGAGTTGGGATTGTTCAGCCTACAGAAGCTTTGGCGTGGCTTCACTGTGGCCTTGCAGTACCTGAAGGAGCTGATGGGAATCACGAGGACACACTATTTACAAGGGCCTGGAATGACAGGACAAGCAGGAATGGCTTTAAAGTCGGTCAGAGTATGGTGACAGTAACATCAAAGTTCTGACTTCAATTCCAGTGTGGACCATTTACTTAAGAATTGGATTCGATGATGCTTGTCGGTCCTTCCCAGCTCAGAATATCCTGTGAATCTGTGAAACTTCAAATTGAAAGAGAGTAGGTTTAGATTGGACATTGGGAAGAAATTGTTCCCTGTGAGTGAGGGCCTGGCACAGGGTGCCTAGACAAGGTGCGGCTGCCTCATCCCTGGAAGTGTCCGAGGCCGGGTTGGATGGGGCTTGAAGGAAGCTGGGACAGTGGGAGGTGTCCCTGCCCGTGGCAGGGGTGGGATGAGACGGGCTCTAAGGCCCCTTCCAGCGGAGGCCGCTCCGCTCCAGGATCCACGGCCGGCGCTCCAGGATCCACGGCCGGCGCTCCAGGATCCACGGCCGGCGCTCCAGGATCCACGGCCGGCGCTCCAGGATCCACGGCCGGCGCTCCAGGATCCACGGCCAGCGCTCCAGGATTCACGGCCAGCGCTCCCGCTGCGCCGGCGCCGCTCGGGGCGGGGCGGGGGCTGGGCCCGGGCCGGCGGCGGCTGCGCGGGGCGGGCGCGGCCATGGCGAAGCACACGGTGTCCTCGGCGCGGTTCCGCCGGGTGGATGTGGACGAGTACGACGAGAACAAGTTCGTGGATGAGGAGGACGGGGGCGACGGGCAAGCGGGGCCCGATGAGGGCGAGGTGGACTCGTGCCTGCGGCAATATCCTGAAGGGAGCGGCGGGGGCGGAGCGGGCGCGGCCGCTGCCGGGGCGGCCTTATAGGGGAACATCGGGGAGCGGGCACCGCGGCGGGCGGGAAGCGCTGGAAGCGGAGGGCGCTGGCGGTGGGAAGGGGCTGAAGGAGAAGGGACTGGTGGGACAAGGGGAGACGCTGGGGGGGAAGGGGTTGGCAGCAGAAAGAGGCTGAAGGGAAAGAGGCTGACAGCAGGAANAGCAGGAAGAGGCTGAAGGGGAAGACGCTGGAGGGGACGGGTCTGGCAGCAGAAAGAGACTGAAGGGGAATGGGCTGGCAGAGGGAAGGGGCTGAAAGGGAAGGGGCTGGCAGCAGGAAGGCGGCCCAGCTTCCTCCCCTGCCCGCAGCAGCCGCAGTGCCCCAGGGCTGCGCTCAGGGAGGTGTCCCGGGGGGATGTTCACAGGGGGTTTCCTGTGCCCAAAGAGTTCCCCGTGCCCGCTGCTAGGGCTGCCTTGCCCAGCTGCCCCCTGGTCACTCTTTCCAAGGGCTGCTGTTCCCGTGGCTGGATGTGCCAAGCTGAGACCTGTTCTCGAGGGCTACAGATGGCAGAAGTGATGGAGAATGGTTTCTTTTACTTGGACCTTCATTCAAGGAAAGGCCTAGGAAGTATTCAACAGTCGTGGAACTATACAGCTGCTTGTTGATGCTGCTCCTGCCTCAAATGGCCTGAAAATTGCTGTCTTAGGCTGTAATGTCTTCTTAGTTGGTGAGGGAATCCTTGCATCGGAGTGTTTTCAGTCATGCACAAGCCAGCTACAAGTATGGCTGTCCTGGTACTTGATGTCCATGTACTTGGTGTCTGGTCCTTAACCATCTGGCACAGGGAACATGATGGCTGCACTGCAGGCAGCTCTGAAGAACCCTCCCATCAACACAAAGAACCAGGCAGTGAAGGTAAAACAGCAACTGCTTGCTCCTGGGTTACTCCCTAAAAATCTTTTCCTGTCTCAGTTACCTCTGTGCAACTAATTGTACCTTGAGAAGGCCAGAGAAGTAGAATTTAGGGTATTCCCTGATGTTGAAGCATCCGTGACCACAAGTGTTTTAATCTTGTTCAAAATAGTGTAGCTCAGGCGTCACATGTCCAGGTACCTTTACCTTGGTGCTGGATCAGCTGTGGTTCTCCTGCCAGTGCTGGTGTGTTCTGTGTGCCCAGGTGTCACCAGGTGCCTGTGTCTGACTCAGACCAGACGTGGCAGCTCACAGATGTAATCATTGTGTGCTCAGGGAACCAGGTTGCAGTTGTCACCTCTGACTAATGAAACCACCAGCAGTGAGCCTACAAAAAAGGAAGAATTGTTTTTTATCGCATCCAATCAAACTGAAGCTGTTAAAACCTCAGGAAAGGCGAACCCTCCCCCTGTGACAGAGCGTGGGAGTCTCCTGGGTACGTGCATTTCTGAGTATCCCCAGGATGAGTCCTGAATAGCTCATGATTGCAGTCGTGGGAGGAACATGCTGATAAGACAGGGCACTGCCCAGCTGGTGAGTGCCTGCAGTCACTTCTCCCTGCCTGAGGTGAGGCCCAGGGGCATGGTTCCCTGCTGCATGCTTCCTGGCAGAGCTGTTCCTGCAGCCCCAGCCCTTTCCTGGAGGGTTTTATAGAGCTCTGAGGACCAGCTGTTACAAATAGGGCTGTATAACTTTGTCCTCACATTAATGACTTGTTTCCATTAGCCCTCTATTGAAAGGTTTAAGAATACACTTGGTGGTGGAATTGTAGAGGGCAGAATGACTGAACATTAATACATGCCTTAATTTTTTGTTATCTTTGAAACTTACATAATTTTACTTACAGTCGTGTGAGAAGTCTTGCTAAGCCAAGTAATTATGGGATATTAAACTGGGCAGGAAAAATGACATCCACAGTTTCTGTACGGAGAAGCTGCCCAAAGTGTTTGTGTGGTGGAATTATTCAAAAGTCCAGCAACACTGAGACATTCTTCTCTCATCCTCCCTCAGTTGGTGATGGATAAACAAGAAGAGCTGCTCCTTGCTGATTACATTGCTAATTGCTGCTGTAAGCACGCCACACACATTCCCAGGCCTGAAATGACATCCAGATCAATGGTTATGAATGCTTAATATTAATGGCTAGTCTGCATCCAGTGTGCCTGGGACAGCAGCTGACTGCTTGGAAAACACGTGGCTTCCAGCAGTCACCTCTTCCAGCCTGCCAGTGGCATTTCCCTGGATTATAATGGTTGTGTCACTTTTTTTTTTACACTACAGAGGTATGGAAATGTCACATTTTTATGCTACAGAGGTATGGAAAAGGCTCTGGTGGGAAGGGGGCCCATACAAGCCCTTGGTTGTTATAGTTATTTTGGAACTTGATAGATCTTGAGCTTCCATATGAGCATTTACTATTTAGCCATAATTAAGGAGTGGAGAATTGCAAACACTAAAAGAGAAAACTAAAAACTTTGGAGAAACTAAAGCAGGGCAAATGTGTTAAACTCTTTTACATTGTTTATCTTTGGGAGGACGTGTCTGTTATATCTTACCATGACAAGCTCATCACACACAGTCCTCTTCAGAGCTGTTAAAGAGAAGAATGCTGTAATTCAGGTTGCTTGAGAGAGGAGCAGTATTTGGGTGCAGCTCACACGAGTTTGGCTGTGTCTGTGCCTGCCTGTTGACAGGATCGTGCTGAGAGCATCGTGTTGAAGGTGCTTATCTCCTTCAAAGCCAATGACATCGAGAAGGCAGTGCAGTCACTGGACAAGAACGGGGTGGACCTGCTCATGAAGTACATCTACAAGGGCTTTGAGAGCCCCTCTGACAACAGCAGCGCTGTGCTGCTGCAGTGGCATGAGAAGGTGAGTGCGTGGGGACAGCTCCTGCCAGAGTGCCCAGGCCCTGAGCCCCTTCCTGTCTGCTGAGACTCAAGTGCCAGACTCAGGCTGTGACAAGGGTATGGCCCTGGAGCTCACAGCTGAGTTACAGCTCCTGCCCACTGCTGCTTCCTTGGGTAAACACCCAACAGTTAAAATTCTCTTAGACTGAGGCAAATAAAATACCAGTGATTCGTTTCATTTCATCCAATGATTCAAGTAGGCTGAAGGAGAATTTCCTTCCTGGAGGGAAGCAAAATTTGCACCTTGGGTATGCAGGGAAATGAAAGCTTCATTAAAGTTAAATAGCTTTCTTGAAATGGAGTATGATTATTGTACCCTGGCACCCTGGCTGCTGGTGTTTTGTGGAGGGCAGGCAGATACTCACGTGCAATATAAGTGTGATCCAAGTAATTTCATAGACTCCCAGAATGGTTTGGGTGGGAAAGGACCTTAAAACTTATCTCATTCCACCTCTGCCATGGGCACAGACACCTTCCACTATCCCAGGTTGCTCCAAGCCCCATCCAGTCTGACCTTGGACACTGCCAGGGATCCAGGGGCAGCCACAGCTTTTCTGACAAACATGTGCCAGGGCCTCCCCACCCTCACAGGGAAGGATTTCTTCTTGATACCTAACCCTACTCCCTGTCAGTGTGAAGCCCTTCCTCCTTGTCCTGTCACTCCAGGCCACGTCCAAGTCCCTCTCCATCGTTCTTGTCAGCCTGTTGATGTCCTGGAAGGCTGTAGCTGCCCTGGCCTGCTGTTGATTGCCATGTTTCCCTTTGCAGGCGCTGGCTGCCGGAGGAGTTGGCTCCATTGTGCGTGTCCTGACTGCCAGGAAGACAGTGTAACTGCAGCAGGGAGTGTCACCAGGCGTGACTCCAGCAGGGAGCCGCTGCTACGAGCCCCGACCCCCTCCTGTCCTGTCCTGGTGCCCCAGGGCAGCCCCGTCCCCCAGCTTTGCCTTTGCTCTGCTGCTTCTGTCATAGCCCACCAATTATGTGCATCGTGATCTCTTCTGCAGTTCAATTCTGGAAAATTATGAAGGTGGCATTTTATTTCTAACAGGAATATATGGTACTCACCAGCCTTTCAGTGACGTATTCAGTGATGTTTAGGGTGATTTGCATTTGTGTGTAATCGTGGCAGATTTGGACCTGACTCTCTGAGCAAATGCTGAGGGCCACAGGGCAATGTCTTAATTTTTTTGCTAGCCAAGCAGTGTTTTGAGCTAAAATCTTGATATTTGAGAAGTGGGGCAGCTATTATTAACACAGGTAACTGGACCATGTTGCCTTTGGTCAACCTCTGACCCTACACCCGTGAATAGGAGAGAAGAAAAGCTCTTTTCCAACCCCAATTATCATTCCAGAGAGCTGAGTATCTTCCTTAACCTGCTCAGGTTCCTTGCCATCAGTCTGATGCTGGGTCCACAGTGCGAAGGTCACAGTGTAATGGAGTTGTCCATCGTGCAGTTTGAAAAGTGGAATTTAAAAGGTTAATGGTCCATTTACACTGGAGCCCAGCCCAGTGAACATTTCTTATTTTGGGGACCAAAGATCCTGAGGAGAAGAAAAAGCAGCTTTTACACAGTGAACCACCTTTCAGCAACTGGAAAGTGATTTGGTTTTGTCAAGCACAACTAAATGGCTGCTTGGGGTAGTCTGAGAAACATATCCTGGTGTCAACACCATCTTTGCAGAGCCTCCCCTATTTTGTTTTCTGGTTGTGTAGGGTCTGTAAGGATACCAGACAGCTCACATTCCTGTTGCATTGTGCCTCATCATGTTAGCTAGTGGGCCAGTCAGGTTCCCAAATAAAGAGGAGTATTTTAACAAACTAGGAAAGCCCGGGGCATCCCAGACCGTGGATCACCATAGAAGGTTTGGGGCCAGGACTGAAATACATGTGTTTTAATTTCATGATTTTACTACAGTTCAGTTGTGTAAAAACTGTTGGGGACCTTGTGAAATCTTTGCTGGTTTTTTGATATCTGCTTTGTTTTTGTAATAATAAAGACCAGACAATAAACCATCACTGAATATTTACTCAATGTCTGACATGCCTTCAATGGAGACAGGAACCAGAATGATTACCCCTAAACCTGTGCAGAACACAGGCACAACCACAGGAGGCACTGAAGTCTTCACGTGGGAGACCCAGCCTTGCTACAGAAGCTACAGAAAGCATCCAGGTTTCACCCACAGATCTGTACAGAAATTATCCTGGTCGTGCAGTGAGGCTTCTGTCCTTACAGCTCTGCCAGGGACTGTGATTGGCTTCTCTGATTCTTTCCACTTAACCCAAATGTGGGTAAGACATCAATGAACCTCATTTTAAAAAAAGCTGTAATCCCAGAGAAGTGGGATCTATTTTCCAAAGCAAGTGATACCAAAGCAGATGAGCTGCCTCTAGATGGCATTAGATAAATAAAAGAGTGGTCTTAATGTTTTGCAGATCTCTTAGGTGAGGCTGTAATGGATGTAGGGACATTTACAGAACACGTACATCTGTGTTTCTGTTCAGGGTGTGCTAAAACATGGATTGATGTGGGGATAGGACAGGATTTGCAGGGGCAGCTCTGCTGGTAATGAGTGACAGGAAGGGAAAAAGTAAATCTAGTCTTAAAAAACAGCCTCCTTCCTCCAAATCCTGCCTTGCTTGTATTGGTGGGTGGTATGGACACCATGACAGGGGTTCGGATTCCTGTTGGGAGAAGAAAGCCTTCAATGGAGAACCTCATGCAGATCAGACTGGGAAGGGTGACAGGGTTTACAGAGCTCTGCTGCCTTCAGCTTAAGCCAGAGCACATGGCAGTGGCACCTTCTCAGTCACATCCTGCTTTTGTGCTAGCCACTGCTGTCCTCACATCCACCTCAGGGTCGCCACTGTTTGG
This sequence comes from Cyanoderma ruficeps, assembly GCA_008694505.1. NCBI lineage: Eukaryota > Metazoa > Chordata > Aves > Passeriformes > Timaliidae > Cyanoderma > Cyanoderma ruficeps. Next base: position 2,504,484 of record VZDJ01001247.1, read on the forward strand.
GCAAAGAGCCAAAACCCCCAGGTCCTGTGCAGAGAGCTCCGACCTGCCCTCCTGGGAATGAGCTAGACGTGCTCCTCCACTTCTCCTGCCCAATAAAACTCCTCACAAAGAGGAGTTTTAATGGGGGGTTCTTTGTGCCTGAATCTGAAGGGGTTTTTTTGACTCTTCAGAAATTGTACATATAAACTTGTACATATTGTTGCTATACAAAGTCAAAACATGTGCACTGCACCCCAGCTGCATTTTGGACTATTCCTCTATTTCTGACCCACCTTATTGGCAATCTGGGCTTGCTGGATTCCAAGAATCTTCCACAGGAAATATCACCATCTCTGTTACTTCCTGTTGGACGTTATGATAGAAGAAACGAGTTTACCTACTGAGTCAGCTTTGGGCAGAGAAAGGGGAACAAGAGACTTGCTCTTGCAAAAAGGGCTGTGTTTATCACAGTTCTGAAATCTCACTGTTAAATTACAAATACCCAGGCAGAAGGACAGCTGCTCTGAGCATTCCAACAGGGATGATCTCTCATCCTCCTCCAGCTCCCCTTGAACTGGTTTTGGGATAAACCTGATCAAGCAGTGCACCAATTCAGATAATTAAATGAGCAGAAAATTATGCCTCAAATAAGGTGAACCCTTTGCTGCTCCATGGGGTCTCCCATCCAACACAGGAATCAGAAAAGGCACCTAGAGGGATGTTTTTACACTCACCGTGTTGTTATTCCTATCCTTTTACCTGAGCATCACCTCAGCTGGTTGCATCTCCCTCTGCTTTCCTGGAGATCAGAGTGTCTTCCATGCTCCCGTGGGAAGTCCTTAGGAGCCAGCTGGGATGCTGAGGGCACACATAGAGCTGGAGAACCAGAGAGGCCCACTCTGAGAGTTCTGTTTGGTCCTGCTTTGGATTAAAACCCCAGTCTTTGCTGCTCAGGGGCTCGGGTCTCTCCATCAGCAGTACTCAGAAGTCACCTCCCCTGCCTCCCTCCCACTGCTGGAGTTACGTAATTTGCAGGGGAAGTTTTGGTAAAGGCACAAGGGCTGAGTCTTGCTGACATATTTTAAGCTTTTACAAAATACACATCACATTGCTGGTAGATGGGGCAGAGGCAAAGTACTTCCAAAAATGCTAACAAACCATGTGTGGAGCAGCCAGCTCCAAATGTGTGAGTCAGCAGCAGGTCAGAATCCTGCTGTCACCGCACGCCCTGTAGTCATCTTGGCCTTGTGCTCCCAGCAGTGCTCCAGAGCCAGTTATCCTTCTTTGGCCTTAAAACACCTGGACAGAAGTGATGTTGGGCTGAGCCCTCGGGATATGGCAGCATGGCCACTGCCCCAGGAACCTCATCCACGGGCAGCTCCATGTGCCCTTAGCAGTGAAACTCCACACTGGGACAACACGGTGGGGGCAGGAAGGACCAAGGGTTTCCCAAGCAGTGCCTTGGGCTCTACTTCACCTCCCAACTGTGCCTGCCGGGAATTTTCTGCAGGAACCGCTTAGCAATTATGAGACTGTGCTTTGCAGGGCACCAAGGGCTCAGCCCAGCCCTCATCCTGGCGTTTTGCAACGTCAAATTTGACCTGGTGAACCACCCAGCTGACAAAATCCATGGCTTTTAACGTAAAAACCGGAAGATCAAAACCCGAGTAGGAGAGGAGTGGCTGCCCGAGAGGAGCAGGGATGCACCTCATGGGAACCCGCTATGTCAGAGGCAGCCTCAGCCCCACTTCCCCATCCCGGGGCTGCTGATGCGGTGAGGACACTTCCTGCCAGGTTTGTGACAGGGGCGGGGGGAAAGGCAGAAGTACAGGCTGAAGGGAGCCACAGAGGCCGAGCTGCACCACAAGGAAGGACAGGGAGAGGGACGAGACCCACGACACGGGGATCCGACGTCCCACTCCCGCTCCCGCCATGTCCCTGGTGGAGACGATCCGGCTGTGGCAAGAAGGGGTGTGTGCAGCGGACAGGAAGGAGTGGGGTGCTGCCCTGGATGCCTTCGCAGCCGTCCAGAACCCCCCTGCTAAAATCTGCTTTAACATCGGCTGCATCCAGCTTGTCCTGGGGAAGCTGGAGGAGGCGGAGCAGGTAAGGTACAGCCCCTAGGGCCTCTCATCCTCTCACCTCTGGGACTTGCCCAGATACGTGGACATGGTGGGGATGAAACTAAAAGGATCACGGTCTAAGGGATGGATTCGGAGCCCTTTAAAGTTGTGAGGAAGGGGGACAGCCCTAGGCTGCCAAACCTATTCTGCCAGTGAATCAGAGATGAGGCAGCAGCAGTGACAACACGGTTCACTGTTCACTCTCCCTCTCTCCAGGAGGTGACCATGCTGGCAGATGGCTCCCCCTCAAAAAAACCCCAGGAGCCTGTACAGGCCCTCCCCCATCCAATGCCCAGTGCTGCAGGGAGACACAGCCCACAGAGCTCAGCTCAGGCCACTTAGCTAAGGCAGGACAAGTACAACTTGCTCTACACCCTCAGTTTTTTTAAGGTGTCCCCTTTTGCCCCACTCCTACCTCTGCAGGCGTTCACCCGGAGCATCGGCTGTGACAAGCACCTGGCAGTGGCTTATTTCCAGCGGGGGACTGTGTCGTACCGGAGGCAGAAGTGAGTGGAAGAGTTTCAAGTTTCATTTTTGCTGCTTACAGAGATGCCAGCCTTCATCTGAGGATGGCCCTAGGCAGATTGGTGCCCGCCCCAGAGCCCAGACTGAAACCCCTCAAGGTCAAACAGGCTCCTGCTCTTCAGCACTGCAGTCCTGGGATTGCCATGAGCCTCAGAACCTCTCTGCTCCTCTGGGGTGTCTGAAGCACTGCAAGGATAGAGGGGAGACCTGACTGAACTCACCAAGTCTGAGCACAGGCTTAGAGGCAGGCAGGTTTCCACCGTGAGCTGGTGACACCTTCATCCTCTGCTCCACAGCCATGGAAAGGCCATTGAGGATTTCAAAGAGGCGCTGGCCCAGCTGCGAGGCAACCAACTCATTGACTACAAGATCCTAGGGCTGCGCTACCGGCTCTTTGCCTGCGAGGTGAGACACGCTCGGCCATCAATTTTGATCCCAAAGGTCTGTTCTCCATCTTGAGAAATCTAAAGAGGAGACAGACACCGTCTCTTTGTACCTTACAAAAACACCTTGCACAAACGAAGCAAGCCGGTGCAGTGTCACAGCCTCACTGTCCTTTCTTTTCCTGCCCTCCTGGAAGCAGTCCAGCTGTTCCAAGAGCCCTTTATCTTGCTCCCATCCCTCCAGCAGATTCTCTGCAACATCGCACTGGTGTATGGCACAATGGAGAACTGGGAGAAGGCTGAGGAGCACCTGACCCTGGCCATGAGCATGAAGAGCGAGCCCCAGCACAACAAGATAGACAGGGCAATGGAAGCCATCCTGGTACGGAGGAGTAGGTCTCACAGCCCCACAGGGAGGAGGAGGGAAATCCCACTGACAGCACATCCACACTTTACAGGATTAAAATGCAGTGGCGATACATATTGTAGTGGGACACAAGTCTATGGGAAGAGCTTTGGGTCACTGGGGAAGCAGGGATGGGAAGATGGGATTCAGTGGACCATACTAGGGCTGGGACCGGGCTGTCATGATGGTGGTCTGACTTTATAGAGCAGCTCCTAAGCCCAGAGCAGAAGGGACACTCATAAGTCCCTGCTCTCACCTCCAAAATTTCCATGACTTCTCTGTGCTACAGAAGCAGAAAGGCTGTGAGCTGGTGGCCATTCCTGCAGGGAAGCTGTTCAGGCCAAATGAGAAGCAAGTGGCTCAGCTGGAGAAGAAGGACTACCTGGGAAAGGCAATGGTAAGAAATACCAGTACTATTTATTCAGGCCAAGCCTGTGGGCTGAGAAGAGCTGTTGACTGCCTTCTCATCATCCCTCTGACCTGCTGTCTGCTGCCTGGTAGGCAGCCAGAGACAGGGAGTTGGTCTCTGCCTCAGGCATCCCCCAGACATGGAGAGAGGGATGGCACAGAGGGATCTCGTGGGAAGCAGGGAATCTGTAAGAATACAGGAGCTAAAAGCACGTTCCTGCTGAGTGTGGCCTATTTCTAGGTTGTCTCCTTAGTGAGACATGAGGTATCGTCATCAATGAGCTGCAAAGACCCCAGTGGAGCTTCAACTCAAGCCAAGACATTTTCAGGGGTGGGGGAAAGGAGCTATTTAACATTTGACACCCACAACCAACCTCCAGTTCTTCCACCGCTCTGTTTGAAAAGGGCTTTTCAGCTCAGATAAGCGAGCAAGCTTTTGTCCTGTGAGTGTGCACAATCCAGTCATTGGGATACCACCCCTGGCTCAGGTCCTGGGAGGCAGCACTCGTCCAGAAAAGGAACCAGGCACTAGGGAATCAGACAGCCGAGAGCCAGGCAGCTCCTTGAGTGCCAGAAACATGCACAAAAACATGTATCAACTTTCTAAATTACATCTAAGGTTACCTGTGGGAGGTATGGGCTTGAGCTGGACACTTTGGCTCCCTTCAACATTTGTGATTAAAACAGAATCATTTAGGTTATAATGCCTCAAGCCACAGGAGCAGCCAGGCTAAGAGCAGAAAACTTACCACAGTTGAGAGGGAAGCTTTGGTGCCAGAGGCACTCAGCCTGTAGTCCAAGATGCTTAGCCTAAAATCATAGTCCCACCTGAGATTAACCAACAGCAAATGAGAAGGGTGGACATCAGAGGTCTGAGAGAGGTCTACAGGCACCAAGTCACTATTTGTCTTTGGCTCTAGGTGGTGGCATCTGTGGTGGACAAGGACAATTTTTCAGGATTCGCTCCCCTACAGCCACAGGTAAGACTCAGTCAATGAACAGCATGCTCAGTGCAGGATGACATGGGGTGGCTGTCATCCACAGTGGGGAGCAAACAGCACCCTTACCACCCTGAACTCTGTGCCACTGCTGTGGGGAGGAGACAGGCACTGCTTCCATGGATCAGCTGCTCCCTCCCACACCAGGAAGCTCATCCCAAACCCACCCACAGCTGTGGCTGAGGTTAAGCTGGTTCTGTGCATGGGGAAGTAGTGGGCAGGGTGATGGCTCTCTGCAGGGAGCTGTCTCTGACCCTCCCTGAAGGATTCATTAGGGATTGTCTGCCTAAGGCTGAGTGGAGAAACAACAGCAGTTCTGATCTCACTTTTCACCTCCTGCCCATTCCAGAAGACCTTTGCATTTCCCGTGCCATTTTCCAGATGATGTAGTGGCATCTTCCCATTCCTAAGTGTGGCAAGTTTTTCCAGGAAGTTTTTGGGAGGATATGGGGAAGGACAGAACCGTTGCACAAGATAAATTACAACCTTTTCAGTGTAGACAGGTGTTGCCAATCTCAATCCTCTGTGAACTGGAACTAAAATTAGGAGTGCAAACAGGATTGTGCTTCTGAAAACCAACTGTATGTTGAAGAATGTGGAAACTGTTCCTTAGAAGGAACAAAGCTAGTGATATTCCTCATAGCACTTAAAGCACCTGCATGTGGAGTAAGGAACAGTGTTGGGGTGAGGGCAGACATGGTAAAAGGCTGCAGGACGTTTCTGCAAAGCAAACAAAATTCTCTGGATTACTGGTATTTTCCTTTTTGTCTCTGTTGGCAGGCCTCTGGTCCTCCACCAAGGCCCAAGACCCCAGAAATCCTCAGGTAAGTTGGATGAAGGATGGATAACCCACACAGCCTGGCACAATCCCGTCCTGCAGTCTCGCAGCTGAGCAGCCAGCTGGCACCCAGAACTCAGGGGGAATGGGGAATGTAGAAACACGGAGGCAGAGGTCTGGATTTTCCCTACAAGGTAAAAAAACATTGCCAACATTCCTGACCTGTCCACTGCTCCCACACCCAGGGCCCTCAGAGGGCAGCCACACCGTGTCATGTACGAGTTCATTCCCGAGACCGCTGAGGAGCTGCGGGTCCTGCCAGGAAACATTGTCTTTGTCCTGAAGAAAGAGAAGGACAATTGGGCTACAGTGATGTTCAATGGAAAGGTATACCAGGAGCGTGCTGGACAAGAGGGGCAGACAGCAGATTACGGCTGAGGTTCTGCAGAGGCAGAGGCTTGCCAACAGTAATTAAGTTTCTGACTGAAGTCTCTTATGTCCACCCTGGCTTAGGCCAAATGGTTCAGTGAAATTTACCCAACCTGCAGAAACTAAAATTCAAGCCTCAGGAACCCTCCTGGATACAGGGGAGGGTAAGGACACATCCAATTGTGTCCTCCAGCAGTAGGTTGCCTTCTTGCCAAGCAATCACTACTCATCTCTCCTCCCCCTGCAGAAAGGGATCGTCCCCTGCAACTTCCTTGAGCCTGTGGAGCTCCACAATAAGCTGCATATCCAGGTGAGGAGGCCCAGGAGGAAGTGGTGTCCTGGGGAGGGCAGATCTCCACATATTCACCCAATACCTGCCTCTCAGTAGGACCCATATATGTGACTCTCTCCCCCTCCTGATGCTGGGGTTGGTTCTTCTGGCTCATGGTTACCTTATCATGAGCTCAGAGATCTGCAAAGTCCATGTTGGTGGCACCAACGGTGGTTGGCAGTGCTGGGGAGATAATGGATAGCAAAGTCACCCCTCCCCTGTTCAAGATCCTAAACAGACTTTGGGAAAGTAGCAGGTTGGAAGGGATCTGAACAAGGCAGCAGCACCCCAGCCCTCAGTAAGGGTGGGATTGACAGCATTGTCTTCTTCCCATGGCACAGGAAGAAGCCCCTGTGGAAGCTGAGATCTCGGAGTCACCCACCTCCACTGTGCCGGAGAAGCCACGGCGGCAGGCACCGGGTCAGTGTGGGGAGCACAGGGTGACATCACCCACAGCAGGTTGAGATGTGGTGTTCTCATCCTTTGAGACCAGGGCTAGGGTTCATCTCCATCTCATTTCTGGCCCCATCTCCAGTCAAGGACTAGGAGACATTAGAGCAGGAGGCACAGACAGCAACTGCAGTGCTGAGGATGGAGTAAAATAGTGTCTGTGGGGTCCCTGAGGAAAGCAAGTCCCTCTGTGCTCTTAATTAGCACAATGACTAATGAGAAAAAGGGCCTGGAGATATGAATGGGGCAAGAACCAGCTTGGAGTAAAATATTCTTTTATAGGCTTCTCCTTCAAGCAGGGCATCCATGATAGTTTCAGTGCTGCTGTGAGCTGAGCTAGGCTTGAAGGAGCTGTATAAAGGGGATTCCTGGCTGGTGCTACCCAGTGTCCCACATCCCAAGCTCATGACCCCAGCAGAGCAGCCTCATAGGAGTCCATGGGTAGAGCTGACACAGAAAAAGGCTGTGGCTCAGGGAATTAAGGACAAACACCTCATGGACGTAACAACCCCAATGATCATCTTTATATGGCACCAAAAGCCATCTCAGATCTATTAGTGGGACCATGTTCAACAGTATAGCTCAGGCTCTTCCTGGAATGAGCACAGTTGTGCCAAAGCACTGCCAGAATGTAAATCAGGTCCTCTTGAAGAGGCTTCCACAAAGCTGCATGAAATCACCCTGCCTGGAGGCCTGAGTTTAGCTTTACAGCCCCATTGAAGGACAGGGGTTGCCTTTGGTTTTCAGGGTGCACCTAGGGAGATCAGAAGAGCAAAGACACTAAAACTAGCAGCTACATGTTTATCTTTTTTGAATCCACCCATGAAAGACATCCCACCCCTCATGCTCCCATCCCTGCAAGAGGGAAGGCACAGAGCCAAACCCTCTGCTCAGTGGTTGTATCTAGATCTTACCGAAGAACCCCTGTGGCAGATGCCATATCCATTCGAGGGACCACTGCTGGCTCCAGGCTTGGTTGGTGTTGCTGGAGATCATGATGGGCTGCAGGAGGTCTGGGTGTGTGTTTAGATGACGTTTATCCCATCTCACCTCCTGAACCACCTTTTTCCTCCTCCCCAGAATACATTCCTGCTACTGCAGCACGGCCAAGAGACACAGCAAAGGTAACATCCTGCAAGTGCAGATCCCAAGGTCCTGGTAGTCATACAAATCTGGATTTACCAGGAGACTTAGGGCTGCTTTTTGGGAGTTCTCCTCCAGGCTCCAGGTGAACCCAGGACTGTGACCAGAGCCACTGCATGACTCTCATCTTAGTCAACCTGAGGCACTTGAGAAGGGAGAAATAGGAGAGAGCTTGGCTGGAACATGCTCCTGGGTAGAGTCAGCACATCAGATGTAGCACTGGGAAGAGGGATGGGAAAATACTTGCTGGGTATGGGAAATGCATCCCTACTAAAGAATAAGAGGTTTGGAGGGTGGACACAGCTCTAATTTGATTACCCCAAAGCCAAAATTTAGTGTCAAGTCCCTACTCTATTACTGAGCTCTCTCCTGGGACAAGGCTGGGGCTGCCAACCAGCCAATGTCCAAGGACAGCTTGGGAGGCACAATCTAACTCAGACAATCACAGTTCCACATCCCTGTGCTTGCCAAGCCACACAAGGTGACATCCCATTTCCTGCCTGCAGGAGGCTGAACCAACTGTCTCCAGCCCCCATGTCCTCAAGGTGCATTACAAATTCACAGTTGCCCTGAGAGTCGATCAAAGCCTCTCCTACAGGGAACTCCTGGAGCTGGTTTGCAAGAAGCTGGAGCTGCAGCCTGAGCACACGGAGCTGAGGTGAGGCACTGCCAGCCCCAGTGAGCCAGGACTGTGTTCCAGGGCTCCTCACCTGCATCCCCTGCACACCAGGTACAAGCCTGTGGAGGGTCAGGAGCTGGTGACTCTGAGTGCAGAGAACGTGGAGGTGGCCTGGAGCCAGAGCAAGGACAACTGCTTGACAGTCTGGTGCAATGGCACAGAGGTCAGTGACAGCTACAGGGGACAGACACCTTCTCTCCTGCCTTTGTTTTCCTTGCCACAAACATGGGTTTGTGGCTTTCAACAGAAGCCAGCGACCTCATGAAAGGCAGAGGAGCAAAGAGTGAGTGGAGAGGAGAAGCGGAGCTCATCTCTATTGTCCTGGTACAGAGAAAGGAAGTCAAGTGTCATGTCCTCACCAGCTTGTTTCCTGCCTAGGGGGAGGGGTTTGTACCAGAGGAGTCACCGCAGGAGGCAACACCAGGGGAGACAGGAACAACCCATGTTGTAGCTCAGTACAGTTATGAAGCCACCCAACCTGAAGACCTGGAGTTTGAGGCAGGAGACACGATCCTTGTTTTATCCAAAGGTAATTGTGCTCGTCCTGGGGGGAGGGACTCCCCAGCTCTGGTGAGAGGAAGGGTGGTGTGGCAGCAGCAGAGTCCCTCCAGCTCTGCCCTGGGATTCCCATCCACACATCCCTGTTACACACACTTCTTCCAACATGTTTTCATCACTCCCGTTTCCACCGCGCCCCTCTCAAACATCTAAGACAAGAGTAACACCTGGGCTGTGTTTAAGCTTATTGATCACAGTACACTTTCAAGGAGAAAGATGGCCTCACTTTAGCTGCCATCCCCACAATGAGGGCAGGCTGTCACTCCCATTCCTTCCACCTGGAATCTTTTTTCATCTCCTTTTCTTGTTAAAGGTACAATCTTCCATTAGTTGGTCAGTATTAGTCCTGAGTGTTTCTATGGGAATTGAGGCTTAAATACAGACTAAATCTCAGGAAGACCAATGAAGAATTATATACACAAGGCATGTTTCCCATCTCACTTGAGCCTGTGAGTGAAATCAAGATGTCAGGAATAAGTTTTAAAGGCAAAAGCCTTTTGCTATCTGTAGTTATGTCAATAATTTGTGGTGGCTGACAGGCTTTGGCAGCAGTACACAATCAGTTCCCCATCTAACCTTCGACAGGTTAGATTTTGCACCACGCAATATTGATGACGTCCTCCACCCCAAAATCCTACCTTCCCTTCATTGCTGAACTAAACATTTCCTAATACAAAGCTGGTTCTCATCTCATTTGGTTCCACCACAGCAAAACTGCCATAGCTTGTAGGCTTTACTTAACCCAGGGTAGCAGAGGTTTTGGGGGGCTGCTTTAGGGTTTTTTAATGTGAACATGGGAAACAGCTGACAAAACACTTCAGATGCATCCTGATGAGGACAGACCAATAATTTCCTCACTCTCCACACTCACTTTGTTTTCACTCAAGGCAGTTTCCAAGCCCCCTGGTCTCTATTTTGATCCAATTTCCTACCCCCATTTGATATTTCTTCTCACCTTACCACTTTGCTCTCTTCCTCATTCCTCCCTTTCCTGCACATTCCACTCCCCGCTGGGTCTAGCACAGCTCCAAGTTTTATCAGCAGAAGCATCATGAAACAGTGATCTCAGGCCTGCCTGCAGCACATTATATTCCTGTACATTCCTAGGGTCATAAGAATTGTATCCATTTTCCCTTCCAGTGAATGAAGACTGGTTTGAAGGCAAATGCAAGGGGAGGACCGGCATCTTCCCATCTGCATTCGTTCAACAGCCCAACACTGAACACCCAGAGAAGTGATTTCAGAAGAGCTTGACGTTGTGGAGAGAAATCAAGAATTCAACTGCTGCCATTATGTAGTCTGCATACTAATCCTTGCATCTGAAAATTAACTTTAAAGGTCATTGCTATTTGTATTAAAAGCTTTATATTCTCTTACCTTTTGCATTGTTCTCTTAAACAGGAACTTGTTAAGAAGTTGCTAATTCCTGTTAGGAATACATTCATTCCTAAATCCTGTGCTTGCCAAGAGACTTGCCATGTTCCCCCATCCTTAAAAAAGCTTTTATACAGACATGCCAGAAACTGGGAACACCCACAAGAGGGTGGAGCAATCTGCATTTACAGCCCTGCCAGCAGATCCTGAAGGGGAAGTGAGTTCAGGAAGCTATAGACCAGGAAAGCATTTGCTTCCTTACAACATTAGTGCCAACCCCAAGATCCTAGAAGACACCACATAGCCTCAACCTGCTCCAACTCACAATTCAAATTCACAGGAACTTTAAAAATCTCACCAATAAAAGCAGACACATTTTCTTCAGGGTTGGGACCCCTGCTTCAAAGTTTCTCCTGATCTTTCAGAAGATACAGTAACTTAGAAAGACACAGCCCAGAATCTCAGAGCTTTACTCCAAAGGTGCTAAGGGGCCAGGGGTTCTCCACTCTGGATTCTATCACACAAGTCCAGGAAACCCCATTGCCCCATGAACCTAAATATTACATTTACTTTTAAAGGAACTTATTCTGGAGACAACAAACACCTGTAATTTCAAAACTAGAACATCTCTGGACTTTCCTGTGACACACCTGGAAGCATGGAAACACTGAACACCCTGGTCTGCAGGCAAGTCAGTGACAGAAGGATCTGTGCCCTCCATCTGCACCCTGCACATGCTGTACCAGGATGAGTCTACAATTAGGGAGGAGTTTTGCAAGCAGCTCCCATCCTACGTATTTAGTTCAGTATGTAAAATATACTACACAGGCAGCACAAAACCACAACCAAATTATCTATACCAAGCCCAAGCCAGAACCGCTGTGATCTATTTAGGTCTCTTTCAAATTTAAAAAAAAAAAACAACTTCAAACATTCTTTTGGCTTCTACAGAAAAGTAATGCATTTTTAAGGGCCTGAAGCCTAGTCACACAGGAAATAAATGCTACACACAGACGTGGATGGAGAGAACATGGTTTAATTAAAGGCAAAGCTGATTTCGGCAGCTGCAGTTCTTGCACAGACAGACAGAAAACACAAAAAAAGCTTACAACACAAACCAGTTTCTGTTGGGGGCCCCTTCCCTTGCTCCTCCAGGTGCTGGAGGGCAGGCGGGGTCAGATGCATTCCCGAGGCCGGGTGCTCATGCACAAGTGGAACGGTGCAGCTGGGACCTGGCACGGCCGGGAGTGAGATGGTGCTCCTGGTTAGCTCGTCTGGGGTGCAAGAGTCAGTGACGGTGCAAACACGGGAATGTCACAGCTGCCTGGGCGCACAGCTCGGACACACACCGGAAGGGCTGGAGGGGACACACAGGGTGGCCTAGATTACCACCAGGTGGGAACTTCACTTTTTGGACTTGTTAAAGGAAATACAGCTTTGAAATGCAACACAGAACAGTGATGTCGTTAAGGTGGAGCTCATAGGGAGCTTCTTGTACCCCTGAGGGTATTGGGTCTCCTCCGCCTTCCCTTTTTGTATTCTCTGGGGCTGCCCAGACTCCAGCGTCACTTCAGCTCCTGCATGTGCTTTGTTCTGCAGCTGAATTCTAGCCCAGAGATCCTGAATCATCACACAAACCCCTACTGCTAAAAACAGCAAATGGACATTGAGTCTGTTTCTGTAACTTCCCTGGGAAATCTAACAAAAACGCTGTCCTTTTCTTTAACAAAACTTCCAGCCTTCCTTCCCCCTAATAAATAGCAAATAAAACGTTTTTTTCCTTTTCCCTTCTGCACCTTTTCATCTATGAACAGCACCGTGCTGTTTCCGTGTGTCCATGGGTGCCTTGGATTTGTTTCTGGCACTGAAAGCCTGGGGCTGCAGCTGGGACAGGTTTCTGCAGAGCTGACCTGTGCCTCACCGGCTGTGCGGATGCCCCATGCTGTCTGGGCTGGCTGTCGGATTCACCCAGCCCTGCTGGACCCCTGATTATTTTCTGCCATGGTAATGAAACTACGAGCGTTCAGCAAAGATGGGAGGATGGAAAGAGAAAAAACAAAACCAAACCAAAACAAAACCAAAACTAAAAAAAAAAAAAA
>VZDJ01001247.1:2517175-2573343 GCA_008694505.1 Cyanoderma ruficeps
AAAAAAAAAAAAAAAAAAAAAAAAGAAGAAGGAAGGAAAAAACAAACAAAAAACCAACCCATTGAAAGCTTTCTACCTACCTATTAAAATGAGTCAGGCTGTGAATGCACAGACTAGCCTGCCCTTTGTGGGGCTAGCCACTATGCTACAGTAAAATGTACAGGAATCACACATTAATTTAAAACCCCATAGCAGTTAACTTGCTTTTCAGCAGAGTGCTGCGATGCCCCATGTCACCCCTTATAGCTCAAACACCTACTGAGAGAAAGGCATTTCATGCTGGAGTCTCTAACCCACCCAAAGCCTCTGGGTGAAGCGGTGCCAAGTGCCAGACTCTCTTTCATGAAACTCCCTTTGCTAGTCCAGGATACAGAGCCCCACCTCGTCACCACCCACTGTGACCAGAGCAGCAACTGGGGCTTTCATTGCTACACACTGACTATGAAGCACATCTGTGTAGAGAATTCAGTGTGATCTTACTACTGAGATAGTCATAAAGATGTTTAGGAGTAATTTCAACTACATTCTCAGTCAGCGAAGCAATCATTAATGGATTCCTATAGTATCTCCTCAAAGAGAAGAAAAGGATTGAGAAGTTCTCATTGGCTTCTCCCATCTGCCCTTTACTCTCAGCTTTTACTTCCCATGTGGCTGGGGACATGCACAATGGAGAAGGTGAGAGGCGGTGATATCGGGTTACTGAGTGAGCCAAACAGCAGTTCCTCTCTCCCTCCGAAGGGCCCCGGGGATGGGAGAGTTCCTGATGTTGTTTGCTTGCACTGCAGATGTTTTGTGCACACTCAGTGGGTTGGTGGAGCACTTACGCCCTCCTGACAGCAAGGAACAGAAGAGAGGGCTGCCACCTGCACAGGACTGTGTGTGCCAGTCCCACAGACCCAACATGCCATGGTTTATGGAGCCGTCGTTGTAAAGGTTGTCTCCTCTGTCTCAATGCGGCGGATTCATGGCGCCTTGTCCGCGCTGCTGCTTCTGCTTCTGCTGCATCAACAGCTGCTCCAGGGCCGAGGGGCCGGGGTGCATCATGGAACTGGACCAGATGGACTAAAAACAAACAGCCAACACTAGTACCTCCTTGCATTACACAGCCCCTCTGCCACATGGGAAAGCAGACACCATGTTCTATATTCTCCCTCTTTATCACTCATACCTGGCTCATCACAAAAGTTAACCAGGCTTCAAAGAAGACCTTCTAAAAAGAGGCTTCCTGGAAGAATTTTATCCTCCTCCAGAGCCCTCATTACCATAAAAATTCATCCCACATTAACTATCACTTATTTTAAACTAATCAAAGCTAATGCTAGAATTTCTTCCAGTTCTGCCAGCCTGGGCTGGTTCCACAAAATCTCAAAACCAGCAAGAACTGGACATCTTCCTGCACTGGTGACACCTCCCACACTGCCTGCGTAAGTGAATCTGCAGGAAAAATTTTGGGCTTCTGGCACGGAACTCTGATGCTTCCAACAGGTTAATGCCCATCACTTGATTGTCCAGCCTGAAGAGCCATCCCTGAGCACAGCCCCAGCCAAACCCACCTTCAGGCTCTCCATAAGCACAGCTGAGGAGTCCTCCATGGCAGCAGGGCCTTGGACTGCCCAGGTACCACTTGGAGCACTGGACTGGTGCCAGCTGCTCTCCGAAGAGGATGACGTTGTTGGGAGATAGTCCAGACCAAACCCTCCCATTGCTAAAATGGCAGAAAGAGAAGTTCAAAGTGACATGGCAAAAACAGTGCAAACCAAACATCATCGGATGATGGTGTCTGACAGCTCCATGCTGACCTGGAACCCAGCACTTGCCTGGCTTATCTGTTTTCCAGCGGTCTGTGAGTCTCCGGTCTCTGTTGTCTGGAGTCCCAATGGGCCCAAAGTTCGAGAAAGGAACAGAATTGTGGTTATGGGTTGGAGGGGAGCTTGGCAAGCTGCTGGGGTTGGAGGAGTGAGGAGACTGGCTGGCTGGTGTTGAATGATCTAGGGATTACAAGGGAAGAGGAAGAGAGGTCAGCAGAGACAGCAGGAGCCTCTCAGTTTTGAATTTCTTAGTGCTGCTGCAAATTCTGCCATCATCCACTTTGCTACAATGCTGAAGGTCAGCAGTTTTTATTCCCTCTATTACATGAGTGTAATGCAAATTCCTAAATTCCGAGTGAAAAATTTACAAGAACAGAATGACTGTTTAATGCTTACCAGAAAAACAAAACCCAGGAAACCTCATGAGGGCTGGCTAGGCAAAGCCAGTTTTCTCCATGTCTCTTGAAGAACTTGTCTCAAACTAAAATAATAACTGTCTCCAAGCTTGACAAACCAACCGAAAAATTAGATAGAACCTTGAGGAGTTTGCAAGTTTACAACTTCAACTCCCAAGTCTGAGAATGTTTTACACTTGTGTGAGTCTTAAAACAATTCAGACCAGAACCCAACAGTGAGCAAAAGAAGAGAGGGAGCATGAAGCAAGCTCTCCACAGGCAGAACAGAAACAATGAAGAGGTGAAGGGAGAGGAAGTTGAAGCCATGTGAGCCATAAAATCCTGCTACCGTAAAAGCACTTTGCAACTCCCTCCATTTCACAATGGCTTCTCCTGGTTGGTTGTAGAAGTCCCACCAAACATCTCATCTAGTGCAGATGTTATTTAAAATCCACTCATTTCTTAGATTCAACTAATTCCTCTCTCACACTTTTCTGGATTTTTAGTGAGAATAACATTATGACATAATAGTTATGGTTTATGCCTTTAAGATAATTACTAACCAAGAAACTGGTTTGTTTTATGCACTGTTTAACAGTAAAAGAACAAATGCAACAAAACCCACTACTATTGTATTTTCCTCCACTCTTCCCTCATACAGTTTCTTTTTCAAACATGAGGATTATGAAATCCAGTTCTTCCTGCTTTTTCCAAAAAAAGCAACACAAATATATGGATATCTGAGTTAAAGCACTACTCCCAAATGGCTGTCAGGATACTGAGTTAAAGAGATTTCAGGATTTATCACCTCCTACAACATTTATCCTGCTCAACTACTTAAATTAAAATCCAGGTTCTTACACTATATTAATTACAGAATCCCCTCATATTTCTGAAGATATATAAAGAAAACAGAAACCTTCAGAGACCTTGTCAAGCAACTTTGGGTTTGTTTTTTTAATTTCCAGTTACATATAACTTGCAGTTGGTTTAGAATTAACTCAAATCCCCTTAAATCACTAGACACAAGAAATGCCATACCAGGATTACCTGAGCTGGCTGGAAGGGATGGAGACCATGGAGTCCCTTCAAAGAGAGAATAGAGTGAAGTCTCCTGATGGGCAACTGAAGGGGTGACTTCTGTTTTTGTGCTGGTATTCATGTTTTTTCCATATACCTCATTAAACATGCTGTTGTTCGGATATCTTTCCTGAAAAAAACCCAAACAATGTAAGAGCTTATCTGTCAGATTTCAAACACTGAGACTGTATAAAGGAAACAATTATAGTTCAAAATATTTCCTAATTCCTTTTTCACTTCCCAGCCCCATCTTCTCTAACTATTTAATTTAACATTAAGTCCATCACATTCTCAATCAGAACAGATTTCTCCTGGTTGGACTACAAAGTCTTCACAAAATCCTCACATTCCCAATACTCAGAAAAGTTGTATCAAGACCCTGCTCAATTCTCTGGAAAAGAACAGGTAATTCATTGCTCTGGAAATAAAAACCTACACACCACAGCACCCTGAGATGCATCTTTTCAGTCAATATCAGGACTTCACTGAGAGCAAAGGGCCCATGAACTCAGCAAGATTCAAGAGTACATCTGCAGAGATATAGCTAAGATGAATTTTGGAAGAAAACTGAAAAAGGCAAATATTAAGGTTGATACAAAGTGAAATTACACATCCCTTTTCTTTCAGGTTTTCCACTGGATTAACCACAGGCTGAAATAGCAAAAGGTGTTGGACTCTGGTTCTCACTCACCTGATTTAGAGAAAAGCCACTGAGGGACAGGAAAGATGATGACTGACACATCAATTCTGATGGTTTTTCCAGCAGGGACTTCTTCAGAAGCCAAAAAGGGAAAAGTGCAGTTAGTGCTTGGTGTAGGGACCAGGAGGAAAGTGTGTAATCAGAAACTGCCAAAGTGGTTTTGGTCCATTTAAAACTTATCTTGCATTTTAGCTCCAGCACCTTGGAGGATAGGGGAGGCAAGCTAACAAGTGCAAAAAATCAGTAGTTTTTCCTATGACCTGTAATTATAATCTACAAATCAACAAAGCTGAGAGTCTCAGACAAACCCCACTGCCAGAACAGGTTTTCAAATGCAAAGTCTAACACTCTGATACCTCTGAAGGGGACACTCCTGCCAAAAATCCCTTATGGTTGTGTAAGACCTAGTACAAGTGAGAAAACCTTGTACAAGTGAGACAGGATCCCTCCCAGTGACACGAGGACTCCTTCAGATAAGATTAGACTCTTGTATGTGGCTACTGAGAGAATATTTTTTTCAGTTCTGAGAGCATTTCTTGTTGTAGAGACGTTCTTAGACAGCAAGAGCAGCTAAAGTGCTTTTTACATTAGGCTTAGTAGTCAAAGTATCATTTAGCCCTCTCTCATTTCCATTATAAATTACTTGTAGAGAGGAAGGAAAAAAACCAAACCCAGATGTTTAAAAGAAAGGTTCCAAAACTCCCCCGGCCTTTTTACTTCCATGTAAAGATATTATAGACCATGACCTTTTTTCCATCATCATGCCACCGTCCTCTCACACAGTTATTTCCAGCATAATATTTCTTGTCTTTCTGTTTGATTCTTACTATGATTAACGAGTGAAAAACAGTGTCTCTGAAACAAGCCTATTCAGAGAAGAAATAGCTAAGTTATCACAGAAAGAAACCAAAAAAAAAGTTACCAAGCTTGGCTGGTAGACAATGAACATCACCAAATCTAGGATCCGGATCACCAAGCCACAGATTCAGTAAAACCACAAGTAAAAATGTGTGTGAACCAAAATAAAAGCTGTAGTGTTGTTACAAATAAACCCCTCTTGCACTCTCACCAGCTCACCATGTCAGATGTTTTTAAACTTATTATTCAAACCACAAAAACCAGAACTAGCATCCCTGTCTTTAACACAGTCACAGTACCTGGAATGTTTTTGCTTTCATCCTGTAAACTTAAGACAAAGAGCCTCATTTTCTTGGCAAGCAGCCCCTAGCTTGTTAGATTTTCAAAGTGACAGCTCATTACTTTGAAAGCATGTTTTAAAAGACAGACAAAATTCCCACTCTGTATATCCACATGGCTTGCACAGTGAAGGATTTCCTTCCATTTGTCAGCAGACACAACAGTAGGAGCTTCAAAGGAAGCTGCTAAAGCAGCAGCTATTAGTTTCTTGGCAAAGTTATCTGATGAGACAGAAATGGCGGACTGTTTTGTGACTGGCTCCTAGGGATGGCAGGTAAATTAACTGAGGAAAATACTTAATCAGAGATTCTGAGTAGTCACAAATAATTCTTTGT
Organism: Cyanoderma ruficeps; assembly: GCA_008694505.1. NCBI lineage: Eukaryota > Metazoa > Chordata > Aves > Passeriformes > Timaliidae > Cyanoderma > Cyanoderma ruficeps. The sequence continues at coordinate 2,522,691 of VZDJ01001247.1, forward strand.
TACAATTACTAATCTGAATGAGTATGATTTAATGAATATGCTTGTAGCCATAGTAGAAAGGCATGCTGCACTTTCAGAGGCAATTTAAAAATCCAACAGCTCTGAGACTCCCCAGCCAGTGAACCAGGAAGGTTTTAATACAAAAAAATGTAGGGAAAAAACCCTCTGTCAAAAAAACACGGTTATCTCTGTAAGAGTTATTGTGTATTTATCCAGTTAATTGCTATTTTCTTGCAAAGTCATCTTTCTCTTTTTTCAGTCTCTTCTGCATTGAATAGGGCAGCATCCCCCTGCCTCTGTGGAATTTTTATATGCAGATTATAATCACAGAATCATATCATAGAAATGCAGAATGGCTTAGATTGGAAGGGATCTTAAAACTCATCTCATTCCATCCCACTGCTCAGGGACACCTTCCACTATCCCAGGTTCCTCCAAGCCCCATCCAACCTGGCCTTGGACACTTCCAGGGATGGCACAGCCAGAGCTTCTCCCCAACCTCACAGGTAAGAGTTTCTTTCTAGTATCTCATCTAAACCTATTCTCTGTCAGTTTGAAGCCATTCCCCCTCGTCCTGTCACTACACCCTTGAATCCCCACAGCCCCATCAGTGCCCTCCCTGCCCTTTATTACTAAACACATACAACTGCAGAAGAGCAAGTTTCATTAAACTATGTATAATGATGCAACAACACCTCTCCTATGGCCTGTACTTACAAAATCCCCACAGTTACTCTGATTTCAGAACAAATTAGCAGGCTTGTATTCAGCTCAAAAGCTGTAGTTTTCATCCTTGTGAAAACTAGCTCAAAGGTGAGGCAGGGAAGTGGACAGGAGGGATGGGGGAGAGAGAAAGGAATTTCAAATTTCTTATAACTTCACAGAAGAAAGAGATGCCAGTTAAGAGTGAGAAGCAGCAGTATTACATCAAATACATACAAAGAGGCTTCGTCCAGGAAGAGAGGCGAGAGGCCCCAGCAGAGCTGGGTAAAGATCAGGAGGATTAGAGAAAATCAGCTCTTCCTCCTCCTCCAAGGCAGCCAGACTCTTTAACAGGTCCGGAGGAAGCAGAGGGGAGCTCTTGGGGTCCTAGTGACAGAAATGAGCACAGTGAGACAACAGAAGGCAGAAAGAACAGCCAGAGCAGGAGAGAGAACAGCAAGAGGAAGGCAGAAGGCAACATGCAGAGGGCAAGGTGAGAATGGTGCTGAGGCACACACTGAGAGAACTCTGAGCAGAAACAACCACCAGCCATGCGGCAAATGCGCACAGGGAGAGGATCACTCATCGAAGTGACAGCGGGGAGCTCTGATCAGCGGAGCGTGTGCTTCCCCTTGTATCCATGCCACAGACTGAACCTGCTTCCACGTACAAGGACACCAAACAAAATCTTAAGAGTCATTCTTCTACAGCTGACCTGTGACTAATTCAAGTTTCAAGTACAATCATGTTTGCATCGCCTTCTTTTCTCTGCTTGTGGAGTTTAAATCCCATGAGAGTTATTTTCAGTGGTGATAGCTGCTATGCCAACACACAGATGACCAGCCCCATGGCCAGTAAAATCTGCTCAGTGCTGGTCAGACTGGACATCTTTACTTTCATGAGGGATGCTTAAAGCACAAGCCTCACAGGCATAGCTTCTCTCTGTAGCACCTTGGCAAGGTTTCCCTTTTAGGAACGAGGACAAGGCTTTGACCCTGTCTCCATCTAAAAACCACAGCCTGACATCAGGGTAGGGGCAGACTCCTGTACATTGTCTGGCTTTTCTCTCAGAAGGGTGAGCCAAGTGAGATCAGCCGACCTTCTTCATGTCCTGAGTGCATTTACAGAGGCACACCCAACCAAAGGTTTAGAGGGCCTCTGTTTAGGCCTCCTTATAAACATCACCAAAAGCACTCACAGATGACTCCAGGGCTGTTAATAAATAACAGAGACTGCTGGGTTTATAAACAGCAACATGAAGCATGATTACATAAACAGAAGTAAAGTATTCCATTACTGCAACTGGGCGCTAAGGAAGCCATTTAGCTCTCTCAGTGTGGTGGGATTTTCAGGAAGAACAAACAAAAAAACCCAAGACTGCTGCTACCATTCTTGATTGCTCAACCTATTGCAGCCTCAGCCATTCAATTCACTCCAGCAGTGTTAGGAATTCACCTAAAGTTTAATAATTCAACTGCAATTGTTTGGGTGGCTTTTATGGTTTTCACCAGTTGCCAGACAAGAATCTTCCCCAAAACTATCAGCTGCCATGTTTCTCGACCTGGCAGAGACAGTGCAGAGATGGATGTTACACACACACTGAACAAGATTTGCATCTACTTGAAACCAAATCTTCAAGAGACTGATCCTACACACAGCTTTCAAACATGGGAAATTCATTACTTTGTGCTGGAACCCCAAGTACTGACGCTCAGGTCTCCTCTAAATAAGTTCACACTGACCTACTTGGAACCACAGGGCATTCCTGAAACAGGGAAATGCCAAGAGTTGCCAGGAATACCAGAGCCTTAGTTTTCCCCACTTGTAGCATGGATCTTACCTCAAAGCTCATCCTGGAGACAGCATCCTGCTCGGAGTGGAAGACTCCCTGCCGCTTCCCCCTGCGGTCCATGTTGGACTGCTGGGTCATCACCCTGTTGTCAGTCATGCCATAGGAAGAGTCCCAGTAATATTCTGGCACCTTGACTTCTGAGGGGTTCTGGTTATATGGCTCCATTGGGAAAGGCTTCATTTTTTTCTCCAGAGGTTGCTGTTGCATCACAGGAGGCTGTAATGACTGTTCAAAGAGTTTGAGAGGGTCCTGGGCCTGCAGGTAATAGGGCTGCTTCACAGACATGATCTTCCCCAGGGAGCCTTGGACTTGAGGGGGGTTCCAGAGCTGCTTTGACGAGTCTGTCTGTGGATACTGAGGCAGAGACACAGGATTTCACCAGCAGGGAGGAACAATTCATGTTACCTGAATGCCTTATTCCATCCAAGCTGTCAGCCTGGCTCATGCATGATAGCAAATCAGAATGTTTGTGGAATGTCTGTGTTATTCACCAAAAGCAATTTCCATAGGCATCTAATGCTCTCTAGTCAAGCTTCAAACCAACAGCCGAGTATAAATCTTATTCTATCCAGTACCTTTTAACCCAAAAGCCTACACACTAAACCTTTAGTAAGGTACTGAACCAGCATTCTGCTGCCCAGAACACAAGCAGGGTCTCACCATCGGGTCCAGATTTGTCAGAAGGGAGACTTTCTCCAGCACAAGGTGGGCAAAGGAACTAAGAGCTGTAAGGGAACTGACACTGCAACCAGTTAACCAAAAGGAGAGTGCAGGTGGAGGTTCACACTCAGTCCTCATCACTCACACAAGAAAACTAGAAAGGCCTGAGACAGACACAGCACCTCCAAACCTTATCTATATTAGAAACACACAGCAAATAGATTACAGAAAAGACATTCCATTCCAGTACATACCTTCCTTTCAGTTACAGCATCATATGTTCACACCCACCAAACTTCAGCTCATTTTCAAATTTGCCCAGAAGTTCACAATCAAAAAATCAACTTTAACAACAATTTTGAAAGGTAATCCAGGAAGACAAGTCTTGACTGTTGCCACTTATTTTTAAATAAAGCCCAGCACGTAGCACAGACCAAGTTTACCTGCTGGAATCCGGAGTGGTGTGGCGGGCTCTTCCCCAGGCCCTGTACAGCTTTCGTGGGGGACTGTTGCTGCTGCTGCTGCTGGGCCAGAGCTTGGACCTGTAACTGGCTTGCGGACTGTGCTGTTGCCTGAGCTGGTAAAGATGAGAGGGGTTGCTGGGAAGGAGGTGGTGTTTGCTGAGGTCCCTGGGTCATTGGCCCTGGTCCAGAGGGCCGTTGCTGGCTGTAAGGAATGTGGGACTGTTTCCCACCTTGCACCTGGTTTCCTGCAGGCGAGTGAGCTGTGGGCTGGAGGAAGGTTCCTGGGACAGAAACACCACCCGGGAAGGTGTACCCCGTGCTCATGGAGAAAGCCACAGGAGGGGGGACAACATAGGCTGGAGGAGGAAATCCTGGAAAAGATGAAAAATGTACCTTTAATTACAATTTGGCAGAGCATACAACTCCCTCCAGAAAACTTTTAGTGGGGGTTTCTTTTCCTATGCTGCTCATTTAAGGAAGGAGGCACTAATCTGCACACATGCACTACGGTGTCCTTCCTCACCTTGGCATGTGCATGGCTGTGATCACACAAAGATTCCGAGTTTGTTTTGGAGTTTTCTTGCCATATTCCAGGCACTGACAGCAGTTAGCCATGACAGTATCTGAGGGTCGGTCATGTTTCCACATCCCTGTGTTCCCTGCCCTCCAATCTCCCTCCTTTTTTGACCCCCACTGCCTTTTTCCTTCATTGCTCTTTGGTTTTTGATGCTTTACCCCCAAAGTTTCCTCCTCTTCAAATAAATACATTTTCAAGGACTAAAACTCTGCAGGAAACAAACAGAAGCAATCGATACAGTAAGTGCACAGCCTCCTCTCAGATCACCAGTCTCTGGATCAATTTAGAGAGGGACAGATGGTAACCAAACAAATCCTCATATCCGTAAGATCAATTCCTTCCCAGCAGTTCACACTGAAAAGCCAGGTTTGGAAGACAAGCTTTAATTCTGTGTCTCACAGGCCAGATTTTATGCTGACTTTGGGGCAGGGAACATGCCCATCTGTCTTATATTGAGGAGCTCCATGTAACAGGTGCAAGGAAGATACAGCTTCCAGTTATTCCATGAACAAACATGGATAGCTAGGTATGACAGGCAGACTCCACAGCAAAATGGGACACACGATGTAGCAACAGCAGCAAGTGAGACCACACAAATTACAGCTTCAAACATGAGCACCACAACAAAAGAAAGTGAGTTTTTAAAGCAAGCAGTGTGATTGATCTTTTGCAATGGAGTCTGAAGAACAGGGAATGCTTCAGAAGCCATGCTAGCAGAAAGCTTTGTCATGTTCAGACTAACTACAGGAAGAGCCTAGCATGAAATTCCTTGATCTCACAGCCACTAAACCAGAGGGCAGGTGACAGATTTCATGACAAACCTCAATTCCAAAGCATAAGGAATCTTATTTATCTCGTTTCAGTTCTGCTATGCCCCTTTTCGCTACTTGACAAAATGTTCAGCAGGAAAATTTGTGTTCATTAACAGAGCCCCTACCTTCCCGAGGCTGTACCAACCACTATTACAGGATTTCTTTCAATCAACCATAAATGACACTTCAAAAGAATGACTCAAATTACCTGGCCGGCTAGGAAGGGGAGGGAAGGCTCCTGGGTGATGAATAGGGATGAACTGGGAGCTGCTGGCCTGACTTGGAGTCTGAGTTACAGGTGTTTTCCTGGCTTCAGATACCGGAGTCTTCCTCATCTCCGTCTGGGATTTCACCTGATGCAAAAGAAAGTATGAAGACATTAAATCACTTTTCCTAAATTTTCACATTAACCATATCATGTCTCAAGCCAAAAATTAAACTCTCAGATTGAGCGATTATTTTCTTTTCCCTACGTGACTGAGAGAAGTTTGGAACACAGAGCCCTCCTCACTGACCTCAGGCAGACTACCCTGCATGTCCTCAGGCACTTCTCACCTCACAAAAGCACTCAAGGATATTTACTCAGTAGATGCAAGGGGCTGCTTCTCTAGCATGAAAATGAGAAGCAGACATAGTATCTCACACCATCCAAGGAACTTAATCAGGCTGCTCACCTGCAGTGTTTAAAAACAGAAAGTGCAGATGCTACTATGCTTCTCCTAGGGCACTGCTTCAACCTAAGTCATGCTACTTACCTGCAGCACCTTAAAAAACAAACACTGCCACAATTCTTCCTGGAGAGTTCTCTCAGCCTAATCCATACGGTGATGTGTATGCACAGACTCCTCCACACTATGGAATTCTTTTGACCCAGAGCATACAAGACAAACAGCAGAAGTGCTTCACCTCATTCAGTTTACTGTGTAACTGCGGGGTGTTCTGTTAAAAGAGCTGCACCAGTTAAAGGCAGAGAGAAGAATGTAATGTAATGTTTACCTTATTCTGAGTCTCCCGCGGTCTGGGTCTTCCTGGGGAGGAAGACAGAGGGGAAGACTACTTTCCCTTTCTGTTCAGCTCGGCAGAACTGCCTGGAATGCAAGATGGAGCAGGCAGGAAAAAGACAGCAAGCAAGGAACCTGGGCAATACAGAAAGGGCCCAGGAGCAGACCTGACACCAAGCCTCAAAGGTGAGTGAAAGAAAGGGTTGTATCAGGGATCAAATTAAAAAAACTCCAAACCAAACAATAACAATAATCCCCACACCATAACTGTGTGGGGTTTATTTAGACATTTAGTGCTGCTGAGTCAGTGCTGCTGAAAGGAGATACAGGACAGTTGTTTTCTGCCAAATTACAGTAGTAAAGGGATAGATGCATTGAAATCCTTTCTTAAGTTCTTTTTCAAATTGAATTTCCCCATTTAGAAACTATGGGAGTGCAGAGTTCTTTCTGCATTTGTAAAATTGGGAGGTTTGGGTGAATTTTTCATTTCTCAATAGAAAAAGTCTGGAGGGAACTCCACCTCAAGGTTCTGGCTGATGCTAAACACCACAAACAATGCAGGCCCTTGCTCATGCCACATCTCTTCACCCTCCATTACGTTCAGCATATTTAACTTACATTGTGCTGTCCCTTTTCCCTCCACAATAAGCTGAAGATTTTTATAACCCATATCAAGCGTTTTGTTATGGAAATGCTGGAGAATTCAAAGACACTCTTCCTCCCATGGCATTTTAAAACTTGAGCTCTAACCACTAAAAACTCAAGTATGCTATAACACATTTCCAGAGGATGGCTTCCAAAAAGCCCCCTGCATTATTTACTGTTAGCTTTATAAAAACCTAAATCACTAAAACTGATTAATCAAGACAAATTTCAGTTCCTTCCTTGCTTCTATTTGACATCATCTCAGAAGTGTCAAGGCTATCAAATATTTACCCCCACAATAGCCCTAAGTGTTCCCACACAGTGCTTGAGAGAGGCACCATTTTATCACAGGGACCTCTTAAGAGTATGCTACACTTGAAGTTAGGCTGCACTGAACTTCCTTGGCTCCTAACATTACCTTCCCTAGAGAGCAGAGATTCAACCCACATCACATCCTGCCTGAGCATGCAAGTTTCCCATGTATCTGCAAAGCAGGATTGATCACTTCTGTACCACATTCTTCACATTTTTGCCAAGTAGGAACTGCAGCATTTAAGCTTTTGAAGGCAATGAACTATGTAGGAAAAAAAGCGTGAAATTGCCAGGAGTGCCAAAGCAGAACACAAACAGTCCACCAACTGGAATGACACCTACACTGGTTTCTCAGTGTAGGGGGAAGCAAGCCCTCCCTCTATTCTGGAGCAGGTCTGGATACCAAATTATAGGAAACAAAAGGTATTTCAGTGGACTTGCTGCCCTTAATACAGCTGATGGAGTTAAAAAGCCAACATTAATTTCTAGTCAAGAAGAGATAAACGATAACAAACAACATCAGAGCAGATTCTGCTACAACTGGGTTTGCTGTATTTTAAGACTAAATCAAGCAAATTTCTGATAAATAAGCTATTGTCCCTATCCAGAAAGCTACATATAGTCCTCCAGTCTGGTAGGGTTTTATCCACCTGAAGGCCTTATTTTGTAAGACGGGGGCACAAAGATCAAAACTGGGAGTTATGCTCAGACCCACAACAACATTCCAGATGCATTTGACAAATAAACAAGAAACTTGCTATTCTAACTCACCTACATTGGTTTTCAGATACCAGAATCGTGTTCCACGACTCACAAACAATTGCCCCCTGGTTTCTGCAGCCTTTACAGAAACCATTTGTACCCCAAGGTATGGCTCCCCTACAAAACCAACTGAATCATGCTACCAGTTCAGACATTTCCATTTCATAACCATGATGTTTAACAGCAAATCATCAGGAGGAGAACAGGGAGAATAATCCAAGGCTCCTAAACAACACAAGCTGGAAAAAACTGAGAGATGGTTTGTCTAGCCTAGGGAAAAGACCTCAATTGCACAGGCCTTTGGAGCACCTGCAAAGAGGAAGAGTTATTCTGCAGACCTGTCCTGGGCAGCAGTAATGGGCTTACACAGAGACAAGGGACATAAAGTGCATTAGGAAGTAATTTCCACTTGCAAGAACAGTGAAGAAATGACAGTTTCTCTAGGGAAATAACAGAAATTTCCATCACTATCATTGAATGGTTCCAGTCATCATCAGGGAATGACTGAGATAAAGCCAAATTGTCCAGGTACAAATCAGATCAGCCCTGACACTCTCTACCCTCATTTACTACGACTCAGTGGAAGGCAGACCAGCAAATTCACTGTTTACCTGATATATTTCATATGTAATGCTCAAAAAATAGATAAAAAGCATGTCCCTAAAAAATATAACTGGTAGAAGAGCAGCTGATGTGAAAACAAACCATTTTGAGCAAGTGTCTGAGCACAGACTGACAATTTAAGAGCATAGTGGCATTCCTTAGTTCGACAGAGTGACACCTCATTGCACCCACACTACAGAGGATCTTACTCCACATATATACAATTTGGTGCTTTTGTGACATGTTCAGTTTGTTGAATGTGCATCAGTCAACTGTAGTGAAAATGCAGAGTACCCAGTTGCTTCACAACAGACCCCAGAATGGCAGGACAATGGCTACAACCTGGCCATGTGAACTGCCTTGGTGGCCTAAATAAGTTGTGGAATGGGTAGAAATCTGGTTTTTAAGACAGTTATAGCACCTTTCATTGCACTCTTTTCCTCCCTTCTCTCTCTCTTTTTGAGACAGCATCAAGGAAAAACAAAGAGATCCCAAGATCACCATCACCTGGTCTTTGAGGTAGAGATATTTTCTATTACTGAGCATTAGCTGCAGCTGCAGGGCCCACAGCAAGACCTCAGCTCTACCATACTCTACACAAGCAGTGACTGCCCTGACACAACATAGCACTGTCTCAGGCACAGTATCCCTCTGAGCCAAAGGCTTACCTGAACTGCCACATTCTGCTTTCCTGCTTCCTGCATCTTATCCAAGCCGCATTTCTTGGTCTCATTCTTTCTCTTATTGTTATCCTTCTTCCCATCATTCTTATTTGCTACAATTCCTTTGCTAAAGTCCCGTCTCTCCCTCGCTATGTCCTTTGGGGGGTAGATGCGCCCTTGTTCTCTGTTCATCTCCCGGGGCTTGATATTCTCTTTGAAGGTGACCATTGGTTTTTCTCCTGCATCACAGCTGTTGCTCAGGCTTCTGCCAGAGGACAGCACTGATTTGAGTCCCGGGCTCCCATCAGCACACAGCGGCTCTGCCGTGGATGTCTCCTGCAAGGCGAGACTCTCTTTGGCTTCACTAGGGTCCTCCAGTAAGAGCTCCGGGATTTCTGTCACAAACAAGAGCTTTCCTACCTCATTTTCGCACTGAATCAACCTGAAAAAGACAGGAAGGAATGAAAAAGCAAATACATAAAACTACATTACTTATCAAAACCAGTCTGTGAAGGAATAGCATGCTGACCAACAGAACATATTATTAGTGCTGTCAGCATCTTGTGCTCACATTACAGCTAAGTGCTGTGTTGAACACAGAGAAAAATAACATTCCACACTGGCACCTGTGTCACCTCAGCTTCCAGTAGCATGGGAAACACAAAGTACTTGCAATTACCTTGGCTGGTTATCAGCAATCCATTTGCCTGTGAAGATCAGGCGCTGCTGCCGTATCCGACGTTGCTGCCCTTCTTTATCCCCTGTAATTGCCTGGTGGCCTTTGGAAAAATCCAGGTTCCTAGTATTGACACAGAAGACGGGATATTAATTACACAATTACCCTCTGCAATATCCTATTTTTCTAGAAATATAACATGTCAGCATTGCTCTATTAAAAGCTGTGAACTTTCACCAGATATTACTCAAAACACGGCTGTTAAGAGACGTCTGATGTACATGTGTAATTCTTGTCTGGTAAGGTGCAGGTACAGTAAAGAGGTTCCAGCAGGGTCATGAGCAGTATTATAACCTCAAGAATTTCTTAGGGCTAAATTATCCATTGCAGTTGTTTTGAAGAGACCAACATCAATCTATACAGCAGTAAGCATACATAAACAAGATATTGTAAGGAACAGGCATGTTCTGTAGAAGTCATGACATCAGCAAGGATGCAGGATCCTTTAGCTGTCACCCACCTGAATGAAGGCCTCAGAGCCAGGAATCCTTGCAACTCAAATTCTTCTGGAAGGGGAGTTGCTGGCAAACAGACAGGAAACAGCATAAGGAAAGAATGAAAGCACTGAGCACAGTATCACAGCAGATACCTCAGCATGGTCTCTATACATACTAAAGCCTTCTATTAACTGGTCCACCCCGCAATCTGAGGAATTCAGGAATGAAAAAGCAGAGCAGTCTGCTCAGAACAAGAAAATGCATTTGCAAAGTATTCTCATGAACTAATACAAGAAGACAACTTGCTTCCTTATTTGCTCTTCAACTGTAATTCCCCACATTGTTTTTCCCAGTTCTTTACAGCACAGACTACAAGTGTCCTTACCATTATTACTGGACAGATCTTCTTCATGTGGCTGGAAACTATTTAGAAGAGAGATCAGCCAGGGCCATATGCTAAAAAATAGAAAAGAGGACAACCACCCTAAGTGAAAACTGGAAAACATGGGATGTGTTTGTTTTACCAAAAAAAACCCACTGAATGCTATTACCATCACAGTTTACATTAATCCTCTGATTCCCAAGAAAAGTTTCTTGCAAAGTGTCAGTGAAAAGACCACTTTCTTGAAAGACTATTACTAAAAAGCCACCCTGAAGTTCCCAAGGAAGCCAGGCTCTCTCAGCACAGTGTTCATTATCCAGCAGGCCAGAGAGCCTGTTGTGAATTTAACCAGATAAACCTAGAGCGTGAGCAAGTGCCGTGAGCACCTGTCTGCAATTCCTGCTTTCCAGGCCAAAGCTGATGGCTCTCAAGGCACAATCAATGAATCAGTTCAGGCAGCAAAAGAATTTATTAAGACACAGTTGTGCCAAAGTACTTCTGCTCCACAAACAAGAATGCTGTACTGTAGTGCTGGAGCACTGACCACCAAAGAAAGAGACTCTAAGTAAGGGTTGCATCGAGAAAGATCATTAAACTAGAGGTGAACTTGCAGTCCCCTGCCTTGCCCTCACAATACCAGCAACAAGCAATGACTGGAAATTCTTCCCAAAGGCCCTGGAGCAAACAATTTTAAAATCACACTGATCACTGCATAGGTGGTTAACATTTAACAGCTACCACCAGGCTGCTTGCTCCTGTTTACTAAAAGCTCCCACCCAGAAGTCCAAACTTCCTTCTGTTTTACTGATGGGCATCATGGAAACAACAGAAAACTATTTCAGAGTGCCCACTGTGCTTGGTGTAGGAGAAAAGAATGTGTCCTCCTCAGCAAGGCTTTCAGCCATCATCCAGCACATGGCCTGGTCTATGCACTGTGCCCCTAACAGCACTGTACACCCTCAGCTGCTTCCCAGCATGGCACAGACAGCATGATCTTCATGAGTATTCTCTACACTACACTGAGCAACAGCTCCTTCCCATGACTGACAAGGAACAGAAGAAGGAAAAAGCACCCCAGAGGTCTTCAATGAGGCAAGTAAAGTTAATAATATGTTGTCCAGAAAATGGGTTCCTTCAGAGAATCCCAGAATGGTTTGGGCTTGAAGGGATCTCCCACCCTGTGCTATGGGCAGGAACACCTTCCACTACCCCAAGGTTGCTCCAAGCCCTGTCTGACCTGGCTTTGGACGCCTCTAGGGATGGGCCAGCCACAGCTTCTCTGGGCAAGCTGGGCCAGGGCCCCACTGCCCTCACAGGGAAGGATTTCTTTCTAAGCAATCTAAATCTTTACTCTTTCAGCTGAACGCCATTTACTCCATGAATTACTACCTGCATGTCCTCTCTGCAGGGACTACTAGATATCAAGTAAGTATCTTGCCTACTAAACTATAAGCCTAAGTCTTCCTTCGGGATGTGTGAATGGCAATAGTTATCACCATCTCAAAACCATATCTGAACTCTTTTCCTTAATCTTGCCTTTAGGAATTCTGTGGTTTAAGCAGCCAAAACTCCACGGGGTTTTCTGTTTGTTATTTAACAAACCAAAGTTACAGGCACCCCTGTTTGCCATGCATCACACTGCTTTTCTTGGAGTGCCCATCTTAGGAACAATATTCATTCAGTTGCATCAGTAACAGTCACTCTGATCCTAAGAGATCACCTTACAGAAACACTTTATTGAATCACAGTAATTCATGAAAAGTTTACAGACTATTAAAAAAATTTTTGAGTTTTGAGCAATTTAAGCCTTAATTTAGGAGATTAGTGGCAAAAGTGAAAAATCAGAGCAACAGCTGAGAACAGTTATGCATGCATTGACATTTAAAGAGCCCCTCTACTAAACTGAATTTAAAATTTAGTCCTAGGTGACTACATTCCAGCACTGCCCAAGTGATGGTTTAGTGCACGAAATTAAGGCAAAGTGTTCTCCTGCCACTTTCCCCAGTAATCTGAGACTAGATAAGACTACAGGAACACTGAGCAGTTGTGCTCAAACTGGACATTATAAAATACATCCCCCTGATTGTAAAAAACTCACAGCAAACCTAAAGACAAGTAGAAGAGTCAATTTGACCATGTAATCAACAAGTCTCATGCTTTGCTTTATGAACTTTTTAGCACATACACTTTCTATCATTTTGGTATCTGTAATGATGAGTTGTATAATCACTTTTGCCATGACTAATTTGTGGATCAACAGTAATTAGGACCTTCATGCAACAAAATGTAACAAGAGAAAGATTAACACTCACTACCGTCTTTCATCAACCACTGCCTCCTGGAAAACGCTGGGCCTAAGTTTCAGCCAGTCCATGGAAACCTTCACAGCTGGAAGAGGATATGCAGCCCCAGAGTCCTCCTGGTAGTCATTTTGTAAAGGACACTTGCACAGAACTCCAAGAAATGACACTAGAAACAGAGTAAGAGGAAAAAGCAAAAGGAAAAAAACTCCATGATGTGGGAATGACACTTCAAAGTTGATCAAATAATCAAACATACCTACCCCATGAACCCGTATTCTAAGAGCTAGCTCTTTAGAACAAGGCAGCCCAAATAACTCATCTTAAACAATCCACCAACAGATCACAACATAAGGCTTTTTAATATTTTTCTACTACGCAGCAGAATCTTGATGTTTCTATCCCTTCAACTGTCACGGCAAGTCATTTTGGCAAGTTATAAAAATCAGGTGAGACAAGCCCAGTGCAAAAATATTCACTCACCTGTTTATTAGAAATTATCAACTCAGCTACCTACCTGCACTTTATTCACTTCAACCAGCAGGCACACAAATGTAATGGAGCTCTGCAGGCAGGCACCCAGCCCAGACCCCTTAGGGCACAGAAGCTGAGAAAGAGTAACCACAGTGCCTTCAGAATCAACTCCAGGATGGAATTTGGAGAAATCCAGCTATTCAGAAATTTAGGTGTTGACAAACAAGGCCAAGCTGACAACAGGCTCAGTCAGGTTAAGCAAGTCACCATTATGTGGCAGGAGTGTAAAATGCTCTGCACTCTCACTTATCTCCTGGTTGATATTACCAAAGGCAAAGAAGTAGCTGAGGTCCTGCTGACTCAGCTTCAGTCCTGTTGAATCACAACCAGTTCCATTCAAAGCAACTCCAACTGTATGCAGCCAACTGGGGAGCAGCCCCCCAAGAGGGGTACTACTCACCACCAAGCTGGATCCAGTTTTGCACCCAAGTTAAAATGTTCTTTCAGAAGCAGGAAAATGATGCAGAGTTCTGTAAAGCTTCAAACGGAGTAAGGCCGGACACAGAAATCCAGTGTTAGTCAGCACTGCTGACATAAATGATCCTGTGTGACCATCATCTCTCACCACTTTCTCCCTAATGTCTATTCTCAGCACTTACCTCGCAGAGCCATTAAGCCAGATCATGACAGGAAATTACTAATGGATTCCACATTAAAATCAAGAGAACTACGAAAATCAATTAGCTCCCACACTTACTGAAGAGAGCCAGGAGCTGTGTCCAGCAGAGCTGCTCATCCTGGCTGTAGCTGTGCTGTTCTGTTTCATTGCTGAAGTCTCGCAGGTGGTGCAGTTGGAACAGGTTGATCACAGTAATATGGACTAACTGCTGAGAGTTGAAGGCCTTCTGGAACAACAACCTCTGCAACAAAGACACAGGGTGCATGTAATTTTAAATGGTAAAGCACGTGCTTGAAAGGATTGGTAGTTGCTCCTTCACTGCTTGACTAATGCTTCTGCCCTTAGGCAACATTCATCCTGGATTTTATTTTCAGGACATCCCTCTCAGCACAGCACTGGGCTTCTCAGGAGGACCCCACTGTTAAGCACAAGGTTTTTGCTTGCACACCAGCTCAGACACACAACAAATCAACATCCCCTCTGCATATGGTTCTCTTCCAGAGCAAGTGCAACTTCAAATGTGCATTGACAGCCCTGCACTGGGTCTGTCTGCCTTGCAAAGAGCCAGCATGGAGAAGGTGACATTTTAAAAAAACATCCCAGGAAAATTTAACTACTGCATGGTTATGCATTAAAGACTAATTCCACACCCGACTTTGGGGGTCACAGAATGCCTTGGCAGACTAAATTAGTGAGAGCTATTTACAAATGCCTTTCAGTAACAGTGCTCAAAACAATACTTTTCTCAGGACAGGACAAGAGACTTCAAGGCTTTTTTTGGGGGAAAAAAAGGAGCTAGTCTAAATCTCAGCCAATGTACCTTCAGACACAACAATCAGGGAATCAGGTGGATTAACTAGTGTAAGGATCAGGAAAAGGTTTAAGCTCCATGTTCACCCTTGACTCTCTCATTCAGGGCATGAAGCACTGTACAGCTGACAACTGAGACTGGCAGAGTTGCCAGCAGCAGCACCCAGGGCCTGACTGAATGCTCCCAACCCTGCAACTACTCTCCTCAGAGCTAAAATGAGCCACAAAGTTAAAGTGATTCACTACCATACAGCCAACTTCACATCCACATTCAACTTGCTGAAGCCAGAAGAGTCACTCTCTGATAAATTAGGCCTTATGTTGCATAATATAAACAAAAAAAATTATCTAAGCAACAAAGCAGGGCTCAATTAGCTGTTTTAACACTCTGGATCAGTCCAGAAAATTAAGACTGTACCACATGCCTGAGCAATGCTCATAATTATTGATTATAAGCACTGTGGAAAAAGCAATACTTGTTCAACAGCCAGCATCCCACATGGAAACAGAGATACAATTTTTTCCTTTTGAAACAACATAAACTGCCAGGGTTGGAACAGCTCACATTGAAAGTTAATTCATAGCAAGTTCTGTGGCTTTTAAAATTTATTTTAAAGACAGTGTTAACCTACCTGTAGCAGCACAATTTAAGACAAAAAAGTGTAAAAGGACACTGCAAAGAACATTGGTGATTTTTTATACTGCTCAGATCACATTCCCCTTTCCTTTTCCCCTTGCAAAGCATCCACTGCTCCATTGAACATATCCATCCTCCCTGCTTCTTTGCACAAATTAGGAAGCTGAAGGCATTTACCAGTTAACACTATGTCCTCTCTGAAACTGTACTACCTTGTACAAATACCTTACTTTTAAAGATCTTTTGGTTTGATCTTCACTGTATTGTCCAACATAATGAGCTGGGTATGTAATCAATGGGACTCCTGGATGTTCCATGAAAAACGTGTTCTGCAGAGTTCTAGTCTGCACAAAGTAAGGTTGTATGGGACACTTTTCAAGAGCAAATTGTTAACAGGACAGGCAAGTTTTCTGAAGCAGATTAAAAGCAGATTTAATAACTACTGGGAGAGAATGAAAGCCACCCAAAAAATGAAACTCTCAAAATTCCTCAGACCACCAAGCCAAGATTTCACAGATGAATCAAGTCCTTTTCATAAGTATCCAAGAATCATCCAGGTTAAAGAGCAGAGAATCACCAGTGGCTACTGATTTTTCCTGTATCTCCACCAACCATGGATCATGTGTCAAATGGGAAAAATCCCTAATCTTGGCAGAAGTTACCAGAACTATCCAATGTTAGCTTCAATGCAATCCTTCCCTAGCTGGCTACTCGAGCATCCTGTATTTTATCATGTGAAAGAACGACTACTGGACTGTAATCTCAGAACTCAGCTGTTAAAAATATTCTCCTCAATACAATAATTAATATGTTGTTAGAACTAACCTTGAACTGTTCTTCCAGCTTTTCTCGAAGAGGGCTCAGCTTCTCCAAGCTCTTACTCAGGTATACATGGCCATGAAATTTAATAAACGCCTTGATGAAGTCAGACACGCTCCATCGAGTCTTCACCTCATCACGACTGTATTTAGAATAGAAATACCTGATTCAGTCTTTGGAATTACACACAGCTGCACATAACACTACACATTACTCCAACATGAGGGAGGAATGTCCATGCAAAGCTACTTGTGTTGGCACAATGTGCTTATTTCCTGCATGCACTAATCACAGTCAGGAGCATCATAAATTATTCTTTGTTCCATACACCTGTGAGGATGTTCTGACTAGACAAGGGATTTCTGTTTCCACTTCCAAATATTAATAACTTCTAGCAAGGCAGGTACTTTTAGAAGAAATCTTTTCCAACTTATCTGAGTGGCAATAATTTACTCTTAATCTCACCTTTCCAGTGCTTTAGAAAGTGCTTTTTGTAGGTTAGTGGAGGCAGCTGGGAAAGGAAACTTCACAGCAATGCTTCTGCAGTAGTAGAAAATTGTGGTCAAGTGGTCTCCTTTGGAGGAAGCTAGGATAGCCAACTGATTATAAGGCTGACCTAAGGGAGAAAAAGACAAGTTGTCCAACAAGTTGTCCTGGGGGGGAAACATGCTGGATTTCAGAGTACATGTGGTCACTTGGAAAGGCAGCATAAAGTCCTCAGTTCAACAGAAAAGCCTCAGATTCATCTGCTGACCCTTTCACCCCAGCCTTGGATCTGTACTACTTCAGTGAAAAAGCTGTTAAGCTTCTAAATTTCTGGTACATCAGCTGTTTGGTTGGTTTTTTGGGGGTTTTTTTTCGGTTAGTTAGGTTTTTTTAGAATTTTGTTTTGTTTGCTTGTGAGGTGTTTTTTGTTTCAGTGTTTGATTCTGTTTTGTTAAGTTTTGAGGGGTTTTGGTCTTGTTTGTTTTTGCTTGGTTGTAGTTTTTTAGGGTTTTGTATATTTTGTTGTGGGCTGGTTTTTTTTACTTTGGATGGAGAAGGAGTATGAGAGTCTCTGTATGATTTTGTTTGCTTGTTTGTTTCAGGGGGTTGAGTTTTTGTTTTGTTCAGTTACAATGCAACAGGTTAAAAAACTGAATTACTGATTTCAGTAGCCCAGCTCAAAAGTGACTTATCCTTCTATCATCATCCCTACATTTTGGGCCACTAGGAGACAATAGCTAAAAAGCTAGATCCCTGAACTAAGGAACACATTAACTTCCATGACCAACTTGCAAAATCCAATTTTAGCTACTAAACTTTATAAATTGGCATAGGAATAAACAATAAAAGGAAAAAAAACCAATGCTGGGGTAAAACAAATTTTCATTAATTGTACTTTATAATGTATGAATGCAACAGAGTGTAGTAGTAGTGAAGCCTTGGAGTAAAGCTGTGTATTACCTTCCTTGTTTCTACATCTGCACAAAAAGGAAGCAACACAGATCATGCAAATAACCATTATCTGAATGATTTACTGATGCATGAGACTCTATTGTATGCTTGTGTGGAGAACTTGGGGAGGGACATTCATATAAAAGCCCAGGTTTCAATTGCCACAGAAGAAAATAATAGCCCCAATCTTCCCTTGGAACTATGAACTGAAAAGGTTTCCCAGACTCACCATTAGAAGGGACAAGCTGAGCTGCATGTCTATAGTAAGACTCTGCCTGGCTGGTCTGATTCCTATAGCGAGCTAAGAAAACAGCAAAAAAACCCAAGTTGAGGCACAAAATTCCACTCCCTTGCAGTTACTTTCATAAAATGCAACTTACCTGAAGAACATTTTACTAATATTTCAGAAATAAGCATCAGAAGAATGTGCAGTTACACCAAACAACACCAAGATTCGACACATTCAATTCTGACGTGGCTGTTTTGCCTCAGACCTATGACTGTCTTATGGACAACAGTGCCAAGAACACCACATACAGAGAGCTAAAAATAATTTTCATCCCTCTTTGTACGATCACCAACTAGACCTATTTTTAGGTTGTTCGAAAAGGAACTGCAGATTCCTGTGAAAAGAGAACTTTCTATGACACAAAGTTTTACTTAAATGAAGAAAGAAATAAACCTATAGAACTTTATGTAAAAAAAAACCAAAAACATTTATGAAAGACTGGATTTCTAACTTGTGCCCTTGTACATAAGATGTTAGTGTTCGGGAACGGAGAAGTGTGCCAGTGTGCTGCAACAAGCTTTTGTAGTAGTTACCAGTTTCAGCACTTCCTGTGCCTACCAGCTAGAACATGATTAGAATGCTAGGAGACAGACTCTAGCAGATCACTAGAAAGCCAGCGATTAACTGTCTCCATGTGTTAATGTGTAACACACACCAGATAAGTCTGAACAGTTTCTTTCCAGATCTTTCCCCCTGCAGTAACCACCACAGGCACAATAAGCAACTAGCTACTGAAGTGGAGCACATTTGCTCCAGCAGTTGCCATGGCACATGCAGATCCCTAGAAGATGAACACAGACAGAACTCCACATCCAGCCCTCTCCTCCTGAAACTCACCAATATCTCCCAGGTGGACAAGGCAGTGCTGGCAGATGTAGGAGCAGGAGCTGGACTGCGGCTTCACAATGGCGCTGGTGTGCGTCTGTTTATTGCTAATGATCCCCAGCTGGGAAGACTTCACACGGCACGGCAGGTCGACGTTAAAAACTGTGCACAATTCCTGCAATAACTGCAAAAATGGGGATGGGTCAGCAGCAGCCCAAGACGGGCATTGGAAAGGCATCAAAACAAGTCACAAAACTAACAGAGCGCCACTCGGAGGTATGCTCACCACAGATGAGCCAAAGATATTTGAGGTGAACAAGCTCAAGTTACTGAAAGTGAGACTTTAAAATACATTCTCCATTTGGAATTCGTTGAGTTTCATTGTGTCCACTATGTTCATCTGCCCCATAAGAAAAAGCTCTGCATTTCAAACCAGTAAGCAACTCAATCCTCATGATATTTAAATCACCGAGGGTTAATCAGTGGAGATTGACTATGGGAGGTCTACAGATATTGTTGCATTTTATGGTTTTGCTTTGTCTTTTTGTTTGTTTTGTTTTTTTCAGTAGGACACTCAAGAGGAGTGGGTTTTATATTTTGATGAAGTGACACTGTTCTCTAAAAATAATAGAAAGGAACATGCCTCACCCTCCAAAGCAGCTTGCTCCAACAAAAGAAACCTATTATCCCAACTTAAACTTTACAAAGAAGTTAGAGCATAACCATGTTTGTAAGCAACACAAGGCAATACTAACAGTTCAGTGGCAGAGGTGTCAGTAAATATTTGTGCTAAGCCAACACGGCGACTCTTTCAAGGAACAAGGCATCAGCTACTTGATCAAATATTTCAATGAATGAAAACCTCAACTCTGTCATTCTGATCAAAGCTTTTGAAGTTTTTCCTAACAGATTCCAGCAAATACTCTGCAAAGTAATGGCAACCAGAGAGAAGAGTGTTTGTTGGACTGAGTTCTAGGATAAAAAATGCAGGTAAGAACTGACAGACTTTCTCCCAGCTGGGAACATGCTCAGTTTCCAAATAAAACAGACCTGCAGGAGGGCTGCACTTCCAGATAAAGGCACAGAGAAAGCCCATGGCTGACAGACACACATTCTGTCAACAAGATGCAATGCAATGCTTTTGCTTACTGCAGAAAGAGGTTGGTGTTACACCTCACTCCCCTTTGGGAGTGTCTTTATACAGTAAACAAAAATCCTCAAACAAGAGAGAGCTCATAGATGAAAGCTGGATAAAAGAAAGCAACTTGACATCTTCAAAGACACCAAACGGAGACAATTCATGCTCTTGCTCAAAGATGTCACTTGCAGAGGCCTCACAGATAGAGAGCAGGTACCTCGGCTGAGCCAAGGCTTTAGACTGAAAATGTGTATAACATCACAGCAAACAGAAAAAGATGCTCCAGCCTGTAGCGTCAAACTCAGAAGGAGTAAAATTCCCCGATCCTCTGCAGGAAAGAACAAGGCTCTTGCAAGACAAACAGTGTAGATGGTAGAACGCCCTTTGGCAACCATGACAGCCTGTCAGAACTGGCTGCTTCCAACAAGCAGCTTTCCAAAAAACAATGCTGAAGGGAAAAAAAAGAGTAGCCACAAGGGTACCCTGGGGGTGACATTGCAGATGTCTGGAATCCAACCAGGAAATGATACAGTACCAATGACCTACTGTGACTGCTGTAAGCTGAAGACAGTGTAAATTAGCCATGACAGAGTTTACTCTGAGCACAGGGAGGATTCAGCAACCACAATGTTGTTGAAGCAGACACCAAATAAAGTGGGAGAAGTATAGAAAAGCAAGTTATCTTTACTAAGGCCATTATCGTACACTGACTCTTACTGTCCATAATTTAAAGCTGAAATCTAATGAAATCTAACCTAGGAAAGAGTGTAGGCAAAAGTATGTCAGTAAGAAATAAGTATAGGAACAGGAATCACACTTCTTTGGCAATTAACTGAAAACCTTGCAAAAGATTCTTAGCCCAAGAAAGGAACCTAAATTTCACCAAAACAACTACCAGATGCCCAGACTTTTCAGCTCAAGACTGATCAAAAGAAAGCCAATCACCAGCTCTGCAGGCATCTCCTACTGAGAGCACCATGGTTAGCAAGGTGCACTGCTCAATCCAATGCAGCAGCAGTTTCCTAAGACAGGGGCAAAGAACAGATTTTCCCCACCTAAAACTGATCCTCCACCCATCCTCTACTTTGTGCAACTCACCTGTGTGTAGAAGCCACTGGCTGCTTCTAAAAACAGAGAAAGGTTCGCCTGAACTTCACTCCGATTCGGATTTGCTCTGTTTTTCGCCTGACCCTGGAGTGTTGTGATCTGATTTTTAAAGGCATGATTCCAACTGAAAATAAGAGAAGCATTTATCTTTTAATTTGGAAGTGTTTTATGCAGATGGCATACGCAAGCAACAGGAAAGAACTGTTCAATTATATAGCATCAGGCATGAAGAATATTCAAATTCAGGCAACATTCAGATGAGAACAAATGTTAGATATGGAATAACTACCTTTCCTCACCTCTCATATCTAGGGAAACAGATCCTGATAGATACACATATAGCTAACAGATATGTGTATATATGTATATAAATGTGTATGGCTAATGCTAACATCATTAATATTTGCTTGCAATTGTTCTATTTTAGGCAGCATAGAAGTCCCTCCCTAAAACAAGATGTGAGGTCCAGAAATGAGGGTTAAAAACCATTCAGTAACTGGAAGCATGGAGAGGAGAACTCAGCCAGCCTACTCACCTGGCTTCCCTCAATGCTGAAACAACCATATGCTTCTGTTAACTAAACTTATTACAACCCATGTCTGCACCTCAAATAACAGGGAATGGATTCAGGGCATGGAGGAAACACAGCTGGATCTTCTCCTGATGTGTAAGGCATCATGAGCAACCTATTAAGTTCTCCCCTGATTACTCCTCCTTCTGCCCTGTTCTGCCGCACCAGGCTTAAAACACAGCTCTTCAGCAGCTACTCAGCTCCTGTTAGACCTTGCTCAAAGCTCCAGGTGATTACATCAGGCAAATTTCCTCCTTTCTGGAAAATACAGACTTCAGCCCTTCCCTGAGAGCAGAGCAGACTGGTGCTCCTTAGCTTCTCCACCCCATCTGCCCCTTCAAAACCCACTCCTGCATGACATGGCTGCTTCTGAATTGCCAGAGGTAAAACACTAAACCTAATGAATGCTCTTTATCAGCTCTGCAGTGCATTCTCGTGTTTCACCCACTGCACAGCTCTCATTTTAAAGGAAATAAGCAACCATTCCATAGGATAAAATTGCTCTTCTGGCAGTCTCAAGGTTTCCTGCTCCCCAGCCTAGATTACATACATATACACAAATTCAATGAGGTACTTACAGGTCCTGCTCCACTTTTTTATCTAAAGCGTATTCCAAATCAGTCACAAGCATTTTTTGATATAAGTCCTGGAGAGCCTGTCTGGATGTCCAGACTTCTGCTGGACCCAGCTTTGAATCTGAGCAACAAGAAAGGGAAAAAAAAAAAAACAACAACCTAAGACACACAAATTTATGGAGGTAATCTGATTTTTCACTCATTTACCAAATGAAAAAATAGAGTTCACTGTAAAATACACACCACCAAACACCTGCTTTTCTCAGTTTCCTCAGAATAGTGAAATACAAGAACTACAGAGAGGCTGAGGGTCGAGTGCTCACTGATTACCTGATGAGTATCCTACAACACCAGAACTAGATGTGAAGGAAGTTAGCAGCTGGCAAGTTAAAAAAACAAAACAGGTGGGAAGGACATGGTTCTCCATAGGTTATTAAACTGCAGAATTTCTTGCCACTGGATGAATTTAGAAAAATTTCCAGTGTAGCCTGAAAATAATTAGCAGACAACAAATCCATGGAGGGATGCTAAATAGGACACAGGCTGTTGGTATTTAGACAACACTGTGGGCAAGTACAGCTGCGTGCATGCCATTTTATAACTCTTCAGTAGTCATCTGCTCTCTGTCCCAGAGGGTGAGTGCAAACACTGCTCCCTGCTATTGAGTTACAGAGTCCGATTTCCCATGGCTGCTACAACCACCTGGGCTGGGGCTGCAGGAGCACAAGGGATGGGCCTCACCCCAGGGAAACCATCCTGATGCTGATGGTGGAGCCGCTCCTGGTGGGTTAGGTGGATCCAGGTGCTTTTAATATTCCTATGGGGACTACACCAGTCTGCTACTTTCACTACACCCAGGTGGCCAGCACAGCTGAGCAAAGCTTCATGAGGGAAGCTACTTCTACTGCAGGGCTGATTCATTAATAAAAAACATTTCAATTTCCCATTAATATATACAGCTGAAATCACAGCTGACAGCATTTCACTGTGTCTAGGGCGGCACTTTGACAACGTGGTAGTGCTAAGATCAGCATTTCCTCACCCAGGTTCCTTAAAACCACCCAAATCCTGGCTAAGCCCAAGTACAGAGTTCTTGTGCTAGTCTGGGCAGGAGTCTCAGAGAGAAGCAGAGACATGACCCTTCATCTCCAAATGTTTAGAACATCCAAAGTCAACTTCAAGAATATGTATTAGGTACAGGCAAAAGGGACACAGTTGTTAAAATACTATTTATTTATTTATATAAAGAGGATAAGCCTTTAACATAAGGTCACACACTTTCCAGAAATTCTTAAGAATGATAAGCAAAAGAAACACAAAAGGAAAACAAAACCACAAATTAAATATTATTAATAAGCTAGATCAACTGCATAATAAAGGCAATTACCTGTCATGTCAGCCTTCAGGACTTCTGCCTGCCTGTAAGAAAGCAATAAGACAATAAATTAGAAACAGACTGATCAAAATAACTGAATTATGCTGAAGCACATTCATGCAATGGTGAATCTGCTTACAACTCACTCTGCTCTAGTTCACCCCATGAAGGATTTAAGCTACTGCTGTTCAACAGTGTGACTGCTTTTAGTTCATCCCATAACAGTAGTCAACTGTTCCCTTTTCCCTGCTTATGCCCCTTTCTGAACAAATACAAACTAAAAATGCTTACATTATGGTTTACATTTTAAGCTTCATGTGGCAGCAGTGTCCTTCCAACATTAGTGATGATTACCTGGAAACTTGATATCAACTCTAATTGTTACACATGAAATGCAGGAGCCAAGAGTCAGAGCAACACACACTCCCATCAGTGTCTGTCAGCACCTTAGTACAGCCCTCCTGCCTCCCATGCTGCACAAGTTTTCACAGGAAGAAGGGATAAGACTGTGGTTTCCCCAATTACCTCTCTTCCTTGAACTGCATCCCTAAAGTAATGCTTTGACCAAGGAAAAAAACCACACAGTGCACACAGAAAGAATGGCAGCTACAGGTGACTGTCTACAACTCCTGCACTGAGCATCCTCTGCATATCCTCACTGCTTGTGGAGGTTGGCAAAGAGCTTCCCAAAAAGAGGAACACTGGGGCAGTCCTCAGTAAATACATATTTCTGAATGGCCAGTGTCTGTCTGGAGCAGGCAATGGAGGTGCTGCAGCTAGGCACTGTGTCAGCAGTACACCAGGCTTCAGGAGCAGCACTGCTGACCTGTCTGATGGACACAGTTAACCCAGGGCTGGCAGAGGGGACACCAGGCTGCCAGATCTGGATGGGTTTGGATGGGCCATGTCCCTCTGCTCTTGCTGCACTCAAGTGGTGCTGCAGATTTGGAGAGTGCAAGCTTTCCACACTGGACACGGAATTCTCCCAGTATATGAAATGCTCCCTTCACCTGCTTCAGAAAAATACCCAAAAAACAATAAAACAAAAAATAAAACAAAACAAACCCCTCCACACATATGGAAGACATGCTGTGCTTAACATGAATGTCAGATGCCACCTTGGAAAAGAATGGAGAGCCAGGAGAAAGCACCACCTAATCCCTAAAGGGGCTGCAGAAACCAGCATATACTTTCTCTTGCCAATGTGAAGTTGTGGTGACTGCAAACAGTTTTTCAGTTTGTTCTGGGATCTACCTACTGGCCACAAATTATAGGGAAGGTTTTGAGGTCCACATGATAATTAAAAAGGTATCAGAATAGGGAGATGTAAATTGGTTAGTCTCTTCATAAAACTTGTCTATTAAATGCAAGTATTATCTATAACAGCTTATCATAGCCACCGCCATCCAAGAAGCAATGGGATACCCCAAGAGCTTTAATTGTCAAAAACAAAAGTCAAAGACAAAAGTCAAGAACATCTTCACTGGTATCAGAGGTGAATCTGCACATTCCCCACCAGATACAAATGTAATGCCTTTAAGACAACTTCTTTCAGTTTATTTATTTTGAGATGTTAATATGTTTTTTTACCTCCTAAAAGCAGGAAACACTGGAAGAAGAGATAACAGAGACAAGCAATGCAAATTTTAGCTATTGTGTCAGGAGAAAGCTGAAAGCCCAAGAAACATTTCTTCCTCATCCACACAGAGGTAACAAAAGTAGCCTAAGTGAAGGCACCCAAGTGAAGGCTCTCTGTGGCTGCAGCCAGCAGGGTGGGAAGGAGCAGATCCTGCCCCCATGGAGCCAAGAAGAGCTGAGGAGGGACAGGAATCTCCTCTGTGTGCCGTGCCTCAGCAGCCCCTGCACTGCTGACCCACAAGCACAGTCAGGCACAGATCTGAGCCAGATCTGTGGTGCTGGGGCTTGGCAGCCAGCGATGCCACTGCTCCCAAGGAAAAGCTGACTTGCTCAGGTGCTGGAATCTCACTTTTCTGAACAGCCACCCAAGTTCCTATAGTCTGGCTCATGCTTCAAACATCTTCCAGTGCTGTGAAGGTCTCTGAGCTGAGAACATGATCTGTCTTGCCAAAGCCATGACTGATGAGAGGCCCAGCCCCAGCAGGACATGCAGGACTGCACCCACAGACACGAGCCCAAATTCTCTTCCAGGCACAAAGGCTCTGCCCTTTAAAAGCCAAGAACTGCTCCTCTGGAAATTACTTGTATGGAAATACCTTCCACTAAGCATAATCTTTAAAAGGGGAAATACAGAATGGCTTTTTTTTTTCTCCCAGAAGTTTGCCCTCACTGTTGCCTAGAAAATTCAGATGAAGAGAATCTCAGCCTCCACATCAGTGTGACTTCTGACAGGCTCTTTGTAAATGCACAGACCCAATCACATAGCTAGACCTGAGCTTCTACCATAAAGACTTATTTAAACCCACTTTTTTTTTGGAAGAGAAGACTCATGGGCTCACAGAACAAGAGACTTTAGCACCAGTCACTTCAGTGGCCACAACACAGACTGCCCTGTATAATTTATAAAATGACAAGCAATATTGAAGAGATTGTCTCTGTAATTTTTAATAAAATGTACAGAAATTATCTCAGTACTTTCTAGAGGCCAAAGGAATTCGGAGAGTCAATCCAACTTTAATACGGTGCCTCTCATTCCCACCCAGAAACAATTTATTTCAAGTAGTTGCATTCTAAGCCAGGATAAAAAGGGGCAGCCTGGGTACTAAATTTATTCTGCATCAGTGGCAAAGTATTAGCAGTGAGAGAGAGAGGGAGAGAGGGAGGGAGAAGAGAGAAGATGCACTGCCTGTTCCTTAAACAAACTTCACAATGGGTTGCTGCTGGTGCTCAGGGACTCCTGGTGGGCACCCACTGGAGTTCACTTAACAACTAATAAACAAGTTTCTCTTGTTTAGTTGTTCAGTGCAAAGTTGTTTAGGTAACAACAAGTTGTTTAGGTACCAACAAAAAGGAGTGTCTCATAGTGCAAATGGTTCCTTTTATCACCCAGCATTTTCAACAAGCTTTTCTGGCCGTATCTGTTACTGCACCACTTCATACTGAATTTACAATAGAATGATTTATTCTGGGGCAAAAAAGGCTGCCTGCTAGAAAACCTGGTAGGGCTTGTTTACACATCGTATCATTTAAAGAATATTCACAAGTACCTCCTTGCCCCGTTGGGACTCAGCAGTTCAGTCAAGCTTCCCTAAGATTGTTTGGTCCAAAATCAAATAAGAACAAATCACAGTTCAAAAAATTTGATTTTGAGTATTTCCATATACCACCTGGATATATCATAATAGCTACTCTTTATCATTTCCTAACCAAAAATGCAGATTCAGCTCCGTGCTTTAGTCAAACTTTAAACTGAAATACAACAGCCTCCCACCCAATTCAGTAAAAACCTTGGATAGCTAAAGAAATTTTCATTTTATTCATAAAATTGAAAAGCTTCAGAACTTTAAAACATAGTAGTCAGGACCATCTCTTGAGGTTCTAAAGATATAAGATAAATAAAAATTTAAGTCTCCCCACAAAAGACAAAAGAAACTTTTCTTAAGAACCTGAGAGGATACAAAATTCTGT
This sequence comes from Cyanoderma ruficeps, assembly GCA_008694505.1. NCBI lineage: Eukaryota > Metazoa > Chordata > Aves > Passeriformes > Timaliidae > Cyanoderma > Cyanoderma ruficeps. Next base: position 2,549,940 of record VZDJ01001247.1, read on the forward strand.
TTTTGCTGGAACTCTGAGGCTACATTTAATCTGGAATGAACCACTGGACATGGCAAAGGAAGACAAGAATGACAGATTTCGTTTTCCCTCTTCCAAGTTTTTACTATTCTTGATCAATTAAGTTTTCCCAAAGCAGAATAAGAAAACAAGTTGTTTCCCTTAAGCTGGTAAGCACTACAGAAAGAAAATCCCACAAATCTTGGAATGTGCCTCCCATATATATATATTTTGAACTGTTTACCTCATCACACTGAAAGATACATCAAAACATCATGCAGTCATACCTACTCTTTATCACTAGAGCAAGTTTTGCTTCATTTGATGTTAAAATCATATAAGAAAAGATCATACAGTCTCTTTGGTTAACTATTCTATTCAAGTTTTCCTCTTGTTGCCATCTTACTTCCAACTCTATTTGCATAACACTGAACAAATGGATCTATTTTACCACTGTCCCCAAAAAACTAATTTCTGTTCCAGTATCTGTCTTCAGTTCTGCTATAACGCTAAGCACTCAGTAGCGTATTTTCAGTTCTGCATACACCACCCTGCATCTCTAATAGGGCCATATCCATTCTACAGAAGCAGTGGTCTGCTAACAAGTTTCATTATCAAGCACAGATAAACCAATAAAATTAAGCCCAACTTCTCAAAGCAGCAGTTTTGTGCTACCCAGCCAACATCCTCTATTTCTGGAAGTCAAGCCTCACTTATACCACACCTCTCTCCTTTCACAGTGAGGATGTGCCAGACGTGATCTGCTGCGGCATGACAAGTTCTACAAAAAATGTGGAAAACCCCAGAGCTCACAGAGCCAACATAGAACACAGCACTGCTTTCAGCTTCCTGAAGGGGCATTCCAGCTGGTTTTCCCCTCACAAGCATAAGCATTAGCAGCTCTATCAGTTCCCTCATCAAATCTCAGTAACACACCCCCTCCCCATAAGGAATTGAGGATTTACATGACTAAAACAGACAATTAATCCAGGCAGCTGGGCTTATAAAAGCCAACAGAATCCAATCACATGTTCTGTGATTCTAAAAACTAAAAAACACTAAATGGTCAGGAGATTCACTCCAAGTAGAAATCCATACTCCTGCAGTTCTCCTTCCTGGAGGTGTGTGCAAAAACTACCACAATGAAAAGCACCAGCAGCATAATATGCCTTAGCAGGAGGTGACTGATCCCAAGGCTCATCAGGGACACTACCAGAAAGCTTTCATTCTTCTGAAATGGAATAGAAAAATACAGAGAATATATAGAATAAATATGGGAAATCTTTCATTTTGCGTAGAAAAGGTAGATTTTTATATTAGCATACTAGAAGTCAAACACACTTAAATTAATATTTTAATTTCATAATTTCAATATTTGGCAAGGCTCACACCCAGAAGGAATGTCAAAGCAACAACCTGCAACTACCATTTTAGATTTTCCTCAAAATAAGTTATCTTAAACAAAAATTTAGAATGGTTTTAATAGTCAGTGGGGTTTTTTTCTTTGTCTGTATTTAAGCATACCCGTGCTGATTCAGGGCAGGTGGAAGCAGCAGGAAACACTAAGAGCACGAACACTGAATATTACACAGCATATTTAGGAGGAGATTGGCTGCTCAGAAGCCCCCAAGCACTGTATCCAAGACATCATCCACATCTGGAGTTCAACACTTCAACAGCTTTACCTCTACAGAACAAGTTCTTAGTTTTCCAAGCTTTCAAGTGTTGCCACCTAATTTAAATGACCACAGTTTGCATAAAGTTCGGGAGGTGCTTGCTTTGGGAGCTGGCAGGTTTGGGTGATGTCAGCTCTTACTGAGGTAGCAAAAGATCTTCAGGCTGTGGTCATGGAATTAAATGTTCCATTTGCCGTGGAAGAACACTACTAACACACACCAATGAAGAACACCTTTAACAGAACCATCTTATTTTCAATTTTATATGCTAAGTACTTTAAATCTCATTATTCCTCTTACAGGCAGCTGAAGTCAGGGTAGAGCTAACTTCCTTGACCTGCAGTTTAATCAGATTATAGCTGTAGATCAAAGCCACAGAACCAAGTATTTCATCACCAGTAAAAAAAAAAAAAACAGACCTACACTTCTGCAAGCAGATCTCAAAGCAAAGCAATCACCACCTAAATACAAACCCCCTCCATGGGGAATCCTGCTCTATTCCTTCTGTGCTCTCACCACAGCTGAGAAGGATGTTGAGAAATGGGGACACAGAACACGGTTTTTCTTAATCCCATCTTCCCTCCTTCTCCTCTATTAGGAGCAAGTCATAATAATCATCCTCAAAACACAACCACCAAAAGCAACTCTCTCCAAGTTTGATCAGAGCTGACAATCCTCCTCCTTGGATAAGGGCAGAAGTACCCTTGCAGTCACTTTCACTCAAACTCATTTTCTTCTTCCAGTTTCATGGAAGTCAGTTTCTTTGTTCTGAGACTTTAAAATTATGTGCCCCAAAGGTGAAAGAGCTCCTAAGAGAAGTTAATGTGTCCTTAATCTCTGATTTAATCTACAGGGAGGGAAATACAAATCTCCCACACTGCTGAGGATTCTGGTATTCCACTGGCTCCACTGGACTCTCTGCTCTTCCTCTCCTTAAAACCTGGAGTCAGAACATGAGTTAAATGCCTCAGAAATGGGGTCCAGCCACAGGATCAGCAATATCCCTAGATCTGTGCCATAGAACTCCAAAGTTTAAGCCAGGAGAGTAACCTGGAAACTATACACCCAACAAACCTGTATTTTCTAATTCAAGCAAGAATAGCTGGCAATAAATATACAGTGTTAGGACTAACTCAGGAAAGCTCAGCTGCATTTCCAGTCATTTTTTAAAAATAATGACTATGCTGTTCTTTCAGCCATCATATTGACCTACTAGTTATGTGGAATTTTACTAAAGACAGCAGGGATAAAAATAACCTCTAAGTGGATGCTGCCCAACGAGGAAAAGCAGAAAAACTCCAGTCACCTTTACCTTGTTTACCTTCCAGGACCTGACAGTGTAGCTCTGTAGGTAACCTGACACTATTTTCAGCACAGGAAAATTCTGGTTTAGTAACAGTAATAAGCATTTATTAGCTATAAAAAAGGCATGCTTAGGAAATAATAAATGGATACTTAATATGTGTGGCAATTCAAGACACTGATATATTTTCATATGTTAAGGAATACATTTGAAAGAAAATTTCTAATAGCAAACAGTAAAAAAGTAGCATTTTTATGGAATACCATTATGGCACATCCATACAGTACTGCATTTACTGCACTGGCTGACAATATATCAGCTTTGCAGCTCACCTGAGAACAGGTGAAAGGCAAAACATTTAAGATCAAATACATAATCCATCTGTGTATCTCCTCCAATCTTTACACCATCCCTCGGACAAGCAGATTTTTCAAAACTAAGGCAATCTTAAAGGTACAAGTACACAAAAACTTCAAAATTGCCCTCCAATCCTCTCAGCCACTGTCAGCCCTCTCCCTTAAAGGAAGACAAAAACCAAACATAAAGCTCTGCTCCCTCACTACCCACAGTAAGGAACTTTGGGGAAGCACACAGAAGGGTTACCAGTTCTTAGGACTACAGCCCTAAGAGGATGTGAGACATTTACAACTGAACTTGCCATCGTAATTCCCACAAGGTCTTGAGACTGAGCAAGAAGAAGCAACAGAATTATTTTCTGAACAACAACAAAACCCCCCTGAACTATGCCCTGGTGTGATGTTGGCTCTCAAATGTTTAATGTATGTTATTATGTAAGGTTAAATGAAGTTCTGTTAAGATCTGGTGGTTTTTTTCTGTAAGTTTTGTAATGTTGAAAGTTGATCTCTGACCACTGGGAAAGTGGAAGCAGGAAGGACTGCACAGACTCCGAGGAGGAGGAGCTGGGTCAGAGGAGTGACACATGCACTGTGTGGGGAGGGCTGGCTGGTCAATTACGTATATAAGGATTGTATATAAGGATTGTTACGGGTGTGAGCAGTGTGCCTCTGGCTACAGCTGAGCACCCAGCACTGTCCCTTTTTCCTTATTCAGTCCCTTGCTGAGGTTCAATAAACCTTTTAAAATTTTAAGTTGAGGCATCGTTTCTCACATCCTTTATTCTCTGTCAAACCCACCCTGATGAGAGTGTACTCTATCAGGTCTCAGTGGTGATAAATGTATAGTAACACCAGCAGTAATTTGCTCTATTTACAGTTCCTGACTTGGTAAAACCCTCACTTGTCTTAAGGGGCCGGAAACTGCAGACAACAGATGTTAGATCAAGTGAACATTACTTCAGCCTCTGCACTATGAAAACCATTTCCAGAATCATGGAAAATGCAGATACTGAGCATTGAGATAAGCTTCAGATGGGTATCATCACATCAGCGTCAGGGAGTTCTGCTCTTCAAGTCAGCCCTGCAGAAGCCCCGTCAGGTCAGGCAGCAGACACAAGCCCTCCCTGGACACTGCATGGGATGTCCCAGACAAGCACAGAGAATCCAATTCAAAGGAAGGAAGCCACAGTCTGTTCGGTGCCACACTTGCATGCAGACAAAACGTGCCCTCCTGCCTGCCCGCAGAGCTGGAGAGCAGTGACACACATTTCCCTCTGGAAAGGCCACTCCACTTCGAATCAAGAGAACAACTGCAGCATCTAAATCCTGACTTACAACTCTACAAGTTTCCTGCTGCCTCCAACCTCCACTATCAGCCTGGGATATACAAGTCATATCTCTTGCTCCTTTTTAGTGCTCCCTAGAGAATCCCTTCCTCTCAATCCCTGCCTCAAATTACCCCTTGCACAGTGGCAAATGCTGACCTTCATGCTCAGTAAGGCTGGAATGACTCCAACACAGAGGAAACGATCATTTAAGAGGAGTCAGTTACTGGGAATTTGAGATACTGTCTTCATTGCTAAGCAGCAGATGGGTAAAGAGCAAATCCATTATACGGTACCATCAGAGGTGGCAGAAATACAGCACGAGTAATCCCTCATACTGTGTTTGTGGCAAGTTGGCTATGACAGATACAGCCGAGTTCAGTGTTTTTAACGTGTGCTCTCCAAGTTCTAATACTAAGACCTACGCCTAGATAGTCAAGGCCTTCAAACCATAAGCTTTAAAGCAAAATTAAAACACACATCTGTGCACAAACATGACATACCCAAAAGCTTTAAGCAGCTATTCATCATTAAGAGGTTTGAAAGGACACCACACGGTACAAGCAGACCTGGACAAAAACACTCAGATTACATTTGGGTACGATCCCAATTTCAAGCTGCATCTTAGAAATTATTTTCGATTCTCCATCTTGAAAATGCATGCAAACCATACTCTCTGCAAGCACAGTAACAGCAGAAGGCTGAACATCAGTCAGGGAGAATTATATCCTCTATTTATGATAATTAAATGGGTACTCAGTACATCATTGTCAATCGTTTACAGGAGTCTCATTAGCTGCTCCCTGTTCTCTATCAGAAACACACAGGCAATGCTGTTCTGAGATAAACTTACTTTCCAATTTGAGAATATTAGAATAATTTCTGGCTTAGCAACACACGACTCTCCCACAGTCCTGTGCTGTTGGTTCTCCTCAGCTCAGGAGTGGCTCATCCAGAAGGGCTGTTGGCTACAATACCCAAGTCCATCACTGAAACACAGGGCACTCCTGGAATATGGGAAGCTACTCTGTTCTGTGTTCAGCTGAAGGAGAAACCTATGACCAATCCAACCAGCTCAGATCTTGCACATGTTACTAGCACAGAAAAAAGGAAGCAGATGGATACACTACTGCAAGAACTGTCCTCTCCAAGAAATGTGCAGCTTGAAGTTTTGAGGCCCATTGAACACCAACAGGTCTGGAGGAGATCCAGCCTGGTTGAAGAGACGCAGCTCTCTGGCCCAAGTCCAGCTGACCTGTGTAGCTCTGCTCCAGCAGGCCCCAAGTGCCCCCAAACAGATCTGCTGCCACCACTGTCCCACTGAGTGCCCCAGGTACTCCCAGTTAACCAGTAACCTCCTCTCCCATTTTGAAAACTAATGGATTGGTTAGGAGCAAGCATCTGAGCAAATTTATAACTCCCAAGGTTAAACCTACTTGTGAGGCCTTAACATTTATTTTTAAAAAAGCAAACAATTTGATTTCAAATTTAAATCTCAAGATCTAAAGACAGAGTCCTTTCTAGTTCTGTGTCAGAAAAGTTCACATGAACGTTCAGCTGACTACAAATCAGTATCTGCTTTATGAATCATATATGGAAAAACATGGGGGTTTAGCAGACCTTTACTAAACATAAAGTGTAGAAAAGAATAATGTGAATACAGTTTTCCAGACAGCAGTCTCCCTTTCAGCAGTCAGACCAGACCTCATTATCTTCTGCAAAGGCTGAGGAAAAGGCTCCATAGCAATGGATTAACACATCCCATCTGAAGATCAGATTGTAAACCTAGAAAGGATCTCAAAAGGTTATGTAGCCCATTCCATCACTCTGATGTTATTTCTGACAAACATTTAGTTGCCTGTTTTTTAAAGTCCTGCCAGGTCACCTCTAAGCAGTATCCCAGACACTGACAAACCATTCCCACATGGCACTGTCTTGCCTTCAGGAATTGCAGTGTGCCTTGGGTTCACCCATTCCAGCTCCTTCCACCAAATCCCACAGCAAAAAATCACCAGCCTTGCCCAACCTACTGCTACTTTTGGAAGGTGAGGAAGGGCAGTGACTGTCCTCACTCAGAGAAGACATTTTCTGAATCCTTGAGGCATATTAAGCAAGAAGAGACAATGCCATCAAAAGATTTGACACGTGACCAGTTACCAATTATTAACATTTGTGTGTTACTCAGGCTGCACAAGCCAATGCAGCCCCTGCATTCCACTTTCAATCATCAGTTGGATATCATAGTCACTTGTTTACTTGTGTAGTACACCAGCATGTCGAAAAGAAGTTTGAAAATAGAATAATTCTGGCACTGTGCTTCAGCCTTTGACAATAAAGCAGGAAAACCAGGTGAATCATGCTGCTTCAACACCAAAATCTGAAATCCGTATGTTCAACAGCATTTCCCATTATACACAAAAAATTTCATGCACCCGAGTCCTTAAAAGCCCAAAGATCTTCATGTCTTTTGATCTGTACTTCCTGAAGACAAAACACTCTTGACCCACATCACCTAATGCACCAGCATAGCAGTTCCCAAAGAACTGTTTCAGGAATTAACAGAATCAGTTATGCAGGACAGAAGACACATTTTTGTAACCATCTTTAATCAAAGAGTACAGAATTTTAATTGATCTTGAAAGAGTATCCCCAAATTCTTACCACATAACATAATGTTACAGGCAGACACAGCACTTTTTTTAGTGCTGACTTCTGACTGGCCACCTATGATGGAAGTAACCAAAATAGTCTGTAGTTGCACAAGCAGCATCAGCAATCAGTCCACATCTTTGTTAGAAACACACTGGAAATATTTTTCTGGGTACTTTCAAGCATTAGAGATTATTTTAGTCTTTGATATCAAAACCAGAAAAGGAGCACTTCAGCTGAACCCAGAGGAAGCCGTAGCCCCCTACAGATGTCTTTGCCCCAAGCCCCATATCTCCTTCCATTTACCTCAAAACAAAATAAATCTCTAAATCAAATAATGGTGTGTTCAAGCTGGGTGGAAAACCTGCCAGAAACTCATGCCCTGGCATAATCTATGTGACATACAAATAAATTAATGCCTGCTGTAATAATTCAAACGCATGTCAACAACACATATTAAGGATTTTATCACTTCTTTCCTAGATAAAGATTTCACATATAGGTTCAACATTACAACTGTCAATGGTATTAAGACAAACTAAAACACCCTCTAGATCTTTACTGCAAGTTTACTCTCTATATTTTAAAAATTTAATTTACAAATATTAACCAATATAAAAATCTCACCTTTTTCTTAAAATTGAAATATTTCCTTTATTTTACTAATAACTGAAGTAGCGTGTTTGAGCTCTAAGAGCTGCTACAGTTTCCATGTTTTTATACACTTTTGGTGGGTCTGGGTCTTTCTTTAATACTTATAAATGTGGCTTAAATCCTTTGAACACTATTCTTACCAACAGATTGGCTTTTTCCTGGGAATACTTGGCTGGATCAAATCTCTCTGCTCAGAAGCTTGGTCATGGCATTGTCATCGAGAAATATTTACACTACACTTCAAGACAGACAACTTCAACAGCCAGAAGTCTTGTCCTATCCTTCCTCCTCCACAGGTACAGAGGATTAGAATTTCCAGTTATAATTTTCAGTTTTTATTAGGCTAGTTTGGAAAATATCCCCTACAGACGCCTCACAACAGCTCAAGTGTAGCTTGAATTAAGAGCAGGAATGCCCAAAGACCCTGCCAAAACCAGTTCTGTCTGCAGAAGGAACCAAAGATGTCAAAGGCTGTTTGGGTTAAAAAGAGATTATCACACAGTCACAGCTGTTTGACACACAGCAATACCCACACGCTTTCTTCACATCATGGTGAGACCAACACAGGACATGGCAAATCAAATATCAGAATTTCACTGCAAGAAGACAGTAGCACAGTTTACAGGACTATCATAAAACAAAGGGGGGAAATGGTCTTCCCAACAGATTTATCAAAAATTTGTTTATTCTTCAGGTGTAGGGAAGTTAAGATGTGGTAAATAACACAGCACAGACCATGGGGGGTCCAGGGGGGCTCAAAACAGGCAGGCCCCAAACAAACTGCCCTTTGCTGTAGCCTGACCAAATAGGAACAACTCTCAAGGCCTCATTAAATCAAGGCATCATGAAACACCAAAGTCTGGAACAAAGACACTTAGTGCCCAAAAGGTCTGCTTTTCTGTTTTCCGAACAAAAAAGCAGTTTCCTTTAAGTAGTTGAAGAAATGTTCCCCTAACTATTTTGGCAGAATCAGTCTTAAAGGTTGCACACTCAAAATTAATTTCTCATTTTCTAACAGCTAGAGAGCAGCTCTCAGACAATTCAGCTGTACAACAAGCAGGGCCTGCAGACTCCAAACAGACACTGCTTCAGAGGAGAGGAGGGGGAGAAATAAAATAAAAATCAGCTTTACCCATACCACCATTAGACAAAGCAGAAAATTGTTCAGTCAGGCTGAGCACTAGAGGAGGACACTTCCATCACCAAAACCAGTGAAATTAACAGATGAGAAATAGACTGCTGATGTATTCAGGACATAGTAAGTACTTTCAGAAATATTATCTTTCTTTTCCCTGAAGATGGAAGAGAATATTAACTTTAGCAGGACTCCTAAGTACCTCAAGGGTATCTCTGATTTGAGCCCCATCAGTGAAATTCGGTCTGTCACCCACTCTGTAACAATCCCAGGAGACTCAGAGACTCCTCATCCTTCTGGGTCTTTATGATAATCCCTTGAGTGTAGAAGCCAGTGTGAATAATCCAAGAGAAGTCTGACTGGAATACAGAAAGAAGAGAAAGCAGGCCTAATGTCACTCAAAAAAGTTTATTCCACCCCAACTCACAGGATTACATTGATCTGACCGGGTACCTGCTGATTTAACTCAGAGGAATTTAAATACTCAGCTTCAGAACACTGTTTAAGCCATTTCTCCCTCATTTGGTCATCTGGGAAGTCCCCAAGTTTACGATCAAAAATTAGTTTTAAATTAGAAGATCAGCAGTGGGCAGACAAGTCCAGAAACGTGGCCCAAAGGCAGGACTGGGAGCAGGGCTGCAGCTGGTGATGACCCCAGCACAGCTCTAACACTTCCAGCAGTACCTTGTCCAGTGCTCAGCAGGCACAGACACCACCAGCCCTCCACCCCGTGTGGAATCATGAGAAACGATGGCCCAGAGCCCTCATGTCACTCTACAACAAACAAGCTGTTATTCCTCTATTCTGTCCACTGCAGTAAGAAATAAGATACCACATCCCGCCCTGAGCACAGGAAAAGCAATGTTTTCCCAAACACCACTGAAATCTACGACTTCCCTCATATTACATTAAAAGTAAAGAATCGAAGTATGCATCTCTGCTAATGATTTTAAGGAAAAAAAATCTGTGGGTTTATTCCCCTCCTGCCTGACAGTTTTTCCAGTAAGATGAGGACAATCCTCAAGTTCAAAGCAATGAAAGCAACAACTACTGTCCTCCCACATATATTCCTTTACAAATTATAGCTGCATTCTTTAACTGCTCTTCTAGCAGCCCGCTGCTGAGTGAATCTCTGCTGCTGTTGTGAAGATCTAACAGCAGTGATGAAGAACCCTTAAACCTCTACAATCCCCAGTAGCTCCTCATCCAACAAAAATCAGATCCTACAGCAAATTATCCTCTCTTCCCTCCCCAGCCACCATGCACTTGAACTGCAATTACTCCTCTTCTATGCTCATTTCTGCTGGCTGAACAGGGCAGGGAAGATGCCAAAGCATTTATCCATCAAGTCACTGTCTTCTCCCATCAACCCAACCTTTCTTTCTCCAATAGGAGACATCTGAAAATGCCCACAATAGCCAATGTGGCGAACTAAAAAAAGCAGGGGCTGCTCTGCTTCAGTTTCCAGGTAGATTGATTTAAACACAGCTTTAATAGCTTAACTTAGAAGTTTGTGATACAATTCAGTGCTCAGATCAGCTTATTTAGAGGCCAAAATCATCTCACTAGACCAAGCTATGGTTACTTGGTGTGATTCCTTAGGATAGAAGAAACAGATTTTACAAGTAGCCAGAGTATCACAGCATACTTTACACTGAATACTTAAATAAAACAGCTAATTCACCAAGAAAATTTACCTTCTTACCATGCACTGAAATGAAGAAACAAAAGGAAAAACCCCTCCAACCCCCTATACTCAGAGACAGGGGCAGCCTTCTCAAAATGCTTTGGTGCACTCCCTCATTAACACTTCAGACAAGCATCACCTGGTTTTACTGCCACAACAGAACTTTCTCTTTTCCAATAAAGATCAGACTACATAGGAATACACAGGTTAGAACAAGAACTAATTGCTACAGGAATCATCCCTGCCATCAAAATAAATAAAAAAACACAGCAGTAACTTTACTTACACTAACCTGCACTTCTAGGTCACCGGAACGCTGCTGTGCAAGTAACCTCATAGCAGAGCACAAAGGAAGGGCAGCGACAGCACCCACAAGAAGCTGTGTTCTGCAGTAAGGGGAGACCCTCAGTCCAGACTGGAAAGAGGGGTTCTGTTTGCTGACAGTGGTGCCAGGTATATTTTATAAGGATGATATTCTATATATAGCTACAGCCATAGTCTAGGAAACAGGACATTATTTACTGGGGTTCTGGGTCAGTGAACACTTTAATGATAACAAACACTATCACTCCAAGCAGCAGTCCCACTCTGCTCTTAACCAGCAGTGCTTCAATCCTGTTGCACACAACTTCACCCTGTTCATCTGTAGTAACACCTGTAGAAACAATAAATGGTATCAGGAAACCAACTCAGACCAAACCCCACAGTAAAAAACCAAAACTACAGCAGTTTTAACCTAGTCTGGTTCCCCAGTTCAGCTTACTTTAGACTTGGCCATAAATTTATGCCAATCATATCAGGGTTGAGAGTGAGGGAGAGTGAGAAACTTCTGTCAAGAGCTGTTCAAGTTTAAAACCCACCCTTGATCTGTATGGCCAAGCTTTTGCCAAGTGCTAAGCAAGTCAGCTCTGTGGTTACTGCAGCCCTCTTCTCTCTGGCACATATTCACCTTCCTGCCAGCCCCTTCCAGCAGGAAAATATGCCCAGCACCTGCTAACCTGCACAGGCGCTCCCAGCCCTGCCATCACCTCCCTACAGAGCAGCATGCTCGAACCCCAGCACAGAAACAAAGTGCTGCTTTACCCCAGCTGGGCTCTGCCTGCTTCTCTCTCACCAGCACACTCATTTGGATCACCCAAACAGGATCACCTAACCAGATGTCTTTCACAAAGTCATAACGGCAGCAACCAACTTCAGCACACTTGAACAAGCCTTGCTGCCTTAGAAATTTAGGTTTGAAAAACAAAAAAATTATCACAGGTCTGACAGCGACTTTAGCACAAGTTGTCTTTGGGTGACAGGAGGATGCTCATTAATTCAGATACTCATGATAGGAAAAAGGGAACAAGTAATTGCTGCCCAGACACCTGAGGGGAGTATAGTGTGTCTTGGGGCTCTCAGCAAGACGTATTACCTTCAGCAGAAAGCTCAATGGGGAATTGCTTGACACTTTTTTTATTGTGATTCTTTTTACTTCAAAGGTCACCACAAAAAGCTTGTTGATACTAAATAAATAGCAGCCATCATCAATCTTTGCCTTTTTAAATCATTACTCTCACCCTCAAAGAAGAATAAGAAGTGTTACTCATATTAAATACTGGCAGAAATTCTAGTTATCAAATGGTGGAGACATCTTGTGTAGAGAAAAAAAAGAGACAAAACTAGAAGGGAGACTTTATGTTCCCCCAAAGAAAACATCATGCTATAAGGTATCTCCTGGAAAGCCAAAGCAGGCCCCACTACATCTCCTCTGTTTAAAATTCAAGAATAAAGACTGTATGAAAGTAGCATTAATTATTTCAGAAAACAAAAAGCTGGAGGGAACACTTTCCAAGACTGACTTGGTCTTGTTCAGATACCTAGACAAATCAAGAAAGCTGTGGAACAACTGGAGCAAGGCCTCCAGAGCAGTCAGGGCTGGAGCACTTATATTTGGGACTGGAGGAGAGGCTGTGGGAGCCAGGCTAGGTCAGCCTGACGTGGGGAAGGCTCCAGGGCACCCACAGCTGCAATATGCCTCCAGGGAGGGGATTGAGAAGATGGATCCGGGCTCTCCTTGTGCTGGGAGGAAAAGAGACAATGGGCATCATTTAAAACAGGAGAGGTTCAGACTGGATGTACAGAAAATCTTTTCCACCACGAGGACATTGATGCTGCCCCAAAAGGCTGAGATGTTTCCATCCCTGGAGGTTTTCAAGCCCTGGGCACTTGGTCTGGCCCAGAGCTGTCCCTGCTGTGAGCAGGAGGCTGGACAGGACACTCCTGAGGCCTCTCCTCCAGCCTCGGATGCTGCCAACTCCAAGCTCACTGCAGGGACACGCTGTTAAGAGGTTACATTTACTAACTTTTTCCTTTATATACTCTCAAGACAATTAATTAAGTGACTTGGTCTCACTGAGACTCATTCAAACAGTATTCTGGTTGGTGCCTTTCCAGCACAGACAATCATTACCTCCACATCCCCCTGACCAGGAATCAGTACCAGGACATGCTCACACACACACACTGCAATTACCCCAGCTCTACCCTCCTCCTGTAACACTGCAGGAGGTGTGCCATGGGCCGGCACACAGCAAAGGAGCGGCCATGAACAGACACAGCAGATGCAGGAGTTAATGGAGCTACTGATGAGTCTTCAAAAAGAGACCCACAATTTGAATTATTAAAGCAGCCAAACCTTTAATGAAGCTGGTTACAGCCCCATCATAAGGCTACAGGAAACTACCTACTGGTTCATCAGCACTGGAATTTCTAAGCAGTGTTCAAGCCCTGTAATTCAAGCACTTTTTATTCTACATTTGTGCTTGTGCTAAAAGCCACAGTTTACCAGGGCAATGCCACATTTAACTGGTAACTGAGCTCACATCTTCTTGAAATGTAGTTGAGACAGTCATATATCAAAGTGCTAAACTTCTGAATCCTAATTTACTCCATTTTGAACATTAACATACAAAACTGGCATTGAAGATCATTTCTCTAAAGTGAACAAACATGGACTAAAGCTCAACACTGGCTTATAAAATGGATGTGCTCAGAAGTTTCTGTGCTATTGTGTCAGAAATCCTATCAGTGGTATTTTGCTTAAAAGTGACTTCTTTTATATCCAGCAGGATACATGAATTGTCTACTTTCAAGTAGACAAGTACCCCATGAGATTAGTTTAATTTATGGGGAGTACTTGTAGACTCCCCAAGCAGCACAAAGAGCATGGATACAAATTTTCAGCAGATGTGATGAACAGATTCACCTGAACAGGGAGACTTGAACAGTGCCCCTGTTTCCTAAACTAACTTTTAGGTTCTTATATCCTCAAAGAACCCTCTGAAAGGTCTACTCACCTTACCAGATTCAGTGCAAATCTTTGAGCAGTGACTCAAACAATGATTCCAGAGAAGTATGTCAGAAACTAGATGGGAAAGAATACACTCCAGTACTCTTGACAGGTGACTTTGAAAAGGATAAGACTGGGAAAGCAAAAATCCTAAAAATCTATTGCAACATAGGAAGATGACTTAAAAACAGACTCTCCTGCAACTTTTCAAAGACTCAGAGCATGAAGCCTGACCTTACTTGCTCTTCCTGGAAGACTTCTGTAGGAGGCTCATGTGTTCCTCAGTTCTTACAGGTTGATTGAAGGGGCACAGTCCTTCAAGGACAACATTTTAAAAAAGCTGATTCACACACATACAGAGAGCAAGAACCTAGAAGTGGAAGAGTTAAGGTAGCCTAGCCAAAAGTCCCTTCTTCCCTGCTCATCCTTTCAGCAGCTCAATTCTTGCAGAGTCATTATTTCACTAGCTATTCAACCACTACATGCTCACCTTAGAAATCTGTCTCACTTCCGTCTAAAATTCAAATACACAGAAAAATTACTTCTTGCAGAAACTTCTCTGTCCTTCCTTAGTGTTAAGACAATGAAGACAGCAGAGACTAATTGCCTCATGTCTTCATTTGGCACAATGTTTTGTTATTTGTTAAAGCTGCCCTCACACATTGTTACGCTTTGGTCTATTCCTTCTCCATTATAGTCAGATTGAGCCTGTCCTGCCACAGTAAAAAGGAGGATGTCCCCCTCCTAAAGACAAAGGACTAACAGAACTGGCTCCAAGACTTTGAGGCTTTATTCCCAGTTCCCTTTATGAGCCTGGGCTGCAGTAATCCGCAGCTGCATTTCTGCCCCATGCAAATCAAACAATGTAAATGTCCGTTCTGTGTATGTAAAAAGCATTTCACAGCTTTTCAAGGAAACCTTCCCCAAGCACACCTTCTACACAGAGAACAAACCCAAACGGTTGTTAGAGGCAGAAGGAAGATGATGGACTACAGAGTGCTTGGAAAGTTTAGAAGGGAGACTGTCCTGTTGTTTTAGGAAGAGAGAAGGTTCTTGGTGACACAGACACTGCCTGTAACACATCAGTGCACACACACTTCAGTCCTGTTGCTTTGGCACAACACAAGCAAAGCCGTCAGGATAAAGCAAGAACAACCCAGGATGAGCTCAAGTGTGGGAGGAACAAAGAGAGGAGAAACAGGTGATTCCTGCCCACAGCTTGCAGGAAGGATTTCCAGCTTGGCACAGCAAAATGCTAAGGAAGAGCCTGGTGCTGCAGGAAGGTGACGGGGCAGGGACATGTCTTCAGTGGTATTGCCTCCCACAACCCAAAGCTGCCAAAGGACACGTGCAGCCACAAGAAGGAACAGGGAGCCAGAGGTTACAATATTATTAAGACACATCCTACAACAAAAATGCAAGTCTTTTACTGGTAGAAGACTGCTAATAATAAAGCATTTGAGTGCTTTGTTATAATGTAAGAAGGAAGAAACAATGAAGAAGTTTTATGACAGCATAGGTGTACTCACCTGGAAGAGAAAAAGGTTCATAAACTCGCTATTAGATAAAAAGATTACATTTTTTCCTTTTTTGAAGAAATAAACTTGAGGTAGGATCTGGGATAATAGAAGGAAGCAGAGATAAAAGATGAGATGAGGAGAAAGAAAGGAATTTGGAGAATGAGCAAGGAAAGACCACTGAAGTGTTTCAGAACTTTGTATAGAAAGTGCTTTTGAAATGTAAAATCCTCACTGAATTCACTCCTTCTAAACCCTTCCCAAGCCCTGAACTCCTCAGAAGGAATGTGAATGCCCTTTTGGCATACATGCCCCTTTCCCATGAGGTGTTCTGGAAGTGTCAGGGGTGACACAACATGACCAACTTGGACATTTAGTACTTCACAACTACTGAAAAGCTTCACAACGCTGCTTTCCAAAACCACAGGAGAACGGGCATTTGGGCTCACCCAAACGGCAAGTTCACCCCAAAGCCTATCAAAGTTCTGCTCGTATCAGCCTGAGGTATCTCGTGCTCTCGACTTGAGGGACTCGGAATCGGTTCTGTTTCAAAGCACAGCCCTGGCAGCCTCACTCGTCTCCCAACTCCTCAGCTGACCGTCTCCAGCACCGACCGGCTGTGTCAGCCGTGACTGAGGACTTCCAGCTGATGGCGAGGGCTGAGGCACGACTCCTGCTACTCCCGTTCTCCCAGAGCACTTCCCGGAGCTGCGAGCACCGCTCCCGCTCCACAGCCGGGGTCAAACTTCGCGGTCGCGCCGCAGCGGCGGGTTACCCCGCCACCTCCTTGGGAAGCGATGGAGAATTCCGGCAGGGAAGCCGGTGGACTCTCCTACACTCCCCGCGGCTCCAAGGCACCGGCGTGACCTTGCTGGGGAGCCCTGGGCCATGCGGCAGCCGAGCCCGCCCGCCGGCGGGGCTCGGGAGCGCGGCGGCCGGGTCCCCCAGACGGCCCCGGGCACGGCCCGCTCAGCACCCAGCGCCCCTCGCTGCCGCTGCGAGGCCTCAGGGCTCCAAGTCCGCCCGCTGCCCGCCGTCCCCGGGCCGCCCGGCCGCGGCCTCGCCTGCCCGCCGCGCTCCGGAGATACTCACCGGAGATACTGCGCGCACAGCAGGCTCATCCTCCGCCGCTCGCCGCCCGTCCCGCCGCGGCTCTCACAGCCCGGGCCGGCCCGCCGCCCCCGCGCCACCGCCACCGCCGCCTCCCGCCGCCGCCATCTTCCCGTGCAGGGCCCGCGGGGAGGAAGGGGCGGGGTGTCTCCGCTCTGCGCTCCGGTCCGGCAGGACCGCCCGCGCCCCGCCGGCCCCGCCGCTCCGGCCCCTCGGCGGCCCGGGCAGCCCCGGCTTCGCCGCTCCGGCACCGGCAGCGTCCGCTCGCCGCTCTCTCGTCCCGCTGAGGCGCCGCGGCCCTCCCGCCGCGCCGGCCGCGCTTCCGGGCCGGACCCCGCCCCCGCCGGCACTTCCGGCGGCGCCACCGGCAAACCCTTCCCCCGCCCACTGCCATGGCAACCGAGGGGGCGGTGGGGCGTCGCCATGGCAACCGCGGTGCATCCCGGGGCCTGCCTCCGCGGCCTGACCCGCGCGGACCCGCGCAGCGACAGCCGGCGTTGTCACATCTCCCCTCTCAGACCTCGGAGTGGCGGCTTGCCAAGAGGCCCATGGCGCTGGCGGGAGCCCCAGCCACAGAATCACAGCAACACAGAACGGGACAGGTTGGAAGGGACCACAGTGGGTCATCGAGTCCCACCTCCCTGCTCAAGCATGGTCATCCCAGAGCACACGGCACAGGATTGTGTCCAGACAGGTCTGGAAGATCCCCAGTGAGGGAGACTCCACATCCTCTCTGGTCTCTGTCCCAGTACTGAGTCACTGCATCGGAAAGAAGTTCTTTGTCATGTTCAGGTGGAACTTCCTGGGCATCCATTTCTGCCCATCTTGTCCCATTGCTGCGTCCCAGGAAGCAGAGCCTGGCCCCTGTTCTGAGCCTTCCCTGCAGACAGGGACAGAGAGGGATGAGGGCCCCTGTCAGCTGGGTCTCCTCTCGAGGATGAACAGATCCCTCAACCTTTCCTTGTGAGAGAGCTGCTTCATGTCCTTCCCCATCTCTGCAACCTCCACTGGACCTGCTCCAGGAGCTCCAGGTCTCTCCTGTCCTGAGGAGCCCAGATCTGGACACAGCACTCTACGTGTACCTCACTAGGACTGAGCAGAGGGGCAGAATCACCTCCCTGAGGGCTGGGAATGCTCTTCCTGATGTAGTCCAGGATTCTGTTGGCCTTCTTGGCTCAGGCCCTCAGTGCAAGCGTGGTAGTGGCCTTACACTTGGGTGACAAGAAAAGTTTCAGTGGGAACAGTGCATGTAGGCTTGGACTTCCCACATGGAATCGTAGCACTATCAGTCTTGGAAGAGAGCTTTAAGGTCATCAAGTCTAGGCATCAACAGTGTTGCTGAGGCACGCACCAAATGAGGGGAAACAAGGAAAGAAAGGGAACTTGTTTTTATTAATTGTCACTCATTTTTATTATTGTCACTCACTGACTTATTCTTCATAATTTACAAGCTGAAGTTAACATTGCAAAAAGAGTGGGAGCAAAAATCAGTAAGGAATAAAGGCATGAATAGGAATCACACTAATTTAACAATTATAGAATAGAAGCATGAAGGCTGGAAGAGGCCTTTAGGCTCGTCAAGTCCAACCATCAATCCAGCACTGCCATGGTAACCTCTAAACTACTAAACACGTCACCCAGTGCCACATCCAGGTGCCTCTTGAACACCTCCAGAGATGGTGTCTCCATCGCCTCCATGGGCAAGAGAAGAAGATAAGAGGGAGTCACAAACCAGACTGCCTGTTCCCTGCCTGCTTGCCACATTGGAGATTCCCAGGATTTGCCAGTTTGGGTGTCCAGCCTCAAGGATCACTCCAAAATGTCCCAAATGCACCTCATCTAAGAGTCCCTCCATTACCCAAAGCTGCTGACAAGCTACAAGCCCCACTGGCTGGGAGGCAGCAAGGTCAGGCATGGGATGGGTTCCACCCCAGGGATGTGGCCCATGGCCCCAGAGCTGGCACACAGAATCCCAGCGTGGTTTGGGTTGGAATGGACATTGAAGATCATCTCTTCCTAACCCCACTTCCACTGGACACTTTCCACTAGACCAGACTGCTCTGAGCCCTGTGCAACACGGCCTGGAATACTTCAAGGGATGGGGCAGCCACAGCTGCTCTTGGCAACCTGTGCCTTACCACCCTCACAGGGAGGAATTTCTGCTCAATATCCCATCCCACCCTGTCCTCTGGCAGTGGGAAGCCTTTCTCCCTTTTCTGTCACTCCACCCCTTTTAAATATTCACTCTCTATCTTTGCTCTGGGCTCCCCTCCGGTACTGCAAGGCCACAGTTAGCTCACACTGAAACTTATTTTCTCCAGGCTGAACAACCCCAATTGTCCCAGCCTTTCCATATAACAGAGCTGCTCCATCCCTCTGAAAATCTTGGTAGCCTTGTCTGGACTTGCTCCAACAGCTCCATGTCCTTCCTGCGCTGGGGACTCTGGAGCTGGACATAGTGCTCCAGGTAGGGTCACCTCAGCATGGAGCCAGGACATGGGCACATCAGGCAGTTACCTTGCACCTGGGTACAACATTCTATCACAGCTCAATATTTACAGTTTTCCCACTGTTTATACCGTGTGGTCCCACCTCCCATGCCAACTTGGTGACTTGTTTTGTGCTCCAATTTGTCTTTTTATGGCAGGAAAAATCCCACTGAGTTCAGTGTCTATTCAAGCACATAAGCCAGCCTGAAGAAATGAGGCAGAGGAAAACATAGGATCAGATGAGCATAAGGTAGCTGGCTAACACAAATTGTGTAATTTGAGTCTGTAAGTGACCTGAGGACAAAATGAAAGATCATGTTTCAAAAAAAAAAATCCCCCGCAGTTTTTCAGGTTGAAAAATGGAACGTGTTTAAGGAAATCATTTTCAGGGCCCCACGTGTTCAAATGGGAGCCTCGCAAGGCTGCAGAATGGTTTTCCTGGTTTCAGTGCAACCAGGGCTGGGCAGAGAGCCGTGGGCAAACCTCCCATGGAATCCTGTGCAGCCCCTCAGGCAGGTGCTGTAGCAGGGCCCAGGGCTCAGCTCCATCCCTCCAGCCCCTCAGCTGCAGAGCAGGAGCAAACTGGTTCAGCACTGGGCAAACTGGAGCTACTGCTGCCTGCCTGGAGCCTGTCCTGTGCTAAACCAGGCTGAGTTCGTACTCTGAAATTTTATGTCCTGCATCAATGCACAAATGCAGCTCTTAGGAGCTGCATCTCTCGGGGCACATTGTCCAGGACTCTCCCCAGCCCCTTCACGCTGTCTGTGGGATTGGGAGCCTTATCCTTCTGCTCCTGATCCAGCGTGCTCAAGGCATCTTGGACCTGATTGTGGCCTTCCAGTACCTGAAGGGGCCAACAAGAAAGATGGAGGGGGGCTCTGGACAAGGGCCTGGAGTGATAGACAAGGGGGAATGGCTTCCAACTGTTAAGAGCTCACCTCATTCCAATCCCTCTGCCATGGGCAGGGATATCTTCCACTACCCCAGGTTGCTCCGAGCCCCATCCAGCATGGCCTGGAACTCTTCCAGGGGTGGGGCAACCACAACCTCTCTGGGCAGCCTGTGCCAGTGTCACTCCACCCTCACAGGAAAAGAATCCTTCCCAATATCCCATCTAACATCTGTCAGCATGAATAAAGGCATTCCCCCTTTTCCTGTTTCTCCAGACCGCTGTCCAAAGTCCCTCTCCATCTTTCCAGTCAGCTCCCTTTAGCTACTGGGAGGTCACAATTAGGTCATCCCAAAACCTTCTCTTCTCCAGGTGAACAATCCCAATTCCTGTATCCTTTCTTGATGAGCACAGTTCTCATCCAGGAGACCACAAATACTCCCTGGAGGCATCACGCTCGTGCTGCATCAGGTACAAAGAAAGAGTGGCAGCATCAACTCAGCAACTGTCTTGTTTAGCCTTGTCTGAGTCCAAACCACTTTCAGAGTGACCCCAAAAGACCAGAAAGGTTCCCATGGGGCAGAGCTGACTTCTGAGTCTTGGGCAGTAGGGAACAGGCAGCCCTGGATATTTTCAAGAGAATTTGTTAGGTGTCATTGCCAGTGTTATTTCACTTGCTTAGTGCCAATATAAATTGCCAAGCAGAACCACACATTAAGAGCAGCTGCATGAGGAAACCTGTGGTCCATCAGGACAACCTGCCCAGTCACAAAGTCTCCCTTCACCTTTTCTCACTCCTCTTTAATGTCTTCCAGACATAGAAGTAAAGGATGTCACAATCTTTGCAGACTTTTCCTTGTTTTTCAAGGCTTTTTGTCTGAATTGTGGGGTCTTTTGCTTCCCTCTGAGTTTCTGCACTGTTGAAATAGATCTGTCCATTAGGACAGCATGTACATGAGTTTCTCTCCCACACCTTCTCTTCTTGACTCTCAGAAGGCTCTTTCATAACTTCAGATTTGTCATCAGATTGCCCCACAAAACATTTTTGAGGGCTTGACATTGCTGCTGATTGCTCTGCTCTATTTTTTATGAAATTCTAATTCAAACTTATTGTTGCACCCAGCAAGAAACCTATTGTTCCTTCTATTTAAGGGGGACCCCCAAGTCAATCTCCTCTTAGTTTTATTCCAAGAGATTTGTGATAAAAGAAGCAGATTTCTCATAGAGGTCAACTTGTATTATTGTCTTTGTTAGTTATGGGTCAATAACTGTAGTCTATCATTTTAATAATGATAGACTACAGTTATTGACCCATCCCAGCATGGGAAAGGATTTGGTCCCCAGAGAAGGAGGACAGACCAGAGACACTGTGAACCCATTGAACAAAGCCAGCCCTCAGCCACAATGCAGCCAAAATGCCCAGGAGTGAAGCTGCTCTGCTCTCCAGAGGGGAAGCCTTGTAATTCCAAATGTGAATCCATTTTACATCCTTGGACTCCCTCTGTCACCATACCAGCTCAGCATTCCACGGACCTTGGATGTGTTTATCCTCAAAACATGCTCTAAGAGGTAAGCAAGGACCATCCCCACTTAACAGATAGTCAGGGGAACAGAAGAGATTTCATCAAGGTCATTTAAGACAACAATGGAGAGGTGGACCACGTGGAGCCTACTTCCATCTTTCCTTATTAACACTAGCATCTTTAATTGTCCTGTGAGACTCATTGAATCCAAGGTCTCCTCTTTGTGGGAGGTATTCTGCTCCTGCTTTCACGCGCAGCTGTGGCACTGGACAGCCCTCTGTCTCTGTGCCAAACTTCAGCTTTTATGTCTTTGAGACATCACGTTCTCCTGCTTGGATGAAACACGAAATTCTCTGCAGGTTTGGTGATTATTTCAATCTAAGTGTTGTGATGTGGGAAATTCGCACTCAACAGCATTTGAAGGAAAAAACAAAGCATGAAGATACCTAAACAATCCTATTTTTGTCCTCTATTCTTCCTGATCAGTAATTATGTTATCGTGATTAAAGTGTATTTGTTGTCATCCCAGATTATCCTACTTAGATTTTGAATTGTTAGTGACAAAAGCCTCATCTTACCCTAATAATAGCCTCTTTTCCCCAAATGTACCCCGTATGCAAAACTTCAGGAATTTCAACTGTGTAGAGGTTTGTTAAGTCTTCATTATTCCCTTGCAAATATCACCCAGAAGAAAGAAAAAATTATAAAGTAGGCCTCATTTCTTAGAGAAATTCCTTCCAACCCTTATAATTTGTAAAGTAACAGATTTCCTTTTAAATTTTTGAGAATAAGTGATATCCATTCTGGGTAGAAGTACCCTTTCACACTAAAAGCTAACTGACTTTGGGAAGGGAGAGAGCAAGCAGCCATTCCCAGGGATCCATGGTGAGTGCCTTGGCCTCACTCCCCATCCCAGGAACGCAGCTACAATCCTGCCTGTGCAGATTGATCTGAGCTGTAACCTCACAAACAGAGACATTAAAAGGGCTGCCAAGCTAATTGCATCTGTGGCCAATGTTCAGCTGGTGTTGCTGAATGTGGGCAAGAGAGAAATTGGTTCCCAGGCTGACCTTCCCCAGGAGATTGCCTCAAATGTCAGCCCAGTGTCCCAGAAACACTGCACAGCACTTGGGGTCAATTCACAGAGGCCACAACCAGGGTGTTCTCAATCCTGATAGATCTCCAGCTTTATCTCATGGCACCCTTTGGCAGCTTCTTCCAGTGCATGATGAACCAAGCCCTGAGAAGAACTCCCCAGGCTACTCAAATTTTCAAACCTCCGTTATAAGTCGTGTCTTTCACTGGCTGCTTTTCAGCCTTGCTTACTCCTTCCTTGTTTGAATGTCTACTCTTACAATGGATCATCCAAATTTGAAGATTTCTCTCTCTGAGTCAGGCTGTGCCATCCCCTGTGGCCTCAGGCCTGGTCTCTGTGGGTTTGCCAGCTCCCTCCATCTCAGCTGGGCTGCCACCGTAGCAGCTACCCCCAAGTGCTTCCATTTATTGTCCTATGCCATTGTTCCATGAGCAAGTGGTTCAGCTTGGCCTGTCTAGCCTGGCCCGATCTGCTGGTTTAGTCTGGCTTCCTTATATTTGCAAATCCTTTCCCTCCCATGGGTTGAGTTTGCAAGCCTGTTTTGGCTAGATACATTCAGATTGTATCTCAAAAATGAGTTTAAATTAAAAATCTGCTTTTGTGGGAACCAGGGGGTTTATTCCAACTGGGCCATGAAGTGAGCAACTCCTTTATTCAAGATCTTTTG
>VZDJ01001247.1:2573374-2626409 GCA_008694505.1 Cyanoderma ruficeps
TTTTTTTTTTTTCCTTCTTCTTCTTCTCCTTTTAAAGTGCATTGTTGCATTACAAAAATTTCTTAGAGTCATAAGGCTGGGCATGTGGGAGCAGAAATGAATCTGCTGCTTAGCTCTTGTCAGAAAAGGCTCCAAAATGTGCCAGGATGGATTCACAAATGGTTTAAGCCCCTCTAATTGTCATTTTCTCTGATAAATTTGGGTTCTTTTGAAGAATTTTCAGACTATCAGTTTAAAAGCCTTAAGCTGGAAGGTTTCTCTTCCTCCTCCCAAACCCAAGGAGTAGAACAAGGTGAGAGGCAGTGCTGGGAGAACTGAGAGGTCCCTATCCCTCACTCCAGTGAACACAGCCATGATCTTCCTGCCTTCTGCTACATGGGGAGTCCCTACATAGTCCCTGCTCTTGGGGGCTGTGCAGATAGTGAAGAGCTGGACAAATCCATGTGCAGAAATACCCTTGGTGTGAGCCACAGGCCATGTCTCAGGTGTGCTTAACAGGTCTCAAGTCCCACAGGCACCGATTTTGCAGTGCTGATATGAGCTGCCTGTGTAGGCAGAACCTGGTGTTTCTCCATGCTGGTTTCTTCCTCAGAGACTAAACCCCAGCTAATCATCCTTCTGCCCTCTCTGTGTCCGGCTGTATCAGCTCTGCAGGTGGCTGTTTGCCACCATGGGCTGGGTTGGAGCTCAAATCCACTGGGGGTCTTGGGGATGCTCCAGCGCTGCACAACAATCACAAGGAGGGCTGGTAGGGAACATCTGGCTCCTGCAGCTCGGGCTGTTGTCTTCAGCCGTGGCAAACCTACACCCACATGTTCAGGGAAAGCAGTAAGTAAAAGGAAATACACGCTGGGTAGGAAAACACTGAGGGAAAAGGGGTGAAATAACCACTGCACAGCCTTGCAGGAGTCACTCCTGCACCAAAACCTGCCGCTGTTCCCCAGCCGGCAGCGTTGCTAAGTGACAGCTGATTTACCACATCACTCACCATCCAGCAGGCAGCAGGAAAGCCCAGGAAGAGCTACAGACAGGGCTGCCCAGACCTCATCCTCACCACAGCCTGGCAGTGCTGGCCAGATCTTGTCCCCACCATGGCTAGGCAGTGTGTAACCTACATCTGGACAGGTGATCTTGGTCTTTCATTGGTGTTTAGGGTCAAACCCCTGTGTGAAACAGAAGAGGCAGAGAGATTCAGCTGCTGGTAGGAGCTGTCAGGACCAGTGGGATGTGCTTGGCATCATCAGGCAGTAGGAGAACTTGGCCCAGGCAATTTTGTCCATTTGTGCCTTCTGCAATAGCAGCATTTAATGCTCCCACAGCTGCAGGTTGTATAAGCTACAGGAGGGAAAACATGCTCCACTGCGAAATTTCTTATGCAAAATTAGCAGGCAATGGGGTTATGATTAACAAAAAATTCAGCTGTCTTACCTCAACTTCAGCCTCTTCTGTATAAAAGGAATCAGTGAAGGAACTTCTTGTAGAGGGCACACCCCCATATTTCATTCAGGGAAATACCACCCCCAAGGGAAGGGGGTAGGACACCATCTTTGGTGGGAACATGCAGGAGAGGAGACCCATTTCTCTGCTGACAAGACCTGTAGTTTTAAAGGCAGAGTTATGCTGTGCACAGCACCAGTGGTAAACTGCAGAGACACTTCCTAAGGTCACGAGTCTCTCCTTTCCAGGGTAAACTTGGAGAAGCAGCACAGGAAAAACCCCAAAATCTAATCCCGTTGAATCATCGTATGTCCATACAGAGCCAGTAAGAAGACAGAGCAGGGAACAAGGGGCAGAGCACATCACACTATCAGTGTGTGCTCCTGAGCGTGTGAGTGCAGCCAGGGCCTTCACAACAAGGATTTAAGGGTTCCCTGAACAAACATATTCAGCATCATCTTGGGTTCATTCTCTAGTGGTCTTGCTTCTTCATGTCACTCAGGCTGATGAGTATCAGCCTGGCTGAGCTGGGAAGGAAAAAGTTTTCAAGCAAAGGACTGTGAATAATTAATCTTAGCAGGACAAGGAAAAACACAGCACATTGCTGTGGCTAGGGCTAACAGCCTCTGCCATGAGAAGGCAGAAATGGGTGTCTGGGGAGTGTCGTCTTAAGGGCAGAGGAGGAAGACAGATGAAGGTAGCAAGGGAGACCTGTTGGTGGCAAATAACTCCCAGCTGAGAGGAAAACTGGTGTGTAGAAACCAGAGATAAGGTGAGGACAGCCTTTGGGAAGGGGCTGAAGGCAGCTGCATGCAGCTTTTCTTCAGTGGCAGTAAGTAGAGAGGGTTCTACTGGCCTTCGCTCCAGGCAAGGATCTTCTTTAGTGGAGAACAGCAATGCCGCAGTCCTAAAAACAAGAAATTTAGAGAATTAGATAGTTGGGCAGTCTGGTACTAGTTTACCTTGCAGTAAAGACTGTTTTTTGGTGAATGCATAGCATCTATTTGACGCTGGTCTTTTTCAGGCAATGAAATGGATGTGTAGGGTGAAACTGAAGCTCCACAAGTGATTTTCCCCACAGAACCCCAGGAAAGGGTGCTGCAGCAATGTTGTGCTGGGGCTGGAGCAGCTGGGAGACCTCTGCAGGTCCCAGGCTGGGACCACCTGAGCAGCCCCCAAGGGGGACCACACTGCTGTTCATGAGCACTGACTTGTGCAGATCACAGAATCAGTGAGGCTGGAAAAGACCTTTGAGGTCATCAAGTCCAGCCTTTGACTGATTACCTCCTTGTCGACTATGTCATGGCATTAAGTGCCACATCCAGTCTTTCCTTAAACACCTCCAGGGACAGTGACTGCACTGCCTCTCTGGGTAGCCCATTCCAATGTCTGATCACCCTTTCTGTGAAGAAATTCCTCCTAGTGTCTGTTGGCCTAAGACTATGCCTCCTTGTCCTGTCGCTGGTTGCCTGGGAGAAAATACTGACTCCCCCGCCCCCCCCACCTGGTTGCACCCTCCTTTCAGGGAGTTGTAGGGTGTGATAAGACCACTCTTCAGCCTCCTCATCTGCAGGCTAAACCTCCTGTTACATCTCCTCAGTCCTGGGGATGCCAGCGTGCCCCTGCTGCACCTCTGTGAGCGCACACAGAGCGGATGCGGATGTGTGCCCATCCCTGTGTGTGTGTGTGCATGGGCGCATCTGTGCCGGGGCGTGTGCCCCTGTCCGTGCCGCGGGGATGGAGGTGTACAACATGAGTGTACGCACACACACGCGTGTGTAGGACCCCGCGGGGGGAGCGCCCCGGGCCGTGCTGCCGAGGGGCGGCCCCGGCCCGGCTCCCGCAGCCGCGGCGCCGCCCCCGCTCCCGCCCGGCCCCGCTCCATCCCTCCGCCCTCCTCCCTCCCGCAGCCGCACCGAGCCACAGACCGCGGCGGGGCCGGGCAGGGCCGCACCATGACCGAGACCACCAAGACCCACGTTATCCTGCTGGCCTGCGGCAGCTTCAACCCCATCACCAAGGGGCACATCCAGATGTTCGGTCAGTGTCCGCGGCGGCGGGGCGGGCCCGGGGAGTAGGGGGTGGGGAGGCCAGGGAGGACCCCTGGGGGCCGCACCCCAGGGTGGGGATGGGGGCGTTGCGGGGGTTGGGGGCGAGTTTGGGGGCTCAGCTCCGCTGCCGGAGACCGCGGCGGGGCCGGGCGCTGTCCGCGGCGGGTGGTGCTGAAGGCGCCGCGGGCGGGGACCGCCCGGGCCTCCCGAACCTGTTCTCCATCCCCGGCAGCTGCCCCCAGTGCTTTGGGGCTGTCCCTCTCGGATGGCCGGGTACCCCGCTCTGCACTCACGTTCTCACGCTCCCGCCCCCGCAGCCCCCGGGGTCGGTCCTGGCGCTGTTTGTCCGCTGCTGTTCGTCCTCGGGTCTGCGAGACTGCAGCCGCTGCAGCACTTCCATTTCCTCTGACCAGGGAGGAGATAGAGCCAAGCAGCCACTGCTAGGTACAAAAGTCAACAAAAATACAGGCACTTAATGGAGATACCAGAGTAGTCAACCATTAGGTTGACACTAGGTTGAAGGAACGGGAAACGTTCTTGTGAGATGATGGGCATTGCCGAGCGTCCCTGTGATGATACAGATCATGGGGCTGCTAGAATCACTGCTACAGCCTGCTTAGGCAAGACAAGAGGGAGGGAAGGAGGGAGAGAGAGGGCAGTCTCCATCAAAGGCAGTCTGACATGCCATAAATACTGTTTGGGTAAAGCTCAAAATGCCTGGAAATCCCTATGAAAACAGTGGCTCACTTGGCTGGGGAGGAGTTCTGTGAGGGTGAGCGTCCACTGCAGACCACCTTGGTGTGCAGAGACAGGATTCATTCTTTATGCCTGCTAGGAGATTTAAGGCTGGGAAGCAGATACTGAAGGTCTTGTGCTACCGGTGGAGAAGCATCCCTGGGGTTTCTAAAAGCTGTATATAAGTTTCTAAATATATAAACTGTATAAAAATAATTGAAATCAGCTTGGGGTATTTCTGCATCAGACCTTTTTTTCGTAGAACATAATGAGTCGCACATCAGAAATGTTGCACATTAGAAAATGATGATTTTCTAGATGCAATGGATCACACAGTTATTCCATTTCATAGGTGCCAGCAAAATGTAGGCCTGGACACCAATATGTTTGAATTTTTTTTAAAAAATCCTATTCCCTAAGCAAAAAGAAATTGCCAACAAGGATCAAGGGGAACTATTTAAAACCAAAAACAATTATTACTTTAAATTACAGGGACTTGGTTGATGGAAGCAACCACTGATGAAAAAGATTCCTGTAATTTGCATTTAGTTTTATTTTGATTAAATAACATTAAAGATATTCATGTGGCCCTTGTTCAGTGGACTAACAACAAGTAACAAAATATATTTTAGAAAATAAGGATCAGTGAGATATTAGTAAGCAGTACGTGTTCTTACAGACTCGCAATAAGATTTTCTTTTTGCTCAGTACTCTTCAGTATCTTTATCAAAGAAATGAAAGAAAATATATAATCCCTGACTTTGGGGCCGTGACCCCAAAGTGGGAAGAATAGCAATTCCTGCTGGTAATGAGTCAGTTGTGCTGCCTGACTCGGGTTTTTTGATAAAAAGGGCTTGTTCAACAGCAAAGTCAAAGGGAAAGTCATATGTCCAGCAAGGAAGAACGCACATCAAATATAAACAAAAGGCAAATGTCTTCTGCCAGACAGCAATGGTGTCAAGGACTGAGGAGGGATTGTGCACAACCCACTGAATGCAAACTCTGTGTGATGCTGTAAATAATGCAGCAAATGTGATCCTTGTAGATATGAGCAGGGGAATTTCAAGCAGAAGAAGAAAGGTTGTATTATTTTCATGTACAGCATTACCAAAACCCTTCTCTGAGGAACAGTGACAGGAATTACATTAGTCTTGGGAGCCAGGTTTTGTGGCAGGAGACTAAGGAGGGTCAGTCTAGATCCATCCTTAAATATGTTAAGGGCCATCTTGATCTGCTTGAGGGAGGGATATGTGATGTGTGATGAAAGTGGGCAACTCTATTCAGCAGAATAAGTACTGGTGAGATGCCAAGAGTGGATCCTGCACCACTTCAAACTACAAATCTGTTGTGTGGGTTTGAGTGAAGGTAATCAAGTAATATGAGAACGTACCTGTGTACCTGATGGATTCTCTGTCACATGAAGGCTGTAAATGAAGGCTCAGACATCTTTCAGGGAGACAGGTTCTAGCTCAAATAGGGTGGCTTGATGTGGAAATTTTCTATGTGTGCGTCCTGTAGAGCTCCTGGAATACAACACTTGAGATACCTGATAGAGACAAATGAGACTTCCATGAGGAAAGGACATGGAATTTAGCTTCTAAACCCCGCATTATTTTTGTCGGAGGAACATTTCTCCCCAAGTCTAAAATAGTAATCCTGTGAAGCCATAGGAATTTCAACCATAACCTATGTTACTCTTCTACCTCTGCACTATAGAGTCCAACCAAAACAGTGGTCTATCCTGTAAATGATGCATTTCAAATTTGAGCAAAAACATTCTCTTCAACATTCAGACGAAATTTGAGCTTTGAGAACCTAATAAGAGGATTTTTTGCTTAACATAGAGAGAGAGACGATTTATCTCTTTAACATATGGCATTAATTAAGCCAAAAGGAAGTACAATATTTGCTCAGGTATGTCACTGTAAACACACTGTTGGATGTCAACCATCATTTTTATCGGTGTGGATTTTACCATGTTTTATTCAGACAAAACCCCAACCTTTTCCCATAGGATTTTTGCCTGAACAGGAGATTAGTTAATTATGTGGAAGTCTCTTCTAGTGGGGGAAAGATTCCCATTGAGTTATTCTTCCCATCAGTCATACTGTGTTAAGACTCCTCATTATCACTGGGATTCCAGAAAACTGGGGTTCTTCTTACAACCCCAAATCTGCAACTGCATCCCACCGCTGAACCTTGTGAGCAGCTGAACTTGCTGCAACAGAGCTCCCCCCTTTGTCTGCCAGTGATAATTCTGGATCACTGGGGCTCCCCAAATGAGGCTGAATCATGGCTGTGGATACAAAATGAATATCATACATAAAAATTAATACTTTGCCTAAGATACATAACATACAACAAAAAAGTAGGTGAGACACAGTCATGTACAGCCATCCCTACCAAGGGGTTGAGGCAAACACCCACATAGTCCTGAAAACTCTGTGAGTTATTTGTGGTATCAGCTGTGCTTTGAGAGGTGTTCTGAATCATAAATTTCCGTTGTATTTTCTAGCTTTATGTGGCTGGAAAAAAAGTTTGGGTTGTTGCTGTGGTGGGGAGGAAAGATGGAAGGACAGAGAGGGCAAAGTTTATTTCCAAAGCTTGACACAAACATTGGTGGCCTTTTACCCAAAATGAAACTCCATTTATAGCCTAAGGAGGTATTGAGAAGAAAAAGCAGAGCCTAAGCAAAAAGTCTTAATAATTGAAGAAAAATAAGATCCAGAACAAAGTCCTGCATTAAAGCCACGGGAAACCCTCACTGCTGTTTGATGCAGGCAGCCCACCTGCTCACCTCAGCCAGCACACACCAAACCCCACGCAGTTCACTTTCATTTCTTGCTGCCTCTCAGAGGAACACTGAGCATGGGCCACTGCTTAACCCTTCTGCCCTGCAGCAGCTCAGGAAGGGAACATCTGACACATCCCCACACTGGCTTTGGATCTCAGCACGAAGCACTGGGACACTGCTGAGTGGCACAGACACCCAGCAGTGGGATCTGCCATCTAAAGTGCATCTTCTACATCTCTGCTTCCTCACAGTTTGCCTCCTCCTTCCTTCCCATGCAAGCAATGCCACCCAAAGGACAAAAGCCAAGGCACCAATGTCAAAAGCAAAACCTAATCCATGCAGCTCTGCTAACACACCAAAGCCCACACTGGAGCTCTGCCAGACAACGAGCTTGTGCTTGCTTTGACAATTAAATCACTTCCCCATGTGGCCCCGGCCCAGGGAGCCCTAATACAACTGTGTCCAGAGCTTGAAAACCAAAAGGCAGCTCTGTAGAGCAAGGTTGAAAGCCAATTCTTTCAATCAAAAAAATATAGTTTGTTTTGAAGATGGTCTTGGGTAAAATACTGGGAGATTAAAGGCATGACCAAACAAGGTCAGAGGCTCCAGGTTCTCTGTCATGGTGTTTCAGAGTTGGAGACAGAGCAAAAAAATAGCTGGATTTGGAAGGAAGGTGCTGAGAGTAGTTTCTTTGTAAGTTCTGCAGTGGAAAGGGCTTGTACTCTCCTGCGGATATGCGAGAATTGGAGGATTGTTCTGACGATTTCTTCAAAATTAAATGAGGGGTTTGGTGGGGTGAAATGGTATCTGTTTGATCAATGGGTTATTTTTGATACTGATTTTTTTTTGCTCTATTTTCTTTTATTCATTTTTCTTCAATTGTAGAAGAAAAGGCCCCTCTGGAATTGCCCACACCTCCTGTTTTGGCACTCTAGACATTTTTTTCTTGCCTTTTTAAGGTCCTAAATTTCTTCACAATCCATTATTTTTATGTGCAAACTTCTAGCTTCATTCACAAAGCCTTGCTCATCAACCACAGTTTTATTTCTGCCCAGCTCTAAGAACAGTTTCATCTCCAGGGCTTGGATGACCCCTCAATTCCCCTTTCCACCTCTACTTATCAGCCTGCAAGTAGCAGAACTTCACTGGGGCCCCCCTGCTCTTGCAGAGGAAGATATCAGCCTTCCTTCCTCCCTTCTGGATGCACAGTGGCCACAAGGTCCAGCAATGTGGAGGCTGGGGTCCATGGGGATGTTCAGAGCTGGCCTCAGAGGCAGCAGGTTGGGCAACCCCCCAAAAAATGGGACATTATCTGACTCAGTCACAGGTACTTCGCTTTTTTTTACAGCTTTTGGGTACTACAAAGCACTTGAAGGCAAACAGATGATTCTAATCAAATCTGTATCATCTGCCTGTATCCAGACTGCCTCATCTCCTGCATGTGGATTTATGGGGTGATGGGTTGTTCCAGGCCAGCTTCTTTGGGAGGAAGAGATTTGTGAGATGTCGTTCAGATGTGGCCCTCTCACAGGGAGTTTTGGTACTTCAGATATTATAAAACTGTTTGACCACGGAGTTTCCCCACCTACCTCATTTCAAACAGTGCCCAGGACTGTTTGAAAATGGACTTTTTCTGGACTTGCACAGAAAAACACTGCCTGTAAATAGCCTGAATCCTGAAAGTCAGGAAATCCCCACTATTCTTCCCTTCTTGTCCAATTAAATTTTCCTTAGGTTCTATATGCATCTGTTATTGAAGAGAGTTAATATCCCAACCAACAGCTGGGTAAAAACCATTTCTGAAGGAAAACAATGAAAGAGAACTCTGCTATCAAACATAAAACCCTCTTGCTCGGTTCTTAAGAAAACTTGAACAATTAAAAATCTCAGCAGGCTGCTCTTTTATTATCCACTGCAATCCTTGTAGAGGAGCAGCACTGAGGGCTACTGCATCCCATAGCAAGGGATTTGAGACGAAAGGATGGAGTTCTCTAAGTAAAGAGGGATGAAGAGGCAGGAGCTGAGGGTTTTGTTAATGATGTATTGTTTTAACATCCTGAATTTCAATCCTTTTTCTTATTTGATTGAGATGACTGAACTGCAGAGCAGTTTAATGAGAGCGTCGCTGCCTGGGACAGAGCTGGGAGAAATGCCTGAGCGGCATGACAGCTTCACCCTTTCCCCTTTGCTTAAATAGGAATACATCGGCAAATGTCCAGAAGCAAAATTCCTTCCCCCTCCGTCTAACAAAAGCTTGTCAGGAGCTTGACAGAGACTTTGCTCTGCAACATGAGTAAGAAGTGCGGGCTCCTGTGAGGCTGCCTCTGATTCCATTTCATCCTCGGCTGAAATCTGAATGCGTAATTAGCTGGAGGGATCGATCGATGGAGAGGGAGGTGTGATGGGGCTCTGGGAGGACGTGACAAACAGGGAGAGGCTGCCTGAGCTCCGGCCTGGCTCTGCACGGCATCGGAGCTCAGCAGCACCGGCAGGGAGCAGTGGGAATGACTCGACCAGGACAGAGCCAGGACAGATCTTACTTAAAACACCCGGGGTGATGTCTGGGACACGGGGAGCCGCGGCACCCCTGCTCACCCCTCTGTAACGCAGGGAGGAGCTTCCACTGACATCCAAGCCGCTGAAATCACAGCAAACAGCCACAACCTTTCCTCAGTACAAGGGCTCTAGGAAGGGAAGTCGTGTCCCTGGCTCAGTGTGGCAGCAACACTCGCCAGCCCAGCCCTGGTGCTGCGGTGGCCGGGTCACCAACACACCTCCACACCCAACACCTGCCAAACACACTGAAACTGCAGATACTTGGGTGCTGTGCTGGGAGGACAAAGCAGCACTGGCAGGACTGCAGCACCCGTGGCCCTTCTAGGGACCATTATGTACCAGTTGATGTCACACTCCCATCACTGCACCCCATACAGACTCATTTTTCACAGCCTTTGTCATCAGCTTCCTGCATCTCAAACATCTCCTCTTCACGACCCAGAGTGAGGAGGAGTTTTACTGAGCACGAGACTAAACTCCATCAATAACTATTCAGGGATTCTTTTAAAACATTTATAAATTCTTAAATATTTAGCAGTATTTATTACAGTCTCTGAGAAATCACGTTGGCTCTATGATAATGCCACCTCCCAAAATGTGCCACGTACCTTCTTTTACTTCCACTGACTAGAAACAAACCTGGCAGTGAGAAATCCAGTCCTACAACCTCATTCAAGAAGAAAGCAGGGCCTCTGCTTCTATTTAAAACCATTTGCGCTCACTACGATGCTCTCACTCCTGCATTGTTTTCTCTGATGCTTTTTAACATCAGCCTGTGCAATGCCATCAATTAGCTGCATGCTAAACACCAGCAGCCCACATCTCTCATGTAACTTTGGGCAGCTCATTTAACTGCCTGAGTGGTGCAATGAGGGGAGCCACATCCTTTCCTGCCAGGCTGCTGTGGGTTGGGTACCAGTGATGGGGGCAGGGGTAGGAGTGGGTCATGACTATGCTGATCTTCATCCATCTGAGCAGCAACTGGCCCAAAACAGGCATCTTCACCTCTGCACACTTTGGTTTCCAAATTCCCTTCTGTCAGCAAGGCTGGGGGGCTGCAAGAGGTCCTCTGAGCTAAGGAAGTCCACCTCTGTTAAAATGTAGCACAAGTACCTCCAACCTTAACCCTCACCCTAACCTCGACCTTGGACCAGGGAGCCAAAAGCAGCTCTGGGAAGACCCAACAACCTCTAAAGACTGAAAAATCAGCATAAAATAGAGACAAAGCCAGGGCACCTCTGGATTTTGATATAAGCATGCCCTCTCTGTTATTTATAACTCCTCAACCCAAGCACTTCCATGATGCCACCAGGGCCCAGCCAAGCAGGGATAGATTTTCAGGATGTCCTGTGTGGAGAAAGTCAGTAGTGCCCATCACAAGCCCAAAAACAGACCTGGGCCAGGGCACAAGCTGTCATTCCACTGAAACACCATTGCTGTTGGAAAAGGCAATCTGGCTCAGAAATACTTTTTTTTCCTCCCCCTTTTCAGCATCAGCTGGCTTTCTTCAGTAAGCCTGAGCCATTGGATGTATCTTGGTCATAACAACAGAAATTTGCTAAATCAATATTTGGGAACAGAAAAGCCTAGATTCCTCAGAAATATGCATTTCCAAAAGCCACTGTAGGGCTTGCCTCAGGAGAAGATTAACTGAGATAAGACTGTTTCAGGGCTGAAATAGGAAGCACAGGCAGAGGAGGTCCCCATGGGGTGGGTGAAGAACCCATCTCTGAGCCAGGCAAGGAAGGACTTGCACAGCCCCTGCTACACGAAGGTTTCTATTTCCACTGAAAATCCAACAGCCCCTAACTGAACTTAAGCCTTCCCTGAGGACATGACATTTCTCTGTGGTTCATTGGCAAGGGAAAGCAGAAAATCCACTTTCCCCAGGACAAGCTGGGCTGAGGATGCTTGAACAAATCTTCTGGCACCTTTGCTTTGTGCAAAGACATGGTTGATGTTTCTTTTTGGGGAAAATCAGGTCTTGGGAATGGATCTGCAAAGAGACAGAGTTTCACTGATACACAGCTGCAGTAACAGGAATGTGACATCCCCCTGGTGTCACCTTGAGCCTGAAATCCTTCCATGGCTCTGTCACCCCACTCCCTCACCAACATCCCCCCAGCTTCCCTGCCTCTCTGTGGGTGGGATGTTTTCTGCCTGCACAGTCCTGGTTCGGCCAACACAGATCCCAGACAAGGTCAGACTCTTCAGATATTTTGCCAGCAAAGGAAAGCCATGGGCAGACACATAGGGGTCAGCTCCATGTGGAGGCAGCCCAAGACCAGCAAAGAGCTGCTGGGCAAAGGCTCCTCATCCCTGCTACGTGGGGAATTGAGAACCACGAATCCTCTGCTCCCGGTAGGATTGTGATCTTGCCACGTGTCAGCCCAAAGGAGCAACACAGCACATGCCAGGACGTAAAAAGCACTGCCTTTGATGCCTACAACAGCTTGGAAATGAAAACAAACAGAGTGCTTCCACAGGGAAATTAGGGCACTGGAAAACAAGTGTGGAAATCTGTTGGAGTTTTATTTCCCCTTCATTTTTTTTAAAGGCACTGTGTGACACCAATTTCCCTGACTGAGATGGGGACTGGGACCTCTCCAGGGATGTACATTAAGGTGCCTGTCCTATTTTTGGATGTTCTATCCACATTTTGATGAAAGTGACATAAATGCTTGGCAGAATAGTGAAAATCCTGCCTTTTGCTGCTACC
The DNA here is from genome assembly GCA_008694505.1 of Cyanoderma ruficeps. NCBI lineage: Eukaryota > Metazoa > Chordata > Aves > Passeriformes > Timaliidae > Cyanoderma > Cyanoderma ruficeps. The sequence continues at coordinate 2,585,667 of VZDJ01001247.1, forward strand.
ATTTTTCTATGTGACTCTATCCATGGGCCCAGGATAACAAAAATCACTTCAAAGCAGAGCAGTTGGGACTATGTGGAATACTCTCCCATTTGCTTGCCAAACAGTTTATTTTTGTTCCTGATATTTGGACTCTCATCGAAGTTGACATACAACCACAAAATGCCAGCTCTGTGCCAGATTCACACCACAAATTGATGTTGCTTTACTGTGGGTGGCATGTTACATCACCTTATACCAGCTGGAGAGCAGTTAGCCTCAAAAATCCCGGAGGAGAGACAGATTTCAGCCAAAGTAGCTCTGACTGTTTTCTCCCAGCCCAGCCACAGTGCTGTTAACTGCCCTGGTTTGTGCTTAAATAGATCCTGGCATTCAGAGGGGCATTTTTACACTGAGCACCTGCAAATCCACATTTTGCATATTTCTTCCTAAAAACAAGGAAAATACTACACTAGAAGAGGAAAACTCTTTCCCCTCAACCACGATACACCATGGACAGTTCTTACTGATTTGTGGGGTGACAGCTAATGCACCAGACAGGGAAAGGTACATGACCTTTCACTTTCCACTTCAGCATCACACATACAGAAAATCATCTTACCTAGAGATGCTTCATCCTTCTCCATGGGCTTCTAAGCAAGTTGTTTCAGTGCTGTCCTGCAGAAGAGAGCTCAAAAATCCTTCTTTAGGTGAAGACCTCTTCTTCATCCATTTTTAGATTCACAGAATGGTTTTGAAGAGACCTTAAAAATAATCTTGTTACAACATCCTGCAACAACACCATTCCCTAGACCAGGTTGCTCCAAGCCCAATCCAGGTGTCTGGTAAGAGTTGCTTTTACCTCATTAGATGCTTTCCCTTACCTCTTTAGCCCCAAGACCTCTAAGGTACCCAGGTAGTAGCCCTGGTGTTGAAAACCTTGTGGAGGTATTTAACATGTCCACCCACTCAGCTGCCCACACCTCAGGTGAGGTCCAGCATGGTGTTGAGAACATTCCTGCTCTCCCTGCAATACCACAGTGGAGAACTCCAAGCAATAAATTATATTGCTTCTCTGTAGAATTGGAGAGAGTGGCAGTGCTGTGCTGATCACCTGTCTGACAGAAAAGCAGGTCCAGTCTCTGCCTGGAGGAGCTGGTGGCACTTCAACTCAAGAAGCAGCTCCCTGTATTTCTCCTCATGTTGCTCACCTGATGGGCATTGCCTGCTCCCTGCCACTCCATTGCAGCAGGATTAGCAGCTACAGGAGGGAAAAGCATCTTGGCCTGGGTTGCTTTGCCATGCTTTTCCTCAGATGATCCTTCTCAAGAGCTAGAACCTGAGAGCTCTTCTTCCTGGACCCCTGTATAACTTCTGAGACACACTGACCCTTGCAACACTTCACTTGCAATAAAAGAGGGGAAAATAGGAGGTCTTCACTTTCAATTTTGATTATATCAAATAGGTTGTCCCTCTGCAGCTTCATAGAAGAAACCTAGATTCCCTGGGACCAGCCAGGTCCCCTGCCCAGGCCCCACCTAGCTGGGGCTCCAGGAAATGCTCTTCTATTTCTAGATCAGCTTAACTGTGACTCAGTCTCCTACTTGTATTATTCTTAATTAGTTAGTTTGTTTTAAACATCTAGTTTCACCTTTCTGCCTGAAGCCAGGAGTGGTCAACAGATGGTGATAGGATGAGTCTCATTAGTCACCACTTGTGTGGCTCTGAGTTGGACACACAGGTAGAGACCTGGGTGGGCTGGCAGGGTCAGGTCCTGGAGCATCATCTCTCAGGGTCTTTCACAGCCTCTGCTTCCACCACAAATCTTGAGGCATTTGGTAGCCAGTGTGTTTTTTGTGCTTATGAAAAGCTGATAAAACTAATGCACAGCAACACCAGAAGCCTTTCCCACATTTGTTATTTCCACAGTGCCTGGGTACAGCTATGGACTAATGGGGTGGGGGAAAGGATAACAGAGCAATTAGCTCCAAGGTTAAAATCATTAAGCATTAGGGGGCTTAATGGGATTTTTCTACCAATCATAATTCTCTGAGAATCTGACTGCCATTGTCTAAGAGGCACTGAGCATGGGGTAGGACAGGTTATTTGGGTCACTGGGATCTCCCCAGGCTTGCCTTGGGAAGGGGCAACCCCACAGTGAACTATCCCTCTCCTACGTCTTCCCAAAGAAGGGACCTCTCTTGAAGAGCAGCCAGGGCTTGCTCTAGTAGAAATGTCCCTTTTGGGAGCCCAGGGAAGGGAGATGCCAATAGTTCCCCCAGCTCTAACCAAGATCTGACTGTGGCTGAAGACACTAGTTGGGACCTAGAACAAGGCTCTGGGGCAGGCAGGAGAGCTGGGCTCTGGGAGAAGGACGCCTCTAATTAATATATGCCTGATTTGGCATTCAGAGAGCTTTTTTAAAAAATATCTATTGACAGAAGAGGTACAACCGACACCAAAGAAGGCTTCAAGCATCAGCATCTTGTTATCTAAAAGTCTCTGACACCTTTTCTGTGTAGCCTCCATGGGCAGCTCAGGCTCTTTCTCTCCTTCTTCTCTCTTCTGCAGTTCCAGCTCACTCCTTCCTGTCCCCAGCGTGGCCACCCAACCCTGTCTGTCCCTCATACAACATCTGACCCTTTCTGTCCCTCACACAACCTCCCCCCCTTCCTCCTCACACCCCGGCTAGCAGACTCCAGCTGACCCCCTGCCAGCTCAGTCACTCTTTTCTCACACCCATGGCTGTGAGGGCAAGGCTGTGCCCACTCTCTGGTAATTGACACGGCTACAATACATCGGGGCCAGGATTGCCTTCAGCACTGTCTCTGACTTCCCCCAATCTATCTATACCATCTATAGCTATCTATATCTGTATCTATATCCATACACACCATTCAATTATACTGAGAGTAACTGCTGGCTCCTTGCCACACTGAGCTCTGCAAGCACCATTTAGGTCCTGCAAGTGCTGCGAGACTGAGAATAAAACAAAGTGTGCTGGCGTATCTGGGTTACTCTCTCCTGCAGAAGAAGGGATTTTAGACAGTGGGAAAGTGCCTCCCTTGCCCTTGGCACCTCATGGCCATGTCTCACCTCCTGTCCAAGGATGCCAGAGGCCAAATTGCTCAAAATAAAAATGAGACACTTGGGAAATGATTTTGTCTTCTCCATCACCTGTGGCTGCCCAACTTCTCTGTCCCAACTCTCAGGGACATGCAATGAAGACTGTGCAAAGCTTTCTTGCCTCCCTGCTACCTTGTGTGTGTTTTCCAAGAGCTGGCACAGTGTGAGCAAGCTGCAGCTTCAATCTCCTGTGGAGAGGAGGGCATAAATCAGAGCTGGCCTGTGGCTTTACTCTGTAAAAAGAAAAAAAAAAAGAGAGAGAAAAAGAAGTCTTAAGGGTGCAAATGAACCAGGTACAAAGGCAAAGCAAATACAATTTGAAATTACATCTTGAAAAACTGAACATGAGGAATATTTGATTTCATTAACATCAACTTAGGTGATGGAGCAATGCCAGAGGAGTCCAAACATTGCGATTAAATATTCTCAATGAGAACCTCCAAAAAGAAACATCTCTTAAATAAGGACTGATTTCCTATTGGGGAAGTGGGGTGCTATTTTTTCACTCAAGCTGGACAAAACCATCACTTTTCAGTTTTGTAGCCCTGGGGCATATCCTCTGATTGGTCATCCCCTACCACCATCTCTCAGGAAAGCAGCAGAGATGAAAATACTTGAAGTGCATTTGCAGAGCAGGCGAGTAAAGCTGGGCTGGGAAAGCAGGAAAGTGTCATCAGTGCTTGGGATTGGTCCAAGTGTCACCCCTGTCCCTTCCCTTCCCAACACAGCAAGGCTATGGTCATCCAGCAGCTGCCAGGCATGGAGCCAGGGCTGAAATCTTCCCATCCCACAAATAGGCTGCCAGGGGGCTAATGCATGTCTTGGCAGGGCCATCGCCCCGAGTTTATTTATGTCAACAATGTTTAAAAGCCATCCAGGCTGCCTGGAGCATTACAGACAATTTATGCCAGAAAAGGAAAGAGCTCTTCTTTTACAAGCTGACATCCTTGCATTGGTGTGGCAGGATATAAAGTGCTCATAGAAAATGAAAATACTGGAGGGGGTTTTCTGTGGTCTGGCGTAATCTCTGGACATCACAGGTATTCAACAGGCAAGAAATGGGCTGGGAAAGGGATGGGAAGCCGTGACAGAGGGCTGAGCTCAAGGACAACAAATGGGCCAGACACCCAACTAATTGTCAGAGAAGTGGAACTAAGATGCCAAAGACTTCGGACTTTTCAGACCAAAATCTACTTTTCCTCAGGAAAAAATCTTTGCACAAGCAGGGAAGGAAGGTTGGGAGCTGCAGACAGGTGGCCATAAGGAAGATGAGTGAGAAGAGGAATACAAAGCTACTGCAGTGTCTTTGGCATTAGCCATGTCTACAAGGAGACCAGGAACCTGATCCCCACAAGCAGAATATTTTAAATGAAAGGCATAACAAATTTTGTGAAAGAAAAAGTTCTTTTCTGAGGACACGCACCTGAGGGCTTGGAGCAAGCACTGCAAGATCAAAGCAGCCACGCAGCATTTGAAGCAATGACCCACCAAATCCAGCGTCCTGTTTCCAGCACCCAAAGGAATGACTGCTGCTGGGATCCGCACCTGCAGCCCATGCCAGGAGCTCACACCATGGCAGGAGGCACCGCACCTGAGGGCCCACCAGGGTGGGCCATGAGCCACCAACCTCCCTGAGGTCTCTTACAAGAGCTAAAGCAGTTTTGTCTGGCCTTGTGCAGAGGGGAGGGCTCAAGGCCTGATGAACTAAAGCATCAGGCCAGGCTTGGCTATGGCAGCTATTGCTCTCTCCATTTAGCCACTGAAGAGTGTGTCAGTCTAAACAGATTCAAACTGTACAAAAATAAAAATAAGTTTTAAGCACGGCAGCATGATTGCAGTGAGGACACATGTAGACGCTGCAAACTAACACTGTAATTTTGGAATTACAAAATCATGGAATCATCTAGGTTGGAAAATATCCTTTAGCTTGAGTACAGCTCTTAACCAGCACTGCCAAAGCCACCACTAACCCATGTCCCCAAGTGCCACCTCCACGTAGGTTTTAAATCCCTCCAGGGGTGGGAACTCCACCACTGCCCAGGGCTTGACAACCATTTGCATGAAGAAATTTTTCCCAATATCCAATCTAAATCCATTTCCGCTTGTCCTGTCCTCTGTTCCCTGGGACCAGAGCCTGACTCCCACCTGGCCCCACCCCCAAGGAGTTGTGGAGAGCCAGAAGGTCCCCCTTGACCCTTCTTTTCTCCAGGTTGAGCCCCCACCCAGCTCCCTCAGCCACTCCTGGTGCTCCAGACCCTTCTCCAGCTCTGTTCCCTTCTCTGGACATGCTACAGCATCTCAATGTCTTTCTTGTGCCACCCTGAAGCCATGGTGCCCCCTGCCCCAAATCCTCTGCCACCATCCCAGCAGTAAGGGCAGCTGCTCCTGTCACCATGCCAGCCCTACCAGCGACACAGCTCCTCTCCAAACAGGATTTGATGTGTTATTTAAGAAAATGCAATCTTTTTAAAGGCTTTCATTTTGAAGTGGATTGGATTGACTGTTGTATGAAAAAACGAGACTGCAGTTTCCTGATGGGCACAGCCCCACAAGCAAACAATGTGCTCTGCCCCAAAACCAAGCGAGAACAGACCAGTTTGGGATGTGAAAGGGTGCTCTGCAAGTTGTTGGCAAGACAGAACCAGCCTCAGCCTACCCGGCTTTAGACACTTCTGAGTGTGAGGTATCCAAAACTTCTCTGGGCATCCTGTGCCAGTGCCTGTTTTCTGCAGAAGAAAGGTTTTATTAAGGCAGAAGGTGGTGCTGGATATTTGGTGTGAGCTCCTGGAAGCTGGAGCTGAGATGACATGCCAGCAGCATGAAAGATGGTGCCAGGCTGTTTAAATACAGATCTTGGGATATTGGTAGCCAGGAAAAACCTTTGCCTTTTGCCACCAAGAACTCAAGGCAAATTAATCTCATCAGCTGAGAGCTTGAAGCAGAGTTCACATGCAAAGAGTTCAGCTCCTCTGAAAGGTGAACTTTATTATGGGGTCATATGTGAAGATGGATGGATCAGTGTTTGTAATCTTCTTTTGGCAAGGAAAATCAAGTCAGGGCAAATCGGGAAATAATGAAAGGATGTGTTAATTTAAAACTCAATGGCATCTTTTTTGTCAGGGAATTTCCTTTTTATTTTAATTCACATTTTAAATTGCATTATGATATAAAGGTAAACACTGATCCATCAATCTTCACGTCTCCCTGCCTGTTCAAAAAAGCCAAACTCAAGCATCCTGTGTTTTGCTGCATGTGCTCTCAGGGGATTTTGAGGTCAGGAAAGATAATTTTGGTGTATCCAATTCAGGCAATCAAACTTTACTCCCTGCACCAATCAAATGATTTAAGCCCACTTTTCCCTCTCTGGAGGCTGGTGTGCCCAAGGCACAAGAGCTGGGAAGGTAGCCAGAGTGAGAATTTCAGGTGAGTCTGAGGAAGAGACTGTATTGAGGCTGGCAAATTTCCTACAGGCTGTCACAGAGGCCTGAGGCTGCTCAATGCCCTTGAGGGGGGAAAAGGGTCCGTGGCAATTATATTTCCTTAATTTACTTTTAACTGACAGTAACTGAATAATATTCCCTAGCAGAAATTTCAAAATTTGGAGGAAAAAAAATATTGCCCAAGTGACTCAGAATCCTGGAATGATTTGCATGGAAGGGGACATGTTCCACTAATTCAGGTTGCTTCAAGTCCCATCTAACCCAGCCTTGGACACTTCCAGGGATGTGGCAGCCACCGTCAGACTGGGAACACCTGCCCTTCAGGAAGGACCTCCCACCATCCCCCAGGGCAGGGCCGGATGCTGAGTTCAGTGTCTGGAGGATGTGATGGTCAGTGACATCTTGGGATGGCCGATGGATCCTGAAATCACCACCTCAGTTTCAGAAATGCTCCTTTTATTTGCAAATCCAAAATATTTTCTAGATCCTCCACTTGAAGAAAAAATTATTTTTCTAATGGCTCATCGTTCTTATCTGCCTTTTTGCTTTTACCTTCCCTATTTTCTTTTCCCTTGCTACTGTCTCAATAGCTGGGGTAGATATGTAGGACACCAGGTGAGTTGGGCAATCTGACACCACCATTTTTATCCTCAAATGCCACCTTTAGGAAATACCAGCCTGAAACTGAACATCTCTCAGCATAGTTGGGACACAGGCCAGGGAGGAGGGGTGTAACAGCTGTGCAGCTGTGGAGGGACTGGCTGGGCCATAGCTGGTGGCTGCCGTGCTGTTGCCGGGCTCAGTGGGTTCTGCTAAATCCCCCTCTCCACCCTTTTCCTTGTGCTCCCCCTCCAGAGCGAGCCCGGGATTACCTGCACAAGACCGGACGCTTCATCGTCATCGGTGGCATCGTCTCGCCCGTGCACGACTCTTATGGGAAAACGGTGGGTCGTCCCCATGTCCTCTCTCTGCCTCCTGGGTGAGATGGTATCTCTGAAATCAGGGCTGAGCACTGCCTGACCTGTGGTCCCTTCATGGCCCTCTTCTGCCAGGAGCAGCTCCTGACCTTGGGAAAGAGTCAGAGAGAAGGGAGAGGATGAAACCTTTCGCTCTTTAGATAAAAACTGCAGTGAGACCCTAAAATGAGCCAAAGTACTAGGCAGCAAAGAGAAACATTCCTACCCAAAACAGCAGTGGTGGTGATGCCTTAAGTGGGGGTTGGTGGGGTTTTTTTTAGTTTGAATTATTTCAAAGCCAGTTGGGTTTGGTGGGGTTTGGTTTTTTGTTTGTTTTTTTTTTTGAGGGGGGGTGATCAAAATCATGCAAATGAGTGACCTTTAGAAGCACTTGTCAAATTAGGATGCTCACGTTTCTCCTGAGAGCTGGAGGAATTTCATCAAGAAACCACCCCCTCAGGTTGACCCCATTGGAGCACAGGTCTGGGAGTGGTACTGCTGAGCAAATCTCACCACCCAAGCACGTAGCCACGGTTAAGCCACACAGACTCCTCCCCTCCAGCAAGCAGGAGCTTAAATAAACTTCTGTGGACAGGAAGGAGTCCTGCTGGCCTGTCTCACCTGAGTGAGCCTGATGTTCTGCCCCAGAAAGGTCTGCAAGCCCAGGCTGGCCAGAGCACAAGGCTTTCCTAACTGTTCTTCCTTCACCTTCCTGTGCAGGGGCTGGTCTCCAGCCGGCACCGCCTGACCATGTGCCAGCTGGCCGTGCAGTCCTCCGACTGGATCAGGTGGGTGGCACAGCTGGCACCTGCCATGGCACCAGCAGCCCTGCCCCTTCCCTGCACCCAGGGGGCAAACTCCTGCATGCTATGTGGGGATGCCACCAACTGCAGAGCTCCAGGATGAATTTTCTCCCAGCCCAAGCTTGACTAAAAATCAGAGACCTTCCCCTCCCAGTCCAGCAGAGAACAGACAAGGAGGGTTACCCTACCCTTCAAGGGAGCCCTCAGGATTGAGGGAGTCACTCAAGCCCCTCACTGAGCCTATGGTTTCTGGATGATATCCAAAGTCACTCGGCTCACTCCAGCCTTGTGCTGTGGCACCTTCCCTGTCCACACATGTAGCACCAGCCTGCAGACTTGCACCTTCCCTGTACTGCCATGTGGCATCTGGTGGTGGAAGTGACCCCAGAAGCATCTTGGGCTGCCCTCAGAAGGAGGGTTATGACACACACAGTCTCATCCAAGCCAAACAAAAGCTGTTTCATCGGGTATCAAGCATGGAAAGATGTCCAGGCACACATTCAGGTCTCCAGAGCTGTTAGGGAGAAGGGCTGGAGGAATGACCCATGCCAGGGCTGAGGGTTCGATGATGGCTGCTCATGGCACTGCTGGCCAGCCCAGTGGGGAGGAGGTGGCACAGGCAGGAGGTCCAGGCAGTGGCCATGAGTGACACTGTTGCCTTGTCATGCTTCTGGCAGGGTGGACCCCTGGGAGTGCTACCAGGACACCTGGCAGACCACCTGCAGTGTGCTGGAGCACCACCGTGACCTGATGAAGGTGAGGCAGCCCCTATGCTGTGGGTGCACCAGGGTGAGGGTATGGGGAGAGTGCAGGGGTGGGGATGCTCTTCCACCAGCTCATGGCCATCAACAATCAAAATACATCAGAGATTGATAGCTAGAAGCTTTGCAGGAACACAGTGAGATCCTGACCTGGAAGGGGTGAGACCTTTTCACAGCTACTTTGAGGTCTGGGCCCTGATGATGGAAAGAAATAGAGCCAGTTGGAGCCAGCAGCCACCCTGGATCCAGGAACACCAGGGGGGCAGCAGGGTTTAAGGCAGAGTCAAAGCAGGGGTGGGCATAAACCACATAAACCTGCACAGGGTGGATGGGCCTCCCTGCTCACCAGCTCAGCCACAACTACCGTATGAACCTGACAGAGAGATTTGGCAGGAAAATGCAGCATCTATGAAGTTCCCAGGGAGCACAGCCCCAAGAGGAAAAGTCCCAGGAAGGCCTGAAAGCCAAAGAGGAAGGTGACTGCCCTTGGGTGACCATGGGGACAGAAGTAGCACAGCTGCTGGTACACTCAGATACAGCATGTAAACCAAAGATAGGAAATGGATGAAAGGGCATTGTACAAGCTCACAGACAGCCCAGACAGGAGGAACAGGAGTACCATTAGCCAGCCCAGCAGGATGTCCAGTGCATCCAGGGAGTGTGGTAATGAAGCCATGGAGCTGCTGGTGATACCTTCCTTCTACTGCAGGGATAGGTGGAGGAGGAGGTGTTTGCTCCTTGCTGGCCCACACAAAAAAGTTGATACCACCTTAAACACAGGTCATTATCCACAGGGTCCTGATAGCCCCAGGCCCATTTGGTGAGGTCAGATGGGACTGAGGACCCTAAAGTGAGCTGGCATGTACCTGTCACGGAAGATGACCTTGAACCAGGGGTGCAGAGGCTTGTTACAGGGTCAGAAAGGTTTTGTGAGGGTGCTGGGGTGAAGACACTGTTCCAGCTACATCCTTCCCTGATTGCAGAGAGTGACTGGCTGCATCCTCTCCAATGTGAACACACCCTCCATCACCCCTGTGATCGGCCAGCCCCAGAACGAGTCCTCGCAGAACATCTACCAGAACAACAACAACGTTTCCAGCAAGCCCACCGCAGGTAGGTGGCAGTGGTGCAGGGAAGAGAGGGATGACTACTCACCCCCCACCTCCCACCCAGGGCTGCCAAATTTTAGAACAGTGCTCCATCACCTTATTTTTGGACAGGTGTCTCATCAGTTTTGGTGCACCAAGTCCAGGGTGAGGCAGGGGTGTGATGCTGGAGTCAGCATCCAGCACGGCAAGGGGAGAAGCCAAGAACAGCTTAAAATGGCTGGGAAATCTCCCTGGACTTCAGCTGGATGATGTCTAGGCAGTGAGACCAGCAAAAGGAAAGGCTACCCGGTACCAAGGGATGAACTGGCAGGAGAGAAGATGTAGAGGGATTCCCTAAAAGACAGAGGGATGTGGGCCATAAAGGTATTAGCTGAGAAGAGGGAACATTACTTAAAACCCATACAAATGCACATCTTGTGATATTCTTCATGATTTTAGCTGTCTAGCTGGTCCCTTTGAGGCACAGTGGAGCACTCTCAGGAGTGAAGACCATGACAGGAGGTGTTGGGAGATGCTGGGATCAGTTGCACACCCAGGCACAGGAGCATTTTGCAGAACCAGGGTGGCTGAACCGTTTGGACGGGATAATCACACAGCCTCTCTCCCCTTCATTTTCCTTCTCCTTTAGCAAAGATCTTGGGGAAGGTGGGAGAAAGCCTGAGCCGGATTTGCTGTGTTCGCCCGCCCATGGAGCGCTTCACCTTTGTGGGTATGTAGAGCAATAGCCCAGCACCACCTCTTGAGATCCACTCCCCCCCTTCCTCCCAACCCCTCTTGGAGGCTGGGCACCAGAACCTCTCTTTTGCTGCCCTTTCTCAGATGAAAATGCCAACTTGGGGACAGTGATGAGATACGAGGAGATCGGTGAGTACACGGCCCCTCTCCACATTGCTCCCACTCCTCTGGGACAGTGCTGCATGGCTTGGAGCATCTGCATGACAGCCCTGGCAGATACAGGATCATCTCACCTTGGTGCTAGCTACTGGGGCTCAGGAATACCACGGAAACAGCTCTAACTGGGCTGAGCCTAGTCCCATTGACAGACAACAGCCTGAAATAAGGGAGTGTGCAATGGAGACACAGCTCCCAACACTGGCACAGACCTGCCATGGCATCCTGCCCTGAGAGTCCCCTCAAGTGCCATCAAACTTGGCCTCCCATGGTGGTGTCACCCCATCCCCACATTGCCTGCAGCCCTGTAGAGCCTTGCACAGCAGCAGGAGAGATTTTGGCTGCCTGATCAGCCATGGTGGCCCTTGACCTAAAGACTTTTAGAGGTTTTAGCCTCACCAGACATCAGCCAGAGCTCTGCATGGGGACCTTGCTGGTGATTTTAAGACCTTTTTCATGCAAAGCCTGGCACTACAGCCATCCTAGCACCATGCAGAGCCTAAAGGCTTTGGCCACCTGGGAATGCCAAATGAGGAGGCATTTTCCCATGTAGCTACCTCTTCTCACTCCTCTGGGGGGTTTTATGGATTTTGTCTGGCAGTTGTGCAAATAACTAAATTTTTATGGGCCTGTCAGAGCAGAAAACTCCTTCCCACAGCACAATTTTCTTGCTGAGTTGCAAAGCCAACCCTCAAAGTTGGGGGGGATGGAGGGGGTGCCTGCTCAGCCCCCTGTGCTCCCACCTCTGAGCTTCTCTCCTCTGTTTTCCAGAGCTTCGCATCTTGCTGCTCTGTGGCAGTGACCTGCTGGAGTCCTTCTGCATCCCTGGCCTCTGGAATGAGGCAGATGTGAGTCACCACTGCCAGGCACCCCTCCATGCTCCTCCTTCTCTGCTTCCCACAGCCAGTGCTCCTGGGAGCCAGTAGGTCCCTTGGGATGACAGGAGCTGTGCCCAATCTCCACTGCCTCCTCCATCCCAAGTCTGACTGTCATCTCCCCTACACATTTCCACAGGGCCTCCAAGCCCTGTACCCTGTTTACTGTACATGCAGAGGATGTCACCTGGGGTGGCAAGGTAAGCCTGTCCCACAGGATTTCCAAAGGCCCTGCTCCCACTCCTTGCCCCTTGGAAGAAGCCGGTATCAAGAAGTTGCCAATCCCAGCAGAGTGAGGTGTGCAAGCGGAAAATAAGGTATTTCCACGAGTGGTCCAGATGTTAGTAATTAAACATATTTAGAGCCAAATCAACATCTTTCCCTGCTGGTCCTTGCTAGAAGAAGCCATATTTTCATGGGAGAACACCAGCCCTGGAGAGGGGCTGGGCTAACAACCCTTCAGCTGCTCCCAGCAGTTGGAGCCGTGGTTCCTAAGTGAAATCAGTCAGCCAACACAAACCTCCCTCCCTGAACTTCTCAGCCTTCAAAAATGAGTTACCACATCTTCAATCCTTACCTTTTAAAAGCATTTAGGCAGCAGGCATCTCCTTTGAAGGGCTGGAAAAACTGAAATGAGCCAGGCCCTGGAGCCCAGCACAAAGGATGCAGAAATGACGTCAAAGCACAGGCAGAAGATGCATTCTGCAGCAGAATCTCCTCATAGGCTCCTACTGCCTGAATTTGCTGACCCAAAGCTCTTTTGGATGAGCCTGATTTGTCTCACCTGAGATAGGTGTGAGCACATGCAGTGGCAAATTTGGCCAAACCACCTTGGAAGAACAATCCTCCCAGACCTCTGTCAGGACTAATACATCCATCCTGCTCATGAACCCATCCAGCCAGGCAGAGGTCACATTCACCTTGGGCAACCTCTTCTGCTGTCACCTGCTTCTACCACAAGTTCTCCTCAAAGCCTGACCTCAGCATCCACTAATAGGATTTAACCCTGTGCCTTTTATTTGACCTATTGCCGATTACTTGCCTTCGTAATCCCATGTTTCTGCCAAAGCCTGTTGTCATAGCCTCAAAATCACTCCCCATGTTCCTCCAGACCGTGGTTCAGCTTTCATGGGGCAGGGTGGAGTTGGCAGACAGTGGCAGGTCTTGAGTGGGGTGCCTATAAAGCTCTCCACACTTTGTGTTGCTCCTAGATGGAGGTGATTGTCGGGGAGTTTGGGATCGTGGTGGTGCCCCGGGATGGAGCAGACCCTGAGCGGATCATGAACCACTCCTCCATACTCCGCAAGTACAAAGTGAGTGACTGGGTGCATGTGTGGCCAGGGAAGGCTGCAAGAGGAGTGGCAGTCTCTCCTCACCCAGGGGAACACTTTTGTCATGGGACACAAAGAATCTCATGGCCAGGTGTTCTCAGCTGATGGGTGAGATGAGCAATGGGTTACCACACAGCAGGGTGGGGAGGCTGGAGGGGCGGATATCTGCTTTCAAGCCATCCCTTCACTCCTGTTTTCCTCTTTCCCCTGCAGAACAACATCCTGGTGGTGAAGGACGACTCAAACCACCCCATGTCAGTTGTCAGCTCCACCAAAAGCAGGTGGGTGAGGCAGGGATACTCCCACTGCAGAGCGGGGAGCGGGGTGTCCCCAGCCAGCCTCTCCATTTGGAGGGGCACCTGACCCACCCAGGTGGGCTCTGACCCCTTTCTCTCTCCCCACACCCCCAGACTGGCCCTGCAGCACGGGGATGGACACGTTGTGGATTACCTCTGCCAGCCTGTCATTGACTACATCCTCAAGAGCCAGCTCTACATCAACGCCTCTGGCTAGGTGCCCGAGATCCTGCAGCGAGACAGCCCTCATGTCCCTCCTGCCTACAGCTCTCCATCACTCTTTTCTCTCTCTCAGTCCGTGTCTCCATCTCTCTCCCCACCCCATGGCCTCCTGCCCGTGCCTGCCTCTCACCCCCAGCACCAACGCTCTGTTGTGCAGCCATGTCCAGGGAATGGTTTGGTCTCTTTTTCCGGGGTGCTGCCCTGCCCTGCGTGCACGGGAAGGGAGGAGGGGCTGGTCAGGGAGTGACGTGCTCCGTATGCTCCCAGCATGTCCCTGGGAAATGGTCCCTTCAGTCCATCTTCCCAGCATGCTCAGAGCAGGGGCTGCCTATTCTGCATCATCTTACACAAGCTCAATAAATCTGGGTGGATTATTTTTTTTTATTATTAAGTAGCTTTAGTGTGAGCCCTTTGAGCCTCTCAACACAGTGACCAACCAAACCCTGGTGGGCAGCAGGCAGTTGTAACACAACCAGCTTGGTGGCCCACAGCAGGGGAAACTCCTCAGGCCGGCCATGAGATAACCCAGCTAACAAAATCCTCCTCCTGCCCCTGAAAAGTCATGGAGAGAGCATTTCTAAAGGGGAGCAGAGGCCTTGGTAAGTACTGCTGCTGAAGCATTACGGGGAGAATGTCATGTCTTACCTTCCCTTTGCTGCAAGAACTCAAGCCACTCCCTAGGCAAGTGAAGTTGGGGTGATCTACTCTTACCCAGTGTCAGAGGGGGCATCCCACACCACCTAGAAAGGGATCTGCCATTTATGGGGCCAAGAAATTGGGTAGAAAGAAGCAGGGGGTGAGCCAAAGCCTCTGGTGAGAATTTGCCCCAAACACGGCCATGTCCATCCCCACCCTCTACCCTCCAGATCTCCATTTCTGCTCCATCCATCTTCTCCCTTCACTTCTACTCTCTTCCTCTCCTTGAAGAGTTCATTAAATGCATGATAACCTCCCCCTCCCAAACCAGCCATGGCTACTTTGCACATTCCTTGGGACAAACCAGGCTCCTGCTCCTGCCTGTGACATCCTCCTGATGCTGGGAATGGACCCCAGTGGAGATGCTCACAGCAAAAGCAGGACAGGGAACATGGAGCAGTTATTGAAGTCTTGTGGAAAGAAGGGTTGCTGGAGCAGGGCCTTGTCCTGCTGATCATCCCTAGGGCACAAGAACCCTGAACAATTCCTGGGGAAGGTCACAGCCATGGTTTAGCCCTCACCTTCTCCTCTCCCTTTGCTCCCTGTAACCTCATATCACTTTGGGTAGAGTCCTTCTGTCTGTGGCTGAGAGTTCTCCATGGTCTCTCAAGGAAAGATGTGAAATTTCTTTTATTTTGTCCCTTAAAATTCCACAAAGGGTCACAAGTAGCTCTCAGGCAAGCTCCGAAGGTAGGACTTTGTGCTAAATTTAGTGACCTGCTGGGTGCTGCTGGCATCCCTAGAACAGCAAGCTGCTTTGGACAAGCAAGGAAACCCACAGCCACAGGGTCCTTGCAGCAGACAGGATTTTAGGAAAAGTAGTTAACAACTTCTCAGGAAGGCACACCCTTTCCAGAAGGACAGATGTGACTTACCCAAAGGCCAGAATAGGTCTTTCCTTGTCAGAGATTTCCCTTTGCACAGAGAGATTTGTTTGGGAACTGTTCTAAATTTGGCAGCTGAGTCCCTCAATGCAAGCTCTGCCATCTCCAGGTGGTTTAGTACATATCCCATAGGATGAGGAGCTATGGAGATGCCAAAGCAGAGAAGGTGGTGAGACTCTGCTCCAGGGAGGCCTTCAGCCAGTCTGAGCTAGTCACCACCACCACCCCACTGAGCTCCCTCAATGGTGACACCTCATCCTGAGACACCCAGTGTATGTCAGCCCCTCGCTGGACTCCTCTCTGCCTGCTGTTCTCACATGTTCTGTTTGTCAGCCTCCCTTCCCTCTCCACCCCAACACACAAGTCACCCCAGACAGCAGCCTCCCCTCCTTGCCAGATGTCCCCCGTTTCTTAGCTCCAAGCCAGAGAAACAGCAATGGTGGCAACCAGCCCCCAAAACACACAGAGGGACTGAACTTCCTGGGGAGTGACACTTCTGAAGTGGGAGCAAAGACAGTGGGTTTTCCCCAAGGGAACACACAGAAAATTAAACAATGGAGATGGAGAAAGAAAGAAAGTCTGAGGGCCATCTCTGATCCTCCATCCCTCCCTCCGGTACATGGCAGGGGCTGTGGGAATGCCATGGCCTGCTGATCCACGTGGTTGGGAGGATGAAGTTTAGCTGTGGTGGGGATGATGAGTTTGTTCTGTCCTACTGTTCTCACCTTCGTGTATCTGCTCAATAAAACTCACAGGAGTGAGTGGGGGGAGGGACAGGGGTTTGTAAATGGGGCCTTCAGCTCTGGGACTGGTTTGGAAAAATGTCTTTGGGTGGGCATGGGAAGAAAATAATCATCTGTGATGATCCATGTGACCGCTGGGGAGGTGAGGATGGGGGTTTCCAGGGTGCAGGGGAGGTGTAGGAAGAAGCTTGTGGGTTTTGGTCTTTGAACCTCCACTTTTTAACAGTCAATTTGCTGAAAGTGAAATGAACTTCAAACATCCTTTGGGGAAAGAAAATAAATAAAGGGGGGGAGGGAAAGGGGTTGAAGTTGTCATGCCACCAATTTCACCTTTGTCAAAAGTTTCTGAGCCTTTTTTTTTCTTTTTTTCTGTTGCTATATGAAAAAATGGTCATTGACAAAAAATACTTTATCAGCAAAATGTTTAAATTATGTAATAAACAAAACAAAACAGAGATGTTACTGGTGTGATTTAAAACAGCCTGAAGACCAAGTCAGAACACGAGAGCAAATGCCTGCACTGCTGGGATTACCCATGGCCAAATTCCCTCAAATGAGGAAACCTGAAAAAATAAAGTGGGAGGCAAGATCTAGCCAAGAGTATTCATCATTTATTGACCTCCTACTTTTCAAAAAACCCAACTCACAGCAAAACAGGTCCCTAATAGCTGTCCCTATGCTGTACAACAGGAGAAGGGACATATGCCAGGGGCTAAAATACATCCCACTTAAATAAAAATGTAAAGCAGACATAATACTCGGTATATCATGAAGCAAAAGCACAGGTGCTGCTTTAGCAGATGCCACTTTATCAGAAACTTGAGACATAAGGAGGGGTGAGTGAGTGAGTCTCCAGTGTCCTTCTCCATCTGGGACCTCCTCTTTTACCACCACACAGGGCAGCGGCTTCAGCAGAGCTTCAGCTTCCAGCATCTGGTGGCACTTATCTCCCCTTTTCCCTTTTTTCCCCTGCATGGCATCTGAAGGAAGGTGGGAGCAGTGCCAGAATGCAGCTGGACCCACATGAAAGCTGCAGTGAAGGGTGAAGGGAGCGCTGGTCTTCGGCTCATCCAAGCTCTGTTGAGAGGAACAGTGGGAAACCCCTGTGGAAAGCTACCTCAGTGGTGATGGTGGCCTCTGAGAAACATACAGCACCAGGAGGGAGGGAGGACAGGCAGCACCAAACCAGAGGTGGAGACAAATTCAAGACATTTTCAATATTTTCAAACTGATGAAATCAGGTTACAGGCACTGCAGCAGGATGGGACAGGGTTCTCAGGTACAAGAGCCACACCACTCCCAGCAAGGGGAGGACTGCCAGCCTGGGAAGAGACACCACATGAAGCACCACCAGTGCCACAACTCAGAATTCATCTTCCCCAGCAGCCTCTCATGCTGCTTGCTCCCTGTCTCCTGAGCTGCCAAAGGTGAGGAAAACCCCATGGAGAACAGGAGGAGAAGGTGGTGGTGGCAGTGTCAAAAGTATGGACAGAGACTCTAGTCTTCTCTGTGTGCCAGACCAGCACAGGGTATCCACAGGTGATAGAGAACCTCTCAGTTAAGAGCTTCAGGGTCCAAACTCTGCAAACTCACAAGGCTGACCCCTAACCGTGCACCTCAGAGATAGACTGCAGGAATGGGCTGTTCTTCAGACAGCAGCACCTTCACAAACCAGGAATCTCCTTCCTCCCATGAGCAAGGGACGGAGCACTTTGAAAAATTAGGGACTTTCCAGGGCCAGCGGGACATTGTGAACTTCATCTGCCACACTGATCTTGAGGGTAAGGATCAGCTTAACACCAACAAACACAGCCAGTTCTGCCAGATTTGGGGAGGCCCTCCTGCCTTCAGCCTGGGAGGTGCTGCAGCCTTTCCCGAACTGGCTCATGGCAATTCAATGGCTTTTGTGTTGTAGCAGCCTGGAGGAAGACTCTTCTGGATATCCTCCAGGTTCTTAATATCAGCCAGGATGCCATCAATGCTGCTCTCCAGCATGTGCACCCGGGCCTTCTGCAGCGCAGCCGTCTGCTCCAGCTCCGACATCTCCATCTTCAGCTGCTGGCTTCTCTTTTTGGCTCTGCTGAAGTTCTCCTCAAGCTGCCTCAGGCCATCCTCATCCACAGCGCCAGGCTGGTCTTTTGCACAGAAGGAAAACAAGGAATGGGAAAGCATGCATGGAGGCTGAGGACTAGATCCTTCTAGATACTTCTTCTCCACCCTGCTGCCCAGCCTGTTCACAGGTATCACGTAATTTAGCCTCCCACTAAACTCCCAGAAGCCCTGCTCAGCCCCCAGTGGGGACCTGTCTCCATCCACACCCCACAGTGGCGTCGCAAAACCTACTCAAGAGACGCAGCAGCTCTTCCAGGGCACTCAGCGTCTGCTGCACAGCTGCCTCTGCCTGGCCAGCCTTGTCATGGACCCTCTGAGCTTCCTGAGCTGTCTGAAGGAGGAAGGGCAGCAGCCGTGAGGGGAAATCCAGCTCACAACTCAACAGGGAAGGAGACAAGGCAAGGGAGATGGGGACACACCTTCTCTATCACAGCAGCATCTGCCTCAACCTCGGAGAGTTTCCTCTCAAATGTGTCATCCACTTCCTTGGCCTCGTGTCGCACGGCAGCCACGGCCTTCTCCAGGGCGAGGACACCGTCAGCCGTCGTGTTGGCTTCCCCCTTCAGCTGGGCAATCTCCTGGGTGGTGAGTACAGGAAAAGGCACTTTCAGAGGGGCAGAACACAGCCAAAATCATTCTGGGTGCACTGGAATAGGGAACTGGTAGAAACTGGTTCCTTCTACAAGAGACCCAAAAGTACCACAAGCTGTCCTCACGTTCTCCCACCAACTGCTACAGAGAGTTGTTTCTATGTCCATGGTTCAATCCCTCCCTCACATATCAGCAAATCCCTGGGGAATTACAACACACGTCTGGGAGGTGAACCCACAAACGCCAGTTTTGTGACCTCACAAGCCTGCCAGTGACTCTGGCTGCAGGAGTCAAGAAATCCCCTTGGTCACTGAAAGGCGGCTGCAGTGAGATGCCACAGAGATCCTCATGGAAGGAACGTGCCTGCAGAGATCATCTACAGCCAAACTGGTATCTGCAGGACCCACTGTAGAGAAACTTCAGCTCAAAAATCAACCCATCAGGTCCACCATGAGGTTGCTAACCATCTCCTCTTCTCCCATGTTTTTCCCTTTCCAAATCCTTTTCTGACAGCAATAGCACCAGAGTCTGTCCTCACCTCTTGGATCCCTGTGGCGATTTCCTTCACCTCCTCCGCCAGGCTGCTGCCTGCCTTTGACTCGGAAGCGGCGCTATCCACGATCCCTTTGGCTCGATCTGTCTTCTCCCTGGCACTGGTCACCATGCTGCTGATAATGGGCAGCCTCTTCATGGCATCTCTGGCTTCCCTCCTCTTGTTATCTGTTTGCAGGTTGAACTCTGGAAAAAACACATGTGGAAATGAAGCCATACTACCCTTGGGAGATCCCACATGGAAAGGAAAAGGAAGGGTTTCTGGGATGCTACCTTTGAGGCTCTTGAGGATCTGTTTCACCTCGTAGAAGGTGGCATTGCCAGCGCCGGTGGCTTGCAGGGCTGTGCTCCTGGCAAGGGTGGCTCGGGACAGCAGCTCTGTCAGCTTCTGCAACGTATCAGGGGACACAAAGGGTAGGTGAGTGACACAGTATGGGAGCATCACACGCTCCCAGAGCAGTCTGGGAGGAGCTGGGCTGAGAGAGACCCACCAGCCTGTTCCCAAATGCTTGCTCTTGTCCCTTAAGCAAGACTCCCCCAGGCTGATCTGCCACCAGAAGCTTGTGCTGCTGCTCCTCAACCAGCTCCAGCTACATCCCAAGTCATCTTAGCTCTCATCTTTGCAGGATCAGGTCTTCAAGCTGCTTTACATGGAGGAGACGTGCAGGGGAGATCCTGCACCACCAGCTCCCTGCACACACTGAGGTCTGAAGACCAGCCCAAAGGAAGGGTTCAATCCTGCACCAGGCAGGCAGAGCTGCCTTTGACAGCCAGGCAAGGACAGTGGTGGGGCCACAGGCATCCCCCCAAGGCTGCAGCTCCTGCTGGGGTGGTCACCAGCCAACCTCTTACCGCTCTCTCGCCCTCTTGCCCTTGTAGCAGCTGCTTGGCTTCCTCCTCCCAGTTCCCCACACGGCTCTGCAGGCCCCGGTACTGGGCCAGGGACGTGTCCGCCAGGCTCAGCAGGGCACTTGAGTCCTGCTTCAGCCTCGAGGCTTCCTCCTGAAACAGAGACACGGTGGGGTCCCCAGCATCTCTCCAGTGCCCCCCAGGAATCAGAGGCAAAAGGGGAAAAAGGGTAGGAGGATGCCTATCTAGTGTCTCTCCAATGGGGATGGAGCCCTGGGAATGGCTGAGCCGGTGGTAGGATAAGCAGGGGGGGCATCAGGAAGACCAAAAGCGGATCTCCTGGTCTGACAGGCACAAAGCCCTCACCTTAAAGGACCTCATGTCCATCTCTGTCAGGCGGGACAGGGAGCTGAGGAGCACCAGGCTGCCCTGATAAGCTTCATCTGCCTTGAAAGCCATTCCATCAGCATCAGCCTTCAGCCCTCCAGCCAGTGACTTGAGCTCCTCATACCTGTACAGATGTGAGTTTGGAGAGCCTGGTACTAGCTAAGCTGCCAGCCTCCCACCCCAGCATTAATACTACCATCTGCATTGACTCGTTCACATTCTCCAAGGCCCCACGCAGATTTATCACACATAAAAAGTCAATTGCAAACATGCCCTGTATCCCAGTCCCTCCAATGAGCAGAGCATCTGCTGGCTCCTTACTCCTACTCCAAAATCAGAGATTGTTTCACACAGCTGAACCCTCACAGGCTCCATGGTGGCTCTGCTAGTCCCTGCCCTACCAGTGCATGTTTTCTCCTGCACATCCCTGTTCAACTTTCTAACATCCTTCAAGGCTGCTGCTCACATCCCACCCATGGTGTGCAAAGCCCCAGCACCAACGTGGTGGGCTCTGGAGAGGCCAAGTCTGACCAAAGGAGCCACGATGGGCTTAAATTCATGGGCTTTGGGCTAAACCCAGCCTAGATTTTCAACCACATGTGGAAAACATCCCCAGAAGCCTGTTCATACATGTGGTGTTAGACCTCTTTGCCCAGCTGCAGGCAGGACCCCAGGAGCATTGAGGGCTGTGAGGTGCTCCACGGAGCTGCCAACCCTCTGTCTCCACCCCTCAGACATGCCAGCAAATTCCCTGCCTCCAACTGCACATTTCTGCAGCTCAGATGGGGAGGCAGGGATTCTTGGCCATCCCCCTCCTCCCTCCCACGTCCACACAGGACACTCAGGCCAAGGCAGCCTGTGCTCACCTCCTGGGCAGGGAGCCCAGGGCAGCCTCTCCGCCGGCGGCCGCGCGCAGCAGCTCCAGCGCCTGCCCCGCGTCCTCCCGCGCCACCTTGGCAGCCTGGTCGATGGCATTGGCTGCTTGTGTGTGGCTGCAGAGCACAGAGGGGGCTTGTCAAAAAGGGTTCCCACCCGGGTTTCTTCCACCAACTTCCTTTACTGTTGCATTCACTGATGCCGGATCGCACCCCCTTGGGAAACACGGTGTGTCAGCGAAGGGCACCTGCATTTCGCTTGACCCTCCTGCATCTCCCAAGGATAAAGGAGCATTGGGGAGGGCAGAAGCTCTCTGTTCCAACTAGACATCCAAGGGCAAAACTCTGATCCCAAAGATGCTTCTGAATCACATCCAATTACATCCTCAAAGACAGCTGAGGACAACTCTGTAGGCCAGCAAAGACAGCCCAGCAGCTGCATCTTCCTCTGCTCCAGGGCTGGCAGATGTCAACCAAAACCCTCCAAAAAGGACCTTCTGGGCACCTAGCAGGATCTCGGTCCTTCTCCCCTCTCTCTTGGTGAACAGTGGGAGCAACTCACCTGTTGGCCAGTCTCACAGCCTCCTGGGCCAGCAGCAAGAACTGATTTAAACCCCCAGGGAAGCTTGAAACAGGAATGTTCTGGGGAGGGAGGAAGGAAGAGAGGTGTGAGTGCTCTTCCCTGCTCTCCATCCAATCTGGCTGTGAAAGAGGCAACTACTGCATGTTAAACCTCCACTGCCCCCAAAAACCCCTGCCAGTTCCTCTCAAGGTCCTGACTCCAAAGAAAGGACCACCAGAACACCTACATTCACAAAACAACATCTGTAATTCTTTAAATCCTTGCTTTCTCTGTTGTTTTTCTTGCCCAGCCCTGAGCTGGACTAGGACTGTGTCACATGGGATGCTCTTACCACCCGACGGAGAGCGGCACCGCTGCGATCCAGGTCCAGCCGGGCCCTCTCCAGCAGCTGACGGGTCTCCTGCACCTGCCTCTCATACTGGCTCCCCAGAGACCTCAGTCTCCCCACTGTTGCCTTGATCTCGTCCAAGCGACTCTGGGAGCTGGAGCCTTGCCCCTTCATCCTGGCCACACGGCCTTCCAGAGACCTGTCAGAGGCTGGAGAGAAGGAAAGAGAAAGGCTGAAGAGAAACTCGTTGCTGTGCAAAAAGGCCCAGGCAGCAAAACCCTCCCTGATACAGCCCAGATGGCCCCATCCAAGAGCAGTGGGCAGGTGGTACCTTGAAGGCTCAGGGCTTCCCTGAGAATGGTCCGCAGCATCTCCTCAGCCACCAGCATCCTCTTCTCCAGCTCCTGACTCTCTGTCCCACCACCAGCTCGCACCTCTGACAAGAGCAGCTCCAGCTCTGCCAGCTGCTGCAGGTACAGCTCCACCTGCAACCACAGACCAGGCCATCAGCCAGCAGGACACTAAAGCCACAGGGGAAAGACCAGGGTGGGAACCAGGGCCACAGTCAGGCCCAAGGGCAGAGACCAAAATGAAGGCTCATTTTAGGATGGGGCACAAAGGACCAGTTGAATCAGGTACAAAGCCAACGTTTGAATTCACATTTCACTTGCACCAGGAGCAGATGCTTGAAGAGGACAGGAGACACTGAGGGTGAGTGAATCACAGCACTCCTTGCTGCTCAGTGGCCCTGGGGCTGGCACAGATGCTCACCTGCTCTTTCACCTGGCCATAGCAAGCTGGGCACTCACTCTCTTCACAGCGGGGCCCCTCAAAGCCAGGTTTGCAGATGCAGCTTCCATCACTCCTGCACTTCAGGGGCTCAGCACCAACTGAGTCACAGTCACAGGCTGCAGGGCAGAGCGACACAGATTCAGGGGGGCCTGACCCTGCCTCAAGCCACAGCACATCTCTCCCTGCTTTCCTCCCACCATTTAGCCCTGTGCCTTGGCTCCTGCACACCATTCCCACTTTCCAGCATCCAACCCCCCCACAGTCAGCCATGGGTTTTCTCACCCATCCCCAGCTCAGACAGTGCCTGTACCTCACCTCTGCACTTGTGAGCAGGGTCAGGGGCCAGGGGGTTCCCGAAGAAGCCGTCCTTGCAGCGGTCGCAGTAGAAGCCGGCGGTGTTGTGGATGCACTTGAGGCACTCCCCGGTGCGGCGGTCGCAGTTGCCCACGGCGTTGGGCTCCACGTTGCCGTTGCAGCGGCACAGCTGGCAGGGCTGGGAGGCTGCTGGATCTCCAAAATAGCCATCGGCACAGTACTCACAATTGGCACCTGGGAAAGGAGAGATGAGCAGGAGTTAATGCTCATGCCTGGGAGGCAGAGGCTGACTCACTGCTTGTGCCCACAGAAACGGGGCTGTTTGGCCCCATCAGGGTTGGCACAACAGCTGCTCTGCTGTCATCACCACCACGGCCAACACACGATGCCCCACACATGCTCTCGAAAGCTGGGTGCCACAACTGACCTTCTAAAAGGTCCAATTTGTTTCTTCCTTATTTTTTGTTCCGCTCCCTTTCCTACCCACCCTTTCTTCATCCATGCTACATTTAGACGGGAAGTTTTCCTGGAGCAGGACAAGGTGTGTTTACCCAACCCTTGGGGTTCAAACACCCCACCACAGGCAGGAGTGTCAGTGTCCCAGGCAAGCTGGGCTGAGAGGATGGTGTGCATCTGCCCAGCTCCAAGCACAGCTGTAGCAAAAGGCAGAGCAGAAGCAAGAAGGGCATTACCAGCAGCTCCAGGAGGGCAGTGGTCACAGATGACCTCCTCACTGCCTGACCCCAAGGAGCAGCCCTGGCCAGGCCCACAGGGGCAGGTCCTGCAGCTGTGTGGCTGCCGGGGGTCTCGGTAGGAGCCGAAGGGGCAGCTGACAGCATTGCCCACATTTTCATCTCCCGAGTAGCATTCACCTGGAGGAGCAAGGAAAGGGCTTAGAGCAGTTTATTCACATTCCCAGTGGGACATCCTCCAGCACTCCAGCCACAGCAACACAAGCACCCATGATCCAGCAACCTCCACGAGATCTCTTCAGATCCTCACCACATCAGGCACCACATAAAATCATGAAATGGTTAGCCTTGGAAGGGACCTTTAAAGGCCATCCAGTCCAGCTCCCCTGCAATAGGCAAGGACTTACTCAACTAAACCAGCTTGCTGAAGCTCTGTCCAACCTGAGGCATTGCCATGCTTAACTTTCAAATGATAAGTCAGAAGTGAAGAAACACTGCTATCTGGGCAGCAGATTTTTTTTCTCTCTCTAACATGCATCCAAGTTGTTCCAAATGCATCTGACTGCAGTGATTCTAGGTTCTGGGGAGTTTTGCCTTGGATGATCCCCAAATTTGAGACCCAAGTCACAGAATCATGATCATAGACAGAATCTCAGAATCACAGATGACCCACAGAATCATTAAGGTTGGAAAAGCCCTCCGAGACCATTGAGTCCAACCTGTGGCAGACCCTCACCTTGAAAACCTGCCCAGAGTACTGAGTGACATGTCCAGTCCTTCCCTGGACAATCTCCAGGGATGATGACTCCACCACCTCCCTGGGCAGCCCCTTACAATACCGAATGGCCCCTTCCGTGAAGAAATTTCTGTGTAGTCAGATGCGGGCAGCCTCCTGCCATTCCCATGCAGCCCACAAGCACAGCGTGGTGGCGGCTTCTCTTACCGGTGTCAGGATCACAAATTCCTCCCCCCTGGCAATTGCAGGGCACGCAGGTGCCGAAGGGCCCCTGGCCGGGGGTGTCCCTGCGGTATCCGGGGGCACAGCCCTCGCAGAACTGGCCCCGGTACGGCGCTGGGCACTGGCAGCGCTCCACCCAGGGCGCGGGCACACCGGGCACGGGCTGTGCCGACACCAGGGTCACGTTGTCGATGTAGCCGGTGCCTGCAGGGAAGGACAGACAGACAGACAGTCACCTGCGGGGGACAGCAGCGCCACCTGCGCGACCCCCACAGCCAGCACCTGCACAGGTCGCATATTCTATTGCCCATGGGCAAATGGAGCAGCCAAACCAGTTGCTATCCTGCTCAATCTCTTTGCTATTTAATTTTGCCCCCTTGGAGCACTTGCTATTTTTATCTTCTAATAAATTTTAGCAAAGGTGTATCCATCCAGAGATGTTGTCTGCAACAATTAGGAGAAGTCAGCCTTGCAAGCTCTCTCTGCACTTACTGTATTCCCCAAAGGTGGCTCGGATCCAGAGGGCTGTCAGGTTTCCCAGCAGCCTGCGAAATTCAAAGTGATTCAGTCTTGGGCTCCACTTGCTGCTTGGGTGCTCGTCCAGCCTGCCATGGGAGAGGGGGGAAGTGGAACTGATGTCAAAAAAATGATATCTCCTCCAAAAACACAACAGCCCTGGCCCATCTCCCTCCTGGGAGCTCAAGGCTTTGGGCAACAACTTCTGTGCACACAACTGATCCAGAGCCAAGAACCCAACCCAACCCCAAGCTACATTTTCTGCTGCCCCCTCACAAAGTAACCTCCATATCCAGGACAGAAGTGCCTGAGATGCCTCCAGCCCAAACCAGGCCGCCATTTGCCACCTCCAAGGGACCATGGCTGAACCCAGGACCTCCTCGAAACCACAACCATTCTTGCTCCCCCTGTTCCAAACAGCCTCCCACTTTACCTGAACGTGTAGGTCTGGCTGATGCCGCAGGGCAGGTCCTTTCCCTGGGGCAAGAAGGGGGCAGTGACTCTCAGGCCATGTCCTTCCAGGACCACATCATGTGGAGATGGCTGGCGTCCCCCTCGGTCCAGGCGGTAATCAAAGGAGAGCACCTGGCCATAGCTCAGCTGCTGGTTCCCAAGGAATTTTGCTGCAAAGGGAAAATCAAAGGCTTAAAACCTTTCCTTCCTCCTAAAGGCTCAGTTCACGGGATCAGACCAAGCAAAGGCTTCACTCTGCTCACCACTGATCCCACACCTACCAGGTGCCATGAAGTATATTGGCTCCTCGCTCCTTGCTGCTATGAAGGCATCCTGGTGGCGTGGGGACCACTGGAGCTGGGCTGGGGAGCCGCTTTCATGGACACCTCGCCAGCCCTCAGTACCTGCAGCACAAACCAGGAGCAGTCAGTATGGACAGGGAAGGTGTTTCTAGGACTCCAGTAACTTGCTTGAGCTGTGTCTTATCAAAACACTCCAGCTTCCTGCTACGACCTCTGAGGGGGCAGCACAGTTATCCCTGTGCCCACACATCTGTAAATCAGCCTGGCTGGGCACAGAGGCCTCCTTCCAAGTGGCAGGAAAGACATAATGAGGAAATCCTGTGCTCCCTTCAACCTTTGGACCCTACTTCTCCCTATGACCAAGCCCTCCCATCAAAGCAAGGTTGCTGCAGCCACAGGCAGGTTGGATGGGCACTCAAGGGGCAAGCAGAGCCCAAGGCTGACTTCCAGCACAGCTGTGAACCACGTGGTTCCTCCAGCCCATTGAAGAGAAGGGATGGCCCAGGAGCCATGGGGATGTCCTGCTTGGGCTTCACCTTGCTGGAAGGTAGAGGTGATGTTGTGGACACTGTAGTTGTCCGCACTGATACAACTGGCCGAGTGCCCGTAGCAGAAGCAGGGGGAGCATCCTGCAGGGTTTCTGGCATCCAGGTTATAGAAGTGTCGCTTGCACCTGGGAAAATGCAAGAAGGTGACAATTTTCAAATTGTTTTCTCCTTTTACTGGCCTACACAACCATCCCTCTGATGCAATACAGCCATCAGCAAGGTTCAGGGTCATCACTGGGCTGGGATGGGCATTGGGCAATGGCTTCAACCTGACAGAGGGCAGGGCCAGATTGGATACTGGGAAGAAACTGTCCTGTGAGGGTGGTGAGAGACTGGCCCAGGTTTTCCAGAGAAGCTGTAGCTGCCCCATCCCTGGAAGTGTCCAAGGCCAGGCTAGATGGGGCTTGGAGCAACCTGTGGTAGTGGAAGGTGTCCCTGCCCACAGCAGGGGTGGAATGAGATGAGCTCTAACATCCTTTCCAACTCAAACCATCCTAAGGCTTGGTGAACTGCCAGGGAAGCAACTGCAGAGGGGAGGCTGTGCCAAGCAGTGCCCAGCACATCCTCCTGACACCCACCTCTGGCACTGCTCTCCTGTGGTGCTCTCCTTGCAGACACAGTGGCCGGAGTGACAGTCTCCCGTGCTGCCCGCTGGGTCACACTCACACTGCAGGCTTCTGCAAAGGTACAGCAGGAACCTCTACCTGGATTTCCAGCTTGGCCTGGGAGCTCAGTGCTTCCTGCTACTACACAAGACAGGAGAGAACCCTCCCAGCTACCATTCCTGTGTGAGAAGTGGGGAAATAATCTGCATAGCCACCTCTTTCCGAAATCTGCAGCACTGTGGGTGCCAGGTTGAGCCAGTGCCCATTGCTACTGCCCCAGGGCATCCCAAAGCATCAGACCCGCCCACAAGCACAAAGTGAAGCTCCATCGAGCTTAATAAACCCTGGCTGAGTTTAACAGACCTTGACTGAGCTTCGCCAAGCAGCAGCACCAAGGGAGGCTTGGGGAGGAGGCTGGGCCCAGCAGCAGGACTGCAGGCAGCAGTCTCTTGCTATCACCCTTTGCCTGCCAGCAGCCCCAAAGGAGCAATGGGGGGGTGAGGTGAGGAAAAAGAGGACACAGCTGAGGAAGTCAGACGAGAAATGTTTCTAAAGGTGTTTAAACAGGGGTTCATGAAAAGGAAGGGGTTGATTTTTGCATGTACATCTCCTTGTGAGTGGCACCAACATGAGGCAGCCCCACAACGGGTAAGTTTTGTTTTACATGGTTGTTGCTTGTTGGGCATTATCTGGGTAATGAAACCATCCCCTCAGAGAGTGGCTAAGTTCAGATTTTGATGGTGTTGCAGGACACCAAGCCCTGCAGGTTGGCACAGAGGTCCAGCCTCAGTCAAGCCTGCTCTCTCCTAGCACGGCTGGCTTTAGGTTGTCCATGAGCTGCCATGAAACCAACCCTGCCTTTGCAGGGGGTGTTTTTGGCCAGCATAGCCCCAGGAGAGCTTTGGGGGCTGGCCCTCCTGCTGTCCCCATGCCACCAATGGTGGCCAGCACTCACTGCCCACTCCTCCAGCACCCGGCCTCCGACAGGGACTCGAAGCCCGGCTGGCACCGGTCACACTTGTCCCCCATCACTCCGGGTTTGCAGCTGCACCGGCCGTGGCTGTCACACTGTGGGCTGAGGGAACCTGCAGAAGGACAGGAGGGAGAGGCTGGGATGGGCACCTTCCCACCCAAATCAGTCTGTGATTATTTCAGAGGGCAGGTGGGTCTCGAAGCCTGAGGTCTGGTATGTCGGGGCTCAGAGCCTGACCTGCCCAGGTGCTCAGCAGGTGCCTTAAGCCCCGTCCCCCGGCCCGCAGCTGTGCACGTACCCCAGGGGTGGCAGAGGCAGGGCAGGCAGCACTGCTGCCCCTCCCGGCGGAAGAAGCCGTCCTTGCAGCGCTCGCAGTGCGCGCCCTCCGTGTTGCCCAGGCAGCCGAGGCAGCGGAACCCGTTCCCCGTCTCCCTCAGGAGCTGCCAGTCAAAGACGCACTGCCTGGACATCCCATTGCAGTCACAGACTGGGGAGAGGAGAGCAGAGAGACATCTCAGATGACGCCTAGAGATGAAGGCACCAGCAGCAATCCCAACCTGAGGGGCAAGGAACAGGGGGCAGGTGGTGCAAACTTCCCCATCCTGCTCTGCTAACAGTGAGCTGCTTCCCCACGTCTCTGGGTTTGTCCCCATGTCTGTGTCCATCAGCCACCCCGGTGCCACCGGTGCCCACACCATGCACTGCATCCCCACACTGGGGAGGAATGCCCCACTTCACTGCTGGGGATGGACAAACCCAAGCCAAGCAGCCACAATCCGCACAACAGCGTTGCCAGGGCTGTTCTCCATTCTTTCACAGGTCTTGCAGCACAAACAGGACATTGAATAAGCAGAGATGGTTTAAAAAAAACCCCAGTCTTGTCCTGAGAAAAGCATAGGTAACTATTACCAAGTTACACTGTAGGTTGGAGACACACAAATGGCAGGACACACTGAGGGTCAGCAACAAACAGCCCAGATTTATTATGGCCACACCCTTTTATAGGGGGTTCAAAACTCCCAGGCTTAGACAACTGATTGTTCAGGGTCCCATCACCATCCAGCTCCCTGACCAGTGATGCATCTGCATTCAGGATTGAATAGGATTGGCTGGGGGCCCTGCTTGGGTTCAAATCCATCCTATCATTGCTCACCCAGGGACTTGTTTAATTCTAGCCTGGTGGAGTTTGGGGGTCTGTCATGGCCATATTTATCTTTGCAGCTACAGACCAGCTGCAGCCATGAGAGGTAACCTTACTGGAGACTTTGGGGAAAAGGGAAAGTTTCCTGAGGTTATCCTTTGTTTCACCCGACCAGGAGTGAGTTGAGTAGGAAAAGCTCAACCAACTTCCACCAGGTCTCCCCACCCAGGTCTGCAGTGCAGGGTGATGAGGAGTGGTCTGTGATCCAAGGAGTTTGGCAGAAGCGTGCCGGCCGAGAGGTAGATTAACAAAAAAGATTTGGGCGGGATTGGACAGGTCACCTCACCCCACCCTCCCTCACTGTGAAGAAAAGCTGCAGCTGCCCACGCTGCTGCATGAGGGATGGCAGGAAGAACAGGCGTGAGATTCTACATTCCTCTATAGCCAAGACAGGTGATCCCTCTGGACATCAGACTCAGGCATCTCACCAGATGTGCCCGCTCCAGCACTCCACTGCCTTGTCCAGCTGCTCTCTTGAAGCCACCTCTCACTTACTTGGCAATCCCTCAGTGGCCAGTGCTGGAGCATTTAATCCTGAGGCCCTTTACTCCAGACATGCCCCTCAGGATCACTGAGGAGAGCAGGCACAGCTGAGATTCATTGGCAAAGACAGGCAGGAGAAAGAAACATCCCAAGGGAAAAAGCCAGATCCTCAGGGGCAGAGAGCCTGCTGAGGAACTGCTCCAAAACACCCTGATGAGGGTCAAGGGAGCCATGGGAGCCTCGACCTCCCTCTAAGGAGCTCTGCTCAGTGTTGACCTCCTTGGGACAGGAAAGGCCATGTCCAGTTACCCAACCCCTGCTCAGGTCACCTCTGAGAGCAGAGGAGGTGCAGGTAGTCCAAAAATGGGCAGAAACCTCCTGCATGGATGCAGACAGTGCCTTGTACTCATACACACTGACTCCTCCTTCCCAGCTCTCTTCTGGCACAGCTCAGCCCCAGGGTACAACGTCCCTGTCCTCTCCATACGTGATTCCTGGGACCAGGCAAAGCCTCCTGCTCTGTGCTCACACCTGGGCGCCGCCCTCCCACACACCCATCGGCTCCCGCATTCCAGAGGGAGGCACTCAGTGGAGCCTCTGCCAAGAGCAGAGGTGACCTCATGCACCAGTAAACAGGGAGAGAGATTTTTCCAACCTCGGCAAGCACAGCCCCACAATCTGGCTGCCAGGAGACCAAGACAGAGCTCAGGAGATCTTCTGCCACCCTAGCCTGCTGGAAGGGGATCTGTGGGCACAGAATTCCTGCCTCTAGGGTCTGGGAAAGTAACTCCAGCCTCAGAGAGCGTCACCAGTGGCTAAAGGACATGGACAACACGAAGGACCAATGGAGAGCAGCAGCGTGAGACTTTCTTCAAGTATTTGTGCTCACCTTCACAGTAGAAAGATCTCACTTGGATTGATCCCACTCCCCATCTACACTCTACACTCCAGCTAGATCTCAAGTTGGAAGTGACCCGTAAGGATCTTTGAGTTGAACTCCACCCACGCATCACCCTATGCAATCTAGAGGATTTACTGGGTTGCTAAATTACAGGCATGAACACCATTCCCCCAGGGAATGAAAACCTTTCTTTGAGCATTGCTCTACTGCTGCAGCATGTTAGGAACCAGCTCTCCAGCCCTGGAACAAATTCCTGTCTTGCTGATTCAAAGCCATTTAACCTGTGGCAGGTCAGTGCCACCACTGCACTGGTACGTCTGCTCCTGGTCATCTCCTAGAAACCCAGGAGCTCAGGCAGGCTAATCCTTCCCAAGAGCAAGGCACTGGAATTGATAACGAGATGGAGCAGGAAGACTGCTGGAGGATGAGGACCAACTGAGGACAGGATCACTTCTGTATCCAGGTGCCCTGAGGCTCTGCTCTGAGATCATCCATGGAAAAGAGCAGGTTCCATTGAGGAGAAGCTTTGCAGCTGGATTTCTTCAGCACTATGTCAGGATGCAGGAGATCCATGGCACGCGTCCATGGATGTCATTCCCCCAGCAGGATGTCATTCCCCCAGCTCCCACCAGCAGAATAAAGCATGCAAAATGCTTGATGGCTGTGCTGAGATGAATTCTCACATCAGAAAGGCTTGGAGAAGAAGACAGTCAGTTTCAGGCTTCTTAAACTATCTCCTTGAATTCACAAAACCAGACAATGAGGGTGGCCCTGGGTCTGTGAGGATCCGACAGCCCTGTACACATGAGTCAACCTGCAAAGATCCCTCCTTTTATCAGGAGCACAGAGCTCTGCATGCAATGGAGGCTCCATGTCAGTAGAAGCCATTCCCTGCTCTGTGCTCTCGGTCCAGTGCCCCATAAGCCTGTCCCATCTGCTGCTCCACGGCTGGGTGTCCCCATTGTCCAGCTTCTCATTGCACCAAGACCTGCCTGGGGATCCTGGGGCTCCATCACTGGGCTGAGTTACACCACTCGAAGTCTGCTGCAGCATGAAAACACAGCCCTTATCAATCACTGGTGTTACATACACACAGAAACGGGTTCAAGAGTCCCTGGGAAAGCAGCAGTTTCCCACACACTGCCAGGAAGGAGCAGAGGAAGAATCTCTACCACTGTTTTAAAACTTGCATGTAATTAAGGCTGATGTAATAATTAACCCAAGTACTATGTAAAGCAAAGCAGATCTTTTTTTTCTTTTGAAAAAACCCAAACAAAAACATTATTCAGGACTTATTTCC
Source organism: Cyanoderma ruficeps (assembly GCA_008694505.1). Classification (NCBI taxonomy): domain Eukaryota; kingdom Metazoa; phylum Chordata; class Aves; order Passeriformes; family Timaliidae; genus Cyanoderma; species Cyanoderma ruficeps. The sequence continues at coordinate 2,618,092 of VZDJ01001247.1, forward strand.
CTTTGCACCAAACTTAAGACTGATAAAATTCAACTTCAAGCCCAGCAAGCTTATTTCAGAACATCAGTACCGGAGACAAAAAATAATAATAATAAAAAAAAATTTAAAAATTAAATCATTCAGTATTTACAAAATACCTGTGAAAACCAGATTTTGGTCAAACTTACCCATCTCCAGACTACAGGCCAATGAAACTGAAATTTGGATAGATGAATTACCACTGGGGTGAACACGTTTAAATCTCCCTCCATGACACTCTCCACTAGGTGAGATTTGCACGTGCAAGAGGATCTGCTGGATTTTTAAACACGTGGCCCGCAGGAGACTCCTGTCTCCCACAGGATGCAGCAGGGCTGTGGCACCTTGTGAGCCCCACAGACTCACACAAAATCCAAACACTGCCACGTTATTACAGCAAACTGGGTCCTGGATGCTTCCAGCTCTTCTTCAGGCTCGGGGAAGGTTTTGGTTCCAGCAGTGACGGGCACATCAGCCACTGCCAGGGCAATGCTTGTGCTCACACCCACATCCCACCCTGGGAGCAAAGCTCTACACCGACAGCAAGGAGGTAATTGCATATAAACAACTTATTGAAAGGGCATGCCAGTGGCAAAACGAAGACCAACTCCTCGTGGGATATTTAACCTCGGAGGAAAACTACGAAGCACCTACAGATCCAGTATCAATCCCGAAGGGAGAAAGGTTAGAGTGCCCTAGCAGGGTGCCGCGCACCCGAGTTAGCAGCACTCCCAGTTACCGGCACTCTCCAGCACGGGGAGAGAGCCGCGAGGCAATCTTCCGGCGGGATGGGAGCGGGAACAGCCGCCCTTCCCGAAGCCTCACCTGGTCCGCTGCGTGTGCTCCGGGCTGCGGGCAGGAGGGACGCGGCCAGGCAGGCGAGGGGCAGGAGCCAGCACTCGGCCATTTCTCGTGCCGGGGAGCACCAGGAGCCCGTCCCAGCGGGGCTCCACACCGGCTGCCTGGTGCCTTTTTTTGGTGCGTGTTTTATCGGCTGCTCCACCTGAGTCACTCCCAACAGGAAGAGCGCGTGTGCCGTGGGCTGACTCACAGCAAGACCCAGCCCAGGGAGCGCAGACAGGCGCCTGCCCCATCCAGAGACAGGCACTGACGAGGCACAGCACCCCGAGGACCTCCTGCATGCAGCCTCTTAGGGAAATAAAATAAATCTGCAGCTCCTGAAGACACCCCTCCCGCCCGTCCCGCCCGCCCAGCTCCATGTCCCCGGCCGCCGCTGCCTCCACAGGCCGGGCAGCGGTGCCGGCTGGGGAGAGCCGGGGCTGTCCGGGCACGCCGGAGGCTTGCAGGGAACAAAGTGAAACAGGATGAGCTCACAGGAAGCCTGGGGAGGGTGGATGGGGGCTGCCTGCTCGCAAGCCAGGTCCAGCCGGCCGACCTGCAAGAGCAGGGCTCATTTCAGGTGACTAGCAGGACTGGGGATGCAAAATGACCCAAGGTCAGCTTGAATAAATGCCCAGAAAGCAGATTGATTGGGATTTGTCAGATAAGCACCAAGTTCAGGAAATCCCCAGACCTAGAGATGAGGGGGAGGTGGAAATCATCACATATGTTTGTCTGGTTTTGCTCCTGAGATGCAAAATGAGCTTAGATGAGTCCTTGGCCTCACCTACTACACAATTTTTATGCTAGAAGAAGGATGAGGAGTGGAGACAGAGGGGTAAAACGCTTGTCTGAGGCTGCTGACAGAGCCAGGAAGATGGCAGGCTACACAGCCCAGGTCCATTAGCACTTTTTTCTCAAGGGTAGCTGACAAGCCACACAAGGCATGGAGGCCTGGTCCACCTCACTCCTTTGCCTTGCAGGGGGACTTGACCAACTTACAGGGGAACAGAGAAATCTGGAGGCAGGGGTTCTCCACATCCTGCACACGTCAGGACAAGCAGGACTCCAGCACATCTACCTGCCCCAAGGAAGCAGCCCATCAGAGGGGCACAGTGAAGGATGGGCCCTCATGATGGATGAATCACAGCACCTCCCCTGCCTAATGCCACGAGACTCCTAACGTCACACCTGACTGCAGGTGGGCCAGGAGCACATTTAAATGGAATGAAAACACCTAACAAGTTCATCCCCAGAGACACAAGTTGCCTATAGATCCCCTTCTCCATTAGGGATTCAAACTCAATCCAAGGTATGACATGCTGCTCACTTCAGGCCTGACAGACCAGGGTGATTAACACTGAGTTCCTTGTCTGAGCCTCTTACACTCCCCAGCAGCCTCCAGACACTCCAGACACCTGGAGCTGACTCACAGGGCTTTCCTCTGTGCCTCCTGGTGATCTCATGGGTGCAGCCAGCCCAAACTCACCACATCTCTGCACCTCCCTTCGCCAACTGTACCTGCCTCTGCTGATTAAGTCAACTCACTTTTTTAAACAGGAGGTTTCCTTTTCATCTCACTTGCTGGATCTTAATACAGCTCACAACAAGGAACACAGCATCCCAGATGTGATAGTGGCGTGGTGGGTTTTGGCATCCAAGGTTGTTTTATCTGGTTTTCATTACTGGTTTTTTAAGTGAGATAAAATTATTTATCGTGTTCCCACCAATTCAAAAGTTCTCTAGGATCCACTCATACCTCTAAGGAGACACAATCCCTTCTGCTCTTAAGTACATCACTGGCCCACAACACCTCTGCTGTGTCCTTCCTACCTGCTGACACCCCTCTGCTTGGGAAGGTCATCTCCAGCAGCGTGGTCCTTCCCTTAGATCTCACCCAGACCACATCCTCGGCTGAATTCTCTCTTGGAAAACCAGCCCTCCCCATCAGGAAGCTTTTCCCTTATCTGTCTCCTCCATGTTATCCTTTTAATCTCACTGTTGCCACCCCACCTCTCACTCTACTTGTGCAAACAAGGCCATTCCTCAGTCATCTCTGCTTATTGACTCAGATTACTCTCACCTTGTCATCTGCCACTATGCTTCAAGATCACCTCTGAAACCCACAAGCCATGAGACTACCAAAAATGTATTTCCTGGGGGCCTGATTTTCTAAACACACCTGATCTGGAACAAGCAGCTTCCCACCACCCTCCACAGAGCAATGTCCCACTGCAAGCTGTCACTATGGCAGCACCCTTGAGAAAAGGTCTCACACCAACATGATCAAGAGATATTCTACCTTTTAGAGTAAGCAAAAGTGTAAGCAAAGGGAGGCATAAAGAACAGCTGTGCTCATCAGACACAACAAAACAGTTTTGTTTCACTGTAAAACCTCTGTCTTTTAATCTGTAACACAAGAAAAGTCCTTCTGAAGATGTTTTATGTTCATTCACAACAGAGCCAAACATGCTGTTCCTGCAGGCAGACCACTGAGGCTCACAAGTTCATGAGTCCTTGAGGATGTGGCCGTGGCAGAATTAACCACTCCAAAACCAGTCTGGAACAACATAATAACCTAAATTTTGCTGATGGTTGCTGATGAAAAGTGATGGATGTGTAAAAACTCTGAAGTGATGGTTTTATTAATGTAAGCAAGGGAGAAAACCCGTTTTGGTGACTTATGTCAGATGAACACCATGATGCTGTGGGTCCTTGCAGCCCAGATCAACCCTCACATCCCCAAGTCTCCTTCCACAAGGGATCTAATCTGCCACTTCCTCCAGGAGGAAATCCCCTGGGATTTCCTCACAGTGTGGAAAATCAGTAATCATGATGTGCTGGTATCACCAAACACCAGAGCAGCGATGGAGCCTGGACTTCAGTCTCTCCTCTGACAGTTGGGTGCCCTGGAAAAAAGTCCTCATGATAGCCAGAGCCACCTGGAGCAGAGATCATTCAGGCAGCAGCTTTGCTGGGATGGGCAGAGGCAGGCAGGGAGCAGCAGGGATCATGCTGGCAGTGAGCAAGCGGGGCAGGGCAGGGCAGCAGCAGTGGCACAGCAAGGAAGTGCTGTCACGTCTGGTTGTGCTTTGCCTGTGCCCTGCCCCGGCCAGCGAGGGGTGAGACAAACAGGGATGAAGGGAGAAGGCTTTGCCAGCCCACTGCATTCCCCTCTCTGTCCCCATGCCCAGCCTCTATGGGGTAATTTACATGGCATTCCTGATGTTTCTGGTTTAGGGGCACATTGAAGGTGTCAAGCCAGCAGCCAACTAGAAAAAATAACTCACCAGAATGTGGTCTAACGTGGTCGTGGCTGTAGATGGGGAGCATGGGACACTGCCAGCTCGACGTGACAGCTCTATAACCTCCTCCACTTCCTCAGATCCACGCAAACGCAGTAGAGATGTCTCCTCCAGGCAGCTGTTCCCAGCACTTTTTAACTTGTAACAGTATCTTGTCCTCCCCACAAGTGAGAGGGAACCCAGCTCAGGCCTGTCCAAGCCCTCCCCATTGCCACCTGCTCACCAGGTGCCTCCCCCTCGCCCCCTGCGATGCTCCTGCTTCTCCAGACAGCACATGGGGCTTGGACCTGGGCAGTGACAAAAACACAGGGAACTGAAGGAGTGTAAAGGCTACCAGCCCATGGCTTGGTCACTGCTCAGCAAGGTGCCTCCTCACCTACCCTGATGTCAGGTTCTGGCTACACTGAGCAGAGTATCTGAGGAGGGCATTTCTACTTGGGCTTCAAAAGACTGGTAGAACAGTTTGGCAACCTGTAAGCCATGGTCCCTTGGAGCTGGGTCTGCTCCTCCCCTTAACAGAGTTCTGGGTATCTACTTAGGTTACTCTTACCTCATCACCCTCCACTATACTCCAGCATTACCTTTGAAAACCACATGAACGCGAGGCTCATCCTCCTTCAAGATCACCTCAAAGACACTTTTGCACAATGCCCACAAAAAACTTCTGGAGATAAAAATCCTGAAGATAAAAAAAGGACACATACTTGCTTCCTAATCTAAGCATTTTTGCCTCAAAATGGTAAGAGCCTCCATGTCAACCTACAGCCCATGCAAGATCAGAACTGTCCCACTGCCCAAATGTCTGCTCCCTGACTGCTGCCCACAATCCAGCTGAAACTTCAGACAGATTTTACCAGCTGGGATTTGCTTCACAAAAACGTTGGGGCGGGGGNTATTTTAGAAAACCAATTCATTAGTGGCAACTGAAGAATGAAAAACTGACATGCAAAAATAACAAGAATTTACCAGCTGAGATGGGATTAGCTCTGATGCAAGTTAATGAGACCTGTGCATTTTCTTCTGCTGAGAAAAATAACAGAAATCCAGCTGGAGCTGTAAGACAAGTGTGAATGCAGAACAGCCTAGTCTCTTATCACGGCAGTATGTCCTTAAAAATTTGCTTAATTCAGGCCAGGCTCTGGAAGACAGGATCCAGGAGTAACACAGAGCACCCAGATTTGTGACAGTGCCCAGTAATTTCAGCCTCTTTATTCAGGGCTTTTTTTCCTTTTTCCAGGAGCCCTATCCTTTTCTATCTGTTTAGTAAAAAGGATTTTGCCCTTACAGTGTAAATTAACTCCCCCCACTTCCTCAGGGCTTTCCAGGAAGACAGTCCCACTCCAATAGCATCAGCACCAACAACACAGTATGTTTTTAAGTCCAGGAAAACCAGCAGCTTAAAGTCCATCACAGCCACGGCAGTGGAGCAGTGGACACAAGGAAAAACCATCATCCTTGCCCTCTGTATCCCACCACAAGACTTTCGGAGTTTCTTCTCCCTTTTTCCCATACCAAACCAGGTTGTCTAAGGAGCAAGAGGTGAATCTTGCAACTGAGACACATCACCATCAACATCCTACCACCAAAACCAAAGTAATACTCAACAGAATACCCAGGTATAAGGGGTTACAAATATTCAGACTTTATTATAAATAAGAAATACTGTTTTATACATAAAAACTGCAAGTGTTGCATTTTGTTCACCGCCCCAGACAGCAAGACCACAGATTAAGGCAAAAAAAGCTGGAGTGAAGGCACATACTGAGGGGGCCACAGTCAGGAATAAGGTGATGAAGGGATGTCACATGTCATCCATGACACCCAGCACTCCACCAGCAGCTGTCACATCATCACATTATGTAAAGAAATAACTGGACTTATACAATGAATAATGGTTGTAATGCAGTACTGATTAACAGATCGCTTATAAAGTTTTTTTTTTATTTAAAAATAAATTTCTGTTAAAAACAGCTTAAGGAAAAAAAAAACAAAACCAAAAACACAAGAAAGCAGGAAACCTTAGGCCTGAGGTCAGCCAGGGCATGAGCACATCTTTGCATCTGCTCTTCTCACAGCCTTGGCAGAGGTGATGTGGTCACAGCTATCTTCCCAGAGCAACCCAATGTCCCTGTGCATGCAGGCACAGGGAGCTCTCCTCCAGAGGTGTTTCCAGGCAGGAGGGAAATCCCACAATCATTAAGGGAAGGGATACAAGAGCCATGCAGAGTTTGGGAGACCAAACGCCCCCTGCCCAGCAGCACTGTCTGCACCAAGCCTCTTGCCATGCACAGTGGTGTCAAGATGTCCCCAAATGCAGCTCTCTGAGCACCTCAGCGCTGATCGGTGTCCCAGCAGTGCCACAGCTCCTCACAGCCCAGCTGCAAAACCACAGCCCCTGTTCCACTCCTGGCACAGCACCCCAGGGGACAAGGGACACAGAACTGGGTGCTGCAGGCATCGTGGGGGGCAGGGCTGGCTTTGGAGACAGGGCTGGAAAGCATCCACCCAACAGGCAAAGTGGTTATGGATGGGTGCTGGGGATATGGCAGAGGGAAGCAAGCAGGAGCCCAGCCAGGAGAAATCCCAGGTTTTAAGGGAATGATACAGAGAGAAGCGATACATGGTGCACATGCCCCAATGGCTACAGGGGAAAGCACATAGAGGAGGCCAGGCTGTGCCACTCTGGAAATATGGCTGGGTATATTTACACACACATACACACACACACGAAAGACTTCCTCACACTATAGTCATGATAAAAAAAAAACTGGAAAAAAAAATCACATTCACACAAAAAACATAAATTTGAAATAATTAATAGCACCAGTGTGTGTCAGATAATAAGTTCTTCCCCGCTACGCAAACGTACAAAGTTGCATAGTGTTTAAGGATAGATATATACTGGATCTCAGGGAAAGGGGGGAGGGATGCCAGGCTGGAGGCAAGAAGGAAAATGCAGAGGATGCTCTGGTCTGGGAGAGAGGGCCTCCCTGCCACTTCCACCCAGCACCAGTGAGCACTGCCTGGGGAGGGAGCCAGCAGGGAGGCAGTGGGAGTGGTGTAAAGGCAGAGCTGCCACCTGAGCCTGGCCTGAGGTCCCTGTGCTGCAGTAGCTTTATGGTGACCGGGAGATCCGGAGGCAAAAAGAAAGGAGGGCACCAGGAAATTCCAACTCTTCCTCCCAGCTTTAAAATAGGCAAAAGGCCAGAGCAATGGCAGGAGAAATAAAAATCCCACTGCCCTCCTTCAGAAAAAGGATGAGGAGAAAAAAAAAGACCTTTCCATTTCCACTCATGTGCCCCCTTCCTTCCCCACCCAAAGACATTCAGCATGGAGGCCAGTGCAGTGTCGGAGCTCTCTGGATGGCAGCTCTCCTCTTCAGCAAGACTTGTCCTGCTTCAAACTCATCTGTCAGTCACATTCCAAGCACAGAAAACCAGATCCTCTGGAAATTCAGTAGCAACAGATGGGAATGCAGCTTGTGGCTTCCACACTCTGGCAGTCTGCACTACCCAGCAGGTAGCAGCTTTCAGACTAGACCCAAAACTCCTCCAGAGAACAGAAGTGGGGCTGGCAAGACCCGCCACTCCACCAGCATCCCATCTTCCCAAAGAGCTCCAATCAGAGGCTGCCTTTTTCTCACAGTGATGCATCATCACAGAAAGCATTTCAGAAAGAGGCTTCAGCTATTTTGTCAAAGGCTACCAACACTGTTGGATTGGCCATTAGGTAATGATGAAAAAAATAAATTCACAGGGTTAGAAGTTGGGAAGAAGGATCTGAATTGAGTGCAGCTATACTGGCCATTACAGTAATACTTTGGTAGCCATCCCCTTCCTTCATAGAGACAAAGAGCTCCAGGACTGAGGATTTTACAGTCAAAGGGAGAAGACAGGAGAGAAAGTTGTGTTAGTTTTGTCTTGCTGTATACAGCTCACATAGTTATTTCTGAACCACAGTATAAAGAGTCCAGAGCATCTCTCATCCTTGCACTAATCAAAAGGAAATTGTGTCTGAGGAAGGGGCAAAGGTGGAGTGCTCAGGAAAACAATCTATATAAAAAACCCCTTTGATGCCCAAAGACGGATATTTAATTAATTTGCTTCTCAAAAAAAAAAAACAAACAAAAAAACCAAAAAAAACCCCAAACAAACA
>VZDJ01001247.1:2626470-2776952 GCA_008694505.1 Cyanoderma ruficeps
CAAAAAAAACACCAAACCAACAAAAAAAACCCCAAAAACCTTTCAACTTATCCTGATTTGACAAGAAAACAGTGGCTGCGAGCAGCGAAGAGTTGGGGATTTGGAGAAGGTAATGTGTGTTAAGGCACTCCATGGCCGAACCACCACTCACCAGGGCGACTCCCCCCACCCCCTCAGGGCTTTTCAATGGACGGGGTGTTGAAGCAGCCAGATGGCAAAGTCTTCCTGATGTCTTCCAGGTTGCTAATGTCTTTCAGGATGTCTTCAATGTCCCTGTTATAGGCCTGTATGGCATCATCTTGCTTCTTGGCTTCTCTCTCAAGGAAAGACACTTTCTGGTCCAGGTCACTATCTTTCATCTGGTCTTTGGCACTGTTCAGGCTACCTTCAATTTCATTCAGTTTGTTCAAATCCACTGTCTCCAGTTGCCCTGAAAAGCCAGAAGCAAATAGTGAAGTCATTAAAACCCCTTTGACACCCTGGGTGCTCACATGGCTGACCCACAGCAGACCTCCACTGGGCCATCTCTGCAGGAGAGACAGCATCTGAAACAGGACCAACCATAGGGGTGACATTTCCACTGCCTCAAGAAGTCTTCAGTTTACAGAAAACCAACACAGAACATCGCCCAACAAGTTCTGAGGCTACTTGGGAAAGAAAAAACCCAAAGTCCTTGCCAAGACCACACATACCCCATTTCAAGAGATTAACAGATCCATCTGGTTCCTCAAACAATACTGGCTGGAAAGCCAACACACATCAGGAAAACACTCAAAGGCATAGATCACATTACAGACAGTCCTACCTAGTTGATCCAACAGGTCATTAATGACAGTGAGTAGGCTGTTCACAGAGTTCTTAGCTTTTCTTGCATTGTCTTCTGCCTCCTGGGCAGCCTGTGAGGCCTATAAGATATAAAAAAATGAGAGCACAGAAAAGGTGTAGGGATTACAGGACTGTTGTCTCTCCTCTGCACTTAGTCACCACATCACTGCCTTCTCATTCCAGGATAACAATCCTGCACAGCCCTTTATCACAGGGCTGTGGAGAAGACCGAAAATCTTCAAGTAATTGGTTTTCTGAATATTTCAGGATGGCGATCCCTGAAAACCGAGCAGGATTTTGCAGTAAAAGCCAGGATGGAATCAACAGGCCTATACAGTTAAGTTTTAGTTAAAATAAAAGAAAAAGAACTCTCAAATTCCAGCAGGGAGCCTAGGTTAACACACCAGGACTTGTCTCCTTTTCAGTCCCACTTTAAACTTGGAAGAGTCGGAATACTGGCTGGAACACAGCGCTGTCTTTGCAAGAGAAGAGAACTTACCTCGCCTGCCATCCTCATATCCTGCTCAGCATCGGCCTGCTTCCGCTTCAGCTCTTTTTCTGCATCTTGCAGCTGCTTCATCATGTCATCCACTTCCTTGGCTAGTCCAGTCACATCAGCAAAGGTCTTGTCGGCTTCAGCTCTGGTAGCAGCAGCACTCTGCAGCCAACAGGTGGGAGAGGATGGAAAAAGGTGGTGAGGGTGCAAAACTTCCTTCAATCCTTCTCATCAAAATGCACTGACTTCCTATCTTGCCATATTCTGCATTTACAGTGGGGAATAAAGCAGAGAGCACATGGGGCCCACCAGGACACAGTGTAAGAGGAGTTCATGCAGTCCCACAGCAGGATCTCAGTGGGGGTGAGCTGCGGCAGACCCACCTTCTGAACGGAGCTGGCGATTTTCTCAGCATCATCTGCTCTGGCCTTGGCGTCGCGGGCGTCGGCAGCAGCGTTGCCCAGGGCCAGCTCTGCCTGGTGGGTCTTGTTGTTGGCCTCTGCAATGGTCTGGCTGATGGCTGGGACCTTCTTCAGTGCCTCCTCAGCCGCTGTCTTGTTATCGTTCACCCGCTTGTTAAAGTCTAAGGGGGGCAAAGCACATCCTTATCACGTGCCCCAGAAGAGCCCTGAGATGCTCTTTTCACCAAGCTACCCAAGGCTTTGCTGCCCTGACAGTGGAGGGATGAAAGGTAAACTGGGGTCAGCTCTCTCTATGGCACATCTTCTGATGCTAAGTAAGGAAGTTAAAAGGAAATTTCCAGTCCCTGAAAACACTTGTATTTTTTCTTTAAAGAAAAACGAGCCAAAAGAACACATCCAACACTCAGGTAAGGGCAATAGCAGGGCCTCTCTAACCAGAGTATGCTATTGCCAAGTGACTTGTCTCACTCGAATTGAAGGATTCACTCCAAGTGCTTCCTCTTTACCTTTCAGGTTGCTGAGAATGGTATTGGCCTCCTGTAGTGTGCCACTGCTCTTCCGAGCAGCTTCTTCAGCCAGGGCTTTTGCTGCATCTGCTCGAGCCAAGAGCTGGTCTGCAGTCTGAGGAGACATGACATATATCAATGTATTCCCACTTTCTGAAGGACAATTGTGTAGGTGTATGAAAAAGCACTGTTAAGCCTCAAACAACAATGCCATCTGGAACAGCAGTGCTTCCTCTGAGACCAGGTGAGTGTATGTACTTTGGGAATACTGCTCTGAATACAAATTTGACACCATATCTGGCAAATATCTCCTATTTTCCCATACAGCATTAAAGCATTGCTTCTAACAGCTTTCTGCATCTCCTTTCTGGGGCCATTCTTCAGCATCCTTTTAATCAATAAGTAACACTGAGTAAGATGAAATCATTTGCATCTGGCAAGTTACTTGTCTCCCTTGGTTTTTTTTCCCCCCAGGGAACAAAAGCCTGCGCAATACAGAACTGACCTGCTGCTCTGTCTTCCCTTTCTCCAAGAGGTTCTTTACTTCTAACTCCTTTCCTTTCATATCTTCTCTCAAGTCCTCGTAATCTTTTAACTTCCTGGCAATTAGTTGATCCAGCTCCTCTGCTTCCTTCTTGATCTTATTTGCTTCATTCTGCAGGTGGAAATCACACACACAGATTCGTGGATGTTAAAGAATTCCTGAACAGGTGGTAAATTTTTCCACTTCTACATTCAAGCCAAGATGATTGGCAAACATTTCACTCAGATTTTTGTCCTTCAGAAACTGGGGGAGGTGGGGTTTATGTAGGTGGTTTTCTGCATACATGCTGGAATTGCATAAAAGCTGGATTATGCCTAGATGGACAAAAACCCCACAGAGCGTTCTGATGCAGCGAACATTAGCAGAGCACATGTAAGGTATGCCAGCAACCTAGCAATCTTCAGAAAATAATGCACATGATGGTGCCCACATGTACCTCTAGCCCCGTGGAATCCACAGTAGGCAGACTGGTGAGATTAGCATAGATCTGCAGGGCTCTGTTTCCAGCTTCCTCTGCCTCCGCAAGTACCTTGTTGGCCTGTTTCTCTAGGTCTCGAGAAATATTCCTTGCTTGATGGTACCTAAAAAATCCCCAAGGATCCAGTTATGTAACAGTATTTTTTGTAGAACTGAACTTAGAACAAGAGTGGAGAGGCTAAGAAATTGAAAATAACATCCTGCAAACCAAAGCATACAGAGGGTTGTCTTACTTTAAACAATGCTCTAAAATCAGGAAATAAAATCAGTTTTCTGTTACTGACTCACTTCTGGTTGAGCTCATCAATATCAATTGCAGTTTGGTTTTCTCCAGCCAGGGTCTTCAGCAGCAGTTGATACGCTTCCGTGGAAGTATCATTTGCAGCCTTGGCTGTGCGAACAATCTCATCCGCTTCCTTTTTGTGCCTGGACAAAATGACAAAATTAAAATAATGCCATTAGATTTGTCAGCCAATAGATTTTATCCTCAGTTCTTGATTATATTCTCTCTTACTTTTCCTCTTTCCTTCCCCCAGATTTACATATAGGAGATGCTGAAACATTTGCAATGGAAAATGGTTGCCACATCTGTCATCCACACCAGTAATGTTTGCCCTCAGTGCTCACAGCCATCATCCCACAGCACCAGTCTCTTAAGCAGCAAGGGGTGTGCGTTTCCTACCCAGCAAATGAAATTCTGCTTCTCCCTTGTAAGGAAGAGCAGGTCCCTGACACAGGCCACAATGAGTGTGTCTTGCCACAGCCTACCTTTCTGCCAGCTTTCGGGCCTCTTCTGCCAACAGAGTCATGTTGTTGGGGTCCCCGCTTTGCTCTGGAGGTGTAATGGACTGGAAAGGAAACAAGAAAAAAACCTCTTAAAGCTCTTTTTTCATCTTTTATTCATCTTTGCTTTAAATATTTATTGCCATGATCTAAATGCTTAGAGATGTGTCTCAACTACTTCTCACTTCTTTATATGTGAGTTTCCACCACTGGTTATCCCTTGAAAAACAACAGTGCTAGTATTTATTTAGGACTTTTAATGTTGGTTTGGGCTAAGATACAATCTGTGACTGACAGTGGTGAGCTTCATTGATTTCCCATGATCTTGATGCAAATTTGCTGTATGGGGGAGAGAGCAAGCGGAGAAACACACCAGGGGCACAGAAGGGAAGGCCCTCACCCTCTCCCAGCAGCACACTCACCACGTTGTCAGCTGCTGCCTTGGCCTTCTCCAGCATATCAGAAGCCAAACTGATCAGGTCCTCAGTGTCCTCCACCCGCACCCGGGCCTGCTCTGCCAGGTTCTCCGTGTCCTGCACTGTGCCCTGGATGTTCCTCAGCCTGTTCAGTTGACTCACTAAGGTGCTGTTGATGTCTCTGAGACGATCCATGAGGCCCTGATCTACGTCTGAAACACACGACACAAAAGAGAGGAAGGAAAATTAATTAGAGCAGGAAGAGAAGCTAGAGCAGCAGCTTACCACTGCAGGCATCGTGTTGGTAGGTTAATCCCCCACTGAAAGGGAAGCAGGCAAATCCATTTCACAACTCACTTAGCTTGAGATCAAAGTCATAATCAGAATGAGCACCAGGAGAAATGAAAAGCCATTAACTGCTAATAAGACAATCCCGCTGGGTGCTGGAACTGACTCTGATGGGAGATTTTGTGTTCAGAATCACGTTTTACCTCTCTTATTGACTTAAAATGACAACAGAGCTGCTCCTCAATGGGTACAAAATGTCTGTTTTGTGAACTCTCTTTAGCTTATCTCCTAGAAATTAAGCAGAGATGGAAGAATAGTGCAGACATACATTTTTCCACACTCAGGCTACTTGGAAGAAAGACATAAGGTGCTCCATATGGAACAGCAGGAGCTGTGTGGAATAGCAAGCCCACTCCAAATTCTCCCCAAACCAAAGGGCTGACAAAAGCTGACAGGATAGGGCCTTGGTTTTCACATATGTAGGACGTACAAGGCACCCAAACTTCACCAAATTTCTGGACCATCAGGTAACTCCCCAAAACAGCATCTTAATAATGGAGGCATCACAGCACAGGTATGTGCTTCAAAACCAAGGCAAAAAAACCCCTTTTACTTTCGAAAAGCTGATAATGTTACCAAGAGTTAAAGTGCAAGCAGAAGCCCACAGAACTCCAAAATTAAGATTAATAATACCTTGACCTTGCAGCACACCTTAAGTATTGAACATGAACATTTGACACATTTCAAAAACACACTACCAGAGAGAAACAAAAATAACTTGTGTGCCCAGATTTTTGCAAGGGTAGTTTTTGTTGCATTTACATCATCCTCTTAGTAAGAGAAGAACCTGGAGCTAGGAAAGGGTCCGGAGCACAAGTCTCACGAGGAGCAGCTGAAGGAGCTGGGAGGCATTGAGCCTGGAGAAAAGGAGGCTGGGGGGGACCTTCTGGCTATCCACAACTCCCTTACAGGGGGGTGCACCCAGGGGGGTCAGGCTCTGCTCCCAAGGAACAGGGACAGGATGAGAGGAAACAGCTTCAAGCTGTCCCTGGGGAGGTTTTGGTTGGATAGCAGGAAAAATTTCATCACTTAAAGGGCTGTCCAGCCCTGGTACGGCTGCCCAGGGAAATGGTGGAATCACCATCCCTGGAGGGATCTAAAAGCTGGGTGGATGTGGCACTTGGGAACATGGGTTACTGGCAGCCTTGACAGTGCTGGGGGGCAGGGAACAGTGGGACTTGATCTTAAGGGTCTTTCCAAATTAAATGAGTCTATGATTCCAAGACAGAGAGAGAGAGAGATCAAAAATTCCACCACAAAACCAAATCCACTCCCTCATCTTTTTCCAACCCCCACCCTGCTACCCCCTTATGTGGGACTATTATCCAGGCACAGATGCCAAGCAGGCACTATAAATCCACCTCAGCTGAAGTTGAGAGAAGCTTAAGCAACCATTCTCACTGACAGGAATCTTCCCAAGCAAATGCCAGCATTAGATGCACGTTAGCTTTTTCCCAGCTTCACACAAAGAGGACAAATTTTCCCAAAGTGGTGTGAAATCACTGAACCAACTCCCAGGGGAACATCTTTTATTGCAAAGTCAATAGTCTTCTTCAGGGTTCTCTTTTCCAAAACATGCATCATCTTATACATTAAAGAGACCCTAAGGACAAACCACTGACACAGACATGACAAACATCCTGCTCACAGACATCCTGTGGTAGGGTTGACAACACAAGAATAAATTTGAAACAGAGTTTAACAGGAGAAACATCACTCTTCAAAATATTCTACTCTTATGGTAGGATAATTAAGTTTGGCATCAGGATTTTGAAGCCTTCATTCTGATTGCTGATGATATCCCAACAAGAATTACTTGATCCCAAGATGTCTGAGCAAATTTAAAGCATAAGTATACTGCAAAGTTTTCTGCTTGTTTAACAAATAAAACCCTCCTTTGCATCAAGAAAAGAGGGTAACATATAAAAGACTTCCATCCATACAGAGCTAGAGGCAGATCTTTACTTCCATGTACAACTAAGACCGCTGGTAGACCAACATGGATAAAAGCACAGCCACTATCGTTTTGATAAAAACATTCACTGACTCAATGCTGCCTGAAATTGTTGTCAATCCTGGAGCACAGCACTGGATTGAAATAAAACATGCTGTCTCCAAAGGGAACAGGAACATCAGACAAAGAACTCATTTACTTGATCCATATCTGATCAGGTCAACTCACCTTTGCTCCTCTGTGCTTCATGGAGCAACTCCATAACTTCTCTCTCTGCCTGCTTCAACCGCTCTTCGAAGGCTTCATCAGTTACAGTGTCTTCTCTGGTACCCAGATTTGCTATAAGATTCTCCAACTCCTGCAGCCTCTGACGTTGCTCTGCCACCTACACGGGAGGAACAGAGCACAGCTATGACACTGCAAAGCACCTCGAGCCTCTCTGCTTTCAGCAACCACCAACAGCCACGGGCTGGAATGCTGCACAAGCGGACACATGCCACCACCTCCAGTGGTACCAACAGCAGTGTCTGTGGCCTTACCTTATCTTTCACTAATCTGTAACAGGCTGGACACTCCTGGCAGCCTGGCCACGAGCGGTTGTAGAAATAGTTCTCCTCACACTGGTTGCAGCGGCTCCCCACGAAGCCTTCCTTGCACTCACAGCGGCCGTTCTCCTGGCACTGCAGGGACCGCGAGCCCTCAGGATCACAGTCACAGGCTGCAGGGAAGTTAAACCTCAGTCAGACTGCAGAAGAGGCAGAAATAACCTAAAACTCACAGGTTAAGAAGATATCCTTAATACCCTAAAACATCTGCAAGAGCTATGGGGCACAAACCCACAGCTGGACCTCACTCCTGATCGCAGTGCTTGTACTCAACAAGCAGGATCCAACATTCACTGTGGGTGTTCAGTGTTGCTATTACCTGTCCCATAAAGCATCATTCTACCCCACTGGATTGTAACCATCTGCAGTTAGTTTTCCCGCTCTTTACAGGCAGGGATATCAATGAGGAAAGTTTGGATCATCCTGCTTTGCAATCATGTTTACAAGATCAGCTGCTCCTCGAGACAGAACCTATATACTGAGGACACCTGCAGAGTAACTGTGCAGGAATACATTAGGAAACAGGGCTGTTGGAAGCCAAGATCCAGAGTATATTTACACCAAGGAGAAGAGGGTATCTACTAAGTTGGATAGCTAGTAAGACAGACAAGAAAAAGGTAACAAAAGAAGAAAGTGATAAGCTATGGTACAGAAATCAAATTTCCTTCACGCACAGTGTGGACACAGAAGTGCCAACTTCTGCTGTGATGACAAGCAAGGTGACTAAAAACCTTCCCAGAGGCAGAAGAAAAGCGAAGGCAAGGCTGGGTGTGCAACATCCTTCCCATCTGCCTCGCTCTGGCCCCTCAGACTTACGTTTACAGCCTTCAGAGCCGAAGCCAAAGTGGTTGCCCTCACATGTGTCACAGTGCCGGCCGGTGACGCCTGGCTGGCACTCGCACTGCCCGGTTCGGATGTCACACTGCCCGCTGGTGGAGCCCAGAGCATGGCAGTTGCACCTGGGGGAGAGGCAGGCACATGTCAGATGTGACACAGAAGAGACATGTGGGGCAAAGTCCCTCTCTGAACAGCACAGCTCAACATTTGCATTTGTCAAATGCCACTTTTGCTGTGAAGATGCAGCAGGCGAAGCACTGAGCTTTTGAACCATGGAAGGTCACTTGCTGCCTGCACTAAAAAAGGAACCCAAGAGCGCCAGCTACAATCACAAAGTCATGCGACAGTTTTCTATTTAAAACCCTGATTTAGCTCTTTATAAAGCTATTTATAAGTCAGGCTTTTTGTACAGCATTAGTAGCTGCTCCTTGACCACTGCTCTTCCCCAGCCACAGTAGCAGAGGCACACCTGTTACTTCTGACAATCACATTCCTGCACAATGTAAGCACAGACCCTCCAAAACCAGGGTCCCTGCCCTAAGCCAAGACAAACCTCACCTCTCACAGCCACGTCCACTCTGGAGGTTGAAGAATCCAGGCTCACAGGCACTGCAGTCTCTCCCAGTGACATGAGACAAGCACTCACACTGCCCAGTCACTTGATTGCAGATCGTCTGCTGATTCACTGTGCCATAGGGATTGCAGTGACAAGCTGCAAAAATAAAAAGGTATGGAGAAACATGCACAAACTTAAAAATCCCTTGTCATGTTGGTACTTACCCTAACGGGCCTGGATCCAAACCACACGGCCACCCAGCCCCTGCATCACACAATTCTTTTGCTTTGACAGCATTAAGTGCCCACAAACACAAGGATTTCAGCAAGCTCAAACTGCCAAACCGGGGTAAAACCACACATTGCTGCTGACAGGCACAAGTGACAGCCTGACAGCAGCTCTGGGGGACAAAACCATTTTTAAATGCAAGAAGAAGCCAGTCTCACCTTTGCACTTGTCAGAGGGGTCAGGGGCCAGGGGGTTCCCGAAGAAGCCGTCCTTGCAGCGGTCGCAGTAGAAGCCGGCGGTGTTGTAGATGCACTTGAGGCACTCGCCGGTCTCGCGGTCGCAGTTGCCCACGGCGTTGGGGTCGATGTTGTTGTTGCACTGGCACAGGCGGCAGGGCCTCACCGCACCGTTTCTGCCCAGCGGGTCTCCGAAATAGGCGTCATCACACAGCTCACACCTCTTGCCTGGGACACAACACAGACACGGGTGCTGCAGCAGAAAGCCCTTCGCTGCCATCTCACATGGATCCCCTCTGCAGTCCTTTCTTCCCTTTCATCCTACTGTTGGGGCCAGACACAAATCCCTCCTCACCTCTAAATTCAAGCTAATTTTTCACTTTGCATTATGAACTATTTCCATTCTTTCTTCCCCTACTATCCCTTTAAGCCAAACCTATTTGCTGCAATTTCCTGTTAATTCAAGAATCCGAATAGGTAGAGTTCTGTGGGGCATCGCTGCTCCAGGAAGCTCCTCTGCCAATGAGACCTGCCAAACCTCCACAGGCAGCCACTGAAGCATTCGATTCAGCAGCTTCCTACACTTACTGCAGATCTGACCTCCCCTGCCATTTATGGGCTCCATATCTAAGGCAGTTCTTGCACAAACAAAAGCCCTTTTTCCTCACATCCCAAAAAGGTAGTGTGAGACAGGAGGAACTCTTCTGTCTTGTTCAAATAGCTACAAGAAAGATCAGCTGCTACAGACACCTGAGCTGAAGGGAACCTGGGGCCTGGACTCTGCTTTGGTTCACAATGCAGTGGCACCCACAGGAACCCCCATGAGCTGTTACATGCTTGGTCAGAGGCTTTCCTAAGCACTCAAGAGTTTACAGGTATTCTGTACTTTGGACTCTGCCATGCCAAGCATAAAATCAGCAGAGAAGCATGAAGGCTGCCAATCATCCTATGGTTTCCTTGCTGTTTGTAGGCAGAACACAAGTTTCTGTTTAACAACTCATGCTTGGACTTCACAGCTTATTGCTAGGAAAAAAAAATCTGTATCTGTTCACGTATTACTCCTTAAAATTGCTGAGCACTGGTTTGATCGTGTATTTTTTGGGCAGTGTTCGTGAGTCACAGCAGCCTTCCTGCTCTTCCTAGGAAGCATCCTGTAGTGTCTCACATGCTGGCAAACTGCACCTTCTAATTTTATTTCAGTCTGACCTGCCTTCCTGGCTCTTTTAAATCTATTTTCTGCCCAACACCATGCCATCATCAGAGTTCTACTGGAAGGCAGCATGACTCTCCTATACAGCACAGAAATGGTCAGACTTTGCATATTAAGCCTTTCGCTCTCAAGAAACAGGCAAGAAAAATATGTGAAGCCCCAAGGCTCATAAAGGACAAAAAGTAGGGCTGAGGAAGGGAGAAGGATTTGAACCAAAAGACACAGCAGCTTTCAGAGCTACTCTTTGTGGATCAGAGAACAAGAACCAGCAGGAGACACATTTCCACAAGCATGTGGATGTAGAAGAAGGTGTTTTGTGTAGGAACACACCTGTAGTGCCAGCCTGACAGCTGGTACACACAACCTCCTTGGTGCGGGGCACAATGGCACAGCTGGAGGTGCCTGGGCACGGGCAGGGCTGGCAGTCCGAGGCTGTGCCAGCCGTGGCATCGCCATAAAACCCATCGCTGCACTTCTCACAGTGAGTCCCCGCCGTGTTATCCCTGCAGTTGCACATGCCTGGAATAGAGAGCGACATGGGTTTTGCTTCACAGTCCAATCCACAAAAGAAGCAGCACCCTCTTGCTGCTCCCTGTTTGCTCAGCCCCTCTTACCTGTCTCGGGATCACACGTCTCGCTGTGCCCGTTGCACGTGCAGGGCACGCAGGGGCTGTAGGGCCCGAGGCTTGGGGTCTCTCGCCGGTACCCAGAGGTGCAGCGCTCACAGAACTGCCCCTCGTATCCCACTGGACATGAGCAGCTCTCCACCCAGGCCACAGGCACACCGGGACCGGGACGAGCACTTGTGATGGTGACATCATCCAGGTGACC
Source organism: Cyanoderma ruficeps (assembly GCA_008694505.1). Taxonomy (NCBI): domain Eukaryota; kingdom Metazoa; phylum Chordata; class Aves; order Passeriformes; family Timaliidae; genus Cyanoderma; species Cyanoderma ruficeps. The sequence continues at coordinate 2,637,745 of VZDJ01001247.1, forward strand.
GGCACCTAGAAAGCACCAAGGGGCAAACCCTGTGTAACCACAAAGGCTGTCATCCCTGCTTCCCCAAACACAGCTGATGGGTACAGGGGACAGACAGGTGGGTGCCTGCAGGTGGTAAGGTGAATCAAGATGCAAAACCCTCCAGGAAGGTTTAGAGAGATGAGAAAAGATGCACTAGAGCTCACCGAGGGAACATGCAGGGTAGGAAAGCTGAGAATGACAATGTAGAGTAGAATCTGAGAACAGCAGGTGAGCAAGTACAGTCAATTAAAATTAAGTTATATTTTACATGTGCATGGTTTCCATTTCCAAATCAAATACCAAAACCAATTCCTGGCTTTCAAGACGGAACAGACCATGTCTCTAGCAATTTTAACACACCGTCTGCAAACCACACCTCGGGACAAACTCTTCAACTATTTCTCTGAAGCCATTCCTTCCTCTGGCATTTCAGCACTTCCCTCCTCTACTCCCAGCCCCTTCCCTGGAGCAAAACAGAGTCCAGATACAACATAGCTGGCTTTTAACTTATACCATTGTGTTTGCAGCTCTGCAGCAGCTCCAGTACACTGAGCAGAGCCTCAGCTCCTACATATTAGCAGTGGCTACAGCACTCAGGAATGGTTTGCTCCACACCTTTCTTCCCCTCCGTTTCCTCCAGTTTTCCCCCCTTTCCCAAATGCAGATTCATCCTTTGCATCTTTCTGCAAAAATTCTTCATCACACAGCAATACCTAAGGACGTAATTTTACTTCTAATTCATGCCACTTTTATAAATCTTCGTTATAAGGAACTTTCACTCAGGTTCTGCACAGGCAGCTCTTTAGACCTTGTCCTTTCCATTTGTCATGTCAAGGCAAGACCCAGAAAGAGGAGGGATGCAGCCATTTCCAGTGTAGTGAAAATTAAAGCCAAGTGTTGTAAACTTCCTACATCCTACTGTATCCTTTGGATTTTTACCAATTGGAGGACAGCGGTTATAAAACAAAGCAAAATTCCCATGTCTAGAGCAAGGAAACAGCAGTTGGTAAGTATTCAGCTTTCAGATATTCAAAGACAACACTTTTCTTTCCCATATCCTCTTCAGAAGGCCTGGGAGAAGATGCTACACAGGAAAGCCAGGTGAAAAGCTACTGGCACAAGCTTTGTCACATAAGTTGCCACAGCTGTTTATAGCTGGGCCTTACAATAAAGCAATCCAACACCAGAAAAATGAGTTTGCCCTCTCTTCTGCAACGTTCTAATCAGAGACTTACTTCTCTCACTGTATGTCCCACGGATCTTGATGGAAGTCAAGTTGTGGAGAAGCTTTTGGAATTCAAATGTCGTAAGAGCAGGCCTCCACGGGTAATCTGCAGCCTCATGGAGCCTGGGGAGAAGAGCCAAGTATCATCAGCACAACTTTCAGCTGCTAACAGCTGCACCCTCTCAAAAGCTCCCTTTGCAACAGCACTGTGCTATTGCGACATCAGCCACATAAGTTCAAATCTAATGATCTCTGTTTCCTCAAGAGCTCAGAGACCAAGGGCAGCCCAGGCCAGGTGACAGCTGCTCCCACTGTACCTGAAGGTGTAGGTCTGCACATTCTCACTGGGGTAGGAGTTGCCCTGGGCAATGAGAGGCACCGACACTCTCAGCCCAGCCCCTTCCAGCACCAGGTCCTCTGCAGAGAGGCGTGTGTCCCGCCTGTCCACACGGAAGGAGAAGGTCAGGTTTTGCCCATAACTCAAAACCTGGTTGCCCAGGAACTTGCCTGAAAGGGGAAGAAATCCTGACAGTTAGGGCACAGAACACAAAAGGCACAAGCAGCACAGAAATCCATGCTGTTAGAATGACCTACGTGGTGCAATGAAGTACATGGGGAAGTAGGTGTCTGAGATAACGGAGATATCCTGGGTCTCGGCACTCCACTGGAGAAAGGCTTCCGAGCCATCACGCTGCTCAGCACGCCACTCATCCTCTCCTGAAGAATCAGACAGGCAAGAATTAACACCCTTGGGAGATGGAGATTTGCACACACTTCTCACGTCACGTTGTTCATGTCTCAGTTAATCTAATGTGCATGGGCACTGACAGGCTGCAGAAAGCAGCTGTGCAGAAGAATTTAGATCGTAAACACCATCTTCCCAATTTAAGCCCCTAACTCAAGTGCTGACTTGAAAACTCTGATGACTACTTGTCCAAAACCTTCTTTTCTAAAGAGCTTAAGCAGAGATAGAAAAACCTGCAGTCCTCGACAACTCGTTTAGAATTGCACCCTTTGTATGAACTGTTCTCCAGTGGAATTTGAATTTAAAAAATGTTCTTTTCAGACTGCGCAGGATGAAAACATGCATACGCAGGAAACTGACTGCATGAAAAAACCAGATTTTTCCTGGGCTTACAGACTTATTGGAAACACAACTGTGTTTTATTCAGAGCCACGTAAACCCCGAATCTAAAGTGATATTGATCCTCTCAATCAGAAAGTCCTGATTTGGTTCTAGAACCGAGGAAACTCTGCTTTGTCAGCACATCTCTCAGGCTAGAAAAGGTTTCTATTTGCAATTCCCACTTGCAGCTGCACAGTGTACAGTAACTGTGTGCCCAAGGCCAGAGCTGTGAATTCATTCCTCCCCATCTGAACAAACAAGCTGCAGACATGGAAGCTCCAGGTAGCTTCAGCACTTCCAAAATAGGGATCCTAGACCTGCCTGCCCAAGGTTTGTGGTCTTGCACAGAAAGGAGGGAGTTGGGTTTTTTCACTCGCTTCTGACTCGAGCCTACAGCCCAACCTGAGATAGAAAGGAAAGCTCAATTTTACCAAACTCGAAGTTGGAGGTGATGCTATAGATACTGTAGCCCACAGCATTGGTGCAGACTGAAGAGTGTCCAAAGCAGAAGCAGGGGGTACAGCCTCTTGGATTGGAGGAATCCAGATGGAAAAATCCAGGTTTGCATCTGAAGATGCAAAGAAAAGAGAATTAATTTCCCTGATACTTAACCCTAGGTCCTCGCTCAAATGTTTTTCATTCTTGAAACAAAGCCATGGGAAGAAAAAACCCACCTCTCACAGTGGAATCCTTCCACATTGTCCTTGCACGCACACCGCCCCGTCTCGATGTTGCATTCCCCTGTGCTGCCAGCAGCATTGCAAGAACAGGGCCTGGGAGAGGCAGGAGAGAGGTTAGTTCAGTAAGAGCCACATAGAGAAAGCTTTAAAAAAAGCCTAGTTTTCCTTTTAGAGAGCTGCAATCCTCCTTACCTGCAGCCAGCTTCGGAGAGGGAGTGGAACCCTGGCTGGCACCGGTCACACTTGTCCCCCATCACACCAGGTTTGCAGCTGCACTGGCCATAGCTGTCACACTGTGTGCTGAGGGAGCCTGTGGGGACAGCAGGGACAGGCACCTCAGCACACACATATGGCTCCATCAGCTATTCAAACTTTAGAAAACAGCCAAGAAATAAGGAAGAAGAAAGGGAAGCGCAGCTTCCAGCTGATGAGTGACAGCTTATCTAAAGACTGCTTCTAGTTCACAGAGATTTTTCCCCTGGCAGCTCTAGACAGATGAACTGTTATATAGTCTTCCCAAACTATATTCAGCCTTTTATTCCTACTTTTTTATATATAAAATATAATTATAACTTCAAGTTGCCTTCTCCTGCTTCATCCTCAGTGCTACATTTGCATGCCTCCAATTCCACATGTTTTACTCTGCAATACGTAATTTGCAAGATTTTATTCTCTGAACCCTTTGTGTTCCCCCTAATCAGTATCTCCCCCTTCCCTGACCTCTCCTTTTCACACTCCAACTTCCTTCCTTGATTCCTAAGTTGTATTTAAAGACTAAACTGCCTCTTTGGAGCAAGGCCGCACGTGCCACTATGAATCCTAGTAAACTCTTGAGCAAACCCCTCATTTTTGGAAGGAGGCCTTTCTCAGTACTGCTCCATTTAAGTGGTCTTGCACAAAAAGCAGTAGCAGGTTTCTTTAATCCGTAGTGGACAAAATGTTTTCTCCCAAGCACCCATGTAGCTGCCAACCTTGAAGCTGTCAGCACTGCAAGAGTTAACTACCACAAGAAAAATATTTTAATATACAGAAATAGTTGCTTGTTTCCACTTCAGTCCACACCAGAAGATTATAGCAAAGTGAAGAGTTATAAGATGATTAAGCTGGACGGGACAGAACAACTCACAAAAACTTTACCATATACAGCCGAAGTTCAAATCCCCTTTGCAGTCCCACTTAGGATTATTTAGGAAAAAAGAGTACTTGACAAAAAAATAGCAATCCAAACATAGCCAGGAGATTCAAATACACCCTGGGCGTCAGTGGGTCATGGCATACAAGCTAATGGCTAAATTAAAAGGCCTTTGAAAGCTGTCCTTAAAGACCTGAGAAGTCACCTCCCTAAATCTTTTTGACTGTCTCAGCTGACACGGACCCTCAACCCTTTTTAAAATAAGGTCTAACACAAGGACCCAGGAAAGGCAGTCAGAAGAAAAAAGGGCCTTTATTGGTCAAAAATTTCACAACTGAATGACTCCTTGACAAAATTAGATGGGAGATGCACCCTGGCAGACCTCTCCCTGGCTGCTTTTAGGGCATGCCGCAAGCAATGACTTATGCCAGCTACCCTTTTGAAACCTCACACCATATCTTACTATGTGTTACTCTTTTCCCTCCTTCTACCTTGCTGTGGGCTGGTGTAGTCATGGGATCACTCCTTACAGGTTAAGTGGTTCCCTTCACAACAAAAGATTTATTCTCCTGCCAGAATTATCCCCGTCTCCGTTTTTTTTAAAGGAGTTTAATTACATATTTTGAGTTTACTTCGTTTTATCTCACCCCACCCCCTTTTGTGTTTAATGTTTTACTGGTTTGTATTTATAGTGCTTGGATACTTGGTAGGAGAAACTGATGCAGCAGCTAAAGTTCACTACAATTTCTCAGCATGAACAACTTCCAGAAATACCCACTCACATCATCTTGGTTATTAAGAATTTAAATGAGTTCTTTAGTACTGGGAGCATCCAGGGTAACACATACACAGTGGAAAAAAAGATCTATTTCAGAATACATTTGAAGATGCAAGTGGTGCAGAGGTGACCCATCTGCCCTTGCCACCCTAACCCCATTTAGATCCAAGGATAACTTAAACCAGAATAGAACCCAATAAGCATTTCCTACAAGTTGGGGGGCAGGGGGGGGGGAGGGGAAATCCAAACACCCCCTCCCTCTTTTTACTCCGGAGTTTGCAATGAGCTGCACGACCGAAAGAAGAGGTGGGTTTTGTGCAGGGAAGTTTGCAAGCAGCTCTGTGTGCAGCAGTGCTCACCGACAGGGTTGCAGCTGCAGGGCAGGCAGGCCTGGTCGCTGGCCTGGCGGTAGAAGCTGTGGCGGCAGCGCTCGCAGTGCGGCCCGTCCGTGTTGCCGGCGCAGGCGGTGCAGTGCCCGCCGTGCCCCGTGGCGCGGTACAGCTCCGGGTCGAAGTAGCACTCCTGGGAACGCCCGTTGCAGTCACACGCTGCAAAGACAGAGCACCATCAGTGACCAGCCCGTCCCCACAGCACAAAACCCACCCTGCACGGTTCAGATGTAGAGGAGTTGGAGTAGGAGCTTTTAACCACTCCAAGACCTGAAACAAACTTGAGACCGTTGTCATCAATGCCCAAAAGAAAACCAGCATTTTCTACCCCACTTCTTTCAATGTCGGCCTCCCACACAGCACCACCAATCTCTGTCATCCAAACAAGCATGAAAAGGGGACGTGAGGCCACTCCATGCTGTAATGAGAGCTTCTCCCCTGGACTGCAAATCCCTAGACAGGCGGACATCCCAATTTCACCAGCCCATTGAGGGAAGCCACAGACAGCTGGGACCTATCTAGACACACAGAGGTCAGACAGGAAGAAAACTTTTCTGTCTGAAAAAGCTTCCCCATAAAGTAAACTACCAGGAGCTGTGGTCTGGGACGAAAAACCAAGCAAATTGGTGCTCCGTGACAGAGACATGGATTTGTGGTCCAGAAATTAGATTAAATTATCATCAAGTAACTGTAAAAACTAATAATCCAAACACAAAAATCAGCTGATGCTAAGTGAGGAGCTTTGAAAAGGGCAATTATCTTCTAGCATTGTGAACAGATTTCTCTTCCCATGGGTCTCATAAAGTACAAGCCTGTACATTTTTGCAGGACACCTCTTTCCTAAAGGTGGTTCCCATCCTTCTCCAGAAGGGAGATGCCCATTCTTAGGGATCTACCAGAAAGCTCCCACAGGACAGGAGGGGAATGACCAACAGTCCTATGAACTGCGCTTAACACTAACTAACTGTAACTAACTGGCTAACTGTAACTGAGACAAGTTAAAACAAGGCAGGGCCAGCTTGTGGCTGCCAGCAGAGGGAGAGGACCCTGTCCCAGACAGGCTGTCCCCGGGTGCAGCCGCACATACGCAGGCACTCGTTGGCGCTCTCCGCGGTCGCTCTCCTCCACGGGCGGTCATTGAAGAAAGGAAGGCACTTTTCACAGTCCACCCCGAAGGTGTTGTGCTTGCAGTTGCAGACCAGCTTCCCAAACTCATTCTTCACACACTCACTGGCATGCCCGTTGCATTTGCACCTGGTTCAGGAGAGGTAAGGAACAGATATTAAAATTCCAGGGCTCCAGGTCACTCACAAAGCAACACCAAAAAATAGGGCCCAGATCTCAAAATCTGAGATGAGAGAAATTTGAAGGTAGATGACTACAACAAAATTGAGAATAAAACTGCTGTCATTCAACCTGGAGAAGGGCTCCTGGATATCTTACGGAGGCCTCCTAATATCTGAAAAGGGTTTACAAGATAGAGAGAAACTTTTTATCAGGGCCTGTAGTGATGGGACCAGGGGCAGTAATTTGAAAGACGGTGGGGTTAGATTGGACATAAGGGAATCAATGTTCTACAATGAGGGTGGTGGGACGCTGGCACAGACTGCCCAGAGAAGCTGGGGCTGCCCCATCCCTGGAAGTGTCCAAGGCCAGGCTGGACAGGACTTGGAGCAACCTGGGCTAGTGGAAGGTGTCCCTGCCCACAATGGGGTTGGATGATCTCTGAAGGTCCATTCCAAACCAAACCATTCTATGAAACAAAAGAGGTGCAGCCTGCTCTAGGTAGGCATTTAGAAAGAGAAGAAAGTTAACTAACTCCTTTGCAGTCTTCAGACTAACCTGAGTAGGAGAAGCAAAGATTTAGCTAGCTTTATGTTAGTAAATTTTCCACGGCTTCTCTCTTGTGAGAGCTCAGAACATGGTACATTCACTGAGTGTGGGCTATTGTGGTATTAGTAGGAAATTAAATATCACAGAGGTGACTAATACAGAAGCCCAAGGACCTCCAGACTGGTGGTGCAGCCAGTACAAATCGCCACGTGGCCAAATCCCAGTCTCAGGACCACCACATGCAAACAGTCCAAAACTCTGGTTGGTGGTGTAATAAACTGTTTATTAAAACATTTTATCATCAACTACTAAAGGTTTAAACATACTACAATAGACTCTGGCAAAAGCAATGGACAGCCACAACCACGTTGTACCATGTTCCAGACCTCCAAAGGAAACAGCTTCTTCAATATATGTGAAATAGACACTGAGATTTTCTACTTACTGTTATTCTAGAGTACAGATACAGGCAGAGGACACCTCTTTTTAGAGGACAATTTAAAAACACATTAAAAAACGCACAAACCACAGAGCAGAAAAAAATTTCTTCTTTTGTTACTCTTTTTACCATTTACCCTCTCAAATCACTTAATATTTCATCTAATCAAGGAAAAAAAGTTGATCTCTGCCAGCCTTGAAGTTATAGCCACAAAAGCTTATACACAGTATTTGCAAATTATGTAAAATTCATTCTAATGCATTCTTGATTTAGGACAGTCAGTAAAGACCAGAGCCTATTTGTATCATGTGAATACAATCAGTATCTTTAAAGATGTCTAGTAAAACTAACCAAAAACTTCAGTAAGCACAGAGTTTTATTGTCTACTCACCTACCACCCACAGCAAAGTCAGAAATTGCATAGTAGTAAGACTTGAGAACTTTTGGGTCATTGAAAACTTCATCTCCAAATGTGTTCAGACGATTGAGGGTCACTCTAATATCTGTAGCCGTCACCCATTCCTAGATCAGACAGAAATCCCATCAGATGAAACACCCTCTCTCTGAGAGAGTACCAGTCCTTAGCAGCTCTATTAATGAAGTCATTCAGCAGCAGCTGGTTCCTTCCTCATTGTTTTCCCCTTTGCACCTCGGAAGCTCACAGGCTCCAGCCCCAGAAGCCTTATGCCACATCCTCTTGGCTGAACGGGTTCTCCTGACCTTTTCTCCTCTCTGGAGACCCTTTCCAATGCCTCTTCACATCCTGACTGCCTTCAACTGGGAAGCACTGAGTAACCTCTCCAGCAAAAAGTGCAGGGTAGGCAATTATGCCAGCTTGCTAATTGTACGTATCAGTCTGGCTGTAGTTTTCCTGCAAAGCTATGCAGGACCAATGGGAAAAGCTTTAGGGCACATTCATCTGCAGACATATTGCACCAAACTAAAAGATACAGACAAACAAAAGAATGAGGCTGGGGGAGGCTGAGGAAGACAGGCAGATCTGATTTGCAACACAAGAGTTTTTTATAATACTTACACAGTGTCTGTAACACACTGCCCTGCCCTCATGCAGCAGCAGGCAGCACGCACAGCCTGTTGCCAAATTCCGTATTACCTTCTGCCAGCCACTACATTGGCCCCTCCTTGGTTTTATTACACCCTTTACAAAGCTATTTTCCTTCAAACACCATAAAAAAGAACACAAAGAAACAACCCTCTATGTACAACTGTGCAGCACCTGTGTCACTGCTCAGCCAGTAACATAATGTTTATTTACTGAATTACAAACACTTATGTAAATACATGGAAATACCAATCACAATATACACATTTGCTTTGGTTCTGAAAAGCAATGCCAGGGGTTGGTACATATTTTAGGAAACTGGTGGTCTGGTCTCTATTCCTTACATAGAGAAGTTTATCAGAAAATTGTACACATTGTTAACTTGAAATCTCCTTGTTCACCTTAACGATAAGGCATGGCTTTCTGCAAGGGTTAGCTACACCAGTGAGGTGGCCAAACTGGTTCTTTTCCACTTCAGAAGTTCCTCGTCCTTTCCCATTAATTTATTTTTTTTTCATTTCACTTTAGTTTGCAGAAGCAACCCCACCAGATTTTGCTCTCCTGCCTGGGAATCAGAGACAAGCAAGCCCTGAGCCTGCTGGGTGCTCATCGTAGTCTGCTCCTGCTACGCTAAGAGCAAAGAGAAGTGATGGTAATTACAGCTCTGAAAGGAAGACAATGAGCCCCAGCGAGGCAAACCCCACAGCTTTAGCTCCTTGTTGCAATATAAACTGGAGAAGTCATCAAGCAGAACACAAAAACTGGCAAGTAAATCAGATAAACTGGTGCTCCAAATATGTTCCTGACCACTGCCCAATCACTCCTGTGAATGCAAAAAAAAATTTCAAAAATGTTCAACAAAAAACCCCCACCAAAACCCGCTTGCCAAGCCACTTGTAAGAGAAAAATATCAAGGATAAAATCAAACATCTCTGCTTCAACACACACGTAAGAGAACAGGGTAGGGATTCCTGTAACGCTTTATGTATTTGGAAGAATCTTACATTTCTTACTTTTTTTCTGCTTGAAATACACATGCAGATGCCTCAAATATAAACTGGACTGAGACTTTACCTTCCTTTGTCCTTGTATCTGAAACAACAGCAGAAATATCCACAGCTGTTTTCTAAGCTGGCAGAGATTTACATTCCTCCTCTGAAGACTTCCATGATGCCTACTGACAAATCACCCTTAATCCTACCAGGCTTGCTTTTTTGTACCATAAACTTACTATCAATAGACTCAAGAGTTCAGCTCTTTCTTCAAAAGCATCTCTGTGGATTGCTCATCCCAACCTAGCTGTGCAAGGGCCTTTCACTATGAGCCAGGGCTGCGGTGCAGCCCAGTCGGCACCATCCACAGTGACTCAAACAGGAAGACTCAACTCAGACCACCTGATGGACATTGTCCTGCTCACATACCTGCAGCACAGGGCTGTTGTCAAAGTTGTAGGCGCTGGGACGCCCCTCCAGGGTTGAGAAGGCCACGTTGCCTCCGGTGAGAGGGGAGATGTCGCTGAACTCATCGGTGCAGAGTGCCTGCTGCTCATCCTCCCCGGTGCGGATGAAGCCGCGGTTGATTTTGTGGTAGGTGCTCTCACAGGAGCCACTGTAGTACTGGTAGGGCACCCAGGGGCCGTCCTCCTGCGTGCGCTTGTAGATGGCAAAGCTCTCGGGCCGGCTGGTGTGGAACTTCAGGCGCACGTACGTGATGTCAAAGGCTTTTCCTGTGGGCGAGAGGAGACACATGAGAAAGACTCAAAACAGAAAAAATGGAAAGAGCTCCACTGAATTTCTCTCCCTGGAGAAACATCTCCCAGCATTATCCAGAAGGATGAGCACATCCAGCAACACCAGAAGTATCACTTCCAATCCAGTACTGTATCTCCAAGAAAAGACAAGGTGAAGGAACCGAAAGCAGAAGTTGAAGGCAGGCTGAGTAGATAAATAAAGAGACCTACAAGCTTCTGTGCAACGAAACACATTTCAGAAGCGGCAATTCTCTTCCATAAGAAGAGATGACATGACAGACTTCATCAGACACATGAGTAGTTCGTGTGTATTTAAGGCCAGGCCCAAGTTAATCATGACATTTGATATTTCTCCCAGATATATACATGGGAGAAACAGTATTAACCAGAGAGGAACAAGTCACACTGTAAACCCTGGTTTGTACCTTGCTGCCTCCCTAAATAGACAATACCTCACTTTCTTTTTACAGCTCACAAAGCTTTTCCTCCTGCCCTGAACCTACTGACTACAGCCCTCTTCTATTCATTTCCTGGGAAAAAAAAATGAGGTTTAAGTTTCCCGCATAATATGACTAAAATCACTGAGGCATTTCTCAGATCAGAGTGCAATGATTTACATGTTCTCCATCTCCTAGAAGGATGAAAGAAAATCCACCTCCTTGCCCTCTGTTCCCCTCCTAACCAGTCTGTGGCAGTCAGCACATCATCCTCCCTCACGACTCTTCTCCAGTGACTTAAGCATCTACCCCCATGCACATAAACCAACTGCCCAGGGGAGTCACATCCCTGAGAGTATCCATTAGGAGAAAAGGACCACAACACACTTCAGCCACCTTCATCTGCTGTCCACGCTGGCCAAGGGGCTGGCCAAGGTTCCCAGGAGGAGGCATACAGCTGTGTACCAGCTGCTCTTGCTCCACTTCAGCAAGCAGACTGTGTACAATCAGGACACCCTAGAGCATGTAGGGAGTTTGCTAAAACAATGTTGAGTTTGTTTGGAATAAAACCCCTGGTGTTTAGTCCTTGCCACACTCTTTTATGTTCCCACCACTTCCAAGAAAAACAGCGCTCTAAGCAGAACTTGCAGCCATCACCGCTTCTTTCATTGATCAAAAAAAAAGCTACTAGAAGTGCTTCAGCTGATTGAAAAACAGGATTTTTCAGCTTGCAGAAGTCACAACCTCAACTTGTAAAATGAATGAACTGTACCATGTTAAATTTTAACGTGAGGCTTGGCACTTGCTGAAGCGCTCACCTCCTTCACGAGGGAGCAGACCAGACGGCACCACGCACCAAGAACAGAGAGTCCTCAAAGGACACACGCACAACCTGGCAGCCATGTATTAGGTCACGAACCACGGTTCTGCCCTGCAGGCCCCCCAGTGATTAGGCTGGGGGCCAGCCTGCATTAGGCACGTCACACCCAAAGTCTGTCTGGCACGAAGGAGGAACCAAAGTAGCAGGAGAAGCACGGCAAAGGGTCCAGAAACCAACCTACTTGAAAAAAATTAGGTAAAAATCAAAATATACTGAAAATTTATGGCCCCCAATGTGTTCGTTTGGCATAGCCTGGTTTTTAGTAGCAGAGTGGCCCACAGGGGTAGCTTCTGTGACAAGCTGCTAGACGTTTCCACCATGTCCAACAGAGAGGCAATCTCTGATGGCTCTGGAGATGGACACACTGCTGGCCCAATTAGAGAGGTTGGTAACGCCTCTGTGATGAAATATTTAAGAAAAAAATCAAAATGGCACGTGCACAGTATTGTTTTCCAAGGCTGGCAAGGTGCTGTCGCCAGGGCCATCCCCGGTGCGATGGGGATGCGCCGCAGCCGCCGCCATCTCGGGCCGGCCCCGCAGCGAGCCTCGCCCGCCCCGCCGTGCCCGCGCTGAGGGGCAGGGGCGGCGGCTTCCCCTTCCCGGGCCGCACGGAGAGAGGCAGCAAACAGCGCCGGTGCTGCATGGAGAGAGGCATTAAACAGCACCACTGCTGCATGGAGAGAGGCATCAAACAGCACTGCTGCATGGAGAGAGGCAGCAAACAGCACCACTGCTGCATGGAGAGAGGCAGCAAACAGCACCACTGCTGCATGGAGAGAGGCAGCAAACAGCACTGGTGCCCAGCAGCCACCACCGCCCAGCAATGGGGCCACATGGTGGGCAGCGAAAACATGGTGGGTGACTGCCCAAAGTGGAACCTGGACGAGATCGACCTCTCAGAAGTGCAGGATCCTGCACGAAACTTCAAATTAGTGGAACTTGTTGGCCATGGTACCTAGGGGCAGCAGTTTTTCTTCTAGTCAGGGAAGAGGAGGAGGTGAGGACATGTGAGGGAAAACAACATGGCAGCACCAAGATCAGTGGAAAAGGAAGAGGGGGAGGAGGCGCTTCAAGCATCAGAGCCAAGATTCCTCTGCAGGCCGTGGTGAGGACTATGGTGAAACAAACTGTCCTCTTGTCATGCATGAAGTCCACGGGGGATGCAGAGATCCACTTGGAGTCTGTGGGAAAAGTGGAGCGGGTGGATGGCAGGGAAAGCTGTGATATAGTGGGAGACCCAACTACAGGGCCTCTGCTTCCGGAGATAGAGAGAAAAAGCCCTTGTTCACAAACTAGAGCAGTCTATCCTTAAAAGACTGCAACCCTACGGACAAATGGCCCTCATCCATGGGGATGACTGTTTCCCCATGGGAGGGATCTCACGGCGTAACAGAAAAAAGACTCCTCTCCCTGAGCGAACAGAGAAAGATCTCCAATGATAAACTGACCGAAACCCCCATGCCCTGTCTCCCTGCACTGTCAGTGGGAAAGTGGGAGGGCTGGGGGAAAACAGGCTTATTTATTATAAACGCTTACTTTATTTCTCATTATCCTCCTCTGACTGTTAAAAATAAATTTACTTTATAACTTTAAAACTGAATCTGTATTGGCCTAAAGTGTTTTCTCCCAGTCCTTATCTCAACTCATGAGTTCTTCATTAATTTTTTTCCCCTCTCCTCTGCTCAGCTGTAACAAAACAAAGTAAGCAAACATCTTTCATGGATACCTGGCATTTGGCCAGTGCCAAACCACGACACCCCATAACAGAAAAAGAGCAATCTAGTGTTTAAACCACTCACCAAATAGTGTTATCTCTGTGTGACACGCAAAATAGCTGGGACATTATACAGATACAAGCCCCCCGACACTTTTCAGTAAATATCCTTTCCTATTTATATCATGTGTGCAGTTATGGATGGCCTAAGCACAAGACTGGAAGCCAGACATTCACAATCGTGGCTCTTGCTCAGTACCAGCTCACTGTTGATTTGGGGTTGATTATTTAACGAGATTTTCTTACACACAGAAAACAAGTGAGAAGCAAGCAACACCTTTAATGTCAAACTGCTTTCTTCCAACAGATCAACACTCAGCAACTTAGCTTAGGCATTCCCTCCCCTTCCTGCCCAGTCCAAGAGATAAGTCCTGTTCCCATGTATTTGGAGTGTTTTTCTCATGGATCCTAATGAAGGTAAGAAACAGGCATCCTGTGTACAAATCAGACCCCCCCCAGCTTTCCTGTTTCTCTTACTACATGGGCTCTTCTCAAAGAGAGCTACCCACTGAAAGCAAAATATGCTTGAGGTAGGAACAACGTGCACGTGCAGGAACTCAAGACATACACAAGACAATAGGCTGGAGACAAACAAACATCTTTTTCAAGTCCATGGTAAACAAACTCAGGATGTACTTCACATCTTTTCCAGGTAAAAGGCAAGGGGCCCAGGAAGCAAATACTTCCTCCTTTTTCTGCAGGACTAGCCCAGTGTGTTGACCCGCAACTTGGCAGCCTACACCAGAACTTCACCAACATCTTGCATGGAGAGCAACTAAAAACCACAACTACTATCATAGTTTTATCACTAGTGAAAGTGTCATCAGCTTAATGAGAAAGTTTTCTTTGAGCTCACATGGTAAGATAAAGCAAAATCTAATGCTGAAAAGTCAGTCCTGGTGGGATTTCTTTGGGCAACTTTAATGACAAGTGAAAACAGGAAAACATCAGGCAAGAGCAGCCATTCCCTAAGTCAAGAGGGAAGCCAGAGACAACAATGAAGGTCACTTCATTAACTGTGTCAGCTGAATTGTCAGGAATACCCTGCTCTTTTGAATTGAGGTGGTTAGTTTTCTTCTACTAGTACTGCATTCCTCTGGTGTGAAGCAAAACCCCTGTGTTCAGGCTTCATCAAGATGGGGAGGAAATGCTACAAAAGAATCCTGGGAATGATGAGGGGGTTGAGTATGTGCTTTCACTCACACACACAACTTTCTGCTCTAGATGAAAGGACAGGTCACAGGCTGCTTGCCCCAGTAAAGAACTACTTTTTTCACTCTCCAGTATAACTGAATTATGATCCCTGTTTCCTGATAAGGTCTCCCACAGCTCCTTGTGAAAGCCCCAGCTCAGCAAAGGCACAGCACATGCTAACTGCACTCTGGACAGCACGAAAACATTTTCCCTGGGAACTCCTTCTGCTAAATGGCAAGGACCCTCCCTTTTTCATCTCCAGTTTTACATGGCAGGCCAAAAAAATGTATTCAACCCCCCCCCCTCCCAACTGAGCAATCCACATGAAAAAGACATTTATGGCAGCTGGCAGCGTAGCTCCTTGAGCAGTGCAGTTAATGGCATTAAAGAGGAATGCAGTTAATGCACAGAGAGCGGCTGTGCAGTGCCTTGCTGGGTAAATACTGCTGGAACAATGGAGTTTACCCAAGACCAGCTGACACAGTGTGGAAACGTGTTTCCCCACTGTTCACACTGAACATAAATGCTGTGCTTAACAGCTTGGCAAGTTCTTTGAGGTTGGAGAGCCTTTTTCTAGCAAAGATAAGCAGCCCAGGTTGCTTTCATGTCTTGCCGGGCTGAATAAACATATACAGCTATTATGCTAAGAAATGGTGACAGGTGAAATAATCAGGTGAAAGGCAGTTTTAAGCATTACACTTGGAAAACAAAAGGACATTGTTCTGCTGTTCCTAGAAGCCAGTACTTACTTGGAGCTCAGTTTGGCTTAGAACTGTCTGATAGTATCAAGTGTCAGGTAGTAAGTCCCTGTGTGTATTGAGAAGTGGCAGGTCTGGAGGAGGAACTCCAGATGCTGGAACAAGTGACCATGAGCTTAGCACTTCACGAGTGCAACCTGACATGTGTTTAAAGCATCCAGAGCTCAAAATCATGAGCCACACTTTTTAAAACTACATCTTTTCTGAGGCATGGAGCTGTTCACCGGCAAGTGACAAGGTGACACAATAGCCAGTCCCCTCTGAGAATTCAGGGTGATGCAGAAAACCTTTAATCGCTCTCTCTACTGTAAGCAAGCACACACACAAGCCCTCAAGACAATATTGCAATAAAATGTTCAGCATTGTTTGATTCAGTGTATACTGCCCCAAACAACCTGCTCACATTGTTGGGCTTGGCCAGCTGTCATCAGCAATTATAGCTCTCCCTCAGCTGGGTCATGGCCAAATTCAGTATGCCAAGGTCCACCAGGAAGTGTGCCATGCTAAAACCCATATAAGCAAATGCCATTTAGATCTTCAGAAACTCCTCCCTTTTCCCTGAAGTTGGGAATTCGTTCTACACACAAAAGACCTCCTTGTATTCAGGCCCCTCAGAACGGATGGATAATTTACATCAGGAAAACCGTCCCGCCAGCTGGCATGATGACTACAAGTGTTGAATTGTGAGCAGATGCCTGGGTGAGATAAGCCCAGAGGACACTCAGCCTCCTTCATTATCGGTCCACTCGAATCCGCTCCACATGGGACTGGCACATGGGAAGAATCAATGCTACCTCTCCTGCATACAGCCACTGAGTTTTGCTGAGGGAAAAAATAATCCACCTGAGAAGACTGCATTGGGCAAAGAACCAAACCTTTGCAGATTTGTTTTCCACAAAACCCACTGAGCAGTAATGAAAATGTTCAACTTCACTGTTTCTCGTTTGGTTGGCTCCTGGTTCAAGGCAGCTTTTCTCACATAGGTACTTGCTGACAACCTATGTCTTAGTAAAGGTTTAAAGAGTTGAAAACAAACCCAGTAACAAAGAGAGCCCACTTAGTACTTTTTGACTGGATTTCTTTTCCTTTTTGCAATGACAAGGCAGAGAGCAATCAAATACAACTGGCTTTTCATTTTGCTTTTTTCTTCTGACCTGTTTCCCCATCATTCCCAGGAAGATATGTCAGCTTTCCCAGTTAGTAGACTGAAATGTGCTCCATGCCATTCACCCTTATTCCTGCCTCAACTCTACCCTTCTTGAACCATCAGCTCTCCCAACACCCCGCAAGGCTGGACCAGCCATGAGCAAAACAGACTGGCTCTGATTCTTGCAGACACAAGAACCTGACACAAGCAGTGTGTTCCTTGCAGGGGACAGAAACCTGGATGTCAGCAGACAGAGGCCAGCAAGCTCACAAGGTCTTCTTTAAGATCAATTGCTGCATCTTGAGCCAACCAACCACACCAAGTTCTCACCTTCTGCAGTATTTCATTCAGCCTCTTATGCTAGAAACCCTGCCAGAGCCTTCCCTCCTGGATCACTGGGGCAGCAAATGAAAGGGAATATTTAAGGAGAGTGAGTTATCCCGTCTAATGGAACGGGATAGGATTTTTCAGCATGCAGATGGGCAACAAGAGCAGGACAGAGTTTATAAGGAGGGGAAGAGAGCGAGAAACACCCTGAGACACTTGTTCTTTTGGAATAAAGTACTTTCATTAAACAACAACAGACCAACAACACCTGCAAGATTACTAAGTGTTAAGTTATGTCACTTGCATCACATGTACATGAAAAAAGCCACACTTAGGACCAAACCCAAGAAACTTCTGTAGTTCTAGAGTAAATGCTCTTTACAACTAGATCCTAGCTTTTCTGAGAAAATTTGCACAGCAGGAGGAAGAGCACTGGTATTGCACAAGGAAATGGAATATCCAGCATGTGAAAGAGGAAAGTAAAGGATTTCCACTTCCTGAGGAATTCCACTAGGGAAGTAACTCCACACAGAAGCACAGACAACAGTTCTTACATGCCAAGCTGCGGCCTTTATAGGAACACAAACTAGTAATAACTTATCTTAGGTATATTTTCTTGTCCTTACCTGAAGAGCCTCAAGATTTATGTGCATATATCATGAACAAGAAAAGCCTAAAGGATTTTAACAGTCTTTTCTTAAACCATGCCCCACCAAATCAAAGATTCTGACATGTGGAGCACCACCACAGACGGGTACTGGGGTTGTAAAAAAAGCCTGACAGATACAAACATGGATTGTTTTTTCTGGGAGCCTGTTCTAAGACAGGGACAGAGGAAGGAAATGTGTTTGGGACACTGGGGGAATGAGCACAGCCTGGAGCATGCTGGAACGAAGGCAAACTCCCACCACCCCATTAGATCATGCATTCTTCCAGCACTCCCAAACAAAGGCATCATTGACTCCTGTGCGTGGGCGGCTCTGGACAGCAAAAGGCTGCCCAGTAAATTATTGCATGATAATCCAACATTGATAGGTCATCAAGGCTGCTTGTTTTACTCATGTTTCCAAAGGGGTGAGGCTTATTTCCCCCTGCTCTAGGCTGAAGGCAGCCTTGCAAAAAATGCATTTTTTCATTTGATCGCTTTTAAGTCAGTGTAAAAGTTAAAAAACCTTATCCGTTAATTCAATACAGCTTGATGCCTTATTTGGACAGCTTTGATGCTAAGATGTTAAGCCCATTTCCCAAAACAGCCAGCTGTGTTTATTCACTGGGGACTGGGAAGATCCCATGTCCAACACAGAAGTCCTAGCTGCACAGGAAGCCTCCAAGTCCTTTTACAGCACAAACTATAAAAGTTCATTTTAAAAAGGGCCTTTACGCTTGGCAAGCACAGCAGATCACAGATGATCAAGGATGCCATGGGCCATTTTGGGGAGGGCTCTATCTCATTCATGTATCTGGACTGCAAAGCTACCTCCTGCCACCAGTATCAGCACCAAAACAAGCCAGATTGGTGTTACTGTGGGTTGGGATCCTTGGAAAGTTCATTTGCTTGTATCAAAGGTCCAGAAGCTCCTCCACAACCCATACACAACAGGTATGGGTGAAAACAGGTCATTCCCACAACTGAAGGAACACAGGAAAGTGGGAGTTTACTCTCACAAAACAGGAGTTTTACCCAAGAAGCAAAGAAAAAAAAGGGGGGGGAAATTTATGTATGCAGAAAAGACAAAACTTGTGTTTTGTCTTTTATTCTTGGTAGAAGAATGCACAGTTATTACTTTCCTTTCATTACTGACAGTCCAATGACAACACCAACAGTGAATGCAGTAATAACAACTCTTGAAAGTTGACAACTCTCACCCATTCCAAGTCACTGTGGGACCTTGGAGTCCAAGCAAGATTACATTTTCCTAAGAGTTCTTCTCATGTTGGAGATACAACTACCATCCACTAAAATATGAAGCAAGCAACATCACCACCACAGCCCACAAAGATGAGAGCTGGTGGCAGCAGCAGGCCAGAGGAAGATGCACCAAAAAGCTTTCCATTGAATTGGACACTTTCCATCCTTGAACCTTGGCAACACGGAAAAGCATCTCTCATGAATGTTTCTTGTGTAAGACCACATCTCCACAGAAATCACAAGAAAGAAACAAGTCTTACCCACCTTCAAGTTATTCTCATAGTCTTCAACCTAAAGAGCAAATCCCATTTTGATAATTTCCCCTCAGAAGTTTTAATTTGACAGTGGGAGGTGTTGGAGGGAGTACTCCCCATGTTCAGCTCCAACTGTACCTTTTCAGAAGTGGAGATGTGGAGACGGAAGAATGACTGAGAAGAAAGAGACTAAAAACTACTTTCAAACTCTGAAAGTTTAAACAGCTAAAGAAAACTGAGGTCACAGCTTCTTTAAATATGGTATTGGGCCAATTGGCAAAAGCATGATTTCCTGTGAAAAGAAAATAAGTCTATTGGACTGTAGAGCAGTACCTTTGAAGAAATGTAGTATCAGATAAGCTGGTGAGAATTGAGAAACCATTTCTTTAAAGGACAACTAGATTTTTCTGACTTTTGCAGGGGGGAAAATCAAATAAAAAGCATTTTGTGAATGCTGTTAGTGCGGGAATGTCAGCAGGTTTTCCTGAGGCTTGTTTTCCTTCTGCATTCCCTCTCAGGAGCCTCACCCTCCAGGAGGTCCGTGTCCTCCCCCTGCTCTTTCAACCAGCACACCTGAAGTCAAGGCATGTGTGACGCTTCAGTTTCAGAAGTTCAACAAACCCAGATGATCAGAGCCAAAGATGTCCTGATCAAAGGCAGCATGAAAATTATCCAGGATGGTGCCCAGGGTGAGATGCCTCCTGCTCCAGGCCCAGCACTCCTGAAGGTGGGCACACCAGCTCCCACTGGAGCACTGCTGCTCCACCCAGTTCAATGGCTCCATCACTTATCATAATCACCCGCTAATTTCTATTAAATAATATTTTGAAGCCTTTTCCCCTGTCAAAAGGCAGCTCTTTTCCCGACTCACCCCTGATCCACAAGTGCTCACAGCCTGCAACAGCTCTAACACCTGGCTTTGCTCCTATCTGAATTAGATATCAAAAGCACACAGCTCGCATTGTTGAGCTTAATTAAGAACAAATTAAGTGATATGCCTACATACAATGAGTACTCTAAGTAGCAGCAAGTTCAGCAGCTCTGGGAGTAACATGACCCACCAGACTGACTCACACACCGCTGGCTGTACAGCCACAGAGAGGCCAGAAATGTTCCTTGCACAGAACGCTGAATTCTTTGGAATTTTGATGTTTTACTCTCCCTTCAGCCTTTCCAACTCCCACTCACCAGCCCCGGATTTTTTTCAGACACAGGCCATAATTAACAGCTCTGTTTTTTTGGGAATAATACTGTTGTTGTGAGCATCCATCACCTGGCCTGATACAGACTCAACAGCTTTCTTTTCTCAAGTATTTAGGTTTTGTCTTCTTCAGTAAACATTTGAGAAAACTAACTTTGAGCACATTTGAATCATGCTGTTTAACACTGCACAGTTTACACATCTCCTGCCTCTCCATCTTTCCCTCCTCCCAAGAGACTCCAGCAATGGATTTTAAGCAGCAGTTGACCTGCCTTCATGCTAACTTTTAATACATTTTCAGTCAATTACAGGCTTATGCACAAGATACCATTATTTATGAAATACAAATTGCAGCAATATCCATAGAGCCCATTTTCAACCACCCACACACACAATGATTTTACTTTCTCAGTCTATTAAGCTGGGGAAGAAATCGGGATAAACAGACTTGACAAAACCATTGCTGGAGCGAGGCCATTTCCAAAACAAAGCTTGCCACTAAGTTATGCTTCAAATATGTTTTGGGAAGTCAGAAGCAAAGCTCTTCCAAATTTTTACTGAAGCAGAGGAGGAACTGCACCTCAGTTCCCAATTCACACGTAACAGCCAGCGTATGCCTTCAGCTTTGCCTCTGGAGAATAATCTGTACACACTGCCAGCACCTGTGGAAGTTGCAGCAGTGTGTTAAACACACAAGTGTGTGAGTTCATGTTCACCCACAGATCCCATCTGCAGACACATGAAGGACAAAGTACTACTTAATGCAGTGCCTATTCCTGAGAAAAGAGTTTAGCAAAAAACCACAAGTACTCGAGAAGGTACCATGGCTTAGCATGAAGGGACAGAAGCAATTCTGTAAAATCATTCTGGAACACCATGAACAAAGAAAATAAAATTGGATCCTTCCTGCTGACCCTTCAAAGGTAATGTAAATCCAGATTTCTTGATACATCCAGCTACATAATCTGCAGCTCTTGATTTAATTGACAGATTAGAACAGAGCCATGTCTGCTTCACATCAGACAAACACCTCAATGTATCCATGCCAGACCTCCATTTGGAAAGCTACCTATAGATCAAAATTCCTTCTACCGGCTAAAGGCTGCCCATCCAGGAATAGAGAACACTGGGGGAAAGAAAAATAGGCACATGAATAGTCTTTCCTTACTGTTTTGTATGAGGGAGGTTTCCAGGTTATCTTTGTATGAGATATTGCTTTGTTGCTTTGTCAAGGAAGGATTGAGAATGTACCAACAGAGTTGCTGAAGTGGGACCAAGCACCACCTGGGATATTGCTGAGACAGTATAACCTCAAGTGAGTTTCCAGCCCCAGCAGATACAAGAAAATGAAACATTAATGCATTTTAAAAACCTTCCACAGGAACTTCTAATTTTCTGAGCCTGTGTGGTGTTGTTGAAACTTGGGCCATACAGTGTGGTAGGAAGCTAAATGTTAGCACCTGGTTCCCAGCAGCAGGAATGCAATGGAATCCTGGGAATTCCAGATGTGCAATTAATTCACCTTGTTAGCAGGCTGTGCTGCAAAAAACAGGCTGAGCAGGCTGGTGGGAGCTATGCAGAGAAATGCATTTCATTCCCAGATGGTTCAGAGTCTCCCAGCAAACACCAAGGACCACCGTGCACATGGGAGGACAAACTGCATCCCTGAGCCCTCTTGAGAGGCACAAGCCAAAGCTTGTTAGACCACACCACACTATACCCTCCCCAGTCCTGCACACTTTCTTCAAGCAGAATATCAAGCAGAGATTTCCTTAGGTAACAGCATTGCCCAAGAGGGTCATTGCACAGAAAAGTGAGTTTAACCATCTGCACCAAATGCCAAGTGATGAGATTTTCTTCAGGCACGCCACACCGCTGTGAAACCTAAAAGAACTCAACCAGAGAGAAGATATTTTTCTCAGGAGAGAAACTTAAAAATTCATTTTCTTATAAGTACTGCTAAGTACATTCATTATAAAAATGCTCAATCCCTAGGTTAAAAAAAAAGCTTTTATTTAAGTTAGATGGCAATGCTCGTAACTCAGCAATGTAAAATACCATGCATTAAAACTTCAAGTAATTTGTTGCCCATCAGTAGAAGCCCACAAAACAGAGGTCAAGAGAATTCTTTTTCACTCTCCTTTCAGGGTCCTTAGTGTTTAGACTCACAGTTTTGATAGTATTTTTTAGGAAAAGGGAAAGAAACAGCCACTTAAGCCCATCTGTAAAGCCTCTGCCTTTGTGAAGTCTCAAACAATACAATGTTTCCACTAAATTCTTAAATACAGTAAGAGCCCTGGAAGCAGAGGAATTAATAACACAGGGCTTCCTATGTGTCAGCTTCTTGGTTGAGTTTTAGGAGGGAAGTCTTGCACCTTCTCAACTCCACAATAAGGATATCTTCAGAGTCACATCTGACTGCAGAAGCCAAAAGCTGTGAGAGATGAAGATGCATGTTTGAACCCCAGCTCCCTCTTTAGCTGACTTTTCCCCTAACATGAAAAAGCACCGTCATTATTGTGGAGAGCTTCTTCCTTCTACCCATTCAAGCAGAAGAGCAAAGGGTTCAGAAACTATGTAAGACATGACAGGGCACAGACCGAATTCTTAGGTGAGTGTTACTTCCACAGAGCAATGCATTCCAGCAAGAGGAACACAACTGCCTCCTGTTTGCACAGAGTCAGCTAACAGCCGTGCCTGCCTGAGTCACTGCAAATAACTCCACAGCCCTCTCAGGACCACTGTCAGGAAAAAAGCTTGAACATACAAAGTTATGCAGCAATATCAGATAGAACAGCCTCCCTCTGGATGAGTAGATGGACTGTGATAACCTTCTTGGATGTCTCACTCCTCCAAAGATTTGGAGAGCAGTTTTAGTGAATGGATTTGGTACCGGTTTCCAAAAAATAATGCTTCAAGTACTTCAAATGCATGGACAAGTTGCATCCTCAGATTTCCCTCCACTAAGGTGTGATGACACTATACTCGCTGTAGATTATTTGTATTACTACAAAAAAATAGTAATATAAAGTAGTATTTTACCTCAAAAAGCCTTTTTATGAAATAAATATTTTATTTTCTTTTACAAGTCAGGAAAATAAGTAATTTTTAAGCTCATTCAATATTTCCACTACCAGCACACAGTACCACCCAATACTTGCTGAATTGTCTTAACATACACAAAAAGATTCAAGTACAGTCTAGTTTAATTTCAGGTGTCACTATACAAACCAATGCAAAGAAAAGCACTGCTATTAAAAAAAAAACTAACAAAAGCAAGTTATGGGCCAATGATTAGATACACTAGATTTCACACAAATGACAAGAAGAAAGCCTTATATCAATACCAGCAATGATCTAATCACTTCCAGGTTGCACTGGGATACTTTTACAAGACGTTATTTGAACTTTTATCACAACTACTTCTTGCCAATCTAAGGATAGCAGTAAAAAGTTAATTTTCAGTCCATTAAAACCCAGCAATAAACATTTATTTTAACAAGTGTATAAAGAAATCCAGATCTGCACTGCTGATTTCTGAAGGACACTGATGATGGTGGAGAGACAAGAAGTTGACAGTGTTGACAATTTAGCAGGGGGCATTTTCCTGGAATAGCTGATTTTGCTGAGGATCAGGGAACAGCTTTCCATATACTTCACGGTGCAGTATCACTCTGGTAAAATACTGCTAGACTAAGCAGAGCTTACTCTGAATAATGTGGGAAGAGACATTCAGGGAGTTTTAGGATGCATTCAAGCTTAGCCTGCTACCTCTCACTTCAAGAGTAGAATTTCCTTCCTCCTCTCAGTCATCTTTTATCTAGACCCCTAAGTACTGAAGGTAAGTAAATATGAGGGGGGGGGGAGGGGAAAGAATCATAAAAACCCCACAAAATATGCAAGTTGGAGAGAGTACAGCTAAAAATTTGTACACAAAGTATTTTTCATCCATGTCAAGGTCACTGATAAATAAGTCACTATGCTGATCACACACTTCATTTCCTCAGGTATTACTGACCTGGTCACCTAACCAGATCAGGTTAGTTTTTATGCTAAGTCCTGTTGCAGAAAGACAAGGCAGTTGGACAGATTGGCTTTTTAAGGACATTTCAATCTCCCAGGAACATTAAGTACACAAATTATTCACTGCTTCATTAACCAAGTGACTAGATAGCAACAGCATGCAAATTTAAACCACATTGCTCAACATGAGCTTATCCTCCTCCAGACTCGCTGGTTAAAGAGTAATCTATGTTCCCCCACCTCAGTCTCCCACAGCTCCTGAGAAAGCACAGCCAGGCTGTTCCCAGCCTTTTCATGGACATACCAATAAGCTTTTGAATTAAGACCAGCTTGAACAGGTAAATCTGTGAGCACGAGGATGCAGAGGAAAATCATTGTGCAGTCATATATTACAGTGTAATTCAGAAAATAACTCTGTTTTTGTAATCAGCTCTTCTCAAGATTCAACTCCTTCCCTCCAAAACATACCGAGCTTTCAAGGTCCCTCTGACACAGACACTTTTGCAACTGAAAAAGGTGGATTTGCTAAGAAAAGTTTTCCTAAATAATTGTATCTGTATAGCAAACAAACACAGAGCTGTGCCAATTCTATTTGCACAGGATAGTCTCCATATAGTGTTTAAATGAGCATTACACTAAAAAAAAAAAAATCAGTAAGTCCTGGTTGTGAGGTGGATGCTGAGTGCCAGCATAGAGAGGAAACTCACAGCTCCCCCTTTTCTCACACTGCTATTAAATCCTTTTATAAGCAACTAATTCACCCAGTTCCCACTTCTGAGTCTAACAATGAAGCGCTCCAACAGCTCTTTGGATAATCTCTCAAGCCTAATACCCGCCACTAGCCACAGATCTTAAAAGTGTACTCAAACAAAACATCATTCAGGAGGGGGGGAAAAAAGTACCTTCAAACCTATGTTAAAGGAAATTATAAAACAGCGAATGCTTTATAAAGAACTTGCAGGCAAAGACCTGGTTTAATCTTTGGTCTGCTCAGAGGAGTCACCACCACTCCTCAAGACAGTCGCCATCCTTCCAAAGGGAAAGTATTAAAAAATTAAGAAATTAATACAATTCAGGTTTGCAGTGTAGTTCAAAGGCAGAAGCTTAATGTCCTGCATTCAGCTGAGTGTGCAAGCCCAGAAAGGGCTGTGTTCCATGACCAGGGCTTCCAAATCTGCTCAGACACACCACATCTGCTCCCTTTTGATCACTCAGAGTCTGGACAGCTCAATCCAGCACAAAGTGTACTAACATTTTTGGTTTTCCTCCTGTTTACCCCTTAAACTTGCAGCTGCAGTGGGAAGTCTCTCATCCTCCTCCTCACAGCAGCCCCACCGGGCCACAAGTTGCAGAACAGCACGTAGAGTAAATCCAGCATCTCCGCTCCCACGCGTCAGCTCCAAATCCACAGCTCACCCCACCCCACCGAGGACAAAATCCAAATATTCCCAGCCAAGGGTCCAGAACCCATCCTGACAGCAGGACCACATTTCACAGGGCAACTGCCAAGAGCCACAAGCAACAGATAAATCACTTGTGCTTCAAATTTGGGAATTAAATGAAAGAGGTGTCACCATAAAGGACATGCCTCATCCCTCTGCTGCATATGAGAAGCACTTGCTTCTTCCCTTTTCCTCTGGCTTCAGCTTGCAGGACCTTACCAAACACACAAGGAGCTGAGGCCAATTCTGGCTAAGGATCAGGGATAGGAAAACAGCTGGTGCTGTAGTCAGAGTGTGCTCCAGACTTGCACATTCCCCACAAGGAGTGGCAGGACAGTCAAGAGAAATTTCTCTCCTTGACTTCATGGCCATCTCCTTTGAGGAGAAGTGTTTGTAAGGGGGTAGTGGTGGTCACTCTTCTACTCCCAAAAAACATCAGCAGAAGACTTAGTATTCATTCAAGCATTTTATGTTTAGCATTATGGCATTATCCAGCAAATCAGAGCATCATGTGGCTGGCTTAACAGTTGGAGCACTGCAGTGTTTTAGATGTTTTGCTCCTTTCAGTGAGTTACCATCCACTCCATCCCAATTTCAGAAAAAGGTAGGGAAGGAGTTTTGAGACTGAACAGGCACATACGGTCTCTCAAAAAAATCAGTCCAAAGACCTTTAACTGATATTCCACAGGAAGTCAGCAGAGTTTAAATGATCTACAGCACTGGTCCTTGAGAAATAAGGTATTCTGCACCAGGTACTCTGCCAAATGCTACCAGAGCCCCATAACATCAGAAGTGAGACTCCAGTGATGTCCAGCATCACTGTGGTATTCCCAAAAACATCCAAGAGGCCATTTCCTACACCAATTTTTCCATCTCAGGTCTTTCCACTACTCTAATTCTTCCCCCCTTTCTTCAACTTCTTTAAACTTAATTCGTGCTGTTAACCCCCTCACTTCTCTGAAAACCTTCTTAAACTCAATCACCAAATCCAAGCAGGAGAGACCTCTTGAGAGTTACAGATTCCACACAAAACTTGTGCAGCAGTCACAGTGGTACTGGTGGTTAGGAGCCATTGGACATTCCCATTTTCCCTTGGCAATTACTAAAATTAGAGCTGAGATACCATAAATCCCACTTGCCCTTGGAGTTACACCAAATAATGCATGGCTGAGTGTTTCTCCCAGAGTTAATTCAGATCTCATCAAGAGAAGTGAATAACTCCAATGCTTCCTTTCTAGCATTCCACACGAAACATGTCCATGAAGTATTTTTATCTGCTGAGGTGCTACTGAACAATCTGATCTTGCTCCAGCCTTTTGTCCTCCTCAGAAACCAAGTAACCAACTTCATTAGCAGTAATTTCAGTAGCTATATTATCTGAAAATATTACCTCTTCACTTTCTAAAGAGATTAAAAACCACAGATGCCAACAGAGGTTCCTAAGAAACCTATTTCTAACCTCTAATGAAAAAGCGACTGCACCAGTTCTTCCCTCCTCAGCACAAGCAAAACCTGGAGTGTAAAATGCTTCCAAGCCTACCCCATGCTCTAGCAAGTGATCTCATTCTTTTTTAAATCCCAGAACACACCTTAGACAACCTGTTGGTTTTTTTAAGGAGAAAATTAAGTTTAGAAGCATCACTGCACTGATCTACCCTATACTGTACTCCCAGCTCAACTTGGCCATAAGCCTCTTCCCTCCCTCTCCCAGAAAATCTGCTGCTCACCAAAATACCCTCCTGGCTGCAGACAAGGATTAGGAAGGGACTGGGCTGTTCTTTTCTTTCTTTCATTTTAAAATTCCTTAAGATCACTGGAACAATAACTTTCACAACAGGTGATACTACTGCTGTCCCAGGATGGATAACACTGCCCAAAACCTGTTAAACTCATTAGGACAGTGACTGCCCTCCCTTGGTAACATGTGGCATCTGGCAGAATTTACCACCAGCAACATGGAGCAGAAAACAGCTTTTGCATCACTTGCTCTACACCAGGTCAAGCCTCCAACTAGATGGTTGTCAAAGTGACCCAATATCTGCCAAGCAGGGCTCCTCTCATCACCTGCAGTTTTGAGTGGCACGAACCTACTGAAGTGATGACATCCACTCTTCAGGAGCTCAGCATCATCAGCTATAATCAAAACATCGGCAAAAACAAGGATGGTGACCTGGAAAGGGAGGCTAGCACACAGTGATCCATCCTGAGGATGCTAAGGTGGCAGATGAAACCATGACCAAGGGTCATTCCAACTCCATCACAACAGACCTTTTATGCTCCAAGCTTCAAAAGAGCAGATGAGCTTTAAGCCTCCCAGCCCAGCTGAAACAGCTGAGGTGACCCTGCCCTGGGTAGCAAGGGCTGCCATACCAGACCAGCTCAGGGGGCTGCTTTAGAGGAGGTGGACTAGAGCAAAGATAAGAGGTGCTTGCCTGAGCTTCTTCTCCCACTCCTCCTCTGCCCCGAGGCTGGGAGCAAAGTTTTGTAAAACACTGCTCCTAGACGTGCAAAGCAGAGCAGATCAAGTAGATGCTTACACATATTTACACATTCTGTTTACAAAAGCATATGGAATTAGCAAAGGAAGTTATTTCATATGTCTGCAGGGGGTGAGGACAGAGGAGGAAACACTGTAACTTCAGAAATGAGCACCATCTGTTCCTCTGGGCTGCTCAGCCCACCCCTCCAGCTTGGGTGAGCTCTTTAAACCAGGCTCCAGTGATAGAGAGAGGTGCCTTCTGCATCACCCTCACCTCTCCACACACACACACAAAGTACAGGCTTGTTCAGCCAACACTCCATACACACATTCTACTTTTCTTGAGATGTTACTTATACTTCAGTTTCTGCTTTCCAAAACAGTAGAAAAACCTTAATTCAGAGATCAGCTTGCTACTAAAAGCAGTAGAAATCAGCCCAGGGAGATGTGATGTGCAGAGGGCTTCTAAACTGCCTGAGGGGGAAATCTTATTTCAGTTTTTTTCTACCCACATCTTTTTTCTTTCAAACATTTTAAAACTTCCAAGCTCCAGAGAAAGACTCAGAGTTAAGGCTTTTTAGGCACCTCAGAACAGCTCAGGGCATTTCCAAGCTCCAGTAACAGGATGCAACAACTGCTCCACCACACTCACCTATGAGAAGGGTCAACTCCATCTACTCTTTCTTAACACTCAGTTTAAACACCCACCTTGTTAGTGTCTGCCATGTCAGAAGCAGTCCCTTGCTCCAGGGCCCAAACACCACTGTTGTCTTTCCGATGTTTAATAACCCTTTGAAGAGAACAGGACAATTCACACCTTTCATTTACTGCTACAGTCACTGCAACTGAGGTTCAGGGAACACCTAAAGAGAGGAACATTTCTCATTTCTTACTGTGGCTTTGTAAACTCATCAATTTGGTCTTTGTTCCTTGAAAGAATGCACCAAGCTCTGCAGAAAATATAAATTGACAAGTCTTCGAGTAGGAAAGCATCAAGTCCGAAGACCTTCAAAGCAAGGAGATCCCACCAAGGGGCCAGCAGGGGCAACAAGCCATCCCTCAACCCTGCCCAGCACATGCTTTGCACAACCACGGAATGACATCTTCCCAAGCAGTCACCTACAGAAATAAGTGACCCAGCAGAGAGGTCACCAATTCAACTTCTCCTTTTCTTCTTTCCAGTCACTTCAGTGTTTTTTCTGAAGGCAGTATCTCCATGTTAAATAGATGTAAGCACCCAAATGAACCTAATCTGAAAAGTCATCTTATAATTGCTGCTTAACAAGCAGGGGCTCAGCAGTCTGCTCTGTGATTGTTACCTGGAAAATCATGATTGTCATGAAGAAGAAATTGTACATATCCAAAGAGGTACAACTACACAGGGACAAGCCCTTGACATCAACACCAATGTGAGTTCCTGTATCACTGCATGAACAAACATCAGGAGGAGGACTGGGAAGTTTCCAGAATGAGACTGGACAAATCCCTGGGTAACCTGGCCTGAATTCAGCATTAATCCTGCTCCAAGCAGAAGTCTGGATTAGAAGTCCAGAAGGGTCTGTGGTCCTTCACAGAATAGATTGTTCAGGTCTGATTTTTGAAGATACATACCTACCAGCCATACATGACACTGTACCCTACTAGCAATGGCAAGGGAATTCAGCATTGAGTATATTTAAAGGTTTTATTAATAGAGCCAAGGGGAAGACACTTTTGTTTCATAGCAACTTCCAAGGTTTTGAAGTTTGTTTCTGTTCTTTTTCTGGGACAGAGACAGAATGTCCCTGACATTTTTCAGGAACAAAACTGTAATAAGTTATCACAGTTGTAGATCAGCACCTTGCTCCTTCCAGGGGCATCACCCCATGAGTAGGCTGGGTAGAGGTACAAAACATTTCTCTCTCCAGAATAATTCGTCATTTTCCTTACCAGTTCACTTCAGATCAAGAACTTGAAACCCTGTCTCTGCAATCCAGGCTTGTGCTTTAAAAAAATAAGTACATAAAAATATTATCCTGCTACAATGTCCAGACCAGCCTCTCTTCCTAAGGCTTTAAAGTCAGAGTCATTCCTGGTGATACACTGCTATTAAACAGGAATGCTTATTTTGGCAAAACTTCATTTAGCTGGGAGTGCTCTGCTGAAGAGGTTAGGAAGGAAGCATCTAGCTGAGAGCCCCCAGCTATCTCAGCTTGCTGACAAAACCCTCAACTTCAGAGCTGCCTGCCACTCCCAGATCCCAAGAAATCACAACCTTCTCCTCACCCACACAGACCAAGTGGATCGGAAGGGCAAAGGCCATTTCGATAGTCAGTTACTAGACAGCCCTAAAGGAGCTGAATCTCATCCATTTAATCTTCTACTTCTCCATTGCCCACTGAACTTTTTTAGAGCAGGGTCAGACAATGAAGCTGTATGTCAATTCCCAATACATACATATAGAAGACTTTATAATTATGATATTAATTTTTTAGAATATTTTAATTCACCTCAAAGCCAGCAAGTCTCCAGCAGAAAAGCACAATAACAATCAGCACCTGGCAATTTTTACCTCTGCAAAGCCCCCTTTCAGGGGGCTGTGCTGTCCCTAGAATACAAAGAAAAATAGAAAGAACTAAATACTGGTCTGGGTTGCACTTTACTTCTAAGCAGCAGGACAAAAATTTGAAAGCCCGGCTGAGTAAACAGGAAAGCTGCAGATCCCAGAAACAAAAGGATCAGCCAGGTTCCTTTCCTAGGATTTTACCCCTAATTGTTTCCCTGTGTTTTTGGAGAGAATTTTAATGCCTATGTGCTTAAGAAATCCTCAGGAAAAGCCTATTAGCTTCCAACAGCGTGTTGGAGTACCACAGGGCAGCTGGGCTGGAGAACAGACCCTTGGAACATACCCTACACGCCTCTGAGGGCCATGGTGTGCCTGGGAAGGGCTATTTGAGCTAACAGCAACAGCACTTATGCCCCTAGGGATAAAGTGAACCTCATTTGGGGGAGTTGAGTGCTTTTTTGTTCAGGTGTCAAACCTGGTGCTGGCAGCAGCCAAATGATGACACCTTCAGAAAGCCCAGGAATAAGTAAAACATATAAAGGACTTTTTGCAGCACACTTGAATTTCCAACACCATGCACTTTGGGTACCAAGCCAGAGATGGTGGTTTTCCACCCACCATCTACTCACAGCACGGACCTGGCCTTGAGGTTTCAAGCTGGTCCAGTACCATTTCTACTCTTTTCACCAGAGCAGTACCCTTGAAAAGATCTCATGCTTGAGCATCCCCCGTCACTCGTGCTTGGACCACGTGTCACCTCCAACATGTCCCAGCTGGAAGCTGCAGCCCAGCCAACCACTGGTCATCGAATGTCCTGCATGACCTAATCTGCAGACCCAGTGGGACACATACTCCAATGTGTTGAGCAATCCCTTTTGTCAGCAGCATTTAATTTTGGGAAAATCACCAGTAAACAAAAGAGGAAGGCATGAAGAGCAGCTTGGCTTTTTACTGCACTTTTGCAAGAGAAACCACATAATTTGCCATGCCTGTTGAAGTCCAGGCACTTACAGCCAGGTAAAGACCACTGATGTCTGGGTCTGCCTTTCTTAGTTCTAGCTCTTTTAATAAAAATTTGACTAGCTATAATACCATAGGGGAAAAAATTAAAATAGTGTTATTTGTTGGTTTTTAAGTGCAAAATAATCATATGCAAAAAGCTGGAAAGAAACATGGAAAGCCCCTGGATCTCTTTCACAGATTTTCATTGCTTCCTACACTTTCACCTCCTGCACAGTTTTGCCTCTATCACACACTGAAGGCAAAGAACAATTATGTGGAGATTCCCAAGCTGGTACAATGCCACAAGCAGGAAGCAGCTCTGAAATACAGGGGTTTGGCAAAACACAATGAGAAACCACAAAGAAGAAAGGAAGCCTTGGACACGAGAGGCAAGACAAACACTAAAACCAAGTGGCTGCAACAGCTCTACCACTTCAAGTCTCAATGTCTTCCACAACTACAGAAAAGGTAGTGAACAGAAATGCACTGGAAGCAAAAAAGAAGAATATTACAAAGGAATGGAGTGAAGAACCTCTTTCTCCCCAACAGCTAAGGAGCTAAAGCTTGCTGTACCAACCTGACAACAAAGTTCCCAGGGAAAAACCAAGCTGCCAGTTATATTCCCAAATTTAGCACAGAAATATCGTGACCTATGGCAGTGACTATTTCATAACTTACAACCACAAGGATAAAAAGAAGCTTTAAAAAGAGGCTTACAGAAGCATGTTACTCATTTGAACGCCAAAAAAAGCCTCAGCATAACAGCATCTTCTCATAAAAAACTGTAGTTCTCATTATTTTTTTAAAGAAAGTTGAATGCTCTTTAACTAAAAATCTCCAGATATATTAAAATCATTTTACAATTAACTTCTGAAGATGCAAAGTATATGTATGCACTCACCCTGAACACATTTAGCTGTGCTCCATGTGAAGTCAGTGAGCAGTGCTTCCCACCAACCCCAGCCTCAGCACTGCCACACACAACCACGGCCAACAAAGCAATAAACTTCAGCACTTTTGGAACAAAGGCACAACCAGTAAGTGAGAGGAAGTAACCCAGTTCTTTTCATCATGTTTTTTCATGTACACTTTTTAAGATAACTTTATATTATTAAGGCCATCTGATGCACAGTTGCAAAGCTGCGTGGAAAGGAGCATCTTCCTGATAACGTATTATCTGATGATCATTCTGAGTCTGGGTGAGGAAGCACCAGTAATTACTCCTTATCAAAATACACACTTCCCTACTGAGCTGGGAGTTGGAAGATTAGATGATCAGAGGGAATCCTCACCACAAAAGGAGGCAAAAAAAAAATCTGATTTTTTACAGGTAGTGCAATGGAAGGCAGAAGGGAGCAATCACTATGGCGCAAAAACCTGAGCTTCAGAAAACCTCCCCTTATTCCTACCATTTTACGAAGGCAAACAAAAAAGCACAACCCCACAGCTTGTTACCTTTCTTTTACGTTTGTTCCATGTCCCAGTTTCCCACAGAATTGCAATTCCACACAAGTTACAGGTGACTCTCACGGCTGCACAAGAGGCAGACAGATGGATCCAGGACAATACCTGGCATGTGCCCACGCAGGCCTGACATAAGCCTGTGTATCTGCTCACACCATCAGACACAGTGCAATAAAAGCTGTGTGGTCACTGTTAAGATTTCCACGATGACAAAATGCAGATATTAACAGCTGACAGCTGTTGTAAAGAAAACAGCTTGAGATGGAAGAATCAGGAAACTGCTCTCCATCATTCCATGCTCTATTTACATCTGGAATCTAGTCTCTGGAACCACGATGGCCAGAGATATTTGTGGTTCAAGTTTATGTTTGGGGACATAGCTTCATAGTTAAAGAATCCCACCAAATAAAGGTCCTACCTGCCTTTACCTTCTCATCTGAAAGGCACAGCTTTGGTTTGGGACAAGCTTGGCAAAGTGAGGGGTCCTGAAAACAAAGAGTTTGATTTTTACAGCAGTTACAACTAGTTGGGAAAGGGTAACTGCAAAATCTTATTTTCTGTATGGTACGGATCATTACATTGTGGTTTTTTCCTCTGTATCATCACTTGTACCTTGTTCCCTTATGTATGCCTGTGCAGCAATCGACAAGAAAAAAACTCAGTTCTGCAGAAATCCCAAGCTCAGTCAATTACTTAAAATAATCACACAACTAAACCCTAATTTATTCAAAGACAGTCTCTTCTTAGCTCAAAAAAGCAGCTCCTTAGCATGGGGTCAAGAGGACATCAGCGAGAACAACTTCTTCCAAAACCTGGTGCTTCTTAAAATACAAGACATGCTTTAGCTTTCAGTGAACCTGTCAACACCAACACAATAGCCCTGCCCTGAGTGTTCTATTTTTAACATTTTCCATCCATGCAAAAGACAACTATTTAATAAATCTAAAGGAAGTATAACTAAATGAGAACTGAACAGAACTTTCTTCAAGGCCAGCCCAAATAACATAAGCCACAACCACTGGCAACCAAAATGATTTGCAGGGATTACTGAATTACAAACATATACTGGCCTCAAAGACAGGAGAGATGCCAAAAATCGATGCCTGGTCCCCTGGGGGCACATGGCAGAGTTGAATCCGATGCAAAGGTCAGTGCCCTACATGCTTGTATGATGCAGTGTCATCTGGTATGGCTGCCATTGAGAATAGGTGCTATAAAGGATAAAGCTGACCTTAAATGGCTCATTATCTATTAGATGCATCTGGTCCCTTTAATTTTCCTGAGGATGCCTAGGATGACTGCAAGTCAGAGTGCCTGCAGAGCTCTTTAACCCCCCTGTGGCCTGTGTACATGTGTGCACGCTATCTTTAGCTAACAAGCCCTTGCTTGCCTTGCTGGCAGGATTCAGCTTGTGCTGGAGCTGGAGCCACCCTGCTCCAGAGCAGTCACAAATTCATTGCCTTGGGAGGTAAGGATGCATTCAGCATCAAAAATAGAAAGATCCAGAGGTTTTTCAGTCTCTTCCAGCAGGAAGGAAGGGCTCAGCACTTCAAAAGCTCCAGTAAGACTCTGCAGCTTACATCTTCTTACTTCACACTGCTTCTGAAACCAAGCCCACTCTGGACAGCTTTTGAGCATTATCTAGGGAGAGGGACCTGACTCTTCACCACCCTTCCCCCAGATGTGAGCAAGAGGGAAGGGTGAAGTTGCACTGCAATGCTGTGCCTGGCCTTGCAAAGGAGCTTCCCCTGATCTGATGTAAGAGCATCTGCCCACATGCTCTGCTTCCAACCAGGAGTAAACCAGAAATGTCCTTGGTGCACACTCTGCACGAGCACCCCCAGAACCTGCACACCCCACTGGTGATCTCAGTACCTCTTCCCAGCACATGAGAGGCAGTTCCAGGTCACCACATGGGCTGGATCTTTCCAGCAAGAGTCGACTGGGCAGGAACTGCTGCATATCCATGCAAAAATGTGTTGCTCTGGGGGTTTTCTTGCTCATCTTTAGCACTGTGTGGGCAGGACACAGCAATAAAGGGAGAGACCTCAGCAAGAAAAGCCCTCAGGTATGCTAAACTTGTTTTCCATTCCTCCAGGCACCCAGAAGATTAAGCAAGTAGGTGAAAGTTGCATAAAAAACCTCAATCCTCTCTTTAGGACCAATAAATACAGTTCGTTTGCAGGATCAAAGAACACTTTTTTTGTCCCCAAAACCAGAAGGCATTATCATTTTTATAGCTATAAACTGCAAAGATTTATCACCATTCATTGGTTGTCTCTGTCTGAAGAGCAGCTCCGTACAGGTGGCAGGTGATTTGCAAGAAAACCTTCTCCTAGGAGACATATATGCCAACTTTTGGTAAAAAGCTTCCTAAAAGATGAAAAGAAAGAAATGCTGATGCAACAGCAAGAGCTGTTTTAGTAATTAACCCAAATCACTTCAGCCTCCCTCTCTCTTTATGTTTAACTCTTAGATATGCAATGAATATCTCAAGTGCAAAACTCCTTCACAGGGTTTATCTCATCCATCACCATGAAAACTTCAAACTCACAAACCAAAAAGCAAGTTGTTATGGTGTTATTAATTCTAAAATGAGTAAGCCTATATTTTTTATTGCACTGGAATGCACCATCTCCATCTTTACCATCATTTATGGGAAATCTTTACTTTCCCATTTTTTTAATAGCTCTTTGTGATGAAAAGCTTTAAAAAGATAAACAAGTGGACCGTCTATCATGTCTCTTTTTAGTCTACATCCATCTGTGGCCTATGAATCTGCTTCTAGGCTAGTCAAGCAAATGGATAAATATCACTTGGCCCACTTAGTGGGTTATTATTTTTAAAAAACATATCTCATTATTACTCCTTATGCAAAGTCAGCTAAAACAAGCTAGGACAGCTCCATCTCCAAATAAAGAGGTTTTGCATAAAGTAAAACTCTACAAGAATTCAGTTTTTTAACTTAAAGACAGACATAAATGTCTTTTCTATGAAAGCCTTCTCCCAGAAATGTTCTCTGATCTCTCTGAACCTTTTTCTCCTGAATGAGCTGCTCTCATGTGCAGGACATAGAAGTGGAAATTTCAAAATGCTTGTTTCCATCCTTTTATAGAAGTCTGAGTTTTGAAAGCTCACAGCAGCTTTTCATAATCCAAAGTCCACACTTTTGAGTTTGTCTCAGCATTAGAGAATCACAGAATGGTTTGAGTTGGAAGGGACCTTAAAGCTTGTTCCACCCCCTGCCATGGGCAAAGGACACTTTCCACTATCCCACATTGCTCCAAGGCCTGTCCAGCCTGGCCTTGGACACTTCCAGGGATCCAGGGACAGCCACAGCTTTTCTGGGCACCCTATGCCAGGGCCTCACCACCATCACAGGAAGGAATTTCTTCCTTGATTCTCATCACACGAGTTCTTGTAAAAAACGTTTTAGGATGTTTTCAAAATCATCTATGACTACTGTATGTCCCCATCCCTGGGCTGCACATCCTGGTACCTCTTTCCCACCAGCCAGCATTTACACGGCCCCAGGCACACCTCAGTATCACCAAGGCCACCAAAAGGTTATCTTTCCATCAAATTAACTGCTGGCACTTAAGCAAGCAAACTGATCTAACCAGCCAAGGGCTGCGTGGTTCCTTGCCCCCAGCTGCAGTAAGTGGGCAGGGCTCAGAGACACCAGTGTAACTTGAGAGGCAGTGAAGTCACACCTTCATTCCTTGCTGCCCAGATTTCCAGCACTTCACTGAGCCTGAGGACAGCTATTCTGCAAGAGCACTGGACGATTCATGGACACAAAATGCTTCTGCCTTGCACTCTCTTGTCACAGCAACTGAACACAAAGCACGACTGTCAGCATGACAGCCTTGGGTGGGGGAAGAAGAGAGAGGGGAAACAGCAGATGTGCAGGACAAAAATGGTCTGGCGATACAGTACAGAGTTACATGGCACATCTTGGAGCAGCTCCTGACAGAAAATCCAAGCCTTCACCAGCTCATCCTCACAGCTTATACTTCATTCTGCAGAATTATGGAACAGTTTGGGTTGGAAAAGATCTTTAGAAGCCACACAGTCCAACCCCCTGCAACAAGCAGAGAAATCTGCAACTAGAGCAGGTGGCTCAGTGTTCCATCCAACTCAGCCTTGAGTATTTCCATCCACCACCTCTCTGAGTAACCTGCCCGACTGTTTTACCACCCTCATTTCTTCCTTATATCTAGTGTGAATCAACCCTGCTTTAGTTTAAAAACATCACCCCTTGTCCTATCACTACAGGCCCTCTTAAAAGGTCTGTCCCCACCTTTCTTATTAGTTCCCATTAAGTACTGGAAGGAAGAAGTTTAATGATGACTTGATTCTTTTACCTTGGTAACATACATCAAAAAAACAGTGGTGTGTATTCTTTAGGCACAGTAAATGAAGATCTTTCAGGAATTCCTTATGAATTATTTATTAATCCAGAATGACCAGTGATCTTTTC
The DNA here is from genome assembly GCA_008694505.1 of Cyanoderma ruficeps. Classification (NCBI taxonomy): domain Eukaryota; kingdom Metazoa; phylum Chordata; class Aves; order Passeriformes; family Timaliidae; genus Cyanoderma; species Cyanoderma ruficeps. The sequence continues at coordinate 2,675,500 of VZDJ01001247.1, forward strand.
CAATAAGGATATGAATATTCCCCTTCAAAATCTTGAAACACGCCTTTCTAAAGGATGCCAAGAAAGCACACAGACCTAGGAGTTGCACACTCTTTTAACTACTAATGCTTGTTTACACATCAAAGCAAACGTCTGCTACTAGAACTCCATTAAGTAACCATTCATTACCTCTATGACAAAAAGCATATGACATTCCACTCTGCAAACCACCGTCACTTGGCCTAAAGGCTGTTTCTTCTCTGCAAGCAGATGCAAGAACAAGGAAGTGGTTTCAGCATCTACCTCAGGAAGCAGGATATGCAGAAAGCCATCATGGATGTTGTTTTTTTGGGTTTTTTTTTGGGGGGGGGGNTTTGGTTTGTTTTTGAGGCTATTCTTATACAAGACACCCTGTAGTACCACTGAAGCAACTGCCACTTCTTTCCCAAAGGTAGCCAAACATCATGTAACTCAATGAGAAACATACGACACCCTTAACAGGCTCCAAGCCTACTTTCCAGCCAAAACCTTTTGCAACCCATTACCATTTCTGGAGAGTTACCTCTGCTGAGATTCTGAGAGAAGCCCCTTGAAGCTTCTACTATGTCCAGCAGAGCCAATCTCTGAAGGCTGTGGCAATGGACATGTTGCTGGCCCAATTACAGAAGTTGGTGACACCTCTGTGATGATGTATTTAAGACGAAAAAAAACCACACACAGCTTTTTTCTTCTTTTTCTGAGGGGTGGGAAGGCACTGGGACGTGGGCCCTCTTGGCACTGGGAGCAGCCATGTGGCAGGGCTATACAAGTGGGATCACGTGGCTGCTGCCATCTTGGCACAGCTGGCAGTGAACTTTCCCTGCTTAGATGCTTTTAGCCAACCATGCTGTCAGCAGAAGGGCAGAGGTGGCACCAGCCTCTCCTTTTTGGTGCCCCACATGAGGAGAGGCGCTGGATGGTGCCAGTGCCATGGCGAGCAATTTCCCCATAAGGAGCCCAAATGAGATCAACCTTTCAGCACTGAAAAACCTTTTAAGAACTTTTCAATTGATAGAGCTTGAGAACAAACAAACCTATGAACAATTTTTTCCCAAGTCGGAGAAAAGGAAAAGGTGAAGACGTGAGGAGAACAACATGGTGGCACTAAGGAAAGTGAAAGGAAAGAAAGGGAGGAGGTGCTCCCAACATTGGAGCTGAGATTCTTCTGCAAGCCATGGTGAGGACTATAATACAACAGTCTCCCTGCAATTTATGAAGTGTATGGGGGGATGCAGAGATCCACCTGGATCCTGTGAGAAAAGGTGCTCACGCTGGAGTGAGTCGATACTTATAAGCTCTGAGAGACCCAAACAGAGAGAGAAAGGCCCTTGCTTCAAGAGACAGAGGATCCTTGCTTCTAAACTAGAATAGCTCAACCTTAATAGACTACACCCCACCAACTAAAAGGACCCATGCCATGGAGTTTGGGAAGACTATTTTGACCGTGGCAGGGTCTCATGTTACAGCAGGTTGGGCAGGACTGCTACTCGTGAAAATTAGAACCACGTTGGAGAAGTTCACAGAAAACTGTCTCCCGTGGGAGGGACCCCACAGCATAGCAAAAGAGAACTGAAGAAAGATTTTTAGAAGTGACAAACTGACTGAAGACCCCATGTTTTGTTTCCCAGCACTGTCAGTGGGAAGGAAAGACGGGCTGGAAGGAGGAAAAAGGTGCTCTGAAGGTTCATTTTAGTCTCATTACTCCCTTTTAATTTTGTTAATAATAAATTTTCTTTGTACTGTTTTGCACTTAAAGTGTTTTTTCTCCTCATTCTTATCTCAACTCATTGAGCCCTTCAGGTTTTTTTTCCCTCCTCTGCTCAGCTACAGCAGAGGAAAAGAAGTGAATTTTTTTTTCAGTGCCTGGCTTTTGGCCAGTGTCAAACTACAACATTTCAGACTTTTACCAGCAAATCTTTTAAGCAAGCCAGCACCCGTGTCACTCCTCAGAGGGGTGTGACAGAGAACATTTTACCCTGTTATGCAAATCACACACACACAGAACAGAGATGTAAATCAAACTCTTCATGCTTTCATGTCCTTCATGGAGCACCAACTCATTTCCCAGAGGTTTCTTCCCACTGGTCTCTTGCGGTTTCCCTGAGGCCAAGAGCAGCTTTCTGCAGGGGGCCGGAGGAAGCAGTGGGGTGCGGAGCACCGGGGATGCCTGGCCCAAGCAGCTGTGTGTTTGTTTGCAGGAAGGACAAACGCCAGCGGGCAGCCAGCACTGCTGTGAATTTCAAAGCCTCATGCGATTTAGCCAGGCACAGTTCGAACTTTCTGGTACACGGCTCTAATGAAGCAGATTAACAACTCCAAATTCTATCCCCTTGGCTGAACCACCTCTCTTCCCACAACCCATCTCTGTACCCCAGCATTCAATACCACTCCCATCCATGGGATCATCCTTTCAAAACACTTCATTCCCTCCCACTGCTTTCAAGCCAACTTCGACTTTTTCTGGGTAATAGCAATAAAGAAAATCAGGATTTGTAGAACAGAAAGGCTAGAAGACAGGGTCCCTCCCACCCACCAGAGCAGCATGTTAATGTTCTAACACACAGTTCACAAAAGAACATACCACAGCCCTGGAGTTACAAAACAGACTGAATGGCTGATAGGTGATAAATTCCTAGACAAATTAACAAGGAGACATATTCAGTACAAGGTTTCACAACAGGAAGAACTGAAATTCCAGTGAACATTTTTAACCTTTTCCACATAATAGTTAGTGACACTGTGCAGGCAGAGATCAGTGTCAGACCACAGCACTAACTGTTCCAACTGCATATCCAAATCCTTGATTAATTAACCATTATTTTGCTGAGTAACTACAACAAAACCAGAGCCAACTGATTCAAGTGCACCAGAAAACTAGCCCAGTGCCTTCCCTGACACAAGAGTTTTTACAAGGGCTGTACCCAATGTTCTCAGTCTCTGCTGGTGACTGTGGTGCTCATGAGCTGCCACAGCTGCAGCATTGCCGCTCCAAGCAATTTTCAACACCGTGGGGCTATGAATTATGAGCAAAACATGACTTACCACCAAAAACCATGCTACTGCCATGTTTTTGCTTGAATTTGCAAAAAATCAAAGCACAGAAGGGCAACAAACCGGGCTTTGGGAATATTGTGATATTCTTTCCCAGGGTTACCCTTATACTTTCAGAGCCACAGATAAATGCATTTTCCTAGAGAGTTCTAAATGTACCACTGGATATCAAATGAAAGATCTTCTAAGAATGCCTCTTGGATTTTTTTTTAACGAAATTGTGTGCTCCGTACTCAAAAATGGGTGGTAGTCTCCCAGGGAATTGAGAGAACCAATATGGGGTGCAAAGGACTGCCCCAAGCTCATGATTCACAGCCTTTCCAGCATCTCCCAGAAAAGCTCTGGGCTTCTCCTGACACAGTTCCTATATCTTACAAGGAACAGAAGTACAGGAAAATAAGGCTACAAGGAAATAGGTGGCAGAGAAAATACATCTTAAGCTGCTAACAGTAAAAAAGGCCTTTACTTCCTAGAGGTGCTACAAAGCTTTTGGAAAAGCTCATCTCTGTATCATTGCTTCCGAAGTTATCTGTACTTTGTTCCATAAGGAAACAGGGTTTAGCTGCCCCAGGACCAGTCCTGCTCAGCCCCCTGCAATGTGGGCTGGCCCTTGGGAGGGAGGGTGTGAGAAAGGGGCAGCGCACACAGGGATGTGTGCAGAGTCACTCTGCTTAGAAAGCACAAGGGCAGTGACTCGTGTAATGCCACTAATTTGATCAGTAAACTCATGCCTGCAGAACACGGATGGAGGGCGTGGAAGAGCCATCCCAGTGCCCAGCAACCCTCCCAGCTCCACCTGCAACCCCAGAAGAGCAAGGCAGGGACAGGGAGGGCAAGTAGGGAAAAACTAGATTTCATTAAGTAGACGTTGCATGATGATAATGGGTCCTCGCTTTGTTTAGAGTTCACATTTCACTCTGGCAGTGGCACTGGCAGCAGCAGCTGCCCCATCCCTGCAGCCCCAAATCTCTTTACTCCAAGCTTTTAATACCTTCTTCACAACCCAGCTGGGAATCAACAAAGACAAACATTTGTTTTTATTACAAAAAACAAGGCTTCAATTGAGGAAAACTTGTAACCGCCCTTTGATGAGGTGCTCCCAATCCCCCCAGTCCCTAATACATGCAGGATGAGAAACTACGGAATAAGACTGAGCATTTAAGGATTTTGAACTTGCATTGTATTTCTCAGTCTAACCAAAATGAAACCACCAGCACCTTGTCTGTACACATGTATAAGGCAGTGAGTGTATGAGGGCAGTGGCAATGCTATCCAGGCAGGAGGTGGAGGCTGCTGCCAGGACTAGAACTGTGGGTATCTCAGCTAAAAAACCTCAGCCCAGGAAGGGGGTTACCTTCCCAAACTGCACAGCCCAGGGACATCTCAGTACCAGGAAGACAGGAGTGGGAAAGAGAGGAAGACTGCAAGGAGCTTCAGGAAGAAAGGGAGAAAGGGACAGAAAACACAAGTAAAAAGGAGATCTGCAAGCTTTGAGCAACCAGAGACTTCAGCAACAGCTTCTCAACAAGTTCATCACGTAGATTCAGTGTTGAGAAATCCCTTGTCCTATGTAACTCCAGCGAGGATAGCAGGAGCCGTGTGACCCAGGAAGGCAGCCAGAGAAAGCAGAGGAAGCAGCAGCTGGAAGGGAAGCATCAGCTGCTGTCACACAATAAAAGGACATTGCTGGGCCAAGCCCAGAACCTTGACAGCCACAGCCAGGAACAGGACAGAGGGAGACACGCTGGATCCTCACAAATAACTCACATTTTTTTCAGAAGTTGAGAGGCAAGGGCAGCCTGACCAGGGCAGCCTGACCAGGGCTGCTCCCCAGGGACCTGCCCTGCAAGCTGCTGGGAAGAAAATCCCATTGCAATATCCCACCACATGGGAGCATGCAAAGGACTGCAGATGAAAGGACTATAAGTAATCATCATCATCAGAGCTGACCACACAGGTCCTAGGACAAGAACATTTTCTTTTCTCTCAGTCAAACAGTCCCACTTAAAACTGACATCAAGAAGCATTTGATGGCACTTCTTCCAGAAGAGACTGATTTTTCATTCCACTAATCTCAATAAGAGATACGCCCAAAACAAACTGAGCCTCTCAAAGCACGTGACTTATACTGTATTTACAAGGCTGTAAGAAAGGACCAAGAAAACAGTCCCTTTATCCCTCTTGAAGAGGTTCAATGCAACCATTTCCTTAAAAATACTCCAAGACACATTATCTTTTAATTCAAAGATAAGAAAGATTCACCTTCCTGAAACAAAGTATCCAGGGAAAGGAAAGAATATATTTTTAAAAAGTTAAAAAACAAACTGTTGAGCAATCCTGATATTTTCCCCCCACCAAAATAAACCAAACTGGCCCAAACGCAACATGCTGCACAAGCAGCTGCTCGCTGTGGTAAGAACAGTAAGAACAAGGTCTTTTCTGATGCCAAGTAGCTTGAGCTATAAAGCAGACTTTGAAAAAAAAAAAAACTTGTAACAAGAAAGCAGAGTGCTTACAATTGGGCTGATGCCAAGCCCTAACTCCACAGCGCTCCCTCAGCCTTGGAGCACCCGAAGGAATGAGCATTTCAGGCAACTCACTGGAGAGCCAAGGGCTACCATGTTCAGCCAGCCACTGCCCACTTGAACACACATGTGCTGAACAATCTCTGTTATCAAGCAGGTTTAATATTTGGTAGGTTTAAGGGGGGTTGAGGCGGTTTTTTTAGAGGCGATCTTTCCGTGACAGAGTGTTAAGAGCAATGGAAGGGCCAGGTCTGCCTGCTTTCCACCTCAGGCCAGGTGCCACTCCTGAAGCCATTTAACAGTTCTGCACCTTCTGGCCTTCCCACAGCAGCACCTCAAGCCCCCAAGGATGAAACAGCCATTTACCTTGATCTCCTTTAAAACACAGGACCCACTGCGAAACCAAGTCAGATAAACAGTTCTCCAAGCACACCAAAGTCTGTAGCAGAAATGAGAACATTGCAGAAAGCTGAGCCAAGAACCCACAAACCCTGGGTCTTTTCAAGTTCTCAATATATCGTCTCTACAAACACCTTAAAAGTCTTCACCTTCCCCCACAAAAACACCAAACTCCTAAACAACTGTATAAATAAGGCCTCAACCTGGAAATGTACCTCCCATGTACAAGATGGTACTAGCTTACCTACCAAGGGAGAAAAAAAAAAAGAAAAAAAAGTCCAATAATAGTTTTTGGATAGTTTTTGGATAATATTTCTAAACGAGAAAATTTTGAAATTCTCCACTGCTGAACACAGCTGTGTTGTGTCAGAACTGCAGGCATGATTACCACTGGAAACAACTCTTTGATGACTATCACACTGGAATATCTAAAACAAGTAGAAGCATGGAAACAAAAAGCACTTTGCCACCCAGTTTCAAACAGAATGCTGAAGACCACTGAATAATAATATATGAGAGGGTTGGTGGAGATTTGGGGTTTTTTTGGTGAAAGATCTCCAAATAGGACTGGGCTGGTAGAAAAAAAGACTGAGGCTTTCTTTAAATTTAAATAAAATTACCTTGTTATTTCAGATCCTTTTGTAGCTGATGAGTTTTCACCATTTTTCAAGCTTCAACATGAGAACAATTCCTAGAAATTACTATGTTTTACCTCAAAAGTACCTAAAAGCCTACCAAGGCTACCAGCAGCTTGCACCTTTGGTCTGGCACGCTACAAAAGGCACCTTGTTTCTCCTCTCAGTATTCCTGGTCTTGTTTGACAACTGCACGTCTGCTAGCAGCAGCTCTCTGATCTCATGGCACAGCTGGTTTGTTAGCAGCTGTTGTGGAGCTCTCATCAATGCTGATGTGACAACCAACATCACCAGCACACTGAACCTTTGGAAATGGCTGAGAGATTACCCTAATATGACAAAGAGTTTCAAACACAGTTAGTGATGCCCTCAACACAAGCAGCCACATTCATCCCTGACTTAAAGGCTGTAAAGCTTGATTTGAGACACACAGGGCTATGCCTGGGGGGTATCTGGGGGGGAACATATTCCTTTCTGTGTGGTGGGACAACAGACCCAGTAAGATTTGTGCCATTTATTGGAAAACCATGAAACTCATGTTATTTCCTAATCAAAACACACTGTGGGGTAGCCACCAATAAGCAAGACCTCATGTGCAATAGCAGGCTGGAATGGTTCTTCGCATGCTGGAGCTTACATGGGGGCAGCAGCCCAGGCTGAGCTTCCAAAGGTTATTACAGACCAGAGGTGGTGACTTTAGATGTGACGTTTAACATGCCAGACCCCATATCTCAGTTAACCCATGGGAAGAATATGGAGCCAGACAGTAAAATCACTCAGCATGGCCTCACCATGGCAGTGAGTGTTGAATTAGGGCCCCAGGACACAAGTGGGAGGTCTCAGGCAGACAAAGGTGGTAAGCATAATGCTCAGCCTTTCTTCTTATGGTGAACCCAAGATCCGGGTTTCCCATCCCATCCATCTACACTGGAAATTCTTTTCTCTAAGCGTTGTTTGCATAGCAATCCCGTTTCTCATTTCCATGGGAAGCAGCAGCCTGGGATTTTCACTTGCAGACTCAGAGAGGCCACAAGAGCCTCCCAAAGACTCAGGCTACAAGAGAAACGGTACCTAATAGGCCAAAAGCTTTTCAGCACGCTAACAGTTCTGAGCAGCTAACAGTTTCGAAGGTTTAAACATACAAAAGGAACTGTCTGAGTGTGTGAAAACCTGTGACTAATTCTTCTACCAACTCAAGGCAAGCACCACAAATAGCAGCTGGTTTTGCAGCAAAATATAACTCAGTTCCAGCTCTCTCCACCCCTGAAAATAAGTGCTCTGCCATGTATAGTATTCCCAAAGGCATCATGCAGAGACATCAGCATCCCGAGACAGAGTAACAGAAAAACTTGGGAATTTGAAGTGTACGCAGGAAGTGATACCTCTATATAACTGCACCAAATAACTGCTGGCCATTAAAAGCCCAGATCTCTTCAGTGCTCATGTTGAAACCTGCAAAATGTAAATGGAGCCTTTGCGAGACCAACTAAAATAGTGTCTCCCCGAGGGCTCCGCAAATACCACGGCAAAGCCCAGGCTCCTGACACACCCTGAACACCAGCCTTGGAGCTGGAAATGCCCTCCCAACACCTTAATTACCGCCGAGTTTTTAAATTGCAGCTACACTAGGCAAAGCTTCACGTGCATACACCCTGCCTGCTTGCACTTGGGTTTTACCACAGTGGTTCCCTAAGGAAAGCAGCAAACCGCAGCCCCATAAAGTTTTAATGGGATAACAGGCAAACTGAGGGCATTGCTGCACTGAATAAAACAGAGCAACTGCATCCCGGTGATATAAACTACCTGCTTGATTTAAGTCACATTTTATAGCTCTCCCTTCTGAAAAAACCCCACTGTTTTTCTGTACTGACTCAAAAAAAAACCCAAACCTTGTCTGCTGAAAACAACGGGCAAATCAAGCCAGAGCTGAGCACAAGAACTGGCAGCTCGCCTGGGTTTCCTTGTAAATGCCTTCAAATGGCAGTCATGCCCCAAACCATGCTTTGCCGGCAAAGTATATATAACCAAGCATCATCGCTCTCCTCAGAGCCAAATAAAGGACTGAGCGGGTAGAAAAAGGGGAGGTGAAGTAGAAGGGCAATTCATTTCTTTAGCAACCAACAGCTTCCACAAGTTTTCCTTTATTTTATATATATAAGACACCATCTAGCTTGGTGACATGAGTTTCCAGGCTGGTCTATAGTAAGGATTTCAGGAGCCGACATATTTTTAATCAAGGCAACCAGCAATTTCATCTTTCTCCTTGAAAGGCAGCCTACCAGAGGGCTTCTTCCAGCACCACTCACTGCCTCTTCTTCTGAGGCAATGACAGAAGAGGCAGGAATTAATCTTTTCTGCCTTCCAGACAGTCCTGAATCCATAGCTGAGACCACCAGCATCATCAGTCAAACCCATCTGGACACCATCCCTGCTGAGATGCAGTGGACAACCACCCACCCCAGGAACACCAGACTGGACTGCTCCGAGGTCACAGGCTGCTGATAAAAGCATGGCTGCTCTCAGTGGAGATGGAGTAACTCCACTATGGAACAGCCACCAACATGCTAAGGAAGCTGCCTCTTTGTCCAAGGAACAAAACACTGGGACCACAATAGCTGAAATCAAGCAGATCTGGCCAGGAAATAGAAGTGGTGGGGAAAAATGAGCTGGCACTAGCACAGCTGGTTGGGAAGGGAACACAAAGGCACATGTAGAACTGGATTTAAAAAAAGTGTAGAAACAACAGAAAGCACATGGTAATTAGAGTGGCAGAAGGAAAGAGTGAGAATCTGCTCTGAAAAATGATACAACATCTGAAAAAAGCAAACCTTTGCCCCAGCGAAGTACCCAGTACCCAAAATACTCCATGTACCTCCATGCTGCCTCTTTTCCCCTTCTTCCAGTGTTCAAGGGAGCATCTTCAACACACGGCTCTGTTTCTGTGTCTAAACAGCAACACTGTGCTCAAGTGTATGCACACAAAGCACTGGGGAGATGCCAGAACTGTCCCACTGCTCCCAGGACAAGCAAACAGCACAGATAGTAAAAATAACCTGACAGCCTGGCTTCAAAAAAGAGCAGACAACGCACTGTGAGGCCTTGGCTTCCATATTCTATTTGAAAGCTGGCACCACGGCCTCCAAGTTCCTTTATTTGGGAAATATGGGAACATAGTGGGAGAGCAGTAAGAAAAAAAAAAAGGCTCGCTGGGCCAAGTCTGAATCAGTAATTAATTCTGAGGAAAACAGGGAAGTCAAGGGATACTTTTAAGAAAAGTGGAAGAAAGGACAGAGCAATGGTCTCCCCTCTTCTCACTCACTAAGCTAATTATCCAAACACCACCCTGTGAACAGGTTCAGCTCCCCCTTCTCCTGATGTACAGCTGGAAATTCATGTCTCCAGGCCTCTTACTTATCCTTACTTAGGATAATGCCCTCTCATACAAAGGGAAATTGCCTTTACAACTCCAGATGTTCTTGGTGCAGGGAGTGGTAATTACTCCAATTCCCCTCTCCCCAGGGAGCACCCTAACTTCTAGATACAGATGTCATCTCCAAACGCTCCAGGGATCTGAGCCTTTAACTCAGTAGTAGTGATCTGTGCTGTATTTTTCTGTACCAGGCTTTGTGCCAGCACCTAGTCCCAAAACTAAAGGTTTAAAAACTTGTTTTGAACCGCAAATTGTAAGGAGATTCAAAGAAATCCACATGTTGGCAACAGACCTGCAGTTCTTAGTGACCTTTCCAGGCCCTTCTGAAATGTTAGTGCTGTTCTACACAGACTGAACATCGCTGGATGCCAATCAAGACATCTCAACCTGCCAAAAAACTCAGCACAGGGCAGCATGTACATGAAACCTACAGTCAATGCAGCTGGTCCTGACCAGGTGGAAAACAGCACTAACCATTCAGGACACCAATGCTTTCAGAAATGAAGGCAACTGCAGCATCAAATAAGGATACGGGTCTGAGCACAGAGATTAATCCTCAAAGACCGGGCAGAACTAACTGCATGAAAGGGCTTTGTGCCCCAGAATGCCTTTATGTCCTACCGAGTACATAAATACTTGTCAAGCTCTTTGCCTCTTTCTCTTAGTGATGCCAATAATTAAGCGTCCCACAGACCATAGCGCCTGCAGGCAAACAGAACCCAAACGAAGCACCCAGCAGCTCACTCAAACAAAGATGGTTTTAAGACCTCACAAAAGTAGGGAAGAGCAATGCTGCACAGCAGTTTGGGGCATTTCAGGCTAAAAAGGCATTGTCAGTACTCTTCAACCTGCCACAAACCCAGGAGCAGAGTCACACAGCCCAAAGTGCTTAACGCTTTGCTGTTATCATCTTAAAACCAACTGCACCACCACCATGCGCACAACAAGCTTCTGATTCTTCAAAGGCTTTATACTAAAAATACTCCACCCAAAAACCTAACAAGGAAAAATCAGACCAAAAAAGCCCCTCGAATATATCAAACTTGGTTAGGCAGCTTCTGCTTTAATGTTGTACTCTACTCAAAAAACATGGCAAAGCAAATTCCCAAAGAACCTGCAAACAAACCCGGAACACAAGTGAAAATGTTGCAATGCTACAGTATTTCAAAAATGCAGTTGTTTTCTGCAAAGAAATGTGTGCATTTCTTCAAAGTCCAGGACACAACACACTGCTCCCAGTACTTCAGAAATAAACTGTTTTTCAAAGAACACCCATACACATATGGATGCACAAAACCAAGGACAGCAGTAAGACAGATGGGTCTATAAGTTTTGCCTTGATAATAAGAATTATAATAATTTTCATTAAAAAGAAGTTGAGATCAGATCTTTGCTTTCCAGGAGTCTTGGAAAAAAATTCCTAATGTACAATGAAAAGAATATAAAAAGGGACTATAAGATACACTTATGTGGTATATTTATGTTGAAGCTCCGAACACAAGGGAACACTTTGGGCCAGAGAGGCACTCCAGACTTCTGGGGCACATGGATGTGCTCATCAGGTGAACCCTGGTACAGGACTCGGTGCCTTCAACCACATCACACCAATGCAGGTGCAAACTCCCAGAAGATCCAGCTCTCCAAGCCCCAACACCATTTTTTTTCCCCCTGAATTACACTGTTATTGATACTGAACTCAATGCTCAACAGCTGCTCTTGATTAGAAGCTGTGAATGGCTGCAGTGGGGCTTTCTTTAATATTTACTTGATTTAATGACAAGAGGATATATGTTGTGGTTTCAACTTTCTCTCGATTGGCTTGTCTTCCAGTTCTAAATTATTATAAAATTATGATAGCTTGAATAACTCAAAAAAACAGAAAAGAAGAGCCTGTCCACAAACCACAGTGAAGGGTAAAATACTTTATCCCAAAGGAACCTCTGGAATTGGCAACCAGTCAGAAAATTCACCTTCTTTTTTTGACTGGCTGTTACAGTTCAGCAGCAATGCTGGCTGCTGACACACCTAACCCACCCAGCAATTAAAAGACAATGCTGCCCCAGGAATAAGAGGATACACAGCAGATGTGCCCTTGCACACGTGATTTCTAACAGCACCTGCCACTTTTCAAATCAACATCTCCCACCTGGATCCAAAGCTTATTGTCTGGAAAATTCCATGATCCAATCCTGAGCTTGGCTGAGTTGGGTTACCAGCTGGACTTGATCTTAAAGGTCTTTTCACAGAATCAGAGAATGGCTTGAGTTGGAAGGGACTTTAGGCTCATCTCATTCCAATCCCTGCCATGGGCAGGGACACCTTGCACTAGACCACGTTGCTCCAAGACCCATCCAACTTGGCCTTGGACACTTCCAGGGATGGGACATCCACAGCTTCTCTGGGCAAACCTGTGCCAGTGCCTCACCACCCTCAGAGGGAAAAGTTTCTTTCTACTATTTTTCCAACCTAAATGGCTCTATGATCCCTGGTGCATGGGGTGGGACACGATCACTGCAACCTGCTCCACGTCCAGCTGCCTCTGGCAGCACGGTCTCTCCTCTCACAAACCAACAGCACCTCTAATGCAGACTGCAATGGTGCAACCCCTGCAATATTCAACTGGAGAATGCTGAAAATCAAGTTTACCAAGCAGTGTTGAGCAGATGTGAGTAAACCACCAACTGAGGGGTGAAGAACCAGCACAGGCCAGACCCCTGGCTGAGGACATCCCAACACAACCATGAGGCGCAACCAGCATTGATCTAGACCTGGTGAACATGGCTGGGGACCTGCAGAGCAGGGATTCAATGACACCCCCTGAACACCAGACCACCCAGGGCCTGGTTACTGGCACTCACCCAGGCAGGGCCCCGGCAATGCCCAGAGTGTAGGCTGCCTGTCAGCCCAGAACCACAGAATGGAGCACTGGGAAGAGACCACAGTGGGTCATTGGGTCCCACCTCCCTGCTCAAGCAGGATCATCCCAGAGCACATGGCACAGGATTGTGTCCAGACAGGTCTGGAATATCTCCAAGTGAGAGAGACTCCACATCCTCTCTGGTTTCTGTTCCAGTGCCTGGTCACTGCACAGGAAAGAAGTTTTTTGTCTTGTTCCAGTGGAACTTCCTGGGCATCCATTTCTGCCCATGGTCTCTTGTCCCATTGCTGGGTCCCAGGGAGCAGTGTGCTGCGTCCAGCCTCTGAGCCCTCCCTGCAGACAGGGAGAGACAGGGCTCCTCTCAGCCACCTCCTCTCTAAGCTGAACACTCCCACCTCGTGATAGAGATGCTCAAATCCCTCCATCATCTCCACAGCCTCTCCTGACCTGCTTCAGGAGCTCCACATCTCTCCTTTCCTGAGAAGCCCAGACCTGGACACAGCATTCCAGATGTGCCTCACTAGGCCTAAGGACAAGGGCAGGACCAGCCCTGGAGGAGGTGACTATATTGGTCCTAATGCACCGAGGTCACCACTGCGCACAGGGCACGCTCCTGGCTCATGGACAGCTCGTTGTCCACCAGGACTCCCAGCTCTTCTCCGCAGAGCTGCTCTCCAGCAGGTCATGCCCAGCCTGCGCTGGTGCCCAGGCTCACTCCTCCCCCTGTGCCCTCGCTCCCTCCCCGCTGCCCGTCCTTACCCAGGTGCAGGGTGAGGTTGACGGCGGTGGGGTGCTGCACGCCGGCCAGCATGGTGCGGCTCTGCCACCAGGTCGCGTCGGCCGGACTGTTGTAGTCGGTGAGGAAGGCGGCGCCATGGCTCAGGTGCGGCTGGGCGGCGTCGCAGAGGTGGCAGGACTGGGTGACGCCGGTGACCCCGGTCTGCACGCAGTACTCCTCGGCCGGCGTCCCGCACGTGTGCGTGGCCAGCACCGTAGCGTTGAACGCCGCGTTCACGAACTCGGGCATGCAGCGCTGCGCCCGCCCGCTCCGCTCCTCCGCGCACTCGTCCATTGCGGCGCCGCACCGCGCGGGCGCCCACAGCCACAGCACCCACAGCCACAGCGCCCAGCGCTCGCCGCCGCCGCCCCCCATGGCGGGGCTGCGGGAGCCGGCGGGAGCACGGATGGGGCTCGCTCGCTCGCCGGGTGCCACCGCTCCGCGCCGGCCGCGGGCAGAGACGGGCGAGGCCCGGCGGGGCGAGGCCAGGCGAGGCGGGGCGGGCGCGGAGCAAGCCGGGAGCGGAGTCCCGCGGCGCAGCAGGGCTGGAGCTGCCCCCGCCTCGCGGAATGTGCCGGCTTAAAGCGGCGATGGCGGCGGTGGGCCCGCTCCCAGAGCACGGGGAGGCTTCTTGCTCTCGCCCTCACGGCAGTGCGGGAATCACCACGGGTGTGAGCACGGCAGAGCGCCGGGCCTGTCAGCGCCTCCGCACCGGCACACCCCAAGAAGCTGCGCCTTTTACACGATCATGGAATCGTTCAGGTTGGAAAAGACCTCCGCGATCATCGAGTGCAACCTTTCACCGATCCCTGCCTTGTCAACCACAGCAGAGCCCTGAATGCCACGTCCTGTCGTTCCTTGGATACCTCCAGAGATGGGGACTCCCACACCTCCCTGGGCAGCCCCTTCCACTGTCTAGTCACCACTTCTGTGAAGAAATTCTTCCTAATGTTCAACCTGAGCCTCCCCTGCTCAGCTTAGCACTATGTCCTCTTATCCTGTCACTTGTTTACCTGGATAAGACGCCGACCCCCCTGGCTGTCCCCTCCTGTCAGGGAGTTGTGCAGAGCCAGAAGGTTCCTCCTGGAGCCTCCTTTTCTCCAGGCAGAGCCCCTTTCCCAGCTCCCTCAGCCTCTCCTGGTGCTCCAGACCCTTCCCCAGCTCTGTTCTCCGGACACACTCCAGCCCATCAATGTCCTTCCTGAACTGAGCGGCCCAAAAGTGGACACAGCACTCAAGGTACCTCAGTAGTGCTGGTTTAGGGGAAGAATCACTTCCCTGGTTCTGCTGGTCACACTGTTTCTGATTCCAGGTGCCACTGGCCTTTTTGCCCACCTTGGCACACACTGGCTCATGTTCAGTCAGCTGTTCACCACCACCACCAGGAGCTTTTTTCATTTAAATGCTTTTCGTAGGGGAAAAAAAAAGTTTCTTGAGAAATGCGAGAAAATTGGTTGTGGGTTCCCAGTTAGGCTATGCCAAACCTGGATGCTTTGTGCCACCCAAGGACATGATCCTAGGCAGATCTGAGGGGACCCACCTCAGCTACTGTAATTTTTAATGAACTTTTGGTTATTTCCCTGCCCTAACCCAGATCTCTCTGTCGCTTAGAGGCATCAGCTCTGTCAGACCTGGCCATAGACTGCCTTACAGCTTTTAGCTATCCTGAGATCTCCCTGCAACTTTTCAGGTTGAGAAATTGTGTAAAGATTGTGTAAAAGCAAGAAATCCTGTAAAGCCAGAGTGTCTCTGCCCATGGCAGGAAGTTAGACTTGGTGACCCTTAAAAGTCCCTTCCAACTCAAGCCATTCTATGAATCTATAAAACTGCTTTTACAGGAGAAAGTGCCTCCAGAAGCCTTCTCTGTAAACAGGAAACTACTCCTTAGGAAAAAAATTGATAGGGGTTTCAAGGAAAGGCTTTGTAAACTTAGTTATATCCCAAGAAAGCCTGAATGCAGCCTGTGGCTGAAAGATCTGAAAAAATACAGCCTGTTCTGGGAAAAAAATGCACATTATTGTTTTAAAGTAAACACATGTATCCTACAGAAGTCCTTGCATTAAGAGCCTGAGCCAGACTGTTCACAAGGTCTGCACAGCACACACTGGTCAGCAAGCCTAGAAATTATCCTGCTGCTGGGAGATGTTTTTATGTGTGTGGTTGTTATTACACATCGGTGTGGTGGTTCCTCTTTTTCCCTCCCCTCAGAGCATTAGCTGGCCGTGGTGAGAATATCTGTGCTGAGGGTTCCCCTGGCACCCCCAGCAGCAGCAGAAGGGACACAGTGCAGTACAGAGTCGTGCTGCCTCGCTATTGTTCAGGCTGGGATGACACATCTCCAGTGGAAAGTTGGATTTCCGCTGCTTCCCCCACTTTTCCTCCTTCTCTGCAAACAAGCCGTCTGCTGTGAAAGCAGTGCTGAGCTGATGCAGTCAGGGCACAAGCTCTGAAAACAACGTGCTGGTGGAGCTCCTCAGGTTCAGCCACAGCCCGGCTGCTGCCTGCGGCTGAGTGCACACAGCAGGACGGGCAACGAGGAAGGCTCACGGAACAGCTCCACGGGAAGAAGGGAAGGATTAGGATAGGTGAGAAGGGGGCAGGGACTCCAAGCAGGATCAAAGGGTGTTGCCACAAATCCCTATCAGTGACACAATGAGATCATCTGTCCGTATGCAGAGGGTTCCCATAGATAATGGAAAAAAATTCGGCTTCACGCTACATTCTTGGGTTTAAAAATAGTCAGCACCTAAACCAAATAATTTACTTGAGGTTTTTAACTATTCAGTTTTCAATATTTAAAAGTACCTATATAGGACCTATATGGTGAGTCATCCTGTGTGGAGGAGTGGCTGGAAGGAAGGACAGACTGTTTGATAGGATGGACACCTACAGTTAACCAGCTGTAAAACAAGAGTATTTATGGATAAGGCTCATGACTGTGATGGGCTCAGATACACATATTGAATGTAAGTTAATTGTTACTCTAAATTAGCTATTGAAATGGGTATGTTCTTACTTCAGTTCTTTTTTGACATACACAGATTGGGTTAAGTGATTAAGAGCAGGTCGGGAGAGACTAAGAACAAAGATAAGAATTGCAAAAAAGGAAAAAGAACATAAAATCCTGGTAGGAAACAGCTTTTATAAAGGCAACTCATACAGGAAATTCTGTCAGCTCTCAGAAGGCCAGAACTCCCAAGGCTGGCAGTCTCCCTCTTAGAATAGACCCCTTTTAGAAAAAAACAAAAACTAAAAAAAAAGTGTTTTCTTTCCTTTTGATAAAACAAAAAAAAGTGCAACAGTATTGTGTGTGCCCACAAGCAAGATAAAATAGTTAATTAGGAACACTGTTGGCCTCTGTGTCCTTCTACAGCAGCTCAAAACAAGGGCTAGCACACCTATGCACCCACCAAGATATTTGAACCATTTGGGGCTTAGGAGGTTCAGAATGTTTTTTGGAAGAGGCAACACTCATTTTAATTTTCAGTCTTCCCATACTGATTTAACATCAGCATTTGTTCAAGGACAATATTCATGCATATAGGAAAGGAAAATGCTGAGGAAAAACTTAGAAATTTCAGTCTGTGATAGCAGACCTTGGTTGTTCCATGTGTGTCAGTTTTTAAAACAGGTAAAAGTGATGCCCACAGAGAAAAAACCCAGCTTTTGCTAATAAAAGTAGTTTTAGGATCCCCAGATTAAAACTGTATACCACCACATTTCATTAGCAGTACACAAATGTCAGTTTACACTAAAAACTGAAGGACACAAAAGCCCCGTGCTGGCCATCAGCCTCACAGAGTTATCAGCCAGCCGGGGAGCCACCCAGGCAAGCTTAGGAAATGTCACTTGTCATAATCTGGCTGGTTTGGGGACTATAAGAAGTTTCCAGCAGTTTCCTGCCCTGCCCTCTGTCATCCAGGGGGCTTCCCGCTGGCCCCACCACTTTTCTCAGCAGACACAATCCAAACAACAGTAATCACAGCAGACATCCACCCCCGGCCACCACACAGCCAAAAAAACTTAAAGCGAGTCAGCAGATCCACCAAAGAGTTGGTGAGGATGAGTCAAAATTCAGAAAGGCTGGGTGACAAAATTCAGTTGCTTTTACAGGTGGATGGAAAAATAAACCCCTTTGCAGTCTCCAGTAGTGCATTGGGGACTAACAGCACTGGATTGATGTCACAATGTACGAGATATGCATTTTTGTCTTAAAATAGGGCTTAAAGCCATCCTGCTTAGGGGAAATTCTCTCACAGACAAGGACAGGTGCGAAAGGAATGTGAAATTGTTTGGTAAATGGCCAGAAGTATTCACAATCAGTACAAATACAGAATAAGTCAGACAGCCATACTAGTTGCTAAATATCCGTATCTCATCATAATTTTACAGAAGCAGAAAGTTCCTGTAATCTTATTAATAGAACTGAAAAACAGAGCTATTAGCCGTGAAAGCAGAAGGTATTTCATAAAATGGTTCATTTAGGTTTGACTTTCTTCATCACTCTTTTGCAGAATGTCCTAAATAATCTTGTACAGCAACAGTGGGTAGTTGCTGTAAAGGTGAATAAAAATATATCTCTGAATCTGCTCATGTGAGGATAGCTGCTTCTTTACAAGTTTCTGCAAACCCTGGAAAAATGAAAGATGTAAGTGGATTATTTTATCTCTTTTCTCAAGTGGGTCTGGAATGTAGCCTCATTTTCTCTTCATACTGGTTACGTTGGGAAAAAATGTGCTAAAACAAAAATGAAACATGAAAGGCCTGTGCAGCTTTCCATCTTCCTCTTGTGGATTCAAACACAGCCCATCCTCCTAACTTTTTTTCATATATATAAACTGAATTTGTAATCTTTTATTCCTGGCAAATAAGATTTGTGTATTTTATCTTTACTCCCTGCTTTTATTCTGCCATGTACCCCTGTGAGGAATTTAATCAAACACATCCTCCAGTCTATGTTAGAGCATGGCAGTAACATCAGGACCCAAGCCAACCCAAACTATACTCCCATCCTGTCTCCAAGCTCTCCCCTGGCCTGTCCCATGTCTTTCCCATGGAGAAAGAGACATGCACGGATAGGTACATTCAGCCTTGAAACATCCAGTGGATCTCTTGGAGAAGAGATGTTCCTCAGCATTTCTTTTCCCTTCCCTTCTCACTCCCAGTCTCAGACAGTACACCAGCACTGCAGAGATGAAAGTGCATCAGGGGAATTGATTAGATTTATTTCTGTATAGCACTACATTTATAGTATAGAGACACTAAATTATCTGAAAATTTAGCCACCATCATCCTTGCACTACAGGGTTCATTGATGGATTCTCTGCCACCAAAAATTTCCAGCAATATTTATGTTTCCAACATGCCAATGAAGTTTGCTTTGTAAAGAGCAGGACTCATTTACCCTAATCCATTTGGATAATGCCTGAGTCCTGTTCTTCACCAACTTGCTTGGCTACACAAATCCCTCGAATGCATGAGCTGGGCCTGTTTACACTACACCAAAACATTCTCAGTGAAGCTATCTTCCAATCCTGATAAAATGCATCCCAGAAAGTAGTGTGTGTATTTGGAGGTGGGAATGTTACCATGTAGGGTGCATGACCACAGTGAAGTTGTTCAACAACTTCCTGGCTTTCCAGCAGAATTCCCAAGATTGTTTCAACAGAAAGCTGACTAACTTCTTTTGCTGGGTAACAACACGGATGAAAATTCCATCCCAGCCAGTTCTTTATAATTTATGGTCACAGCCTGGCATCATGGCATCATCTGCCAATCAGTCTTCCCATGGCTATAATTTTGTTAGCAGTGAATTGTGGTGTTCAGTCATTTGTAAAACCCTTCATTTCTTCATACATGATGGTCTTGAGAACAGCCTTGGTTCAAGTGTCTCCCTTATTACAAGAGCTCATCTTTGTCAGTCTGATGTTCTTTACACCTGGTTTTCATGAACTTTCCCTTGCTTTTCAGAAACAAAAGAAAAAGCAGTCTGTGAGAAACTCCATCTTTTAGATCTTTCTTTTTCCTGTAAAACATCTCTAATGCCTTGTATACTTCATGCCCTTAGCCTAAGGTCTCTCTTAGCCATTGGACTCATCTAAGGTCAGCTCAGTCATCCAATAGAGGGGCCATTCAAGGAGACATTCAAGGTCAGTCTGGACAGGGCTCTGAACCATTTGATCTAGTGGACAATGTCCCTGCTCACTGCAGGGAGGTTGGACTAGATGACCTTAAAGTTCTTTTCCAACTCAAACCACCCTGTGCTTCTCTGACAGTCGATTGAGAAAGCCAGACTTCTTGATGATGGACTTTGAATGGGCAGAGCTCCTGTTTCTCCTGCTAAATAAATAGTTTGTCTTGACAAGCAGGCTGCAGTTTGGTTTGTTGTTCTGCCAGAAGAGTTAAACCTGGATGACCACCTGGAGTGGAAACACTAGATGTAATTTTGGGATCTGGAGATCACTGATCTGCACCAGCTGCTTGTCCCTCCCCACATATCTCAACAATTTGTCTCTGCTCCCACATGGACTTAAGGCAAAGCTGCTTCCCTGATACATGACAGGAAGAATACAGTGAAAGGTGAGCAGCTTCAAGGAATCTGACCTACAGGGCTGCTTTTTGGGACACACAGCCATGTCCTTGGCTGTCTGTCAGCATGTCCCAGTTCTAGTCTCGGTACCCCCAGCTCACTGTGTCCCCTGCATCGCTCTGTTGATGGTCAGACAATTACCAGTTGAGAGGACAGAAGAGACATTCTCTGAACTCAAAGCCCCACTGCCACCAAAGACTAAATAGACAAAAGAAGCCATTGAGGGAAAATCTGTTTGGTCTCTGTAGCCAAGAACCAAAATGGAAAAAAAAAATCTCTTGGAATGAACAGAATCTTCTGAAAATATAGCTATTAGCTCTCCAGAGTCTCTGCAAAGCTACAGAGCATGCATGAACTGCAATTTTCAGAGGTTTCTAACTCAGCCATCCTTAGGTAGATGCTTGCAAGAACACTGAAAGCTTATTTTTAACATCAATACTCTCCTCACGTTAAATTGCTGTTCAGATGAAACAGAGTCACTGTGAAATACACACAGTGGCTTTGATATAAATTACATGTGCAAAATAAAAGAAGGCACTTAATTTACAATTAATCCTGATCCACAAGGCAGAGTGCTGGAACCTCATTCATTGGGAAGAACTGAATTCCTGTTTCCTTCTGTATTTTTTTAGTAATAGGAGAATTTTTCCTGCTGGTTTAAGGCATGTGAAATGCTGCGTAAACACTGACATGGCTACTCACAGATCATCAAAGCAAAGAGGAATATCAAGATTGTTGGAAAGGAAATGATATTTTTAAACTCATCACCACATATCATAAACAATGGGAAAATGTATAAAATGCTTTATAAATAGACTGTTTCCTGCTAGCAGTCTTTTTTTTTTTTTTGAAATTCCACTAGCAAACTACCTAAGGAGGGGATTTTAAAATTATTATTCTTATTAAAATAAGAACTCAGTAGGCAAGGAAAAACACAGGCTTTATAGCTATAGGCTGCATTTTGCTTTCTGGGAACTTCAGCATACTACCCACATTTTCATCCTGACACTCATTTCATGGAAATATCAGAGGAACAAAGTCTTCAGTAAAATGGGTTGATTGCAAAGGGATGGGAAATTCTTTACCCTGTATCCTGTGCTTTTACTTGTCAGATCTTTAAAGAATAGAAAATCTGTAGCTTCTGCAACTGCAATTAATTTCGTCCATTTTGGACCTCAAGAAAAATTTTATATCGTGTGTTTAATTATATTAAAGACAGCATATTTATTATATTAAAAGCATTTATCTGAGTAGATCAACTGCAACATTCATCTTTGATACAGTAAATTACCTCCAGCTATAAATGGAGCCATTATTTTAAAATCATATGAGGAAGTGAAATCAAGATTTAGCATGTTGATTTATTAAACAGTAAATTGTAATTGTTGATTATGGAGTTAACTTACAATAAACAACAGAAGTGGTTGCAGAGGAAAACCTACATCTTTATAGAATGACAGTGTCAACCTCTTCTCCTGTTTTCTCACAAAGATTCAGATTCCTGTCAGTATTTTAAGTAGCATTAAATCAACATTGGTGGTTTAGAAACTATTTTAAATCACAGAATGCTCGTTAAAATAGCATCTCACTGTGACTGCCCAGTGTTTTTTTAACCTACAATGTAGTTTTTGTTGGACTACTTTTTGATTTGAATCATTCTCAAAACACATTTCACACCTCCCCATCAGCTACTGGTTTGTGGCAATCAAGTTTTTGCCACCTGAACTGTTTGACGTCAAAGGTTAAGAAAACAAAAAGGCTCCAGAACATAAACATCTTTATGCAGTAATCCATACCATACCATACCATACCATACCATTGCCACCAGTGCTTTGGTGCAACTCCCAAAGCTCCAAAATCATATTGGAAACTTTATATGTGTTTGTCCTGCATTTTCTTTAGTTAAATTTAAGAAATTTCCCCAAGTGTGCCCATGAGGAGGGAAGGCTGCCTTATTGAATGTTACTGATGTAGCTGACACCACCAGATAACAATTATATTAATTTTATGCCCTTGTGTTTGAGGGCTTTAGAAATTCACAGGAATATTCACCTTCTCCCTCATTTTGCTGAACTACACACGTTTCTTCTTACAATGAAGTTGGTCACACAACAGGTAAATTTGATTTAATGAGTTTTGCCAGCACCATCTCCAGGGTTGCTCCATTCCAATTAATTTACACAAATATAAATGTAATCCCCCACACAGTACTTGAAAGCATCATAAGCTTCCAGGTAATCACCAAGAGTTCTTTTCAGCTTACCTAAATTTAGGGCATATGCAAGGTTGGGCTGGATGGGCTTGGAGCAATCTGGTCTACTAGAAAGTGTCCCTGCCCATGGCAGGGGGTGGGACAAGATGAGCTTTAAGGGCCTTTTCAATCTAAACCATTCTGGGATTCTATGATTCTATTAAAACATTTAAAGTTTTCTTCTTTTTTTGCCCCGCCTTGTGTTTATGTCTTCATTCTTTGCTCTTCCTGGATGTGAGGCCGCAAGTCCCAAGGGAGCTCAGCAGCAGGAGACATTGCTTGTTAACCTGTAAAACTCAGGCTGGAAAGCTTTTACTCATTTTCACCTCATCTCCAGCTCACCTGTGGACAAGTACAGGTACCCCCAGTTTTAACAAATTCAGTTTCTCAGGACAAGAGCCAACAACAACCATTCCCTCACTGGAAGGCACCTGGTCAGGTCCCAGTTTACCAACATCTGGCGTCCCAAAGAGAGAAAACAGGATGAACAGTGCAGCACAAATAGATGGCACATGACTTTGTTAGTGCTTTGAGCTATATAGCAGACACTCAGCATTTTTCTTGTATTTAGCCCAAGTACTCTCACTCACATTCCCTTCCAGGTCACAGTTGGGATGGCAGATGTTCTCCCAGTGTGATACTCTCTTTGCATCCTGTGGGGGGGATTGCCAATTTAGGTACTTTGTGACCACTTTGAACTCTCTCCAAATTTTTAACAGTGCAACAATGCTGGATGTGAGAGTTGGGTACAATTCAGAAGTAATTTTTTCATTAGGACACACAGAAATAATAGAAATGTTTTTATAGAAATGTCTTTGCAGCCACTATGTGTTCAGGTCTTTTTTCTTCCCTTAATTATTTACAATGATTTTTAAGCCCTCTTCAGAGAATGCTTTCTGCGGATATGGTTTTACTAAACTTGCTTTCCTGACAAAGATTACTGACATTTACAAACCAGACCTGAGTCTTTAAGTCCTTAATTACCTGGGTTTCTTCTGGAGAATCTCTACTCAGTTTAAAGGTCACCTTTACTGAGGCTGAACCTGGAAATCTTCAGTCCAAAAGCAAAGGTTCTGTGGAAGCTGGAAGCAAGGTAAGTTACATAATGTGGGAAAAAGTCAAGTAAGTTACTTGCACTGTTTAGACAACTTTGGATATGTGAAATCGCAGACAATGAGGAAAGAAGCCACCCTTTAAAAATTAAATGCAGAAATCAGCATTTGGGACAGCTTCAGTGCTCTTTGTTGCCCACTTCTAGATGTTGGTTACTATGGCTACCTGATGTAGCCATTCTTTTTAATGTACGTTTTTTAATATTTTTCAGTCTGGGCAAGTATTCTACCTAGAGAGAATTGCAGCAGGATAAGATGCTGTTCTCACAAATGTTGATTTTTGGTTTACATCACAGACCATTCATTTAAGTAGCTTTGTGAGCTGAATCACAAGGTCATGCAGCTATGTCCATCTCTCTGGTTCTTCATATGCCTGGCAATGTTAATGTCACATTGCTCAGAAACTCCTCTGGCTCAGGTGACCTCATGCAGAAATGTCTGTCAGCTTGTAGTTGCTCCATCCTTGGCTGTACAGAAATCTCTGACCTTAGTCTCCTCACTCCAGCTGTGTATCTTCTTCCCACCTTGCTTTTGATATTCCAGAGGTATTGTTCCATGTTGCTGTGCATGGCATTTTTAAGGCTATAGCAATTTATCTCAAGAGCTGACAAGAAACATCTCTTTGGTCAAAAATATCAAGTAGTCAACATTGACATGGATCCTGATGACTCTCCTGATTGAGAACCATTCAGGGAGATAAATGTTACAATGTTGTTGTAACATTGCTTTTGTCCCAGTGATAAATTTAAAGTGACACTTTAAAGTGACTTTACAGTCACTTAAGGTGACAGAATCAGTCTGAATCCCAGAGATGTTTCTTTGGGGGGAAAAAACCCCAACTAAATTGGTTTAAAACTTTGTCAAGTGCATGCAACTGGGAACAGGCAGACACAAAACTTTTGAGTTTTGAAAAAGTTATTCTTGGACTTTGTCCTGAGTATGGGAAAAAGAGGAAATCTTAATCTGAAGGTCTTGAGAGTCTGCAAACCTGAAAATGCTTTCCCGTTCAGCTGTTGATTTGTTTTCCTTATTGGTGCTGCACCCTTTGAATAAAGATTATCAACCAGCAGCCTGCAACTTGTAACCTGTTTCTGCTCAGGGTTTGGCTTTGGTTTCTCTCTTTGTTATGTGTTACAGCCAGCTTTAAAAATTGCAAAACCTCACGGCAGAGCAGGCGAGGGCCCTACAGAACCCTCTGCTCATCTGTTTATTAGAGAGGTGTTGTTTTGGGGACAAACTGATGTAGAGACTTGCTCCCATTCTCCCATTGTCTGGTGAACACAGTGATCCTTAGCAGTCATTAGCATGTGCAGAGAAACATCTTTCTGCACGATTTATCCTAATTTACATCAAACCAAGATCAATGTGTGTTGCGTGTTCAACTTTTACCTAATATCCATGTCCTGGTGTAGATGCTTTATGAACCCTTACCGGTATGATTGTGTGAACATGGACATTCCTGATGAAAACAAGGAAAAGTCTTTGGAGGCAAAGTTATCTTTGTTTATATAACAGAAGTATCTGCCACAACTGATGCACTAGAGATGTTCCTGAGGCTGACAGCCTCTCCAGTGCCTCTCCTGGGATAGGAAAGTTTCAAGTTCCGTAGCAAGTCCTTGGAAAGGCACTGTTTGTCTCTGCTGTGGCCAGGATTGGTGCAGGATGAAGATGCTGACCCGCTGCTGTCTGTTCTTTTTGGTCAGCATGGCTTAGCCCATCTTTACTTCATTGCCCTTGCTCATCTTTACCAGCACAGCAGGGCCACTGTGGCTCATACAAGAGGCTCATACAAGAGCCTCTCTCCCATAGGACTGCTCAGAACTGGCTTCTGTAGACACAGGTGTGGTATTTTTTACCCCCTCTTCTTTCTCTCCTCTTGTGGCAGACTGCTGCCACGCCCAAAGGATGAGTGGAGCCAAATTCCATTCCTGAGGCATTGCTGAGCTTCCTGCGAGCAGCCTGCCAGCTCCACTAGCCAAAGCAAATGTCTGCAGTAGCCCTAAGGGAGGGGGATGAACCGTTTTATGGCAGCTGTAAAAGGCCACGGAGTAAACACCAGCGCTGCTGCTCATCTGCTCTCCCAGTGATCCCAGCAGCTTGGAGTGATTCAAGCCTCTCTCCTGGCTTTGTCACATTCACATTACAAACTAGAGAATTAGCAAAATTTAGTTCATTAATTTGGGGTTGTTCTATCCAGCGGAAGACTGGTTATTCTATTTGAGATGGGTCTGAAGACCTCTGGCACTTGAAAACTTTTGTCTGAAAATTCTGCCTTTCCAGCATAAATCCATGCAATCCCCAGGCCTTTTTGGGCTTCTTTGTTTATAAGCATGGGAGCATTCCAGGGGGCTATGGATATCTAAAAGTCTAAAGTTGTCTCACATTCAGGGATGTACTAGAAAACTTCTCATTTGGCTTCTCCTAAGAGCAAAACCAGGCAGTTTTCCATTGCTGTGCTTAATTTTTGTATTACGAGTTTAGCTGGCCTTTCCTTCTGCTTCCACAGTGGTCTTTGCAGAGAATTTACAGGCTCTCACTTGCTTCAGCTTTATCTCTGCAGGGATGTATATGGGAGATGCCTTGGAACAGCTAATAATGTGACTGGATCTCAAATGGCTGGCACTCCTCACTCTTTTGATTTGGAGGCAGAAAAAATAGATCAGTTAGTGAGTTGCAATCCTAATGTTCAAGATAAAAATTCAAGTAACTGTCAAGTATTATCCTTCACGTTATGGTTTTGAGGCTATTGTTAATATCACTTTTCTCATTTTCCACTTGGAATTGGAAAACCAGAAGAAATCATTGTTTCCAAATCCCCTTATGATATCAACTCTATGATATCAAAAGCCAAGAGTATTTGGTATATATGTGGTATACAAACCCCAAAGTGCCTCAGGTGGGTGCAGCAGAGAGCAATCGATGGCACTGTGCTCAGGTAATTCTTTCTTTTTGAATTTCAGTAATTCAGTTTGCTGCACAGGACCCATGGGTGCTCTGTGGCTTTTTGGAGCAAAGCACAGATCCATGCACTGGCACAGTAAACTCGCTGCTGGCTCTGTCTTTACTGGGAAAACATACATGTCATTTCAGGTTAACTTTCGGTTTTCTGTATCCCGGCTGCTTAAGCTCCTCATTAGCATGTCAATCCCTGTTTAGACTGTGCCATTCATCAAGTGCAGGCAAGGATTATTCCTTCCCCACTTAACTGGCCATGATGGATTAGATATTAAAAACCAGACTGAACGTTGTTAAGCAGTATTTTCATGTTCAACACTCAATAAGTAAAGCACTAAGCACGTAAATAAAACCGTAAGTTGTCATTTGTAGATGCTAAAAAGTCCAGGGCTCCTTCTCCCTTCAGAACCTGCAGCTGAGCTCCCAGACACACTTTCACTTTTTTCAACACCTGGGTAAGAGCTCTTTAACTTTTGAACCAGTTCTTGAAAGCAACATGAAATTAGAATCCTAGAATATCCTGAGCTGGAAGGAACCCACAAGGATCACTGAGCCAAATTCCTGGCCTTGCACAGGACACCCCAAGGATCACACAGATTAGATCTTTATGTGAATGAACAGGGCTGTGGTGGTGAGCTGTACCCAAGCTCAGATGTCTTGGGGAGCTGCAAAATTCATCACTGCATCAATACCAGAGTCAGCAAGACTCCCCAGGACAATCAGTAGGGTATTAATGGTAACATTTTTAAAATACTTTCTTCCCAATCATAGTAAATAATAGCTTTACAGTTACAAATTAGAAGTAATTCTGTAAACAGACCTGAGAAATATCAACTTCACTCTAAAAAGGGAATTTCTTTAGCTAGGACTTAACATCAAATACCATTTTTCACTAGTATCATAGAATACATATCCTTGATAATCCTTGATACCCTATTCTACTTCCTCACCTTCCACTCATCTCTCGCCTCCTGTTTAAATGCAGTAACAGCCAGAGGAAACTAGAAAGCTTTAGCAGATATTAGATCATAGTCCAGACTTGTGAGTTTGATACTAAAATTAAGTAGAGTTATCTTTAATACCGCTGGACTTCTGCTTCACGCTTCCAGTTTGGTGCTAGTGACGTGACTCAGAACACCATGTGTGAGGGGCAAGCAGGTTCTGTCTGGATGCAGTGACTACACATGTGCAAAGGGGAGGTGGCTAATGCTAATGCACATCTTCCAATGTCCATCCCTCCTGACTCCCCCATAGGTTGTTCCTGGGTACAAACTGGAAAAGAAAAATAATTATGTTTTTGGTAATGGTGGCATGGAGTGACAATTCTTCCTTCATTCTTCAACCTACAGAAAAGTCTGCACCAGCAGAAGGAAGAGTGGGGTTGACTGCAGCAGAACATGCAGGAGATAATACACGCTCCCCAGTAAATTAAATTTGGAGATTAATATTGATCCTCTGTAACTCAGAGCTGGATTAAAGAAGCAGTGCTTCACCCTCACCTAGTTTTTAAGAACTCTTCATGAGAACACAAAAAATGTTGGACTTGCTTTGCAACCGCCACCATCTCCTGCACCCCAGTAAGCACAAATAATGACTGGCTCTGCAGTGGCACTAGTGGGGAGGTGGGGAGGTTAATTTTGTCAGACTTGGTAAAGGAACGGGGCTGGAAGGCTTTTTATCCCCTGTGTGTCAATACACCTCTGTGAGCACCAGGCAGCCAGCTGAGCTTCCCGTGTCTGGAATCCAGTGTGCTCCCATTAAAGAACTGTCCTCTTCCACATGGATGTGGAGGAATGTAGCCTGACTGGGAATAGTAATGAACACTGTCCTGGGTGAAGGCAGCAGTTCATGCTTCTGAGATTGCTCCAGGTTCTGCAGAGACCAGCAGCATCACATCAGTCTTGGTATTCCATGTACCTGCATGATCTGGATCACCCAAACCGAGGGTCACACAGCATGCAGGAGGCTGGCTGCAAAGGAACCTCATGCTACCTGGCATGGTTGGAAAACCACTGCAGTAAAGACTGTTTGCACAGCTTGTTAGACAACAAAGTGAAATCCCCACTGAGCCTAAGATGTGGTTTGGAATCTGTTTGGCAGGAAATGGTTTTAGACACTGAGAAGGCTTCCTCAGAATGCCTTGTATCTCCAACAATGACAATTAGCAACAGAAGCTTTCGAAATTCAGATCCAAACACAAAATCGACCAAGTCTTGAGAAACAAACTCTTTATTAAGAAAAAAAAATCATACAACTTACAGAAAATTCCCTACGGCCATGATATATTACAGACCTGTACTTGTACTAAGGAACCAAAAAAGGCATACAAACTGGGAAGAAAGGAATTTAGGAAGGAAACACACTTTTGTTGAAGTGGGAAGACTCCACTGAACTGCTTCACTACCACCCGCCCCTGTAGCCTCCTCGGTATCCCCTGCCTGCTCCTCGGTATCCTCCTCCTCCTCTGCAGGCAGCCCCAGCTCCGTATCCCCCGGCCGGTCTCCCGGGGTATCCCCTTCCCGCCGGGTGCCAGCCGGAGTAGCCGCCGTAGCCTCGGCCCCTGTGGGCGGCGCCTCCCCAGCCCCGCAGGCCGTTGTCGTATCGAGCCATCTTGGGCGGGCGGGGACCGTCCCCGAACCTGGCAACCAACAACAACACACGCTGCAGGCAACCTCACCAACAGCATCTCTAAAGATGGGAAATAGCACCACCCTCGGCTAAACCACCTCAATTTTATGTGAACTCAGTACGATGGGTCAACTACCGTTGCACTTTTGCACCTTTTCCACTTCAGAAAAGTTTCCTTTGCTTCAGAAGCAAGGGATGGAAACAAGGGGCAACAGAGGGGTGGAAGCCCAGCCAAATACGTGTTTTCTATCCAGGAAAAGGTTTGCCCAAAATAAATATGGATTATCTTTTCTTTAAAAGATAATCTGTGTTTTGGAAGAGGGGATGACAGCTTTTATTCTTGAGAGCTGTGTCCTCTTGGAAACAGGCAGTGATGTCTCTGCATCAGGCTTTGAGTGCAAGCATTTCACGCTCAGAGCGCTGAGAGCAAAGCCCCAAGTGCCCACCCTCACCTCGGGGCTGCGGCTCTCACCTGGCGCTGGCAGGGGTGAGTGTCAGCCCCGCTGCCGCCGGCCGGGACAGCTGCCGGATCACGTTCAGCATCCGCTCGTAGGCGGGGTCCAGCTGCCGGATGATGCCGGGCTCTTTGGTCACTTCCACCACCAGCGCCTCCATGGCAGCGCGCAGGGCCGTGATGCAGGCGGCCGCCGCGTGCGGCATCTTCAGCTTGATCCTGCGGCACAAGGAGGGGTTAGAGCGGCCAGCACTGCCAGGGGAGCCCCGGGCAAGGAAGAGGTTCTGCAGAGTGGCTTCTCATTGAGCCAGAAACCTTCATTCTCATCTCAGAAGTTCTCATTCGTCACTGAAGGGGTGAGAAAATTCAGGAGGCAAATTTGAAAGATCCCTAAAATTTGGCGTTGTTAAAACATAACTATTTTTCTGGAAAAATTTGCTCTTGAAATTTAACAAAGGGTCATGAAGATGCTCTGAGGGCTGAAATTCTGGAGACAGGCTGGGAGAGCTGGGGATGGTCAGCCTGGAGAAGGGAATGCTGCAGGAAGGCCTTAGAGCCCCTTCCAGTGCCTAAAGAGGGCTTTCAAAAAGGAGATACAGACAGATAGGGATAGGACAAGGGGCAATTGTTTTAATTGCCCTGATGGAAGGCAGGGTTAGATGGGATATTGGGAAGAAATTCTTCCCTGTAAGGGTGGTAAGGCCCTGGCACAGGTTTCCCAGAGAAGCTGTGGCTGCCCCATCCCTGGGAGTGTCCAAGGCCAGGCTGAATAAGGTTTGGAGCAACCTGGCCTACTGGAAGGTGCCCACCTGAGATGAGCTTTAAAGTTCTTTCCAACCCAAACCATTCTGTGATTCTATCATCCTATACTCAGATAAATTCAACCTGTAACCTCTTGCATCAAAACAGCAAGATAGAAGAATATAAAGTAAACTGAAAACATGAGGCTCCAAGATTTTGAAAGGTCCAACTCTCAAATTGTTAGCAAATTAAGCTTAAGGAACTATTTGCCTGTGTTTTACTGACTAGGGGGTAAAAGAAAAAAGAAACAAAACAATCATCCAGATGGCATTTGGTGATGGCCATAAAATCGACACTGCCGGAGACACTTCTCTCCTCAAGCTGTGTTTCTGTGCCTTTGCCTAAGGAGGAGGTCCAAAACACCTTGTGCCTTTTACCTTTCAGTTAAAGAGAAAAAAATCCAGAAGCTTTTATGGAAACTGCCTTGTCCTGTCTTCAGTTTAAGCAGATAATCTGCATGAAACAGGGCTCAAGTGAACCTGTCCCCTCCTCACAGGAAACAAAGGTGATGCCTTCCCAACACACCTGTGGCACACAGCTCACTCTGGGATCCCTGTTCTATGGCAATTTGGTCTGTGTTAGCTGCACTTCCCTCAGTCAGGGGAACTGGATGAGCTTTGAGGTCCTTTCCAACCCAAACCACTCCACGATTCCATGATTCTGAGCACCAAGGAGATCCATACCAGTCATCCACCAGAATGAGCTCCCCATCTGACAGGACTTTCTTGGAAGCAAAGAGGAGCAGCTGCAGCGGGCTCACCAAGGTCATGGTTTTGGCAGAGATGGCTCGTGTTCGAATCTGCAAGTGAAAGAGAAAAATTACTCTTGAAAAGAAGACAGAGCTCTATACATTCCACTGGACACTGAAACTGGAGAATTTTGTAAAAAAAACCCCAACAACACACAACAAAGCTACGTATAACATTAGGAAATTACAAGAGCATGTGCACATACAAAATTGAACGTCAGCCAGAGGTTTCCAGGGATTCACACTGGCTGGTGTAAAACCTCAACAAAAACTATCTTCCATTTTAAAATACTAATTTTCTGTGTCTGCAATTATGTAGCTTTTGCAAGAGCCACCTCATGCCTCGCCAGCCGTAAAATGACCAGGGCACATCTGAATTTTCTTGCCACCCTTCAGTTACTGAGGCTGTGATGAAAAGCTTCTGTGGGGTCCTACTCATGCAAGTGTGGAAGTTGCCAGATTTCCATGCAGTCACTGCTGTGTCATGTTACACTGACCTTGAGCTTGAACTGAGAATTTGGACAACATCAAGCCAGAGATAACAGCCCTGCTACATGGCTCCTGCCCCTCAGTTTAAAGAGGAACAGAAGAGGTACCTAATGGGCAGGGAGAGAGCTCCACACAAATCCTTCCTGCATCCCAGCCTCACCCAGGTGCTGTCTAAGCTACTCTTAAGCCACCATCTTAGTCACTCTCCATTTGCTGTGTGTATTTTGGTTTAATAATGCAAAAACTTTTTGAGCTCAAAAGTCTTTTGTAGGGTTTAGGGGAATCCCACTTGAGAGAGATGGTCAAGGTGGGTCAAAGGTCTGACCCTCCTGGGATCCTGATACAAAGGGTGAAGAAGCAGCAAAGCCCCACCAGAGCTCTGAACTATGGATTAGGAATCCAGACTGTCAAACAAAATCCCTGTACCCAAAGGATTTGAAATTCCAGTTATTACCAAACACAAAAGCATTGCCTTCCTTTGCTGCTTGAGCAGGAGTAGCTGAGTTCACCATGGCTGTCTCTGGAGCACAGGAGAGCTCACAGGGGTTGCAATGGACATGCACAGGATGTACATCAAATTCACAGGATGGAGGAAAAGGTCATGGAGACCTTTTGGGTGATGCTTGGAAAATATGAATTATCCTCAGGAGATGACACACTACCTACAGGCCAGAACAGGGGCACCTCACTGCCATATTCCATGTTCCTGTTTTCTCCCTGGATTCATAAGCAGCAGAAGAGATAAGGGAAAAAATTCTCTGATGGCTAATTAGTATGGAAGAGCTCCTAAAATAGACTCTTCAAGAAGATAATGATCTAGATCTTTCTCTATGACCTGGCTGTTGTAACAAAACTCACAGGAACTTTCTGTGCACCTCTACTTCTACTGAAAGTGGTTGACTGGCCGTTACTAGGAGGCTGAGTGGCAGCAGGACCATATAACATTTACTTTCTGGAAAGAAAACCAACCAACAAACAACAGCCCCCATCCCCCCCACTAAAACTAGCTAAATATTGCAGTCAGGGTTTTTTTCTTGTGACTTCTTTACCAAAAAGAACCTCTTGAACCATTTGGCAGCACATGATCAAGAATAAACCCAAAGTGTCTACCTTCTCTCCAAAAACAAAGAAGGGTGATGGATACTTGATGTCCTGGCTGCTGAAAGGGCAGTTGACAGATGATTTGTGGATGAGAGCATTGTGCCCCTCAGTGGTAAGAATCTTCCTCTTCTCCTTGTGGTAGCAGACATTGGGGTAGACCCCAAAAGCCAGCAGGGAGATTACAACATCCAGGTTGTTATCAGGGCCAGTGTTGTTGAACGGTTGAGTCATCAAACATTCTGTTGGCAGAGAACAGAAGAGTGGCTCAAATCCATGGGACATGGAGGAGAGCACAGCACAGCTATTTGGGATCCTGGATCAATGCAGAGCTGTTTAGGATCCTGAGCCAATGCCTTTTCTGACTGAACCACCTGCTAGATGTGATCTCCAATGACCTCTGCACTCAGAGCATTTAAGTGCTACATTCAATTTTTAATTAATGCAGAACGAAAAGCTGAAAAATACTACTATACAGAGGTATTTTTCTCTCCCAAACTCTTCAAAAACAAAGAGAGATGGGTTTGCCCAGAATGTGCTGTACCATGATGTGTTTACTGCATTTGTTTTGGAAACAGATCTT
This sequence comes from Cyanoderma ruficeps, assembly GCA_008694505.1. Classification (NCBI taxonomy): domain Eukaryota; kingdom Metazoa; phylum Chordata; class Aves; order Passeriformes; family Timaliidae; genus Cyanoderma; species Cyanoderma ruficeps. Next base: position 2,708,922 of record VZDJ01001247.1, read on the forward strand.
TTGCGGGAGGTTAAAATGGATGTTTTTATTCGTTCATTTATTACAAATCTCCCCCAGAGTCTCTGGTGGCTTGCTTTCAAGTCATCTTGCTCAGAAAGAAAGTTAGGAATAAATGCAGCAGTGATCCTAACAGCATGAGGAGGAAAAAATTAAAGGAATTTAAAGATAGGAAAAAAAATGAAAAGGAGAGAAGATAAACATCTGCTTAATCCAGGCGGCCAAGCCACTTCACTGAGCTCCTCAGCAACATTAGGCAAATTCAGAACCTGGTCAAGTTTAAGAATTTCTTCTCCAGAAAATGGAATAATTTGGCACCCTGCTGCACACATCCCTCCTGCAGCACAAACCCAGGAAGTCACAGAACAGAACTGTGTTCAGATCACACAGACTCCCCACTAAGGTCTATGGAAAGAAGGGGGAAAGCACAGCACAGCACATTTTGGAGATGCAACAAGTGAAGGAGAAAGAAAGTTACAGAGGTAAGTTAAGGACACCTGTTTAATAATTTTTTAATCCTGCAGCTCTAACCTCAGCCTCCAAAACCTCTGTGTTGTACCACAGCCATCACAACTTTAGGAGGGAACACTGAAATTCTGCCTGAACGCAGCTGTAGAAGTGGGGTAGTGTTATGTACTGTACTGTTACCCACTGTACTCCCCCTGTGCTTGGGTGCTCAACACAGATTATCCTGGTTATTTATTTATCATCTCAGAATGAAAAATGCAATCATTAAATTACGGAATTCTATCAGAATCACCTTCAGGAAAGCCACAACTAGTAAGTATGTCTTTTAGCTGGACTTTTGCTTCCCAAGTCATTCTAAGAGTGGCCATGCTGAGTCTTTTGTGTTCACAGAATCTTTTCTCAGCTTCTTCACCACCCATTCTGAAAAACAAACAGAGGGAATTAGAAGCCTGACCAAGGAAGGGAAAAGCTCAGGCTGTGTTACCTGTAACTTCCCATCACCTGCTGTGCCAGACAACGTACCTTGCATCATCCCAGGCTTGGAACACAGAGAGCAAAGCCACATGATCTGAATGCCTGGTCCCAGCAAAATTCCTGTGGACATAACCCAGGCGTTTGCCTTCATTGATGAAAGGCTCAGGGAAACAGGTGGCTGCAGAGATGGTACACACAGCATCTCCCACACTGAAAGGAACCACAGAAGGGATCAGGATCACGTAGAGTTAGTGCTGCCAGCACCTGCTGCAGGCTGCAGATAGCAGGGAAAACTCTGCTAGAGACCTTAGGAATTTGGCCTTTATCTGCTAGAGTTCTTCACTGAAACACTTCCCTGGATGTTAAGTTAGCTCTATCTGCCCTCCCCTCCATCCATCTTCTGGTGAAAAGTAATCAGTAATCAGAGGACCCTACAGCTACCACAGTGACAAAGAACAGATCTACTAAAGCAAAATGTGGAGATTGGTTTTTCTCCTTATTTCATTGTTAAATTCCATATCTCCCCACCTCTCACCCAGCTCCCCACTGTTATACCTAGGTGTTTCAAGTCCCACTCTTAATTCAGAAATATTCAGTCTCCACTGGTGTCTTGCTGTTAACTGAATTTCATGACCATTTTATTACCTACACTGGAGTTATTTCTCTGCTCCCATGAAGATTCAGTCACCTGTCCCCAGCTGCAGCATTTATTGCTCATCTAAATATACTGGTTTTTCTTTCTTGCACATGTCAAGAGGCTCAGGAACTCAAGAGAAACAAGAACATGACCACTGAGACCACTCAACTTACTAAAAGATACAGCCCATGATCATCATCTTGCCCAGACGAGGTTCAATGGGAAGTTTGGCCAGGATTCTTCCAAGAGGTGTCAACTCATCATTGGAATCCAGGGCATCAAGCTCTGAAACAAGATCCCTTGTTATCAAAGACAGTTAGCTAATCCCCCAGAAATCTTTAGATAAGACATTCAGAGTTTTAATAGTTGTGTTTAAACTGAACCCCACTCATATTTAAGTTCAGTGTTGGTGACACTGTTGGCAATGTGAATTCTCAAAACTGGTTTGAGGTCAGACAAGTTTTACTTTAGCTTTACAGAATTTTTACTACCTCGTCTGTAATTAGAATAATCACAATGTAATTCACAAACATAATTTTCCATTCCTTTTTAGTTTGCTTCTGTACAAACCCTTATTACACTATTAAACCACTTATTATCTAATTAATCTAACCAAATTTTCTACCTCAGGAAAATCAAAGCAGCCCTGTCACAACCAGCTATGGGGTCTTCATTGCCATTGCCAAATCACAGAACCCTCTTCATCAAAAAGAGAACACTACAAACTCTCTCTTCCTTGCGGCTTTACCTGCCTTTCCCTCCTCCCATTACCTAGAAATTATCACCTGTATTCGTCCTGAAAGCTACCAAAGGTTTTTCATGTTAAAAAAAAAAAAAAAAAGAAGCTTTGTAACCTCAGCAATTAAATGGGAAAGTAAACACATAAAGGATTCCTTAACCACCATCAAATCCATTTTTCCTGCTAGCTATTGAACACAAAAGCCTAAAAAATACTTTGAAGAGCAACATGTTTCACCTTCCTAAGAACATACTAGCAGTGTAGCTGCACTGAGTCACAGGTCATCCAGGAAATGGAGGCACCTGCAGCAACAGCTATTTGATGTTAGAACTGAAAATGTTTGCCTCTTTCCCTGGCTCTGCAATTCTCAGATGAACAGTATAAAAAGTACTAATCATTTTCAGAACAGAAGGTCATTAAACCTGATTACATATCCCCAGCTATATTTTTTCATTCTGGTCCCTGTCCTGTACACAAGCAACGTAGGCTCAGCACACAATTTTCCCACAAAATCAACAATCAAATAGATAATTCTCTTGTTAAAATTTGTAGGAAGTGCTTATTCAGTGACATTTACAAAGTGCGCTGAGGTTTGAGGTCCCTTTTATGCTTTACATCTAAAGCACAAATTTAGAATTCTTCCCTGCTCTATTTTATTAATATTCTAGTTAGTTCCTTGAAGAGAGCAGGGAAACACACACATCAGTTTCTTCTGTTTTTCATGGAGATTCATAAACTGGAGATTTAATTTCTTGACAAAATCTGAGATATTGGGTCAGCAAACTGTACAAAGTGGTAATTATTTAATAAACTACCAACCTCTGTTTTTCAGTACTTTTACAGAGGCTTTGTGAATGCCTCAAGCACTGGACTGAGTCTATGTGAAACACAGCAGTGCCACAGCTGGAAAACAGGAAGCTGGAAGTTACTGGTAAAACAACAAAACAAGCCTCAAGTTTGAAGGCTCAAGTTTCTTAAAGGAATGACACTCCTCTGGGAATTCAAGTATTTCTTCAGCTGCACAAGCCACTGCCACCCACATGATGCCTGCAGGTTGCCGTGTCAGCCAGAGTATGCTGCTGCAGCAATGCTCCCAGAGGTGGTAGAGCCGTTTGTCAGAGCTCACCCACATGGAAGCCCCTGGAGGCAGCTGCCCTGGCCAGGACTGGCCCGGAGGTACCTCTGAGCGTGCGCTCGGCCTCGATGACGGCGTCCAGCGGGGGCGGCTCGATGGCCTTGGCCAGGAAGGGCCCGATGCCGCCCAGGCGCAGCAGCTTGATGCTCAGGGCGATCTCGTGGAGCGGCGTGCGGAACATCTCGGGAGTCATGTGAGTCTGAAGTCTGCAGTGAGAACAAAGGCCCATCTCTGTGAACACAGGCTTTGATCACCACGAGGGTCCTTCCACCAGCACAAACCACTGCCCTCCAAAGTAAACTCTGTCTCCGAGACCACCCATCGGCTCTCCGTGCTCTGGAACTTGGGCTCTTCTGTCACAAAATTCTGTATTTCTCCATTCTCCTTTGGGGTCAGTTTACTCTGGGAATGCAGAGGGAATAGTCCTCACATCTCACTGCCTGTTGTGGGTTCCACCATGAGCTGACCATAGAGAGCCTGCAGGGCTGGAGCACAATTACCAGCATGGCTGTGTCCAGCCCTACATTTGTCCTTTACAATCCTCTCCTGCTCTGATAAGGAAGTTCTTATACTCCTGAGAGACAACCTGCTTTCAGCCTGCCCTATGGAAAAGCACTTTTCTAGAGCAGCTAGAAAAGATTTCAAAACACCTTGAACAGATACCGTGATTCAGCTGGGGCCAGATTTAGATGATTTCTCTCAGAAACTGTCTGTACAAGTCCAAAAGTACTCTTTCTTAAGCATCAAGGAACTTATATATTTTGGTTTTATAGTCTCTGAAAGAAGGTAACCTTAAAACCATGATTCTTTCAGGAGCCTAAGGTCAGTTCACTGTCAAAAACTGTAAATTAAAACCATTCCACTGTACTCAACAACAGATCTAAATAAATTTGAGGAATTCAAGGAGATTTTTTGATCAACTGAGGCTTTCAAGAGTTTACAAAAAGTTAAACATCAAAACACAGCTATGCTGTAACAGCCAGAGAAAGGAGCGCTGAAACTTCCAAGAGAGAGATCAGAGTGTAACTAACAGCTGTGTTGTCTTCTCCAACCAGCAGAGAGATTTCCATGGCTCTAATAATGGAAAAAGCAGTCTGGCAGAGGTGTCAAAAGTTTCAGCAACAGGGAAGGTGCTAAAGCACCATGAAGGGGTTTCCTGGCCATGGAATGGGGACGGAGAGAAAAGTAACATCTGCCCTCCTTGCTTTTTACCACTTCCATGACAAAATGGCCTTTTATGTGGCAATGCCAGGTGCCCCCAGTGTTTGAAGGCAGACCAGAGCCTTGTCCTCATTACAAAGCTCTTTTCCTTGCCTCAATTCCCAAGCAGAATTGTTCTTCTCTTGAGAGGTTTGGCAGGTTGCAGCGACACTCGATACTAAAATCATGAACTATTTCTCCACCTCATACTATGGGTAAAAGCATATAGCATATGTACTTTTTTTTTAAGCCAAAGAACTGAGACATTTTGGTATGAGCCAACATCATCCATCTCCTCTCTGTACTTTCTGCAATGACTTCCCCCATCTGACCCAAAGCAGCACCCAACAGTTCCGGAGAATTCCCTGAAGGTATTTATTTTATTTCTGGAGACCACAGCCTCACCTGTCGAAGCGAGCTCTGCTGCACAGATGGAAACAGAACCCGGCTCGCACTCGCCCAGCTCTGCCTTTCCGCTGCTCCAGATTGGTTTTGGATGCCCAGACCGTGGCATAGTTTGTCATGTTGTTGTGAGCAGTGAACAGCTTCACCTTTTGCCTGTTACAGGAAAAACACCACTAAAGATCAAATGTTCATCATCTTAAGCCCTGCCAAATCAGTTCCTGTTTTATGGCTTGCAGCCACGCTGCTTTTAAAAAGCTTTGGTTAGTCAGGCATCAGGCTGGAAACTAAAGCATCATACTCTTTCTAAAGCAGTGCCCAAACTATTGCACAGAGCGATGTTCTCACAACTGTCCCAAAAGCTTAAAATTCTCATGAATTCATGAGCTCTCTGTGTGCAGTTTTCTCAGAGAGCATGCACAGCAAGGCAGGAACTGTAACAGACTACAAAAATCTTCCTCTTTATCATCAGCCAGACACTGAGAGTTTGTAAAACTCCTTTGGCAGATGACGTCTGTCAAATTGGTGTGGAGACCCAGTGACACTTCATATGAATGGCACCAGCGTGACCAACCCAGTCCCCTGAGATGCCAGCGTGGTGTGTCACTGTGCTGACCAGCTAAAGACAATGCTAATTTGTCCTCAGGGAGTTAGGGTCCTCAAGCTCAGCCCAGGGAGCATGGGAACACAAGGCACTTCTGTGCACTCCCAAAACCTCTTCTGCATTCCCAAGGGTAGGATTTATGAAACAAAAAGTTGCTTCATGAACTCACTTGCAAGAGTCGATAACAAAGACCACGTCATTGATGGTAATGCTGGTCTCAGCAATACTGGTAGATAAAATAACCTATAGAAACCAGGAAATGCAAAGTGATGTTATTTGGTCTGAAAAAGCTGATAATGCCCAGCATGATAAATGACAGAATTTATTAAAGAAGTCAGCAATACGTTCCCCAAAAGCCCAAGAGAACTGTGCACAGAGAAGGCTCCTTACTTTGGTCACCCCAGGGGGGACAGGATCAAACACTCTACGCTGCTCCTCCAGAGGAATCTGGGAATGCAGAGGCAAAATCCTGTACTGGTGGCCTCCTACAACAGGAATACAAGAAGGTTAGTAACTACTACTATGTGAATCTCATTTCTTCTTTCCACAACATAAAAATTTCTGGCCATCCACTCTCACATCAAAATAGCTCCCTAAGCCACTCATCCAACTCCCATCTTCACACAGTCAGTAGTTTCCTTGGGAAAAGATGAAATATAACAAAACAGCTGCTTGTACCGAAGCGTGGGTTCATTTCTAGATGCTTCTGCATTGTATAGATTAAGTTCCAGCCAGGCAAGAAAACAAGGACAGCTCCTGGGACATTCAGGGTCCTGATATAAGTCAGCAGGGCCTCAATGAGTTCAAAAGAGGTTTCTCTCTCACTCAGCTGAGCCATGGAGTGCTTTGTTTCTGGGCCATATTCATCGCTGCAAATAAGGTTGCAGTTGGCCTACAAAAGAAAAATACCACAAAGGAAATCATATAAATTAATTTACTCAAACTATGGAGACTGGCTGGCCAGGCAAATAAGAAAATGAGATATGTGGGTAGATGCCTTTCAAGAAAAAAATGTCCATTTAAAAAAAATTTCAATTAAGTGGCCTCAACGAGAGTTTCAGATCTACAAATTAAAAGTTGAATAAAACTGATGTTTTCTTGACAATGTATGTAAGTGTTGACAATATCAACTGCAAGAGAAGAAGGGAGAGAATCTAAATTTTCACTCTAAGAAGGGCCCACCAAGCTCACGTTTCTCTATTTCTTCTTTCAAGGTTACCGATCTCTACTTTCAAAAGCATTTCGGTTTTAGCTTTAAAGAGAAGTAGGTTGACAAAACCTGAGAACCTTAGCTTCAACAAAAAAGAAATTCTTCAGTTTACAAGGGCAAGAAGAAAATTTAGTTCCACTGCTGAAGTTAAGAGCAATCTCAGATATTAAAAAGAGGAAAGCTGTTAGAGATGTTTCACTTCAACAATGCCAAATGAATTACACTCAAGCTGGAATACTAAAGATGGCACTTGTTTAATGTTTCATATTAAAATTCAAACGTACATCGTCATCTTCACCACTTTCTTCATCCTTCTCTTTCTTCTTCTTTTCCTTTGGTGGAGGGATAAACTGAGTCATTTGAATACAATCTTCCAGAAAATAATCTGCAAGGACAGACAGATGATAAGGACTGACTGCTGGAAGCCTCTGCAAGGGAACATAATTCTTTACACCATTTCTCAAGGGTCTCCTGAAATAAATCAGGATGTTTCAGAGTATGAATCCAACATTGATACAAACTCAAATCAGTTTCTGGAAGTCCAACCAAGGATTTACCTTGGACAGGAAAGGTTCTCCCATAGACCTCGATGATGGGACAGTTGAAGAAGTATTCACAAAACATACTGGTATCAATGGTGGCAGACATGAGGACAACCCTGATCTCAGGATACACCTGAACGACATCCCTCAGCACCACCAAAAGGAAGTCAGTCTGCACAGAAAGAATAAAAGCATCATTAACTTCATAGCTATAAAAAGCAGGATCTTCCCAAGAAATCAGAAGGAATTACACATATACTGACCTAGAGAAGTAACAAGTAGAACAAAAGTGTTCTGACACCAGAAACGGCTGTCAGTGCTTTATTTTGAAACTACTGCCATGCCTGAGATAAGAGATTTTTAGGATTTCCAGTGTAAAGAAGGGGTTTTCTGTTCTACAAAAATAGTTTGCTTCCTTCCTAACAACACATTACAACCACAGGTATTTTTAAACTTGGCTTACATGTAAAGTAGCCACAATTCATCAAATAAATAGGAATTACTCAGTGCAGGTGTGTGTGATATTTGTAGTTCTGTTTAAAGGTGACATTTATTTAGTTCTGCCCTGCAGTTAGTTAGGCATGCACTTAGCTCAACAGACAAAATTCCAATCTCACTCACAATTTCTGAACTTGTATTTTACGTCATTAACATACATTTAATAGATGAAGAGGTGCATCAGAAAAATGTGTGTTGCAATTTTGTTCAAATGAGTCCCCAAATTCTGTCCCAATAAGCCTAAACATGTCAGAACTTCATGGTCTCTCTCACTCTCAGTATGACAAAGCTGAAAACTATACAGAATAATCAAAAGAACAGGAAAGATTTGCCATTTCAAATTACATACAATACCTCTCCTAATTCTATCATCAGCTTGTAGTTTACTTCATGTGAACCCTGAATTTCAGTGTATCACTATCAAGACTGCAGGTTCTGTGAATACCACCAGTAATACAAGAGTGTCAGCAGAAACAGCACTGCAAAATAACAGTGTCATTCAGCATGCTCCCCCACTTGGACAAGATGTGTTAGTACTGTGGTGTTCCATCTCCCAGAGGGGACCAGGACACAGGGGATCCTAACAGGAAAATAGTCAGAGGGCAGCAAGGAAGCACAGGTTCTTGCTCTGCTACTTAGATAAGGAATAATTAAAAGTTCTAAAACTCTTATCAAAGAATGAAAACTCAGACATCTGACACTCAGTAAGACAGTTTCCTCTCACATGGAAACTACACACAAACACATACAGAAGTCAAACAGAACAGAAGCATGCAGAGATGAGGACTGTCATCACCAGCTAACTTACGTTAATGTCCCTCTCATGGATCTCATCAACAATAACATGACTAATGCCACGGATCCCAGTCTCCACCTTTCTCAGAAGAACACCTAAACCAGAGACAGCAGGTAAATGCAGCAGGTAAATGTTCATGTAACAGTTCAACCTTCCCCTTCCCAGCCCTTGGTTTAAAAATCAGGAAGTGTGCAGGCTGCACAGCCCCTTTTCCAACCCCATCTCTAATTCCCATGCTTTCCTTTGTACGAGTGACAGCAAGGCCACGAAGCATTACCACAAGAGAGACTCTTCCCCTTTCCCACCCAATGCTGCTTCCCCTTCTGTCTTTCAAGGACAAGCAATATACAGCAATTTAATCTCTTCATGGGATTATTTCTGTGTGCTATCAGACCTGTACTATCAGGCTTCTCAACAAAAATCTTAAATATTAATTTTTCTTTGCACAAAGGCACATCACCAAACTTCTATCCAAAAAAACCCCTTTTCAATCTTCTAAGCGGACTTTATAAAAAAGTCAATCTAATAACCGTATTTCTGCTTTTGCTGCTAGCTCAGAGTTCAGACCCACGCTAAGCTCCAAGCATAAGGAAGCCATACAGACCCACGGTGCAGAACATGATGCTGGCGTGGGGCCGGGGCAGCACGGACTCGAACCTCACGCTGTAGCCACAGCTCTGCCCAGGCTCCTCCCCCCGCTCATAGGCCACACGCTCCGCTACGGAAACCGCGCTGATCCGCCGGGGCTGGGGGGAAAGGTTTGCCCTGACTTAATGAAGAGGTTTTAGAAGTTTATCACAACATCACTGAAAGCGATAAAGGAAATTATAAATGCTACAGGTGTCTTGTCCTAAGATTTCTTTACAAAGTAATTGTTAAACATTAATATTGTAACAGCACAGGGTTCTTTTCACAAAGGAGGGATGTAAGTATATATGGCAATGACCAGCTGCCATTTCCCAAATGATTTCCCCTTGGTCTGCTCAGAGTTTTCACAGGGGCAAGGTTCAAGCCAGGTTTTCCAAACTGTAAATCCATGCAAGAGTAACATTCCAAATGAAGATACACATAATGCTGAGGTTTCTCCTTATATTGCTGAGGAAGTATCTTTATGAACCATGTCCTGAAACAATAATAAGGTTCCCCAACACATCCTTCAGTCCTTCAGGGACAGGTTGGATGGGGCTTGGAGCAACCTCGCCTAGTGGGTGGCACTGCTGACCATGGAAGGGTGTTGGAACGAGATGAGCTTTAAGGTCCCTTCCAATCTCAACCATTCCACAGTTCCATGATTTTATCCTAACAGGGGACTTCTCATATCCACCACAGAACTGCAGTGGCCACACTGCCCACACACTCCTCACCTGTGTCACCACTATGTTGCACTCAGCAGCTCGGTTGGTTCTGAGGTATTCATCCAGGATATACTGGGGCACTTGAGTGGTTTTGCCACAGCCAGTGGCACCACGGATGACAACAACAGAATTGTGATGGATTGCCTCCAGAATTTCACTTTCAAAACTCTTCACAGGTAAGGCCTCTCTCTCTTCCTGGATCTGGAAAAAAAAGTCCAGGACATTTCCAAAATCTCCAAAACCCAGCATGTTTTGCTCCACATCTATACTTTGCCTCACTTCTCTTTTCCCTTTCACAAAGGAAAAACTGCCAAAGAACAGGTCATAGTTGGTATTTTCTCCTGGCACAGCACAACTCATCCCCACATCCACCCCAGTGAACATCCAGCACTTCTGAAAACCTGGTGTGTATTTGTGCGGAAATCCAGCCTTACACACTTCGTGTTACCTTCTGGAAAATGAAGAGCAAGGATGACAGGTCACAGGAAACACCCTTACCCTCTGTAATTCCTGATCCTGCTCCAGACGGTACATGAAATCACTTTTCAGGTCCATGCTTATTTGCTCCGGAGTGAGCTGGAAGGGCAAGACATTATTTGGAGGCATTTGGACCCCTCTTCTTGTCTGCATCATATCTTGAATATCAGATCAGTCACACCAACATCGTGATCCCAAATATCCATAAAGGATCGTTTCCTGCATAACTCCCTGCAATCAGTTCTGCCTCTGAGCTGTTTTATTTCATTCATTCCGGCATAAAACATTCATCTCCAAAGAAATCTCTCAGAACGAGAACACTGAGAAAGGATTGTTTAAATTTAAACACTTTGAGAAAAGTATTTAAATTTAAATACTTTGAGACTGCTTGAGAAACACAGTCTATTCAGTAGGAAGCCAAGAAGATGATGATTTAAATACGAGCTTTTAATATAGATAACGACCTAATATAAACATAAACCCACCCTTAAAACAGTAGCTGAAAAAGCTAAAGTTTGAAGAGAATTCATAAGGCAAATCCTGTCTTTCAACTGCAAAAGAAATCTGAAGAAATGCAAACATTTGTTACCAAAGGGCTAGTTTTTACTGCAAATAAGCTGTTCCAGTCAGAACTAGCACAGGTAAATCTTGAAGAGATTTGAAGGCAGCTCAATTTACAATGTCCATATTGGTTATGTGTTTTATGCAGCAACAGCTAAATTTACAGTACTTCCCTACATTTTTAAAAATCAATATATAACAATCAATACTAAATTAATGTAATTTATGGAAAAAAACTCCAGTAGAAAAAGAATTAAAATTATTATTTTGACCATAAGCAATCTGGATGTTGTAGAAAAATCAAGTTTCTGCTCCGAGAGTCTTTTCTGACCAGGTTATACCAGTCAGACCAAATTACCCTCTGAACTTGGCAGACCAGTAATTCTTTCCCTTCTCCTTCATTTTACCATGCCACACTGTTGCTTTTCATTTGTTCTGTACTGAATGGGACTAGAAATACCAAAAAGTAAGGAAGTTGGTTGCTTGTGTAGTGGCACTGGCTTGGAGCAGTTTCTCCTCCCAGAAAAAGAGTCTGAGCATGAAAGTATGGGAAAGAGAAGGCAGAGAATTATAAATTACATGAACTTACCTTGTAATTTCAATTATAAACTTTGTATGGGCTGCATGATAGCAGGCAAAAGGTGAAACAAAGCAGAGAATTGGTACACTCAAGACACTGCTGCTCAAGACCTGATAAAACATGAAGTAAACAAAAAGAACTCTCTGCCTTCAGGTAAAGAAGGGAAGAAATTTTATCAGCAGACTGTCTTCTCCTTTGAAATAGCTCACATTTTAAATCCTGGCAGGGGAGAAGCATTTAGAAATTCTGGAAGTATGGGGAAATCAAGCAACAGATCCATTTTTTAAGCTGTCTTACATTTGCCAGCGGACCCTCATCAATATTGCAGCCAGTCCAAGGGTTCCAGTTGGAATGAGGTGGTGACCAGGGAACAACTCCCACATGACTTTGTCTCTGCGATGGTTCGAAATGGGCCAACTTTCCAACGGTGATCAGAACTGGGTTACTGGGATCTTCAGGCTGTAAATCCAAAAGCAGAGTGGGCAGAGACAGATGAATTAATAAATAAGCAGGTGTTTAATCATCTCTGTACTGGAGCATGGAACCACACACTCACCAAAGGCACGATCTCCAGGGACAGTTCCCGCACAGTCTTTTGCAGATGATTTTCTAAGTCAGAAGACAGTGACACCTCATAGGGTTCCAACTAGGAAATATATAAAAACTACACATCACTATACACAAAAAGACAGGCACTGGAAGCCACAACTGTGGGCTATTAGCAGTGAACCATCAAACACCTCCTTGTGAAACAAGGCCAAAGAGTATCATCAGTTCAGAATTCACACTCTTGAAATGTCTTGCTGAATAAAGATTCACTTTTCACTGAATAAGGATTTGTAGGCTATTTTTAAATATCTGAGTTCAATTTCAGAGGAACACATTCCCAAACCTGCAACCAAATATCTAAATAACATATATTCCTTGGTATATGTGTGTATACATATTTGAATTGCCAGAAAATGCTGATGTGACAGACAATTAATCCAAACAGCCAAGCCTAAAAAGAAATGTTCAAGACAGTAGAAAAATTATCCTGAAAATAGCATTTGTTACACATCCTATTTTGTTTAATAGAATGTAAAATTAGTTACTGCTCCAATAACATAAACATCAAGTTATATTTCTGATCCAAATCACCCACAAGAATCAAAACAGTTGCTAAAGAATAAAAATTATTAATAACTTGTAAGATTTTAAATATAGAGAGTAAACTCTTAACTCACTCCTGTTTATGAGAGTGCTTCTGTGTTATGAAATTAAAGCAATAATTCCTGTCTCTCGTGCCAGACTCACCGACTCTCCTTTCTTCTTTGTCTGCCCAGAGTAAGGCTCAATGACACCAAGATGGTAGAGCTGTCTGACCAGGGAAAGGGCACAGGACTGTGCTGCCAGCTTTTTGTTTGATCCATGCTCACAGCTGTAAATCCCTGCAGCACACAAAGGTCAGAGCTGGAGCAGCACAAGAGTCAAGCAGCTTCCACAGAAGGCACTACTCTGAACTGGGCTCTCTGTACACTCAGACCAGAATCCAGAATTCCAACATAAAATCCAGCCAGGCCCCTCCATTGCCCAGCTCACACTGGCTGTGTGATGTTACTTTACTGCTAAGTCCTGTGAAGTTTTTCTGCATTCAGTGCCTAAGGAAATATGATTATCCAATAGCACCCAGCAACATCATACAAATGATCCTTTGCCTCTGGAAGTGCCTCCAACACATAACTATAATAAACTCTGTACCCACCAGTGTTCCTCTATACCAATACCCATGTCTTGCTAAGTTAAAAAATAAATAGGAGCACTCACTTCTGCCCAGCTGCTTCACATAAATGGTCATTTCTGCATTAAAGCTCCTGCAAGAGAAAGAAAGAACACAAAGGTACAATTACCAATAGCTGACACTGCAAAAATATTCACTCCTTCCAATATTTCTAGGCAAAGATTTCTGTCCTCAGTCAGAAATTCTCAATTCACCAGTGACCAAGGCAAAGCATTACTGCTTTTAGTCCCTTCAACCCCAAAGTAGTAGGTAACAAACCTGTCATCAACAGAACCAGTATATTGATAAGAAGAGTTCTGAATGTGCCACTGTTCAGCACTTTAAATTTAAAGCCACATTAATAGGAAATATGCTCTGAGCTGTCCAAGTTAAAAGCAGGTGGGATGTTAATGTAACATGAACATGCATCCCAATGTACCCTTAACTGTATCCCATACTAGTATTGGTATAACACGAATGGAACCCATTAATTAGCCGGTGTTTAATGACTAGAAGCAGCATTTCATACAGTTACTTTGCTTTTTGCCACACACTTGATCAGCTCAGAGCATAAACAAAACCAAACCATGTCATTTAGTCCAAAACATGGAACTTATCTGAAGAGGAGACAGAATATTTGGATTTGCATGGATTTCCATTCCCTTACTGCTATATTCTGGAAACAGCAAAACTTGAGTAACAAAGCCACAGAGGGTTACTCAAGGGTAACTCTGGTAGCAAAGCCAACAGTTTGCTTAATAGACATGTAACCAGTTCAGTTAAAGATTCATCACAGAATCATAGGATCATGGAATGGTTTGGGTTGGAAGGGATATAAAGAACATCTCATTCCAATCCCCTGCCAAGGGCAGGGACACTTTCCACTATCCCAGGCTGTTCCAAGCCCATCTGACCAGGCCTTGGACACTTCCAGGGATGGGGCAGCCACAGCTGCTCAGGGCATCCTATGCCAGGGCCTCACCACCCTCACAGGGAAGAATTCAGGCTTAAAAAAAAATCCTCAACAGAGGGGAACAGAAATCATGATCCATGTTTTTAGGAATCCCAAACCTGAGCCTGTATTTGCCACATGAAATATTAAAGCTGAATTCTTGTAAGACAGGATTTAAACTGGCAAATGTGACTCAAGGTGCATGACTGGAATTTATTGGACTGAGATCCCCTTTGGAAACTAGGCCTTGGCATTTGCACAGGTGGAGGCTGTGTCTTGCACCAGCATCCTTCATTTTTTGCTGCAAACAAACAATAAAAAAGGTTAAGTGAGTGATTTAAATTTCAGGTTAGACCTCCTTCCTGTGCTATCAGCAAACTGACCTTCAGGCACAGTGGCTTCAGGGGTCAAAGGCCACTGGCTCTCAGGGACACAACAGCCACCTAAGACACCGATGACAGTATGTTTCTCAGCCAGGCCTACAGTCAGCATTCAATCTCATTCTCCTCCACCTGAGGGGAGAACAGCAACACCAGAAATCAGTTTGCAGCAGAATCCCACATGATTCCCTAGTCCAGCCTCAGCAGCCTGTGTGTGAGCAGGCACAGGGCTGTGCTGTTGGTCTTCAGCAGGAACAGAAGGAGGCACAGCCACCCCAACACAGAAAAGCCACATCCCATCCCTTAATATGAGCTCATGCTTTGTGTTTTAGGAGAGCCATCTTCATAATAACTTATACCCTCCTGTCATAGTTAAAGCTTCCAAATTCAAACTTTCCACCTATTACTAAGTTCTCAGATCATGAGTATGATTAACTGACCACAAACCTGTGAAAGCACAGCTGACATATCTGTTATAATCTCTATCTCTCATCATTACCTCAAAAAACCCCCAAAACAGATTGGCAAGATGCACAACAACTAGTATTTCTTTTAAAAAATCCAACAACCTAAACTGTATTATGTCCTCAAAACTCCAAAAACATCCCTCTGCTGCTACACACACACCAAAAGGATTAAATCCAACAGTCTCTCAAAGAGCCCTACAACACATTAAGATTGTTTCAGCCTCTCTGATCTGTTGCAGCAGGTAGTGAACAGCCCCTTCTGCCATTCCATCCAGGGCAATCCACACATGCTTCCCTGAACAAGGATACAGGAAACTCTGAAATGCACTCCAGAAGAACAATGGCCAGGCTGAGAAACATACTGTCATCGGTATAATTTCGTTCTGCTCAAGACTAGATAAATTTAAATACATGGGGTTTAATTCTGCAGAAGGTGTAACAACAAATGAGCTACACAAATAATCCCTAAGCTACAAGACAGAAGAAATGTTCAGAAGCTATGCCTGCACTGAGCATAATTTAAATTCCTAGTACTGTACAAACTAACTTTTTATGTGTCACTCACTTAAGTGAAGGAAATTGCCTTGCCTGAGAGACATAAACTGAGATGACGTGACTTGAAGATAGATTTTAAATGAGAATTTACAACTTTCTGCACCAATACACATCTTTTAGATGTTCCAAATGATTGGAAAACTCAATAACAAAAGAATTCCTTCAGTCCTGCAAGTGAGACTCTCTTGAAAGGCTGTAATAAGAAAATTCTTGTCTTACTAAAAATACAACTCTCATAGAACACAAGTTTGTGTAATGCAAAAAAGCCCAACCCCAGACTCAATCAGGAGAATCCAGCAGCAGCAGCATGCCATTATTTCTGGCCACAAAACATCATTATATTTCACCAGAAATAACTCAATGTCCTAAAGTCTGGATGACTTCTAAAGACTGTTCCTAATAGGGATAAAAATAATAAAAAAATCAATTCTTTATGCACAATCTGTTATAAATTGCTTTCATTTGGGAGAAGCACATGCAAATTCTCTGGAGGAATGGCTAGATGTCAAAAAAAGAGTAACATCCAGCTCATCTTAACTGAAACTTAAGACTCTCAGAAATCCTTTGGGAAGAGTCTGCCAAACTGCTTTTTTCAAAAGAAGACTCCACTGCCAAAAAGTTAATTATAATAAATATATATAATATGTTAATTACACAGACAATAATTAAAATATAAATAAAATGTCCTTAAAGCACACTGCTACATAAGGAAATTTAAGATTTACTTAAAATGCACAAAGGCAACAACAGTCACAGAACAATTACCACAAGCAATTGAGCTCTCTTTTCACAGAAACTGACACCCCAGCAGCTGACTAGAGGACAGAAATCACTTTAAAAGCTGCATATCCAGAATTTCTCAGGAATTCCTTCAATCCCTCAGATCTCTGCACTGAGGTTCCTCACCCCCATATCAATATTTAGGGATGTTTCTGGCTCTATGGAGCATGGCAAGTAAGTGTGAACAGCCACTGGCACCAAAAATACTTTGAACCCTTGATACACAGATGGTGACTAAAACAACCAAACCTGTTGTGATCAGGCCCCATTTCAGTGTATTTATAGTCTTCCTGGATCTTCTCCTTTTGGAAAAACTGGTTCAGACATGCCTTGGCATTTTCCAAGGTCCAACCCCCGTGAAGATCTGCATTTAAGTTCACTTCTGACTCTGAGGTCTAATATGAAAAAGAAGAGTATTGTTTACCAGTTTAAAGATTAAGTAATTCACCTGTATGCTATAAAATAATTAAGAGATCACAGAAAATGCTAAAATGTCTTCTGTAATTCTTTATTTTCAGAATAAAATGTCTATACAAAGTCCTGGATAGTTCAGACTAAATTACCTTTATTTAAAGTCGACAAATAAATCTGCAGCTTTAAATCTCCAGCTTAAACTAACAGCAAAATATCAAAAGAAAACTGCAAGCTTGATTATAAATGCAAATGACAAATTAAAAAGGATGAAAAATACCTATTTAAGAACTAAAGGAGAATTCCTCTGCACGACTTACCTCTTGCACTTCTTGCTTCTCTTTCCTGGAATAATAATCTTGCAAGTTTGCACCCCGATCCCAGTGAGCTCCATGACTGCCAGAGTTTCCAGGCGCTGCACATGGTCCGTTGTCTACCACACAGAAAAAAAATTTTAAAAAATAAAATAACTCCCCAAAGCATGTTCTTAGCAATGGAGAGGCATTGCCTGGCCAGCTTGACAGGCCATGACCAGTCCCTCAGATCTCATGCAGTCATCCACACCTCTGCCTCAAAACTATGACTTCGGTGTCCTGTCTGCAGAGTGATAAAATCTGGGGGAGAAAGCCCTGCCAAAATACATTCAGATATACAGAAATTACTTTTCAGTCTTACCTACTTCGCTTTTTAAAAGCAAATGTGGAGGAAGAGGTCCCCCCCCAGTTGAACTGGAACCAGTGACATCTCTGGCTGTGTCCTGTCCTCCAGTGGGGATATCACCTGCTGCTGGCTAGGAAAGGGAATGAAGGAAAACCTCAGCACATCAGTGCAGAATAAATAATTTTACTATTTAGCTAGAAACTGTTCAGGAAGTTTAAAGATCTCGGGCAGCATTATGCAACAGTTACCCCCAGTAAATACACAATAGTTACTACCCAGCAGCAACCCCAATAGTAACACAACCTTGAGTATTTTTACACTGAACTGCCATGAAACTAATTGGCACAGCAAAACCAAAATAGCAGTCATGTTCTCAGTGGGTCCCACCGAGGCTGATGAGGCAGGGAGGCTGCTTCCACTGAGAAAACTCATATATCCTCAATGGAGCACTAGAAGAAGATTCTTCCCTTTCAATAGGTAACACATACCTTCTTGCTTTATTTATTTCTCTAAACTTGCTGTAATGACACAGTTACTCTCCTCTTCCTCAGCCTTTAAGTGATAGTCACTGCTGAGTATTCACAAAACATCATAAAAAGCAGCGATCCCATTACGCACCTGAAGCAATTACGGTTTAAAATTGGCACATTTTCAATGTCTGCTTTGATATATCTGTGACTATTAATTTTGGTGGGGTTTTTTTAAAGCACACAGGATTATATATGTTATATATATAGTATATATCATGTTATATATATTATATATATATATATTAGAACATGGCTCTAAAATCTCACATTATCAGGTCTGAGTACTCAGCACTTTTAAAGCCAGGCTGTACCTTACAGGGGCTCTGAATTCCTTCCAGCCTTTCCAGCTTTGCAGCCCAACACGCAGCTGTATTTACCAGATCATCCCACAGCATTCAGTTGGACTTGATAACCTCAAAGGTCTTTTCCAACCTGAATGATTCCATGACATTCTGTATGTGCCCCAGCCTTCCAGCAGCACAAGAAATCCCTCACATCCCTCATTGCACAGGGGCACCAGACTGAACTCCAGGGATGGCAGCACAGGGACAGAGCAGTCTTTGGAAAGGAGAAAGAACAGCTTACTCCAAAAGCAGGAACTTCATCCTTCTTCATTTCATTCACCCGCACCAAGAAGTTGACGAAGTCTCGGGCAGCGTTGCTCTGTGCGTCCTTCTTGTTGGTGGAGTTGCCCATGCCAACGTAGTTGAAGCCTTCCACTCGCACCTGCGAGGAACACCAACAGCTCTGTGCAGCTGCAAGGGGCCTGGGGGCCACCAACGCCCGCTGCAACACCAAATCCTGGCTGCTCATGACTACAGGAGAAAGAATTACCAAGTGTTGTTACACAGCATTATACAGAGCTATATATTTCTGTAGGCTTTGAAAAGCAAACCCTCACATTCTGAGAACTTCTCAGAGCACAAGGACTTCTCAAAATCTTGTGGAAGGAGAAAAATCAGTGTAGGAAGGGACCCTGGCAACACAGAGCAGCAAATTCTGCACAAGACCACTTTCCTCAACCTAAATCCCAAACCCTTGGATAACAAGGACAGCAGTGACCTTGTGTCCACTCAGCCATAGCACCACGTTATTCCAACTCTAGAGATGTGATTTATTTCTGATTTTTTTTTTTTTTTAACTTTAGAACAGCAATTCTATACCCTGGACAATGGTACCTCTAAGCACACAGTAACCATACAGAACTCACAGCCATCCTACCAGGCTGCAAAAAAAATCAGCAAGAGTGATGTTTCAGTGAGACCGATCCTTTCACCTGTTAAGCTTACACGGATAATCCTGAGGCATCAACATATCAAAACCAGTACAACACTTATATATTGTATAATACACAATATGTATGTATAGTGTGACTTTTTACAAAAAGCATGGAGTGACAGAACAAGGGGGAACAGCTTCACACTGACAGAAGTCAGGGTAATGAGATGGGATATTAGGAAGGAATTGTTCCCTGTGAGTTTGGTGAGGTCCTGGCACAGGGTGCCCAGAGAAGTTCTGGCTGCCTCATCCATGGAAATGTCCCAGGCCAGGCTGGATGGGGCTTGGAGCAACCTGGGATAGTGGAAAGTATCAGTCCATGGCAGGGGGTGGGACTGAATAAGCTTTAAGGTCCCTTCCAACCCAAACCATTCCATGGTTCTGACAATGTATCTATTCATACAACCAGTCCATCTGAGTATTGCTTAACCATACCTTGAAAATTGCTTTAATGCCACTGTGTTTCTTAGTTTTCTTACTGACACAGAAGACAAACAGGAGGGAAGAGTAAAATGACAAATTTAAGGTGTTTAGTGCCAATCCATGGCATCACTCATGAACTAATCTGTTCTGCTCATGGCCTCGCACTTAGTGCCAGCTACCCATCAGAACCAACCTGAATTCACAGCTCCCACATCCCCAATATCTAGAGGCAGGAGTAAAGCACTGTTAGAGCAGTGCAGAGTAGCAACAATTCCAACAAGAATCCTTTAACACATTCCATGTCAAGTTCAAGAGCAGAACAAAGCTCCTGGCAAAGGTGACATACAGCATCCCTCATCAACTATTTTAATTGCAAGAAGGGTTGCACAGTGCGGAGACACACACCACCCTTAAATAAAGCAATTTGTTTTCCCTGTAAGAACATCATTCGGGTTTCTTCCTTCCTTTCACTCATTTCACATGGTGCACACGCAGCCAGGACACTCTGGCTCAAAGTGGTCCAGCCCTCCCTGAGCCCTCGGCTTTCGGTGACTCCCACCGAGGCCGGGCAGGGCCCAGACCCCGGACAAGACCCCAGACCCCCGTGCTGACCCTCGGTTCCTTCTGGCAGAGCCCAGACCCCAAAAGCACCCCCAGCAGGGCCCCAGGTTCCCTCTGACAGAGCCGCCAAACCTGCTCCTCGGGGCCCGGCACTGATCCCACGTTCCCTGGGGCAGAGACCCGGGTCTGGCCCGGCAGGGTCCTCGGCAGCACCCCGAGACCACTGGAGAAGCCCAGACCCCGTCACGAACCTCAGATCCCCAACGGGGCCCCACATTCCCTTTGACAAGGTCCTCAGACCCCCGGCAGAGCTCGACGTCCCTCCCGAAGGCGACCCCAGACTCGCGGCACGGTCCCAGTTCCCTCTGGTAAAAGCCCGGGCTCCCGTCGCGGCCTCCAATCCCCCAGCACAACCCCAGACACCCGGCAGGGCCCCAGCCGCACTCAGGGGCCTCACATCCCCTACAGAGCCCCCGCAACACGCCCAGAGCCCGGCAGGGTCCGTCCAGGGTCCCGGAGGACCCCAGTCCCCCTCTGTGTCCCCACACCCGCGGCACAGCCCTGAGCCCCCTCATAGCCCCCAGCCCCCCCAGGGCGGCCAGCCCGCTCCCCCGGCGGGGCAGGCCCGCACCTCGCACAGGAAGGTCTGCCGGCCACGGCCGCCGGCGGCGCGGATCTCGTAGGCCGGCATCACCCTCCTCCTGCCGCACCAGGCGTACAGGAAGTTCTTCACGTCCCCCATGGCCGGGCGGGGGGACCAGGGCACCGGGGCACGGCCGCCCGCTCCAGCCGGTGCAGCCGCGGCAGCACCGCAGGGCAGCGCCTGCGCGGGGCCGGACGGCGGCCGGGAGGGGCCGGGAAGAGCCGGGCGCGTTCCCTCCGCCCCCAGCGCCCTCCGGCCGGGCTCCCGTCTGAACCATCATCTTCTCGGCTTCCTCCTGAATAGACTGTGTTTCTCAAGCAGTCTCAAAGGATTTAAATTTAAACAATCCTTTCTCAGTGTTCTCGTTCTGAGAGATTTCTTTGGAGATGAATGTTTTATGCTGGAATGAATGAAATAAAACAGCTCAGAGGCAGAACTGATTGCAGGGAGTTGTGAAGAAAACGATCCTTTATGGATATTTGGGATCGTGATGTTGGTGTGAATGATCTGATATTCAAGTTATGATGCAGACAAGAAGAGGGGTCCAAAAGCCTCCAAATAATGTCTTGCCCTTCCAGCTCACTCCGGAGGAGATAAGCATGGACCTGAAAAATGATTTAATGTACCGTCTGGAGCAGGATCAGGAATTACAGAGGGTAAGGGTGTTTCCTGTGACGTATCATCCTTGCTCTTCGTTTTCCAGAAGGTAACACAAAGCATGTAAGGCTGGATTTCAGCATGTTATAAATGAAAAGTGAAATCAGAAATTAATAACAAGCAATTTATTAATACAATCTCAAAACCAATTAGAAAAAGCCACAATAAAAGAATCAACACTGGTGTGGGTGGCAGACTGGCAGTCTCCAAGAGAGGAGTCCACCCTGTCCACACCGTACAGTCTCCAGGGTCTGGTTGTTATAGGGGTTTTCGTATCCTCAGGCAAAGTTCATTGTGAGTTTCGGTATACTGTTCATATGTAAGTCCAATGTGCCATCCTCTATTCAGGGTTTGAAAAGGTTTCCTGGACAAGCTCGGGTAGCAGAATAGATTTCCTGGTAGTCTTTTGACAGCCTTGTTCAGAAACTACAGATCCACATCAGTTGTCGGTGGCCGGTAGTAGGCGGGGACTATGGGCCATCTCCCGTTCAGCCACTCCTTTGTCTGGTGCTACTGTTCCTCGGCCAGGGTTATTGTGTTGAGAAGAATGAACCTGATAAGGAGATATCTGTACGGGACACACCTGCATTCACAGTCAGGGATACAATATATTATTTTAATATACGAATTCTTCCCACACCAAATATCACAAGCACAAATACACACCAGGTTTTCAGAAGTGCTGGATGTTCACTGGGGTGGATGTGGGAGTGAGTTGTGCTGTGCCAGGAAAAAATACCAGCTATGATCTGTTCTTTGGCAGTTTCTCCTTTGTGAAAGGGAAAAGTGTAGAGAAGTGAGGCAAAGTATAGATGTGGAGCAAAACAGGCTGGTTTTTGGAGATTTTGGAAATGTCCTGGACTTTTTTTTCTAGATCCAGGAAGAGAGAGAGGCCTTACCTGTGAAGATTTTTGAAAGTGAAATTCTGGAGGCAATCCATCACAATTCTGTTGTTGTCATCCGTGGTGCCACTGGTTGTGGCAACACCACTCAAGTGCCCCAGTACATCTCGGATCTCTCTTCCCTCCTTCCAGCCCTTTTACAATCATTCTTTTCACGAGGAGCAGTCAGGGCAGGGGACTCCTCGTGTGTCAGCCACAGGGACCATCAGCCAGCTAGAGCTTCAGCCCAGGACACAAAGAAATGCACCTTTCAATCTGACAGCAGGTGACTTGCACTGGTGAGGCCCCAGCTGCAGAGCTGCCTCCAGCTCTGTGGTCCCCAACATCGGGACATGGAGCCGCTGGAGTGAATCGCCCCAAGCCGGGCCAAGAGACCCTTCCGAGACAAAGTCCACGGAGTGGCTCTTTGCTTTATTCAGCGCGCCGGGTGCGCGGGGATCGCTGCTCCCAACAGCGCACGTCCAGGCACACGGCACAATACAATACATGGTTATACTTGGTGCATATTCATTGTTTTCCCGAGAAAAGGTGTGGTTATGCAAACTATTCTTTAGAATACGCGGAGCACAGGCGCAGTGCACCCTGGTGGTAGCACTGAGGAAGGCTCCGCGTCTTCCTCGGTGCTCCCCTGATGAAGGCCGGACGTCTTCCTCGCCGTGCCCGTATCACCTTTCTCCTCCAGGCATGTGCAGTCTCTTGTTAGCTGTTCCGGAAAATTTCCTCACTGATTTTAGCAAGCTGTGTCCTTCGTTTTATGCAAGCTTTGTTCCCTATTTCTTGCCTAGTTTCATCCTGTGTCTTTAGCCTGTGGCTTAGTATTTGCTAGCTTCTATATTGGTTATGCTGCGTCTCATTCTTGCACAAGTATGTGCCCGAGTTCCTTCGCTCCTGAGGTCCAGCCCTGGCTAGCTGTGGAACTCGGGGAAGAAACTGGGCTAGGATGAAAACAAAAGACAAAAGGCACTCTGACTCCTCGTGGGAAACAGTCCCACAGGTTTAATGTAGAACCAACACCTTGAAATCCAGGAGGAGAAAGAGAGAGGGACCCTTCGTCACAGCCCTAAGGGGGTGAACGAGGGTCTGTTGACCAATGGGGGCAGACCCAGGAGGAGGGGAGATACAGGGGGTATCAGGTAAAGAAAGGTGCAAAGATACATTGGGAAGGTGTAATCAAGGAATACCCGGTGCAAAATGAACTAATTACGTGGACAATGCTTTTAACTCTTTCAGGAGTGACTCCAGAGAAGGACTCGAGGACTTGAGGATGCTCCAAAGGCTGGAGCCCCTCTGCTCTGGAGACAAGGCTGGGAGAGCTGGGGAATGCAGAGCTTTTCTCCATTCAGCTTGGAGAAAAGAAGGCTCAGGTGAGACCTTAGAGACCCTTGCAGTGCCTAAAGGGGCTCCAGGAGAGCTGGAGAGGGACTGGGGACAAGGCCTGAAGTGACAGGACAAGGGAGAATGGCTTCCCACTGCCAGAGGGAAGCAGTTGGATGGGATATTACGAAGAAGTTCTTCCTTGTGAGGGTGAGGAGGCCCTGGCACAGGGTGCCCAGAGAAGCTGTGGCTGCCCCAACCCTCAAGTGTCCAAGGCTAGGTTGGACAGGGCTTGGTGGAACCTGGGATGGTGCAAGGTGTCCCTGCCCATGGCAGGGGATGGAATGGGATGATTTTAAGGTCCCTTCCATCCCAAACCATTCTAGGTTTCTGCGATTCTGCCTTCCTAACCTGCGTGACTGCCTTCTGCACTGCCACATGGAGGTGCACAGCTCAATTATGGCTTTATTTTTATCCTAAGGAAAAAAATGGAGAACTACCTGGTTATTAGTGATCCAAAGCTTGCTGTTACAAACGGGTTTTTTTTCTTTTTAATTTTTCCTTAAGGTGTATAAACACAGAGATCAGACAGAGGCAGGATTTTACATGCACAGACAATCTCCCAGTGACTGATGAACAGATACCAGCCTGAGCAACCTGATGGTGTCATACTGTTGTTTAAACC
Organism: Cyanoderma ruficeps; assembly: GCA_008694505.1. Classification (NCBI taxonomy): domain Eukaryota; kingdom Metazoa; phylum Chordata; class Aves; order Passeriformes; family Timaliidae; genus Cyanoderma; species Cyanoderma ruficeps. The sequence goes on from VZDJ01001247.1 coordinate 2,733,554, forward strand.
CACAATGTGGTATCTTCATGGAGAGGACAAAACACCATCCAGCTGAGAGGGGACAGAGAGATATTCCTCCTTTCTAGGCAGCCTTCTCCTCCAACTGGGAAAATTTTGCTTTTTTTTTATTAAACAATCCCAGTCAGTAGTGGAACGTGCAGAGCTCCAGGGGAGCAGTGTAAAATGTCAGGCCACATGTGTCCCAGCAAAGCCAGCCCTAACAGGAAGGGGCTTGGGCACATTGCCAGCTCCCAGAAAGAAATCCTGCCCATCATGTGGAGGGTGTTCCATGTGGCAGAGAATCCCAGAAAAGGAACCTCCAGATCGACAGGGAAGTGAACATCATACATGTGGCACTTGGGGATGTGGCTTAGTGGTGGACCCAGGAGTGTCAGGTTAATGGTTGGACCTGATGATCTCAGAGGTCCTCCTCAACCTTAATGATTCCATGACTCCATGATCAGTTACCATCAGGCCACACAATGCTGTCCAGCTTGGCTTTGGCCTTGGCAATGAACTCACTGGAGGCATCAACAAGCGGAAGCCGGGGAGGTCCCATGGGAATGCCAGAAACAAAAGTCATTACAGCTTTAGTCTGTGCAACACCAAAACCTGGGCAGACAAAAGCAAAATCAGGATATTTGCAGACCACTTTCCTTAAAGCAGCTTCAATACAGGTGTCCAAAAAAACAGCAGTATAGATTTTCTGTGTAATCCAGTATCAACCAGGCTTCAAGCACTTCTTGGAAGCCAGAACAGGGTAATGGAAAAGAGGTAACTGTGCTTGCAGACAGGAATGACACTGCAGTAAAAATTACACTTACTTACTACATTTATTCATATGTGAGCATCCCCCAGTGCAGACTCACACAGAGCCAAGCCTTGGGAGTAGTGACATCCTGCTCTCTGTCCATAGCTCACGGCTTCAAATGTACCTCTGGATATTTAGTGTTTGCCTCTTCATCTTTAAGGCTAAAAAATAATGCAATTCCTCTGACTTTGAAACCAAGAAATACAAACAAGCTCTAAAGCTTGGGGAGATTCATCAGGGCTTGCAAACGTACAGCAAACCCACAGTAAACAGTTCTCTTCATTAAATGTCTGATATAATTTAATGCAAACATTTCCTGTCTTTTTCAGTCTCCCTACACCACTCTGTTGGTTTGAATTGCTTTTTATATTTAAACTTGATTTTGTTTCTAGAAATCATTTAATTTGAAAATGTTTTGGTCTTGTACAGCCTTCAACAAAATTCCTGTTTAATTACAGCAAGGCAGGAGAGAGAAGTATCAGAACTATTCTTCTACTTGGGCATCGCCATTTCAGAAAAATTACTGTAGAAATAAAGCTGGAAATGAGCTTTTGGAGACAGAAGGGAAAAAAACCTAACAAAAAAACCAACCCAGAGAAAGAATCAGGATAAGAACAAGGGTAAATCATAGTCACAGCTTTAAATCTGTGAGATTTCACAGCAGAAGGAAGGAAGGGAGAGTGGAATCTGTCAGGGATGCTTGGTCAGCTCCCTTTGTTGAGCTCCCAAATGCTACTAAGTTGGGAAACAGCAGATGCAACAGTTTTTCACTGCAAAATCTTTCAGGAAGGAAGTTCTAAGAGTACAGCAACACGAGAGTTTGAGAGGCAGAAAGGTTGCACTTTTAGACATCATGAGGGAAACAAGGCAGTGTTTACCCAGTTTACTTACCCAGTTTGATGACAAAGTTGAGAAATTCCCCAATGAGAAACTAGAAAAGACCAACAGTAATTTATTAACACCCTCAAATTTGAAGGTATAACAGCACCTAAAGCTACTCCATTTATATCTTATATCATTGCTCACTTGCATGGATGAGATTAGAGTTGAAGGCTATATGGTTAAAAGGATTTGGTTAAATGGTAGTGAGGAATGGTCAAAAAAGTGAGGAGGGATGAGTAACAAAAAGGGGGGTTGGAGATGAAAGAATTTTACTTTCATAAAGCTGCCTTGGTATGGATGACAGAACCACACAGAGAACAGCCACAGTAAAGCTTGAAGAGAAAGAAGGTTGCTGCCAGTGAGGCCTGGGAAGAGGCTGTACCTGATACTGCTGTGCCAAGGCAAAGTCTGGCTTTGCAAAGGCTTGCAACATCAGATTGGTTTGTCGGCCCAAATAGTTGTATGTGCTGTCAAAGAAACAAGCCAAAAATAGAATTGGTGAATGCAAAGAAGGAACTTAAAACCAGTGAAACAAAAGAAGTAACCACAGGCTTTTGCTGTTGACACTGTGATTATTATGAAAGAAATTAGTGGAATTTATGTGTGGTGCAATCTACTGTCAATCTACTGAAGTATGCCAAGCTCCATGGAAGAATTAAGAGAGCTGATTCCTCTTCCTAGTTCTTTCCAAATGGAACTCCTTTGCAAAACTAGAAATAAAAATACATCACGGGGCAATAAGGAAAGTCAATCACTTAATTTTCTAGTTGCTTGTTCATTTAATGGATTGTCTAGATGGGAACACAGGTATCACACAGTAATTCATCTAATCAGCCTGATATGAGGGGCAGAGGATAAATTAGAAATTAAACTCAGCACCTCACAGACTGCTCACGTGAACTAACAATTTTAACCTCTCTGGGATGTGGTTCCTTACCCAATGCAGATGGAAGTGATTATCTACTTCAAAAGTTGCCATGAGGATAAAAAGTACATTGAAACCTTTGGGTCAGCTCAGAAAGCACAGCAATGATCACCCAAAGGAACATAATCTGAGATCCTGGGTTATGTGACTGTCCCATCACTAGGACTGGGGTTAGATTATGTGTCTGTTTGCCTCTGTACAGCCCTATCCTGCAAAATCCTTTATTGCCCTCATTGAAGACAGTCAGGGAAATACTATGCAGATAGTGGAAGATAAAACAGTACAGTGTATGTGTGAGGGGAAGGAATCCAAGCCATACTGACCTTCCAACTGCTCCATTTGCCCCTATTGCCAGTGCACCCAACAGTTGCTAGTTTGGGGTGGAGGGAGAAAAAAAAAAAGAAGTAAAAAAAATTTACTTCATGTACTAAAATCAAGGGAAAAAAGGGATGGTGGGAGGGAGCAGCAAAACTGCCTTGCACTGAGCGTCCAAGGTTACTTCTTCCCCAAGGCTGAAGCATGAGAGTACCTTAGAAGAAATTACTTTTAAGAGAAGCTTCTTACCTCATCCACCCCATAAAGAAATTCAAACTCCCCTGTTTCATTCTTGTTTATGCACTGTGCCAGGTCCAAGAGGTCCGTGTCACTGAACTTCACACCCTGGAAGGTGGGGATCTGTGCTTTTATCCCATCCAGCAACTCTTCCACACGAACTGTGCAGAATAGCAAACTCATATGAGGGAACACAGGCCTGTTCTGGGAGAATTGCCTGCCTCATCCCCAAGAGAAAGACTTCATATTTTACAAGTTGATCACTTTCAGCCTAAGCCTAGTAAACTATACAGCTCTAAAACAATGAGTAAGACAACGAAGAGTAAGACTCTTCTACCAGATCAGAAAAAGTTTAGGAATGAACTGGCAACAACACATTTAAGACTAAATATAAATCCATGCTTTCAGAAACACCATATAACTTGCTTTCCAGAGCAAATAACCAAAGATCTGTACTCTGTACTTACTCTTCACACCTGTCAGAGGAGGAATGTGATAGTAATAAAATGGCACCTCAGGGGCTTCCAGTGCAACCTTCTGCAAGAAAGCAACCAGCTCATCTAGAAGGAAACCATCAGATATTCCATAAGAGAAGGAGACAATCCAAAGGGAGACACAGTTCAGATTCACAGCACAGGGGCTGTGGAGAGGCCTCAGCTTGTGCACCACACACAGCACCATAGAAAACCCTTGACATGTCATAAAACATTAAATGTGGCATAAATCAGGGAAAGACAAAGGCAAAGAAGAAGGCAAAGACAATATTTCTTTTCAACCAAACCAGTTTCAGTAGCTCTCACACATTCTCTTACAGGTGTAACTCAGGCATGCTCTCACATGTGCCAGACCTGTGTGCCAAGTGGTCTCAGCAGGATCACTTGTGTGCAACAGAGGACAAAGGATCAAGTTCATGTTCACCTCCCTGAGGTATTGCTTGGTGAGCATGATGAGCAGGGTTTTGGACAAGTTTTTTTGCACCACTTTAGGAATCAAAGAGTTGTTATGGTTGACATTCTTCCTGAGAATCTTGCTCATTGCATCCTTCATAGATCTTAGGCAATTTTCTCATTGACACAGAAGGAAGAATGGCAAAGAACAGTGCTGAACCCCCACTGCCATCCTCCTCTCCATGAGGTTTCTGCTGACTTTCGTGCTACTCCTCTCTAAGTACCAATCTGATTGCCACTGACTGTGCCCTGGCTATCACATTCTGGCAATTTACTCTAGTTTCTTCTGGTGCTTTCATGTGAACATTTCCATTCAAAATGCATTCAGACAATTTCTAATATTTCTTTTACAAACCTCCACTTCATGTGGTTCTTTTATGTTATTGTCAGGATCTTAAGGACAAAATACTCAGTTTGCAAATTTTAGGTAACTTTAGACAGACAGAACCAAACCTGATCACCTCAGTAACAAGAGCCACACCTGTGTATCAGCAGTTGCTCCACTTGGTCAGTGCCCAGCAAAAGTCAGCATGGAACCAACTGCCTTCTAGTGTGGCCCAGATTAAATGTGAACACCAAACTGTCCATTCAAGACACAGACTAGTTAACTAGACTATTCTTTCCAACAGCAATTCTTCTTTTTACAAAAGGCTAACAAAATACATCCCAAAAGATATCCTTCCCATTTCTTCCAATTCTGCTATCTCTCATCCTTAAAAAAATGCTTCTTGAAGCTTTTGCTTTTCCATTACAGTCGTGCAAACATTATCATCAGCATATTTTTTAAAGAAAATACATGACATTAATCCTTTCTCTATGATGAAGGTTGGGAGGACAATGAAAAGGCCTCGGCAATCACATCAACTCACCCTTGTTTGTGGGTTTGAAGAAGAAGGGGGCTATGACAGCAATGCCACCAGCACCTATTGCTGCTGCATGTCTTGCCTATAAAAGACAGAGTGGAAAGTATCTGAGGGTACATCTACTTCTATTTATCACACACAGAGTGAAAAATATCATATACACACCAGCTCTTGGCACTCTGGCAGATTCAATGCTCCCACATGAATGATCACGTGGTCCAATCTGCACAAAAAAACAAATTCAGAAGCTTTTGGGGAGGTTTCAGTGATAGTGAACTACCAGGCTGCCAAAATGAATCACTTCAGCCCAGGCACACAGAGAACAAGAACCTAAAAAAGGAGTTGAGCCTGTTGACCTGATAAGCAGAAACATGGAGAAAATTATAACAGTGACAAATGGTGGTCAAGAAAGATAACACATTTGTAAACATGAATCACATGTGTTTTCTTGCTGTTGTACTTGCAAGGCTGTCAGGAGGGATGAATCTTAGCATTTTATTAGGAAATTGAAATTAAGACATGAAGGATTTAAGGGGAGGCTGGGAAGAGTAAAGGAAATCAAAGTATATCTTAACTTTCTAAACCTATTTCTCTGCAAACCTACCAAAAGAGTTCAACCTCACAGCAGCACCTTTGACTGCTTGTCTGCACCTGAGAAGGGAATCCTTCCTGTTCCAGTCCATCAACCCATTGCTGTTTTTCTCCTTTATATCCATAGGAGGCATGGATATAAAGGCTATGGATCTGCAGGCCAGGATCCTTTACACCAGTTTATTTCTCCTCATTATCCTTCTCCCCCAAAACAGCTCCTCCTCTGCACATCCACTGACCCAGCATCCAAAAGAAAGGCAGCAGTGAGGGGCAAAAGGTTATGACAGGTACAAGAAAGGGAGAATGAAGCTGCAATTGGATACACAGCTGCAGATCCAGACTGAATTCTTTCTTCTGTTACTAATTTTGTACCTTTAGGGAAGCAGTTAAACATTTAACACCTCAGCTTCAATCACACCAAATAATGTAATACATTAAAAGGTTCAGAAGTGCTCTTTATTTGCATTTCTTTGTAAGACCAAGCAGATGGGACAGACGTTCTTTTCCAAGCCCTTTCTCATCCCCCCACCTCTCAGTGTACCAAAGGGAAGGACTCTTCCCAAACTCTGTAAGCAGCAGGAACAGACACCAGCTGACTAGCAGTGGCAAAACCACACTTCTGTGATAAAGGTGCTGGGGAACAAAGCCTAACAACAAAATCCTAAAAAAAAAAAAGGCATCAGCACCCTTCATTTTGCAATCAGGCATTATTATAACATAAGATCTGGAATCCCCCATTCCCTCTCAGTTACTTACTTGTCTTTTCCCTGGGACACCCACTCTTCTGCCAACTGCTTCCTCTCCTGGATGCTAAGGGACAGTCCTTCTCCTGTTGTGCCATTCACTGTTTCAACACAACAAAACACAACACACTGGCTGAGGCCTCACCTACACACATTGGTTTCACTGAAGACAAGAACTAACCCTTTTGAGTTGGGAAGAATCATTCAGATGAGTGTTCCCTGTCAACACAGCATTATCCATTCATCTCTAGGAATGTCACCTTATGAAGGCATCCTATTTTATCCCCCACAGAAATGGGGTATGGGCAAAGCAGATGCTTTAAGTACCTCTTAAGGTGAATATAAAGTACCACTGGTGAGTATAAATGACCAGGATGATCCCACATCCACATTCCCTCCCACTACAGCTCCTATCAGGTAAGGTATCACACAATTCCCATCCAGGTAAAAGGGCTGTGATGCAGTTCCTGTCACTTACCAAAAACGTTCTTGACATTCTGCTCATTTACCAGATAATCCACGTAGTGACCAATCACTGGGAGGTTGATTTTTCTGCAGTAAAAGGAACCAAACCAATAATTAAGTCCTCACTCACACTTATTTTAAACTTAGTGATTAAGAAACCAAAAAAACCCTATGTATGTTGAAGCCTTGGATTTGTACACACACAGATTACCCAGAAGTAAGAAACCCTCAACGTCTGTTTAACATCTGAGGGAAGCAGCTCAGCCTTGAATTCTCTCTTGCAGTTTCTCTTTCTCCTGACAAGTAGTTCGCTGTTCCAAACTTTTATTGGGAATTGCTGCAGGCTTGTCACAGCAAAGAACTTTTTTGGGAGATATGAGAGAATGGGAGACACTGAAACCTTTTCCTCTTTTGAGGGAAAAAGGAGTTCTCTTGAGAGCACAAAGTTATTTGTGCAAGTGCTGGCAAATGGTTAAACTGCTGGCTGGTTGTAACTGCTGGGTACAGAGAGTGAAACAGCATCCGCTGGATGTGACTTTGACCTCTTTCTCTCATTAAAGGATGAGGAGAGCAACAGAATTCCCTGGCAAAGAGGGGAAATAGAATTCTTGGGTTATCTCCTATGCAAGACAACTTACTTTGTTTACTAGTGTATAATATTTCAGTGTTGTTCTCATTTGTCAAAAATACAGACCAAACCTATGGTCTGGAAGTCAATTCCGATGCCTTGACAGGTTTTACACAACACTCAAAAACCTTCCCAGAACATATCCAACAAGGACCATGCAGTCCAGGCAGAGGGCTCAGGTCACTCTCTAAATACCATGTTGCAATAAATTTGAGTCATAATAAAAAAAACCCCAGAAATAAGCATCCTTGAAAGCAAGAATCAAAGTGGTGACTGCAATGGAATGAGTTCCATGACTGGGGTAGAGCCATGTTTTTCAGCACTTAAAGTAAAGTTCACTTTTGGAGATCTGTACTAGCAAATCTCCACTGTCTCTCTCAAAAGCACGTGCAGATGCTGACACATCCCCCACGAGAGCTCAGGGTTCTCTGCTGACTCCAAACAACTTGGTCTTGCAACATCAAAATCCAGTGAGAAGGCTTCTGTTTGCCACCCCTGCTCTGAAGAAAGCTGAATTTCAAGTTTCAATTTGATGTTATTTTCAAAACTGTGCTGTCCTTGCAGTATTTTTTTAAGTTTAGACTAATTCCATGCACTCATACACACATGACTGCATGCATGACTTACCTAAGGTAGAGAGAAGTCTAAAAGGACTTCAGATTCTGACAATTATTTTCTAGCTCTCTTTGTAACCAGGACTACAACTTTCCTTAACAAATGCAAAAATACTGCAATGCTCTACACATGTAACTGTACTATGATTTAATCTGCACCTACAAAGCAAGAGAAAAGGAGATGTGGGACTGATACAAACTCTGCAAACCCAGAGCCGCGGTACTAGCTGCCAACAGAAGGAAGCAGAGACAGGGGAATCTCACTCTAGTCCTAGTGGGACCAATTTAATAGTTCCCCCAACCCCATAAGAGAACTGATTAAAGAAAAAAAGAAAAAAAAAAAAAAACCAAACAAGAAAGCAGGCAGATCAGTTCCAAATAAAGAAGGAAAATAGGGGTGGAAGAAAACAGTAATCAGTGCAGCTTTGACAACTCACCCATCCGGAGTCATTGGAGTGATGGTAGCAGCTACAAGACCCTTTACCTTCTTTCGGGGTGTCATTGAGCTGTTTGGAAAGAAAAGGTATAAAAGGGATTCCCATCACTCTTCAAGTGCTTCTGTGAACGGGTAAAATCCCCGCGGCCTGTGCAGGGAGGGCGGTTCTGCAGAGACGCGGGCCCCGAGCCATTCCCGAGGGGACGATGGCGGGGGGAGTCGGCCCCGGCTTCCCCTCACCTCGATCGGCGGCGGCGCTGCGGGAACGGCCGGGCGGGAAGGAGGCGGGACAGGGGCGGCCACAGCTGACGACTGCACAGCCAGCCCTGCCCAGCCCAGCCCACCCTCCTCATCAGTGTCGCCGTGCCCAGCCCATCTCCACCCAGCCCGCCCTTGCCCAGCCCATCCTCTGCCTGCCCCGCAGCCCTCACGGCCCCTCAGCACCGCCGCGACCCCCACGGGCTCCTACTGGCCATGCCTTGTGCAAGGGATAAGGCTGGTTTGCGTTATCCATCGTTATGTGCAAACTTCAAGATAAGAACAAATAAATGAATCTTTAAATATTAGTAAATAACAGGATGGAGATAAACAGAACCTTGGAATGATTTGGGTTGGAAGGGACCTTAAAAGGTCACCCAGTGCCACCCCCTGCCACAGGCAGGGACACTTTCCACTATCCCAGACTGCTCCAAGCCCTGGCCTGGGACACTTCCAGGGATGGGGCAGCCACAGCTTCTCTGGGCACCCTGTGCCAGGACTTCCCAATCCTCACACGGAGAAACCTCTTCCAAATATCTCACCTAATGCTGTCCTCTCAGCCCTGCTGAGGTGCTGGACACACTCCCAACAACAGTGCAGTGTCCCTGCTCTGGGACACATGGATGGATCCATGTCCCTGTGTGAGAAAGGCAAATGGAGCTCAGGCTTTCTGCTCCTTGCATGCAGCCCGAAGTGTGGTTTTACCAGATGTGTACCATGTCCATTGTGGAGTGTGGGCTCCATGGCAGTCATGCACAGCACAATCCTCCTCATCCCACCAGAACTGCAGCTGGGACAGGATTCAAATCTGCTCCCAGATCTGACCAGTGGACTACTAGCATCCCATAAGACAAGGTACTGCCCTGAACAGATTCATAGCAATAAACTTTCAAAAAATATTTTTAAAAATTTTCTTCAATGTGCACTTTCAGATCTTCCATTAGAATGTGTTTTGAGAGCACCCAGTGCCTACAGAGGGAACAATCCCCCATTGTGTGATCCAGGAGCACATGTTTCATGTGTTGACATAATAACCTCAGGAGTTTGGGGCTGTGGCATTCCTCCCCCACTCCAAAATATGCTCACTGTGGGCTGTTTGCATGCAGAGATCACTCTCTGGGTTTGGCCTTATTAGCAGCTCCTTACAAAGCACATCTCTTTCCCTTTCCTTAGAGGGTCATCTTGTTCTTCCAGAAATCCCATTTCTGTACACTCTTCCATTCCCCTGGGTGACTTCTCTTTCTCCAGGCTCAACAATTCCAGCTCTTGCAACCTTTTCCACCTCCCCAAAGCACCAGTGTATTTTTGGAAGTTCACAGACAATTCAGTGTGCTATAGAGCCATTTAAAGGAAGTCCACAAGATTTCCTGAGTATTTTAATGCAGTTTTAGTGCTACTTCATGGTGTTGACAGCACAGGAGAGAAGCTTTACAGTAGCCTGGAGAGGTTTAGGGCTACTTAGAACTCTGTAGGAGTCACAGATCAGCATAAAAGGGTTTTAGAGCTGTATTGAGCTCTTCAGAGGAATTTTAAAGCTGCCTGGAGGAGTTGAGAGTTAAATTCAGTTAAATATCATCATGGCTGACTGGTATTCAGAAGTACATCATCTGGGGAGTTGGTGTGATGTCATTATCTATGTATTTATCTATCCATGTACCCCTGTGTGTATGTATCTACCTACCTACCTACCTACATTTACTCTGCTCTAAATCTAAACGTGCAAAACCCAAAATAAATACTGACCTCTCAGATATTAAATTTTCATTTTAAACTCTTAAGTTTGCTGTTGATTCTACCAAACTTGCCAGTTTAACTGTTCTAGAGTTGAGCATAACCTGGAGGATTTTTCTAGCTTAGCATTTTCTTAACTGTCTTACACAGAGATTCCCTGACAGGGAGTTGGAAGTATAAGCTCTTTACAGTCCCTTTCAACACAAACCACTTTGTGATTCTCTGCTACAGGTTGCTGTATCACCTGCATAAAAGATGTTTTAACATGCCAAGTTGTTAGCTTTTTAGGTGTTAAGATGCTTTCCCATTAGCAGTCAACAAGAGTATAATCTAATTTATGTCTCTGGAAATAGAAAGAACTATCAGGGTGCACTGGAGCCTAAGTGACCACTGGCAACCAAGACAGTGTCGGGGTGTTACTCTTCAAGTCAAGCTCACCTCTGAACGCAGCCAACAGTGCCATCTGCTGCAGAGTGCAGCACTGGCTTATTCTGGGAATGGACAGGGAGACCAGGTTCCTGAAGAATCCACCTCTGAAGGCCTTACTCACATCATCTAAAGAACAGCAGCGCCCACCAAAACCCCACAGCCACTACCAATATCCCCACTGTTACAAGATGGGCAAGTACTGATATGATCCACACTCATGCCAGTAAGAGGAGGAAGAAGCTTAGGAGATAAACCTTCAGTTCCAGTTGCCTCTTCATGCCTTTCTGAAAGTGGAAAATACTATTTTAAGGAAAGTATTTACTTTAACGTATTAATCCCCACTCCCTGGGCCTGTTTCCATCATGTCTGGACATGTTCTCAGGTTCTTGGGACTACACAGGGAAATCCTGAGCTCTCTAGGGCAATATCTGCATATCAGGGTCTTTTTCAGACATGTGGGGCTGTTCCCACCATTCCAGAACAACCCTTCAGCAGAGCCAGGAGCTTAACCCAGGTCCTTGGCAGAGGAGCTGCCAGGTGTTCTCACTCCATGCAACATGTAGAATGGAGTAGGCTGAGAATGAGAGAGAAGGAGGGAGGGAGGAAGGGAGGGAAGGAGGGGGCCAAAGCAGGTAAAGAAAAAGAGAAGGAAAAAAAAAAAAAACTGGGAAGGGGTATTAAAGAAAGAAAATGCAGAGCCCACTGTGTTTCTGCCCAGAAAGCTGTGTTGCCTCTTCAGAGCTATGTTTGCAAATAAGGTGAATTCTGCCACAGTTTAGGCTTAAGCCATTCAAAAAATCAAACTCAGCAATGCAATAAATTTGTGTTGACTATTTTTCTAGCAAGTACTGTTATGTCTTCCCTTAATGAGACATTCCTATCTTGAAGATAAAAATTTACCTTTTTTCATGTTCTTGTTTCTGAGAAGAATCTGTCAATAACAGAATGTGGATGAATTTGTAGGTAATTTCCTTTCAGGACTGGAAGTTTTTGTGGATCTAGGTAAATTCTTTCACTGGCTAAAGTTTGCTGAGACAATTGCTTGTGGAGTTCAGTTTCTAGCTAGATCCCAGAACAGATCCATATTAAAAATAAGTCTTATTGTAGAAATAAACCAGTGAATAAAGCAGAATATAAAGCTGAGATAGCTTCTCTCTGGGCTCCATGCACAGAAGACAGGAAGGTTTTGGAATGTTTTTCATGGCAGCTGGAAGCAATTTAGGATAAATTAACCTGGAATGGTTTCAAAATGTGAGCTTCAGCAGAGAAATCTTGGAAAATGCCAAGTCAGGAGTGCTCTGCAGCGGTGTTGGGTGTAGGAAGCTTTTTATTTGGTCAAGAGCAGCTAGTTCCATGTGTTCTCTGATGAAGTGAGCACAGAATCACTCATTCATCAAGATTTAGGCAATGCTGTCACTGAGTAAGCAGGAAGATGCAGTAGTTTCACAGGTCACTTGTAACAAACTAGCTGGAATCAGGCAAAAACTTGGACAAAACCCACACACACATTTCCAGAAAGCAGATGATTTTTGGCTGAAGGTGAATCCAATGGTAACAAATTCCCCTGCTGATATAAAATGTGTAGGTCAGAGCATAAGGTCTAAATACCACCTCACTGCAGTTTTGGCATAGATTTCCTTTCCACAATTTCTAAGGATAACAAGGATCCTCCTTGGAACAGTGCTATAGTACATTCAACTGCTTCTTTAGAAGATTTTCATTTTCCATGCTGGGAGTGAGAATATGATATAAAATGAAGGTTTTCTTTAGAGCAAGGAGATAAGAGGCTTCTTTTGGGAGATGAATTTGCAGTAAACCACAGTTCATCTAACAACACATAAGGACACTTCTGCTGCCCTTGACAGTAACTACAGTAATGTCACATGCTCAACTCCTTTGCTGTGAAGTGAGGTTTCTGCACCATCAGATGAGCAATATTTACAATAGTAAAGGCCATTTATATGTTAAGAGACTCAGTTCTTTTAAATTAAAATCATTGTCAAAGATTCTGTGCCTGGAGCTCTGGGTTGGGACCACTTGATAAAGCACGTGAGTGGCCACACATCCCTGTCTCTCACACCCCCATTCTTCATGTTACACTACAGACTTGTCAGCTACAAGAACATGACTCAAAGTTATCATTAACCACACTGAAACAACACACTTTTTTCTTGGGTTCCTCCAGTCCTGACACAATTAGGTCAGTGGAAAAGATTTCTGCTTGTGCAAACAGTCTGTGCTTGCCTCTAGGGATAAAGGTAACTTCCAACACAACTGCATCGATGTGACAGCGGCGATTGTAATGCTGCCACAGAGCAGATGGAAGCAGTTTTGCAGTGGAGAATATTGCTTAAGGTCTTGTTACAGAGAGGAAAAGTGGAAATCACAAGTGATCACATCACAGGCTTGTCTTTAGCCAATCAAAGATATTATTTAAGTACCAGTTCATTACAGTATTCCTGCACAGATGAAGACAGTAAAATTAAGGTACCAACCACATGCTTTTATCTGCTTGTGCCCTCATCTTGCTCCTCAAGGCAAGGGAACAGAAAAATATTGCTTTGTTAGCCATTCTAGAAAATGCCAGCCAAGTCCCAGACACATATTTATGACATTACACAGAAGTCAAGAGTCACAGAGCCTTTGAGACTTAATGCCTGCCATGTACTTGGATTTTCCTCTATTTGGAGGCACTAGTGAGACCATGTGTAGGCTTGCACCATAATCCCAATCCCCATTCTCTAAGTTTTGGAATGTCTATAAACAGAATACATGTCCCCATGCCTGCCCTACTGTCTCATGCAGCTGTTGACATGTTCTCTCAATGTTTATGTGTAAAAACAAGAGCACTGGAAAACAACCTTTTGGGAAAACACTGAGGATTGTTCTCCAGCCTGGGGGTGCTCCACCAGGAACAGTCAACTCTTTGTCAGGGACATCAGCTGGACACATACAAACTCACTGGGGGTTTGTTCTGGGCCTCTCTGCTTCAGAAACCGAATGAAAATCCACTGTGGGCTTGTCTTTATCTACAGAGTTATTGCCTCCCTTCCAAGATAGTACTTCTCAGTGCTCATCACAGGGTAAACTTGTGAGGATTTGCCAAGCTATTGTTGCTGGCCTTTTTTACTCTGGAGGTGCTCAAAAACACTTCCACCCCTGGGGTGACAGGGTAAGGTGACAGCTCACCTTACAGCAGCCTGTGCCTTTGCATGCCTGCAGCTCCTGAGCAAAGACCAAGCAGCTTCTGCTCCTCCAAACACCCTCCTGCTGTTCCTGTTTGACCCAAGCAGAGCACAGGTAAAATGGAGAAATACTTTACTCTGTAAAATAAAAAGCACAAAGCATGCAGAGAACTGGTTTCACATTTCAGGCCTCGGCCTGTTTGAATAAACTCCAGTAGCAAAAGACTGTACACCACCCTCTTCTGTGGCTCTGGAGAGATTTGTGGCTTTAGAGATAAAGTCACAATTGCTATTTGGCATGGTTTTACTTCCCTTTTCAGAACAGGAGTGTATCACACAGCATCCTGATGAAGTTCCCTGCAAGCAAAGTGGGTTTCCTGTTAAAAGTCATTCCCAGCTATGGATGTCAAACGTCCCCGAGAGCTCAGCTGAATTTGGCTGCAAGGAATTTGCACAAACCATGACAAACTGAGAGGTGTTCTCAGAATACAAACTGTGGAGTTTAATCTGCCCTATTGTGCTGGTACCAAACTATGTCTGGAGCTGCAGCTGGCTAAATGAAGAGCCCAGCTTCGTTGTGTGTATTATAAGCAGGACAGGATTTCACAATAGCTTTGTATAACCCCTTTGTGCAGATATCCAAGGGCTAAGAGGGCTCATTAACCTCAAATGCCGCTCAGAACAGCCAGCCATCAGAGAACACTGTCTGTCTTTCATAACATGCCAGCAAAAATCTCGTGAGGATGGCCTCAGCAGAGTGTGCAGCCAGATCTCTACCTACCCTTTACCCCTGTGGTAAAAAGGAAAAGCTGGCATTCTGCATAGCATCACTCTCCCGTAATCCAAGCTGGGTGGGGGGAGAGACACGTTATTTATGTGAAATCCTTTCTCCCAAAGCACAAAACCTGCCACTGACCCTGTCACAAGTGGCCACACAGCCATGGCAAACACGGGAAGTTACACAAGGGTGCAAAACTGTTTATCGAGGCAGATCACACACTAGTCCCAGTGTTGCCTCGTGGGTAGTAGGTTGGGCTTTTGATATTTGCATGGGGGCTCTCCAATGAGAGCCAGAGCAGGACAAGGCTCCAGCCTGCTGGTTTTCATAACAGTAGCTCCCTCCAGTAGGGTTGAGGCATGGGAGGAGCTTGCTAAACTCAAATAAACACTGACATGCAGCATCTTACGAGGCTGTGCAGCCTCCACAGGACACACTGCAACAGCCAGGACAAGGACAGCTAAAACTGTAAGTATGTCTACCTTCTCCACTTCCTTAATAGCACTAGTAGTTTGTGGAGTGGCATGTTCTGGTTGCCCTTACTTCTGCTAAACCTGCTGCCTGTCCCTTTGGCCCATGTGTTAACAGCTGCAGACAAAACCCTAAACCACCCTATAGCCTATATTTATGTGAATAGATGGACATTCCAAAGTTCAGCTTTCCTGCACATCTAAAAGAATTCAACTGCATCTGATGGATTCTTCTGTTTGTCTCTCCCATCCCAAAGCATTGTTTTATGTAATTTAAAAAAAATATTTCTAACATGCAGTCACTGACAGTACTGGCCATAAAGTTACAAAATCCAGAGCTGTGAAGTCTGCCTAGGAGGCAGTTGGTTTGACAAAACTCACGTTGTTACCCAAGAAGCAGGTAATTAAGTTAGAGTCTGAGAGGACAACATTCTATGACCTAAGAATCCAGATGATCACTGAATTATGTGCTCTTTGTAACATGAAGGGTGAAGGACATTGTAACACTAACAGAGAGCAGAGACTGTCAGAGTGTAGGTCATACACTAGTCTGCCAGGTTAACAGAAGTCATACATGGAGGCCACTGAAATGTCAGCATTTAAACAGATCTGATTATTTCAAAAGCGGTTTTGAATATTTTCACTTGCTTTGTTTGGGATAGTTTTTAAGTTTTCACCTTTTTTCTTCCCATGTGAAAGCTATGGAGGAAAAGAGTTATTCCTTCAGAGATGCAGAAAATAACATTTATCTACAGGACTCCGAGGCTAAAGGCCTTCAAGAAAGTCACCACCTATCATGAGAGGCCAAATAAAGTGAAGGGCACAGTCAACACCAAATCACCCACCACATACCACTACTGCTTTTTCATCCAGGAGCAGACTGAAGTCTTTTGGACTTACGGCTTTCCACAAAACTCCCACTTGCAGAAATTCACTCTGCAGTCAGGAAATACCTTTTTGTCACTGAGAAGCAAGGGTAGCCTACCCTGAAAGAACACTTCCTCTTACCAGCAGTTTCTTGGTTCTGGTGCCCTGTTCCTGCAGGGCTAAATGGCTTTCAGCCTTTTACAGGCCTTCCACCAGTTCAGTGACAACTGAAAAGCACCAGTACCATATTAATTTAAGAGATGCCAATGAACCATGTTTGCCTTCCAGCTCTGGCAAGATGATCAAGTCCTTCAAGCAAACATTTCTGTCCCTGGACCTGCAGTCCCCTCGCTGGAGCTCAGCAGATGCAATGGTAACTGCAACAATACTTGCATGCTGATTTGGAAAAAGTAGCTACTAATTTCTGTCCACACCCATCTATCTGACGGTTACTGTGACTTTTGCTACCTTTCAGGCAAAGGACTATGAACTGCGTCAGTATGAGACAGCCAAGTGGGTCAGCACAGTCATCAGGGGAGAAAGCCAGAAGGAAGCAATGCGCCAGGGCTTCTGGAAACTCTTCCACTACATCCAAGGAAAGAATGAAAAAGGTAGGACATGCTGGTTTTCAATGGAAAGAATTACAAGCAGCTAATAAACACAAATAATGAATAGAGGAGCTGGGAGATGCAGCTTACACACCTGGTTTTCCTTTCCCCTAGAAATGAAGATTGATATGACCGTGCCAGTGACCTGCCTGGTAAAATCAGGCTGCACAGACTTCAAGATCTCCTTCTTTGTGCCATTTGAACACCAGGACTGTCCCCCACAGCCCACTGACTCCAACGTGTTCATCGAGGAACGGAAGGCAGCAGCTCTCTTTGTCCGGTAAGCAAAACTAGCACAGCTGACACCAGATGAATCTAGGTCAGCAGCTGCCCTCATTGAAGTGTGAGCTACACTTTTTAAAGAGATGATTAAGTGTGGATACACCCTGCTATTCAGAGCTTTAATTGCCAAAATCCAACTATTAGGAAAACTTATGCCTGAGTGTCTGACAACTTGGTCACTTCGTGGTAGAACATTGATTTTTCTAACAGACACTTGAAAGTTGCATTGATTTTTACCGATGCAGCCTCCAAAATCATCTTCTGAAGAGTTTGTTCTACAGAACACCTAAAGCCACTCTCCCAGCACTTTTTTTTATTTGTAGTCCTGAACCACCACAACACATGCAGGGCAGTTGTTACTTGGGTGTTTGCTCGTTTTTAAATCTTACCTTTGAAAACAGCATAAATACCAATGTTGCATGACTGCTAGCTCTGCATGGATTATCTACCAACTAAAAACTGCATCACAAGTGCTTAAACTTGCTTTGCAAGTCTGAAGTTTGTCTGTGAAATAAAGCCAGGAGCTTGAACCAAAAAATCTCCCTTTCTCACTTTTACCAGGTCCTTTGGTGGATTTGCCTCCCCAGAGAAATATGCTGAGGAAGCTGATGCCTTGGCCAGAACCTTAAGAAACAGAGGCCAGCCATTCCATGAAGACTTCTTTTATACTGCAGGCTATGACAGCCCCTTCAAGCTCTTTAACAGGCATAATGAAGTGTGGTATTTTAAAAAGTAACATGGTAAGGGAATATTAAGAGGCTACTAACCAGCTCTGGATGAACACAGACATTATTGGCTTTTGTTTTAATGAGAAGAGGTTTAGTTCACATGTGGACACAATGTTTAACTTATTTTCTTTAGGATGGAGCACTATTCTGGCTAGAAAGATTTTAAAATGTAATTCAAGATCATACCGGGTGGAGTGGAAGGGAATCTTAACAAATGTACTCCTCTTATTGAAAGGTTTGAAGCAACACTAATAATCTGAAAATAATCCTGCTGAAATTTAGCTTTGTAGCTTTACTTCTCATTAGAAGTACTACAGCACTAGTTGAAGTGTTATGGAAAGGGAGTTCTTCATAACTGACTTTCATAAGCTAACTTTACTCATATTGACATCACCTCTAGGGAAGAATTCAAATGAATTTTTCAGAGAAGCAAGCTTCCATGAGGGAGCATTAGAAAGCAGAAACATCTTGGCAGGCCTTAGTGACTCAAACAGTAACTGTTGTTGGTATTATTTCCCACCTCTCCAACTAAACTGATTTTCCCCTCTGAAAGCCAAATGTTGTTGTTTAAATCCAGAACCATACAAAAGGGTTATCAAGTCCAAGCTGTGCACTTGTTCTGATTTCCAACTGAGCATGTAATACAAGGATTACTGGTAGTATTTGTATATTTGCTACTAAAATAATAGTCTAAGTTTAGCTCTCACCATAAACACTTGAAGTACTGTTGAAGTTATTTATTATATACCTAAATATGGGCACCTGCATACCAGCAGTATTTGACACCTCCAGGACTAGCATCTAAGCTAGTTTAGTCTCTGCTCTAATTTAAACCTTTTTAAATCTTAATATAGCAGCCTGAAGGTGCTTTACATCAAATTGTTCCAGCGAGAAAGGATTTCACAACACCAGGTAGAGTTTTCAGATTTTTATTTGCTCCAATCAGTGTCAGGCAAACATCACCAGTGAGGTAAAACCACACTGGCTTTTTTAAACGCTGCTCATGCAAGTGCAACCCAATTATCAGCCATCTTCCACCTATTAAAACAGACACAAGAATCGTTATAAGGAACCAAACCAGCACAACACACTTGACAGGAACATCTCAGACCTTAGAATTTCATCTCTGTTCAGTGAGAGAGTTCAAGCTAAGGTTTTCATCATTTGTTCCAACAAATCCATTATTACAACGGTTACACTCACCTTCTTCATTCTTCATACATTAGCTTCAGAGTTGCCTCTTCACCTAAAATCAAGAAAACACAGTCAGCATATGCAGCAGGCACAATTGCTAAAAGCTCCACAAGAGCTTTGTAACCTCAGCTAGAAAAGGAACGGAAAGGGTAATATCACAGTATCTCATTTGGCAGAATCAATTTCATCAGTGGCTACAAATATTTCCGTAAGTTTTTAATACAATTTAGCTGTTGTGTGGACTTACCCAGCGAGGCTGCAGACAGCACAGTCCCTCCCTGAGGAAGAGAGAAGTACTTTGAGAATAACAGCAGCACTATATGCAAAGTTTATTTACCTGTGAATTTCTATCCATTGAACTACTTTACCTAAAAGGAAACTGACTTCTAGCTGGCAACTTAGGAGTTTTACTTAAAACACCCAAATAGGATACACAAAGCTTACAAATCCTAACTTCATTGCAAATACAGAATTACTAACATCGGAAGAATCAGGCAAAGTTAAAAGCTACTACTTTGCTTTGTGATACCATCTCTCCCAACAATGTTGTATTTCATGATTTTAAATACCTGAAATACAAGTCACGTAAGTTTTCAAGATGACTTTATCTTTGAAAGTGTTTAGTGTTCCACTTTGTTTGAAAACAAGTTTGTACAGCAGTTACCCAGAACTTGAGCAAAAATTGTGTAGAGCCAATATAAAACTGAGAATTGACAGCCACAGCACAAGGTTTTTTTTATTTTAATTCCAGAGTGCCATGTTACAGCAGTGCCCACAGAACAGCCAGATACAATAAAGGGAAGACAAATCAGGTATCATGTAGGACTAATTTTAGACACCACTATTTAAGCCATTCAGCACAAAGACAATATTTCAGGAATTATTACACCTCATGTACTCTACACTTACCTCAGACACATCCATCTTGTTTCTCAAACTCCATGCAAGCTTTACCCTGCAAAGAAGTGAAATTGTACTAACACACTTCTGGCAGTGGTTTGAGAGTGTGAATGTGGGTACTGTTTCAGCACAAGAGTTCTCCTCAGCCTCTTTCAGAGAGATTCCCATTGCTCAGAATTCATCACAAACAGTACATGCCAAGAGCAGATAAATGTTTCATCTCATTTGTCCTTTAAAGAGTCCACTAAATTTAAACAGCAAGCAGCTAAATAGCAGGTAATTGTACTGCATTCCCTCAGCTCAGAATGTGTGGCAACCTGGTAACACAGAGCCTTTTCTTATTAAGCAAGAATTCAAGTAGTCGGCAGCAGTTATAAATTTAAAATGGTCACCACCTTTTTTAGCCATAGAAAGCAGTTTAAGTTTGAGATATGCAGCACCCTGGATAAGTGAATCCTACAGGCTGCTGACCAATCTGTAAGTTTTTTACCTGGAAAAGGTAATAAAATCACCAAGAACCATGCTTAATGCTGCAGCTGCACTGTAAAGGGCAGAATTTATTAACTTTCTCATTCCCTGCATCACACAGTTCTGACCAGTCACTGAGGTGTTAACTCACCTTTGCTGGCAGGACTACCAGGTGCATCACTTCCAGCTCCATCACACCTGGATCAAAGAAAACCATTAGAATGGTACAGAAACAAGCACAGGAGGAAGAAACACAAGTCAGGTGCCTGCAGTCAGATAGAGCTAATTACAGACCTCCATGATTGAAGTCAAGGCACTCACATCTCATCACACAGGCAGTTCACTGTCAGCCCCTGCATAGGGCCAGGCTGCTATGGGCAGGAGGGCAAATACTTCAACAGCTTCCTCAGAGCAAATTCACGAGCTCACAGTGACAAGACTAGCACACACCAGCCTGTAAAGACTAGGCTCCAGCCAGCAGTTCCCCTTTAAAACACCCTCCTGTTTTGGCTGAGACGCAAGCCACAGCCAATGGGCCCCTTTTCCCCTAGCTGACAAGCAGTTAAATACTTAATTTATGGGCCTATGTTGAAATCCTAACACTTAGGAAGTTAAAACAAGTACTTACCTCACAATGAGAAACATTTGGAAACCTGCAAAGAGAAATTTGCTATCAGGCAGGGTCCAGCAGGAAGTTACAGCTTTAAAAACAGTAGAGTAAAATACTGTATCAGAGTTTAGTCAAGTTTTATCCTCATAGGGATCAGAGACCTGATTCAACATCATTTACAGTAGGCTGCAACACTCCCATCCCCTTCTGAAGGCAGGGTGAAAAGCCATTTCCCAGCACTCTAACACTGAGATGCTCATTCCTGAACTCCAGAACGGGTTGAAATTACACAAAGGAACAAACCATGCAATTGCAGAGTTTAGTGGCATGAGCTTTCTGTAACCAAGTTGTCCCCATTTTGGGACACTAAATTCACAGTAATGTGGCATTTACCATTTAGTTTTAACAGGAAAATTCTAGAGATCATTAACATCGCAATTATTTCATGCTCTGACTGTGAAATAAAGGAAACCAAAGTCACACACTACTAATCTTTGCCTCACTTTTGAAGAACAAAATGAATTTGCAAGCATCTCTAAAAGCAAACTCTCGAATGCACCACAGACAAAAGTAGCACCCATCTTAAAGGTTTATTAATTACCTGTAATTAGGAAGGTTTTGTCTTCACCAACATCAGTAACAGGTGAAATAGTTTCTCACATAAGAGACATGGGAGCTTTTCTGTCCAGGGCAGCCTGCAAAGCAACGGAAGACTTTTAGAACCTGGAGCACTAATACCTGATTATCTTATTCTGCTAAATTTTGTGCTTGACTTCACAACCACATCCTACTCTTCATCTTAGTAAATTTTTTTTATGTTAAACCCACTTCTTGGTCTTCTGAGACAATTTTTTAAAACACATTCATAGAGCAAAAAACCAAGCGTTTCACCTTCAGCTTCCCACATGTGTTTGAAATAGCCTAAGCTACAGGAGGCTGCATCAGACAGGGGCAAAAGACAGTAACTGTGATCGTCACAGGTCATCAGCTGAACTATGCAGTCATCACAACAGCCTTTCCAGACAGCAGGGATGAAATGAGCTTTCACAGATGCCAGCAATGCAGTATTTACCTTGTAACAGCTTAGAGTTCAACCTCCCAAGTGCCTGCAATAACAGAAAACAAAATCAGATCCCTTCAGCCTTTGTGCCCAAGCCCACAGTCCTACTGGGAGACCAAAAGAGCCAGATACATCAGATAGGGGCGAAAACCAGAAGTTTTCATCACAGGATATTCTGCTGAACTATGCCATCATCATTGTATCTGCTTTGGAATCACAGCACCAAGCAACCACCTCTTGCGACTGCTTGAAAAGTAAATTTTTCCAATAAAAAACCTAAGTATTTAAAAGTCTGAATACTAGCAAGTATATAAATTGTTTCTGGTCTTTGTGGAAAGTAATCATAGAACACATCCCACCCTTCTTACTGCAGCGTTTAAGCAGCTATGTGGAAGAAAGCTCCAGACAAAGTACCTATTTCTTACCAGGTGATGTTTCTTCTGTGGATCTCTGCAGTGCAGGATTCCAATCCTAGAAAATACAAAACCTGTTAACAGCATATTCAGCAGACAAAGCACCGAGAGGAATTCTAAGCTGCTGTGCCTCAGAGAACTGTTTTGGTGGTAAAAGTGCTCATCACTCTCATGGTCAAGAGTAGCAAATAAGTGTCATCACTGTGGCACCATAAGGATAGATTTGCTCAAGGGATTTATTATTTTCTGATATTAGAGCAGAAGATGCTGTCTAGACAAACACCAAGCACCGTTTTATATTTAATGTTCAAGAATAGTTTATTTACCTTGGAATGAAGTAGGGTTAAGTCGCCACATTTGGGGGCAGATCTGGAAGAGATACAAGAGTTGTAGATGTTTGCAAAAACTAGGGAGCTTCTCTGGCAATCACAGTAGAAAGCCTCAGCACGGAGTTTTCAGAAATCACTTCTGTCTACTACTCTGATACTGAAACCATCATAGGCTTTGAAATTTACTCAACATCAATCCCCACAGTTATCCATTTTCTACAACATACTCCAGGCAGTGTTCCCAAAACATTTATTGCTGTGAACAAAGAAACAGCAGGAAGGAAACAAAAAAGGAACCTGGGGGTACTCTGGCAGCCTGGTTACAGTATAAGCAGTGGTTCATAAACGTTCTCCAGGAAAAATAAACAGGTGACTTTTCCCAGCAGAAAACTGAGGCATGTCCAAGATCCTACAGGCAATGCCTGAATTACAGCTGCTGATACTGTAACTCCCTGATACAACAGTACTCTAGTCTGCTTGGTGTACTCAAATCCAACATTTGTTAAT
Organism: Cyanoderma ruficeps; assembly: GCA_008694505.1. Taxonomy (NCBI): domain Eukaryota; kingdom Metazoa; phylum Chordata; class Aves; order Passeriformes; family Timaliidae; genus Cyanoderma; species Cyanoderma ruficeps. The sequence continues at coordinate 2,756,819 of VZDJ01001247.1, forward strand.
TTAAACTCTGTATTTCAGAAGCAACACTCACCTGTACTGAAGCCACAAAAACGGAGAGTGTAGCTGATACATGTTGAACTGAAAATAAAAAAGCATATTAGTTTTTCTTTTTCCAAAAAGGATGCAATATTAAGAAATGTTACTTTGAAAAATATTTAATCTGTAACTTCCAAATCACTTTGAGTTTTAAGGCTTCCCCCGATGCAATCTAAATTTTGGCTCTTTGAAGAACTCTGGCCACAAAAAATGATTGCTATTACATATTTTTAAGCAGGATGCGATCACTAAACTACTGTCTTTTCTACAGCCTCAATTCTGGTGTATGATCACCGGGGCAGCCAGGCAGGGATGAACTCTGGCTGCTCAGAAAGGCCCCGCGGTGTCTCAGCCATCCTGGATAGGTTATCAGAAGTATTCCATGCCCAGCTCAGATATGTTGGCATTCATCACCCTCTCTCAGATGTCCCTACCAACATAGTTTTCATCATGTGCAGAGCATGTGGAAGTGAAGTAACCCATTTGTCTCGAAATGTGCTGAGTTAGGATTGCAAGGGCCACGGAGTTCAACTCTTAGACCTGTACAGGACTGTCGCCAGGAGTCACCACATGTGCCTGAGCATTGTCCCGATGTTTAAGAAGCCTGCCAGCCTTGGGGCTGTGAAGCCAGTCCTTAACCCTCCTACACTGTGTGCACACCCCACCTGTGCGGGGATCCTTACTCCTTCCGTAACACTACTACTGCTTTTAGCACGTTTCCCATTTATGTGCAAAAGCAAGCTGCTTAAAGCCCAGTGCAGTTAAAAAAATCCAGACCCACAAAACCCGGAGATCTATCGCTGGTATTTACAGCGGGCACGTGACCTCGATATATTCCACGAGCACATCACATCTTACACCTAACAGGCTGGTAGGCAAGAGCCCGAATCTCAGCGCCTGAGGTATTACCCTGAGCCCTCATTCTCCCAGACCCGCGTGGGCCTCCACAGGGCCCCCCTCATGCATCCCCAGGGCCGCCATGAGGCAGAGCCCCTGGCGGTCTAGGCCGCGGGCCAGGCCCGGCCGCGCAATCCATTTCAATCCTCCCTCTCCGCCTCTCATCGGCGACCGAGCCGCCGCCGCGGGACACCTCGGCCGTACCCCGGAGCGGCACCGCCGCCCCTCGAGGGCGGAATCGCCCCGCACTCACCGATGGGACCGCGCGGGGCACAGCAGCCCCTCAGCGCCGCAGGACCGGAAAAGACCGCGACAGCCGTGCGAGTCCTTTATATAGCACAGGTCACGTGGTAGGGGCGCGGCCACACCCACCGGGGCGCTCTCTGCGGGCAGGGGCGGGGCGGGGGCGGACGGTCCGCACGGCGTTTCCTTCCGGGGCGCGGCCCGCGCTGGCGCGTTTCGGTTCCGGGCCGGCGCTGCGGGCCCTTCCCACCCCCGGCAGGTGAGGCTGGGCCGGGAGGGGCGGGCGAAGCCGCCCGGGGCCCCGGGGGCGCGGCCGCCGCCTCGCGGTGCCGAGGATGGCAGGGGCGGGGGCTGCGGGAGGTTGGCCCCACCCGCCCCGAGCAGCCCCGGTCCGGGGTCGCGGCGCGGCTGTCACGGGTCAGAAGGAGCCGCGGGCCCCGCTTGAGGAGGGTCCGGCAGCCGTGGGGCGGGGAGACAGCGGGCTCCGTGCTGCGGGTCCTGAGGGAGGGGTGCGGACGGGCGAGGAGCCACCGCCGCTCGACTCAGTTGAGAGTTGTGTTTGGTTTTATAGTTGTCGGAGTCCCGTTGGAATGTGCACGTAGCTAAATAGGTTTATCGGGGAGAAATTGTTCCCTGTGAGGATGGGGAGGTCCTGGCACAGGGTGCCCACAGAAGCTGTGGCTGCCCCTGGATCCCTGGCAGTGTCCAAGGCCAGGCTGGACGCGGCTTGGAGCAGTCTGGGATAGTGGAAAGTGTCCCTGCCCACGGCAGGGGGTGGAACGAGATAAGCTTTAAGGTCCCTTCCAACCTAAAACATTCTGGAATTCTATGTAGCTGTCTCTGGGACATGGGACAGGACCCAAGGAACGGCTGGGAGTTGTGTCAGGAGAGGTTTAGTCTGGATATCAGGAAAAGGTTCTTTCCCCAGAGGGTGGTTGAGCACCAAGCAGGCTCTCTGGGGAATGGTCACAGCCCCAAGGCTGTCAGAGCTCCAGTAACACTTGGACAATGCTCTCAAGCACAGGGTGGGATTGTTGGAGTGTCTGTGAAGAGTCAGGAGTTGGACTCAGTGGTCCTTGTGGGTCCTTTCCAGCTCAGGGTATTCTGTGATTCTGTGAAGTTGCCCAGTCACAGTAAATCTCAACCCAGAAGCTGAGAGTTTTCATTGCAGCTTCCAGGGTGACATCATCTGCTGGGTGGTCTGTCTCTGTTTCTTGCCTGATGGATTGAGAATTCCACCCACTCGTGGTAGCTGCCTCACAGGCTGGAAGGCATTTACTGAGATAAGTAAAGCCTGAGTCTCAGCTGGTGACACTTTAATTGCATTAAAAACGGCAGCGTCTCAGTGTGTGCCCTGTGCTGACTCAGCTCAGACTGCAGGTCAAGGTGGGTGGAGGTGATGGACTGCCCAGAGAAGAGAGAAATCAGGATGTCATTGCCCTGTGGCTGAGGTGCACTCAGAGGGGCAGAAATCTGCCTCTGACAGGGTAGTTTGAACCAAGAGACAGATTCCCTATCAGCAGCCTCTGTGTGGATCGTAACACGCAGGTTCCTTGACGCTGAGGTGAGCAGAGCTCTCTGGGTTATAAAGAGTAGATGGATTTTCCCTGCCCTCCGAGCAGGAGCTCACAGATTTTTTGCTGGGCTCTCTGGGGAGCAGCTGCCTTCTGACCACAGCCATACCCAGCCATGCTCAGCAGTTAAGGTCTGATGATTTTGTTTTTTCCTTGTCTCTTTCTGTATATCCCAAGCTCAGCCTCTGCCTCCCTCTTGCCTCCCTGGGTGCTCATGGCCTTGGCAGGGGTGTTTCACCCTTGCCTTCCTTGAGAGTGTACTCTGAGGCTTATTGCTTTAGGAACAGCTGCTTTGGGGAGATGGTGAGCTAATCCTGCTGCTAGATCCTCCAGCAAAACCAAGAATGACAAAGCTTGATATTCACAACTGTGCTTGGGAGACCCCAATTCCTCTGCAGTTCATTTTTTCTTTCCTTTTACTTCCTAAAGGGGAAGGGGGCAACAAGTTTTCTTCTTACTACATCAGAAGAAAAAAGAAGAAGGCAGCACCCCATTTGCTTCCCACTGCATGTAACTGACAGCACTCCAGGTAAGATGTTGGGTTTTCTATTTCCCTTGTTCTGTGCAGTTGATGTTCTGCTCCCAATGCTGTGTTGACACAGACCTGTGCACTGTGGTTTCCTGATTTTTGTGGGGTTTGTTGCTTTCTCCTAAAGATAGGGAAGGACATGGAGCTGTTGGAGCCAGTCCAGAGGAGGCACCAAGATGATCAGAGGGATGGAGCAGCTCTGCTGTGAGGAAAGGCTGAGAGGATTGGGGTTGTTCAGCCTGGAGAAGAGAAGCTTCAGGGTCACCTCATTGTGGCCTTCCAGTGCCTGAAGGAGCTGACAGGAAAGATGGAGAGAGACTGTTTACAAGGGATGGAGGGACAGGACAAGGGAGTATGGCTTCCCACTGACAGAGAGTAGGTTTAGATTGGATATTGGGAAGAAATTGTTCCCTGTGAGGGTGGTGAGGCCCTGGCACAGGGTGCCCAGAGAAGCTGTGGCTGCCCCTGGATCCCTGGAAGTGTCCAAGACCAGGCTGGATGGGTCTTGGAGCAACCTGGGACAGAGGAAGCTGTCCCTGCCTGTGGCAGGGGGTGGAACAGGATGGGGTTTAAGGTCCCTTCCAACCCAAACCATTCTGTGATTCTGTGATAGGGCAAGGAGACAAGAAGCCCTAAGGCCTGGCACTGTTCAGCTGCACCATGTGAAGCTTTGTGCATTCCAGTCTGACTTCCCCAGGGACACACCGCCATCCTGCCACTCAGAAATCCCTTGGCACAGCTCCACAAGATAGAAAGGCTGTCCTGCAGCTTCGTGGTTAGTAACTGGGTTTGCCAAGTTTGCACAAAGCCTGCTTGGGCATATGGACATGTGCTGTCCTGCAACGTTCATAAATTCCAAATAAAAAGTCCTCCAAAGGCAGACATGCTCTTCATGTGCCAGTCCTTTCGGTTTGGAGATTCCTCCACAGAGCGGGCGCTGTGAGCCTTGGTATTCCCAGCCTGCTTGAAATGGTTTTGACATCTGCAGGACTCTTCTCAATCCACACTTCAGATGCTATCCAGCTTGGAAGCTGCTTGTGCCATGAGTGGATTTTAACAAGCTTATTTACTTCCTTTTTTTTTTTTTTTTTTTTTTTGGTGAGTTTACATNGTCAGGGCTTCTTTTCAAACTTTGCCAAAATGCAATGTGATGATGTGGTGATGCATCCCCCAGCCCCCCTCCCTGGCCCTGCTCTGACATCTCCTGAGAAGCCTTGGTGGACTCAGCTGAGTGGTGAAGGGTCCTGTGACTGCACCAGCTGGGTGGTGAGGTGCTCCCTGAGCCTACCAGGAGCTCTTGTGGTAGAGGTGGGAACAATGGGAACATCCCAGGCAAGGTGGGAAACAAGGGATGAGCCTTGTATAGCCTGGGTAAGCCATTTACCTGGATTGCAGCCCAAGCAGAGCAGCATTGTTGTGAATTGTTGCCCCAGTGGAACAGTCCCATTTTTTCCTTGGGAAAGAGTCCAGGAGTTACTGACTTAGGGTATGGCCAGGATGGGAACTCAGTGATGACCAAAGTGAAGTCTCTTGGGGCCCTACAGAAGTGATCCTGAGTGAAGCCCTCTGAGCTCTCCTGGGCCACAGCTTTTTTTCACCCTCCTGTTATATATTTTCTGGCATGTGCAAGAAGTGCCACATATGATGGATATCTCAGGTTAACAAGGCACTTAGGATGCCTTGAGGTCAGATGTGTGCTGGCCAACTTTTCAAAAGTCTTGGGAAGATTTAGGTCCCGGTGTCTCCTTTCTGGTTCCTGTTTTACAAATGAACTTTCCCTATTACTTTCTCTTTTCAAAATGCTTCGAAGGTACAGGTGGTGAGTATTTTAATCCATTATGCAATCAGGTGCCTATTTTTAATACCTGTGCCGTTTTTAATGTTCTTTTTACATGCAGATGTGCTTTTATTGAGGCTGGCAGAACAAAGTGTTTTGCATGCTAAAGCTGCAGAGAATGGAGGTCTGTTGGGGACTGATTTAGTAGAACTCTTGTGCAGGGCGATGCGTAACATGGGGAGATCAGAGAGCTTTTGTAAGGCTTTTTTAAGAGATCTCCAACACACCCGTTTGTGACAGAGCTGCTGCCAGGTGTGTGGAGGAAGGTCTCTAAAAACTAGTGCTTCAAACTGTGTGGAAGCAGGTGAAAAATGTTCTAATTTCAAACGCTTGGCCCTGCAAACGATGGGATCTTTTCCTTCTTTTCCAGTAGAGTCGTGCACCTGCAGCTGGGACAGCCATGGAGAAGAGTGGGAACATCCAGCTGGAGATTCCTAACTTCAGTAACTCCGTTCTGAGCCACCTGAACCAGCTGCGCATGCAGGGCCGGCTGTGTGACATCGTGGTCAACGTGCAGGGCCAGGCTTTCCGTGCACACAAGGTGGTGCTGGCTGCCAGCTCGCCCTACTTCCGTGACCACATGTCCCTGAACGAGATGAGCACCGTGTCCATCTCCGTCATCAAGAACCCCTCTGTCTTCGAGCAGCTCCTCTCCTTCTGCTACACTGGGAGGATATGTCTGCAGCTGGCTGACATCATCAGTTACCTGACAGCTGCCAGTTTCTTGCAGATGCAGCACATCATAGACAAATGCACGCAGATCCTCGAGGGGATTCATTTCAAAATCAACGTGGCCGAGGTGGAAGCGGAATTGAGCCAGACCAGGACGAAGCATCAGGAGAGACCCCCCGAGTCTCACCGGGCGACGCCAAATCTGAACCGTTCCCTGAGCCCGCGCCACAACGCCCCCAAGGGGAGTCGCCTGGGCCAGGTGAGCACAGTGCTGGACATTCGGGAGCTGAGCCCGCCCGAGGAGTCCACCAGCCCCCAGATAATCGAGCAGAGTTCAGATGTGGAGGGCAGGGAGCCCATCCTGCGGATTAACAGAGCGGGACAGTGGTACGTGGAGACGGGAATGGGAGAGCGTGGGGCGCAGAACGACGAGGAAGTGCGGGTGCTGGGAGGAGTGCGCATCAAGACCGAAAACCTGGAGGAGTGGCTGGGGCCGGAGCACCAGCCCTCGGGAGAAGATGGCAGCAGCGCCGAGGAGGTCACGGCCATGGTGATCGACACCACGGGCCACGGATCGCTGGGCCAGGAGGCGTTTGCCTTAGGCTCCTCCGGAGCCAAAGTGGTCAGGCCGACCAGCAGTGAGATCGACAGGTGGGTTTTCTTAAACTTCATTGTTCACCTCGGCTGTGAGGGGAGGTTTCGCAAGGTTCTGACTTGGCTGGGTCAGTTGCTTTGGAACATTTCCTCTTTCTATTTCCTTTGGCCATCTTAAGGGCAAAAGGGTTTTTACCTGGTGTTAGGAAGTGTATCCAGTTTGGGTAGTAGTATTTTGGCTGGGTAGTGATCAGACCAGGATCTCCAGCTACAGGCTGGCTTGGGAAATTACTTATCAGCTCTTAGAGGTTGAGATCTCTACCTCTCAGCATTTCAGCTGAGGTGAGATCTTGAAAGAACATGTTCAGTTCAGCCTCAGTAGATGATGAACTCAACATTCGGAATAATAGATCATCTACAGTATGTGTTACATATCTCCATTGCACTGGTGCCTTCTGGCCCGAAGGTCTGGGGATGGTTCTAGCTGAGAAACAAGCCAGACACCAGCTGTAGGTCATGGTCTTCCCAGTGGTCTGTGACAGCACTGAGCCCTGGGTTTACATCTTCTGAGGCAGTTGAAATGGGGAACCCAGTGGCCTCCACTGTTGTTTTGATTTATATGAGAGAACAGAAAGCCTTTGTTGAAAATGAGTGGTGAAATTCTGTGTGTTTGGATTCTCCATCCATCTGCTTCCCCTCCAGTCCAGCATTTGCTTTCTTGCCCTAGGTTTGGGCCAGAGAATGGATTTCATAAAGGGCAGGTCTGGTTTTTTTTNATTCTAGGCTTTCCCGTCACATCTGCCTCTCTTCTAGCTCAGTCCCATGGGGAAACAGCTACCTGGAAGCAGCGGATATTCTGTCACTTGTCACTTAATAAATCAATCAGTGAGAACAGTCTTGAGCTGGCCCTTGGAGAGTGATGCTTTCCTACTTCCTTAGCCCTTTTCCTTGGATCAGCTAGTCTCTAGTCTCTTTTTGCACTGCAGTGTGTATGCACTGTTTCCCACCTCTAGTCCATCATATCCCATATGTTTTACACGGGGAATGGAGGAGGAGGGTGCTGGAGGAGAGGTGTCCTCTGAGAAATGGTTTCTGTCCTGCTGTATAGTTCCTGAGTCACCAGGCCCATATTGGTTTATTCATGATAGAAACCCCTCTCTGTTGCTGGACTGGAAGCCAGATTACTCAGTTTTATTTTTCAGATGTTTACACTGGAACCACAGACCGGTATGATTTGGTTTTTCCTATATACGTGCACTGTTCCAGCTCCAGTGTGTTAGCTGATGAGGATGAAGAGATGCTATACAGGTGCCTCTATTGCTGCTCACCTGTTCTAAACACTGTAGTGACCTGATGCCCATTGAAAATTCCATTTCTGCTCTTCCCCCACCCCACAGATTTAGCCCCTCTGGCAGCATGGTTGCTGTGACTGAGCGGTACAGATCAAAAAGTGAGTCTCCAGGGCGGATGGATGAGCCTAAGCAGCCCAGTTCCCAGGTAGGCAGATCAAGATGCGTGCAAGTAAATGTTGGCTTGAAGGTGAAGGGGACTTTGTTGTGATGAAGTGTGTCATATTTTATATTTGCAAGCAATAATGTGTGCCATACAAGGACCTTTTACTTTGGCAAAGGATCTCACAGGAGAATATGTGCTGGCCGTGTTTGATTTAAAAGTGACTCTGGCTGTTGTGTAGGATTTTGGCCAGATACCTGGAAAACACAAGGAGTTTCTCTTGTTGTTTGAGGGCATAAATATCCACCCTTATTCTGGGCAGGCCACCAGCTCCTGAGGAGAAACCCCATTTGCCTGCAGAGCTGGATCTGCCCTCAAACAACTGGCAGCAAATGCCTGAGCAGAGGGAGGAGGTGTGGCTTGGCTTCTGTGCAAGACGGGTGACAACAGCTGAACCTTTCTATGCTGGTACCAAGACCATTCCCAAAAGCCCTCCAGACACTGCACCAATAAATCTTTTGGGGTGGAGTGTGGAAAGGCTGTGGAGTTTTAGAGAGGTCTCTGTCTCTTCTCCAAGTGACTGTTGCACAGCCGACTTTGCAACATCAAGGAGCTCTGACTTCTCTGCTTTCTTGGGCACAGTTTCAGGGTAGGAAGGAGAGATGCACAGGCAGGTAAGGGTTGTTTCAGTGTGTAAGCAAAGGACTGGAGGTGGGTAAGGAGATACTAGGCTGCTTTGCCCATGAGTAAGACCAAGTGAAGCAAGGAGCAGAAAATCGTGATTGCTATCTTCTGACTTTGTTAGATACTTCCATAAAATGACAGATACCTTTTTCTTCCTGTTTTGCAAAGCTTTGTTTTGTGTCCTCAGAAGACATTGCAAAAATTTCAGGTCAAACCAACCCTCTAGGGGAAATGTGACATATTAAGCAATTTTAGCTCTGCCTACAGAAAAGCTGCATTATTTCTCCATTGTGAGACAACCTCAAACATGAAACTTTAGGCTTTACACACCATGAGGAAGTATCATCCCCTTCCACTTTCCTGGCATTGTAATATCCATACTAAAATAGCCTGCCCCTGATCCCTGCCCAATGGCAGTGGTAGGGTGGAAAGGAAGAGCCAGAGCTTTATATCTCCTTTAGTCCTCAGCAGCTTCCCTATGCCTGTACAGCTGGATTCAGCAGCAGCTGGCACGGGGACACTGCTGCTCATGCCTGTAGAGCCCTGGTTGGCAGAGGAGATGCCCTCCTGCTGTTACACTGGTTGCTTCTCCGCATCTGGCACCGCTGGGAAGCAGCACTGGGGGAGTAAACAGTGCCTCTCCAGCACAGAAGCATTCTGGAGCTGGTGTGTTTCTGCTCAGTCTGAATACGATGGCCAGAAGTGTCTGTCCTGAGACCAGGCTTGTGGTTCTGGTTGCCCTTGGCTGTTTGTCTGTGTGACTTCAGAAAACACAGAGGAGTCCTTGCTGTGCAAGCTGGGTCAGGCACATCCTTACCTGTGATGCCACAGGGCTGGGATGGGTCACACAGCCAGGCAGGCAAACGTGACTGATTATAAAATGAACTCTAAGTGACACCTGAATAAATACCTGTGCAAAATGACACCTGAAGACTTTCTGATATGATTTGTGGTTTGCTCCTCCTTTGTTTTACTGCAAGCTCATCAATCAGCTTCTTTTTTTTTGACTTTTAGCAAGGGAAGCAGAAGGTGATACACCCAAGTGTTTCAATAAAACTGGCACAAGCTTTTAAAAAAGTAACGAGTATTGACATGTGGTCCACAACTGAATTGGTGGCCAAGTGCCCTTGTGTCAGGGGCTGTCTTTTCTTCACCAGATCCAGGGAAGGGCTTGGCAGCAGGGGCCTCTGCAGCAGTGGTTTCTAATTGATTGCTCGTTTGTATTTAGCCCCAAGGCCCCAGTTAAGCACTTAAATGTGTGCTTGAGGTTGCAGACGTTAGTGCTGCTGATTTTGAGGTTTGGCACATGCTTTACTGGCTGGACCTGGGCCTGATCTTCTCTGCAACTTGTTTTAGGCTGCTTGTTATTTAAACCTGTGCCATTTCATTGGCAGGGGGAGGAATCGGCCATGCTGGGAGTGAGCGGTTACGTGGAATATCTGCGGGAGCAGGAGGTTTCGGAGCGCTGGTTCCGGTACAACCCACGGCTCACGTGTATTTACTGCGCCAAATCCTTCAACCAGAAGGGCAGCCTGGACCGGCACATGCGCCTCCACATGGGCATCACACCTTTTGTGTGCCGCATGTGTGGGAAGAAGTACACCCGCAAGGATCAGCTGGAGTATCACATCCGCAAGCACACGGGCAACAAGCCTTTCCACTGCCACGTGTGCGGCAAAAGCTTCCCTTTCCAGGCCATCCTCAACCAGCACTTTCGCAAGAACCACCCCGGCTGTTTGCCCCTGGAGGGGCCGCACAGCATCTCCCCTGAGACCACCGTCACGTCCCGGGGGCAGGCAGAGGAGGAGTCTCCTCCCCAGGAAGAGGCCGTGGCAGTGGGGGAGACGGCGCAGGGATCTGTGTCCACAACCGGGCCGGATTGAGAGGCAGCTGTGGAGTCCCAGGAGAAAGGACCGTCTTCCCATTCCTGGCTCTAAAGAGTCAGCACCGACCCGGCAGGCTGGTACTGTAATTAGTGCAATGCCACCACTGAACAGAAAGAAGCTCTCAAGATGTTGCCAAAATAGAAAAATCTCTCTCTTTCTCTTTCTTCCTCTCACACGCCCACACACACCCATAGAGTGTTAAATGTTTTTCTCTCTTATTCCTCCTCCTCTTGGAGAAAAACAGAACAACTGTGTCAATCAACTTCTTATTCAGGGATCGACAGGATTTTAAATTTTTTTACTGTTCTGTAGTGATCTGGGACAAGCAGTCATTTGTATTTCTGGACAGCGCTGTGGCCCAGCAGGGTGTCCCGCCGGCGGTGCCAGGTTCAGCCACAGAGCCATATCCACTGCTCCCACTCGAGGGGAGAGCAGGGGCAAGGGGCCGTTGCCTTCCTCCCTTCCCCAGGTAGTTGCCACCGCAAAGAAAACAAAAATACTGTCCTGGTGGAACCTGCCTTGCCCGAGTGTATTTATCCCTCTCTTATTTTTGGTGTGTCTCTTTACGTTTTTATTTAAACTGTTGTTTTAGGGCTTTGGGCTTGCCTGGTCCAGGCGTGCGGCCCTGGTGCCCCTTGTTAAAGTGGGCACAGCTACAAAGTGGTATTCCAGAGGTCAGCAAAATGTGAAGGAAGCACTTCAGTTACTGAGAGTGGAATTTAGCAGCTGTGAGGTTTGCATGAGACTCTGATGCATTGGGAGGAGGGCTGGAGGGGTCTTCCCGAGGAGGTTGTCCTCTGCTGGTGCTGATCTGGAGAGCTCAGAGCACTCTGAGGTCCTGGCTGGAGCGCTGCCGTGCTTCAGATGTTGCCAAGGATTAGGAAGAGATTTTCTAGAGTTGCTGAATTGTGGAGTTAAGAGGCTGGCTACCAAAGTCCTCTTTCACCCCTGCTTCCCCCTCGACACGTACTTGATCTTTTAGAACAGCAATACGGGATATGGGAATACTGCAATGCTGTTGTCACAGCCGAGCAATCGCAGGTGGTTGCTTTTAAACCTGTTTCTACAAACTAGTTTGATAACTTTTTTATCAATGAAATGCAAAAAGAAAAGAGAACCTTACTCTATTTCCTTATAACAGTTCAGGAGACTTAAAAGTGAACGGTTCCTAGAGCAATCACAACTCTGTCCCCTTGCATGGACTTAACATTTTTGTATTCTGAGTAGCTCTGATGTTTAGAGCAAGTTTAGCAAACCTGGAGAGACATGCCTGCGTGTGTATTGTAGGTGTTTGCACGGGCTTACGTGGTTCATAACCAGAAAAGCATGGGACAGGCAGATAAGTGCAAATATCCTGACATCTTTTTTTAAAAAATATGCAATATTTTAAGAGTTTTCTCTAGTTCTGATGCCAAGTTGTTCATGATGAAGGGGGGGAATGAACGACAGGTTGCGCGTATCAGGTTTGGTGAAGGAGTTCTCTTGAGGATGTATAATGTGTATACGATAAGGAAGGGTGAAGTTCTGAACCTTAAGGTGATGGGAGGAACAAGGAGACGTTGGAAAAGAAATACACTTCATCTTGCTTCAGCAAGAGAGCTGGATGAGTGGTTAGAGGCAGGGCTTAGCAGGGCTGACCAAGTGACAATAAAGCTTGACCTGCTGTCTGTCTGCAGTTTCGGGCACATGGAAACATCTCCAGCCCTTGCTTTCCCCATCTGCAAATTGGTACTGGGGGTCATTTTCCTGCCCCTTTGGAGGGAATAATTTGGAGAGGGGTGATGTGTTCTTGCTTTGCTTCATAGATTTCTTTATATGCGAGGGGTCTCACTGTTCCTCCTATCTCTGTCTCAGAAAGAGATGTGGCTCTAATGTGTTTTTGTGTGTGGGAAAGGCCTCGGTGCCAGTATCACGTGTAACAGGGATGTGATCCTACAAGAGGAACCTTTGCAGGAGTTCTGAGCTGGGCACCGGCAAAGTATCATTTCATTGACCATTTCAAACAGGAAAACTGATCTTTCACCTCCGTTTTCCTTCTGTGCCTTCTTCCTCCTCTCCTATCAAGGGCATCCATCACACGGGGAGTGATTTGGCTACCCAAACAACCAGCTCCGTCAGGTTTCCTGGCAAAGGTCAAACATCACGGTACCAAAACAGTGAGGTTGCCAGAGAGCAGTGGCAGAGGATGAGGTGGGACGGTGGCCAAGGTAGGTTTTGTTGCAATCAAGGTGCAGGGAGGAGTGGAGATGTGCTGCTTTAGTCATAGCTTTTGAAGTTACCAAAAATGAAAAAAAAAAAAAAGTTAAAAACTTTGAAATCCTATCCTGTTCACACTAGAGAGCATAAAAAGTTACTTTTAGTTGCTTAAAAGATTTTTAAGTGTTTTAAAATAGAAATTTTAAAAGAATACTACCAAACTATAAAAACATAAAATTATTTATATACATATATTATATAAAAATATAGTGGGAAAGTTTCCCTGCTACGCTTGCTGTGAAGCGAAGGGTGAAGGTGCAGTAACTGCTACACAAGCAACATTTTTCTGAGACAGATGGCAACCGTAGTGAAGAAAGGCTGACATAAAATGGTGAATGCCTTTGTTCCCATGGCATAGCTGTGAGTTTCTTGACCAGGTTTTTATTTTACTGTATCAATACTGTGAACGGAGGAGCATCCAAACAGTGCAGGAGGCCAACAGCGCGTCCTGTTTGCTGATTCATTACTTCAAGTGGCCTGGTGAAAACCATGAAATTTGTCCTTCATACCTTACTAGGCTGAAAACAAAGCTTGTGAAAGGTTTTTTTTCTTCCTCCTTTATGTTTGCTTTTCTTTTTGTTTTTGGGTTTGTTTGTTTTGTTTTTTTTTGTGCAGAGGTTGCCACTGTATAATGATCATTTCTGATTGCATGCAAAAGAGCCAATATTCTTGCCCAGGCCTCGCTGAGGTGAAGTTTATAGCTTGTAACTAGAGTCAGTATAAGGTATGGTAGTGGGAATCATTTTGATATTATTTCTGTACATTTAATGGCTGTGTATGTATGTGTGGGAATCATGATGTCTAATATTTCTTGAACAGTGCTGAAACCAGCTCAGGCCCATCTGCACTAGATAGCGGAACCAGCTCTGAAGGAATTGTTATTAAACATTTCTTTCAATGGTTGACTTCCTGAGTGCAGATGAGACCAAGGTTCAAGAAAAAAGGGGTTGGAGGTCCTATACGATATGGAAAAACCTCATGTGAATTTTCTGGCAGTGGTGTAGCTACTTGGAGGTGCTTTCCCTAACAGAATGATACTGTGTCCTGTTGCCTCTGCGTTGGTGTGGCTCTTCACGGTTGCACCAAAGCTGTGGAGAATCAGATGCCAACTTTCCAAGCGTGAATGCTTCTGTGATGGGTTGAGGCACAGCTTTGCATTCCCGTGTCTAGCTGCATCTTGTTCTGCCAAAACTGTGATTTTAACTGTGATTTAAGGAGGATGTGAAGAGAACTCTTGTGTTTTAATACCTCTGTATGTAACATTTCTGTCTGCTTTAGAGTTAGGGCTTACTAACCCATTTGTTTTCTTGCCTCAGGCAACAGGGAGAACACACTCTGCTTTTACAGTTTGTTTTCTTGGAGGTGGAAATATTTCTTAGTTCTTTGCTGTCAAAGAACTCACCTCCCAAATGTGAAGAGTTGTGGTTATCTCCTTAAGCCTGCAGCAAGCCCTGGTGCCAAGTGTCAGCCAAGTGACATGATGGTTGCCACGGCTGTTCCCTGCTGCTGCCAGGTTCCCTGTGAATAGCTGTGAAAATAGCAAGAATTGTGTTAATACTGTGTTGCTGCTTTGGAGAAAAGCTAAACCTCTTCGTCTCAGGAGGATGACTGATGTGAAGCTGGGAAAAGGAGAAGGCCAAAATACAATGAGAGGATGTGAAAACAAATTGTGCTTTGTATTTCCAGCAGCTAGAGAGGGATGAATGAGAGGCTTTATGGAATATGAATTTGTTACAGGAGGCTGAGAACATGCTTAGAGCTAACTTAGTAAGATCCAGGGATAGCCTGGTGAGAGCCAGAGCAGCCAGTGCAAATGGGCAGTCCCTCCTTGTCCTCTCAGCATTATCCACCATCAGGTTCAGTCCTTGGACTTTCCTAAATCTTCTCTACAATATTCTCACAATAAGCTGTGATCTGTATAATTGAACTTTAGTTTGGGTGCTGGGAAGAACAGAAAGCCATGCTGTGTGTCTGCTGCTGTTCTAAACCCAGAGAGGTTGGCAGCGACTGGCCCCGTTCCCATCTGACAGCTATCCAGAGCTGGAATAGCATTGGGAATGAGCTGTAGCCCTTCTGAAAAGCAATGTGGGGCTGGCTCGGTGCAGAGGGCACAGAGCCAGGATTTCAGCCCTCTGTGAGCTCAAGATTGAAATACATGGACAAGACAGCTCTCCCTGCTTGTCCTGCTCTCATTTTGAGACAGCTCCATGGCTGTGTTTCCATCCCACACCTCTGCAATAGGAATGTCACTTAACTGTGGAAAATCACTTCCATTTCAGGAAGCGATTCCAAGCAGTCTCGTGTTGGAATAAAGTCCTTGGCACTTTTGGGTGATTCAGCCCTAACAAGGCCTTTGCAAGAGCAGAGTTGTAGCTTTTATTTGTTGCTGACTTCATCTCTCCTGCAGAATCCAATGTATAAATAGGAAGGCAGCTGCAAAGGTGCCATTGATTTGGGTGGAAGATGGCTTGGGAGGTAGATAGGATTGTGCACCTTGAAAACCAACAAAAAACAGCACCTAAAATTATTTAAACTTTACCAAACTCTCCTCTTTGATCCATGACATGCCTGCCAATTTAGCCATGCCAGCATCCAAATGTTTCTGCAGAGGAGTGACATCAAATGCTGTTCGGGCTCTGCTGGAAATATTTTGGGGATGGGAAAAGTCCCTGCTCATGGCAGGATGGTTGGACTAGATGACCTCTAAAGGTCCCTTCCAACCCATGCTATTCTATTAGTCAAGAAGCTGTAATTCAAGGAGACTTTTTGCCAAGGTGAGGGCTCTGAATTTTCAGGGGGAGCTGAGCCTGGGGCCAGGATTGCAGTTGGAAAGCCTGAGATCCACTGCCATAGCAAAATAATTGTGGTGAGCATTGCTCCTGTCACAAGGTGAGAGCCATGCACAGTTTTGATATCAGCAGTTAAAGGGCCTAAAGAGGAGCTCAGAATCCTTATTTTAATCACTGTCATTCAAAGGATATTTTAATATAAAGTACACATGTACCTGCATATATATATATATAAAAAATTGTAACCAAATAGAAGTTAGAACTATGCAAACAATGCTGGCTGCTTCTTGAAACTGAAGTCTACCAGAACATTTTGGAATACAGTAGATTTGGAGTAGACTTTCTGTGGGGTGGGGTTTTTTTTTGTTTGTTTTTGGGGTTTTTTTTATAACCAGTAAAATGCAGCAGACCAAAGTTTTGCTGTAGTTAGTCTTAATAGAAATTTAGGTTATTCCTAACCTGGAACCCACTCAAGTGGGTTATAAAATTATCTGAAGAGTCCTACCATCTCTAAAATATTTCCATCTGCTGAAAGGCTTTGGCTTGGCAAACAGAAAAACTCAGAGGCTGGGAATTAGGAGAGATTGAATGTGGTGTTTGGGCTGATGGAATCAAAAAGGACTTGGAGCATTTTCTTTTGGATATAGGATTGAGTTAGTTTCAAGGAATCTTGCTACTTGGGAAAAAGTCCATTGCTGAGATGGAGGCAGTGATCAGAGCATCCCTGGGATGAATTCTGGTTTTGATGGAGGTATTGGAAAGCTTCCTGCTGAATCTGGTGGTACCAGAGTTTAGGCTGCTGGGAGAAATTTCACATGATTTCTGCCATTTCTTTGTGTCAGATCTGATCTTTGCTTTTAGGATTAACTGCAGTATATCTATATGTAACTTTGAGTGACCTTTGGCTTTTTATTCCTGGAACCGTAGACAATTCAGGTTTCCCAGAACATTATCCTCATCCCAACTGTGAACAATTTACTACTGCTTCTTATAATTTATTGTCTTTCTGTTCCTGAATGTCTGTGTGATCCAGCTGGTCGCCAGCACCACCTTCCAGTGCTTCATTAGCTTTTATGCACAGGGAATTGTTGCAATGGATAAGTTGACCATGCTAGTTGGAAGAGTAGAAGCCTTTGGAGAATGACTTTTGCTTCCTCTAGCTGTCATTAGGGAGTGCACACACACATACCTGTATATACATATATAGAAACAAATATAATGTGTTTCAATATAAACTCACTTAGCATTATTCTTATTTAATTTATATTTTAATCCAGTTGTAAACCAAAGTATTACAGCTTGTGAAAGGACGTCTCTCGGAAATAGGGGGAACCATTTTTAGGTGGGAATTCTGAAAAGTCTTTGGTGACAAAAACATAGATAGGAGTAAGACTTAAGAACTTGTGCTGCTGGGGAGTTGCAGCCTTGAAAGGATTTGAAACTTGCTGGGTAAAGTTGGATGGTGGGGCCTTCTGAAGGTGTTCTTGATGGTCTTTAACAGTTTTGTTGTAAAACAAGGACATTCTGGCAAAGCTAGAAATAAAAGGGGAGAAAACAGCAAATCCGACGGTGATCTGGCACAGCTGGGAGCTGGGGAGGAAGCCACAAAACCAGCCTCTGATGTATTTAGTGTCAAATTGAAGTTTTAGGAAACGAGCCATTGCTATTTACTGATGTCTGGAAGCGTTTGGGGGTTTGTTAATAACTTCTGTGAAGGTGCATGTTCTGCTGTCACCAGTGGGAAAAAATAGTGGGTTCAGAGATAAGATCTTGCTGATTTTTCTGTGCCAGGGAATAATTACCTTCCTGAGGAATTAGCAAGTGCTAAGAACAAATTCACCTCCAATGTGTCCCATAGGCTTGGCAGCAGCTCTGCTGAAATAAGAAGAGAGCTTATCTGTTTTCAGCCCTGCCTGGTGCTGGTGGCACTGGAATGGCACAGGGGGATGGGTAGAAAGGTGGAACAGCAGCAAAGCATCACTGGGAAGAGGTAGTGCATGTATCTGGCATGCCATGGATGCTGTGGGCAGGGAAATGCTGGGTTTAGGACCTGCACGGGGGTAGGAGCATGCAGGAAATGCTGCTGCCTTGTGAGACAGGTGTCCAAAGATGCCTATCCTGGCACATGACAGCTGAGCAGCACCAGTGTTTTCCTTGCTGGAGCTGTGAATAGTAAAGAAGGAAAAGGGGTGAGGCCCCTGTGAGGGCAGATTTGCTGTAAGCATTTCAAAAACTCCATTGGAAGGAACTGAAGGGTGGGAAGTGAGAGGTGGAAAGGGCAGGACCAGACTTCAAAGTGCCATTTCCTGAGTTGTCTAGCAAGTGTTGAAGACTGAAGTTTTTGTTTCAGTGCTTTCTCCTTTACCCATATCATTTTTCCTATTTAAACTCCACAGCTCAGGGGAGGGTGCAGAGAAGATGGAGCCAGACCCTTCCTGGAGGCACACGGTGAAAGGAGGAGCAGCAGTAGGCAGAAGTTTATACAAGGGAAAATCAGGTTAGGTATGGTAAGACATTATCTCACCATGAGTACAGTCAAACAGCATTGGATCAGGTTGTCCAGAGAGGCTGGGAAATCTCCATCATGGGAGAGTGCAGCCTCCAAGTTCCTGTTTCCATTAGACTGTATCAAGCTGTACTTTTGTTACCTTTTTTTTTTAGTTTTATCATGTAAAATGGGCAGCTTTACTGGCCTTCCTAGCTCCTATCAGTTAAGCTTTTGATACATGTTCAGGTATTTTTAAATACTGCTGTGTAAGTTCCTTGTTTAATCTGACATATTCTGATTTATTATTTTACTGCAGTTACTTAAGGCAGTACTTAAAATCAGTGCATTAATTTTTTTGCAAACTTTCATCTTAGCTTTTGTAATGTACCTAACACCCTTCCCCTCACATCTATGACTGTATTATTTTTACACTGCAGTGAGGTTTATTTATTTAAAGCTTCCCATTACCTTTGCAGTCAGATCCAATACCATTGGCTATGAAACTGTGAAACTAATGAGAAATGAAAAATGAAGTTGGATTGATTAATTTACTGCTGGTCATAAAATAGAGAATGTGGCAGTATAAAAAGATAAAATACAGTTGAAATTAGTTACAGAATGGTTTGGGTTGG
The DNA here is from genome assembly GCA_008694505.1 of Cyanoderma ruficeps. Classification (NCBI taxonomy): domain Eukaryota; kingdom Metazoa; phylum Chordata; class Aves; order Passeriformes; family Timaliidae; genus Cyanoderma; species Cyanoderma ruficeps. The sequence goes on from VZDJ01001247.1 coordinate 2,775,388, forward strand.
AAGGGACCTTAAAGCTCATGTTATTCCAACCCTCCTGCCATGGGCAGGGATGTCTTCTGCTAGAATTCCAATAGAAGTTACTGAGTTTGGGGCAGGGAGCAGAGTCACAAAACTAGTCTGAGAGAAGCAAAATTTTAACTTGATGGTGCCAACTAATTGTTCCCCATTTGGTCAAGTTTTAAAAGCTGTTGCTTGAGGTTTCCCTGGCTCTTTCATCTACATGTCTTGGGCATTGGTTTGATATAGGGGTTTGTGCCTCTGAGAGTATTTTCTGAGAGTTTACGTGTCCAAAGGAACTCTCTGAATTACTGTGAAGCTTTTCTTGAATCCTTCCTTGCCTGTGCATTGGTAACTGAACAAACTCTTGCCTGCAAGAGGCCTGTAGGAGGAGGAGGGCAGCTGTGGGTGACACTAACAAGACGTGGACAGTGCAATTCTCAGGCTGACAGATTGGATTTTGGGAAGGGGCATGAGGCCCCAGCCCCACTGTGGCTGCCCCCAGCCCCAGGGCATTCCCTCAGTCGATGTTTGTTTGCAGAGGCTGTTCACAGGGCAGCAGGAACTCTGCCAGAGATGCAGGGAAGGAGGGTGGAGGTGGCATGCAGGCACTTTTCTCATGTGTTAGAAGATTTCTTGAGCCCGGGTTGTGCTGGTGGGGGAAGCACCCGAGGTGGGATTGAGAGTAGAATTTTGTCATGCCCTTTGCAGAAGACTAATTCCTTGGGCTGCCCTAAGGCACTGGCCTGGGCAGAAAGCTGACACCAGACTGCTTCCAGGGCTGTGTCGTCATGGGGCAAGTCCTGGTAAGGAATCTTGGGATGGGAGAGAGGAGAGTTGTTGTTCAAATAAGGCATGGTTCTTTTGTGTTGGTAACATGGGTAACATGGCTGACATTTAGGACAGGCAAGAGCAATCCTGGGTGGGGAAACAGACTTTTCTGAATAAGGTCTTTTAGAAGCTGAATGAGGAGGAGAATAACATGCACCTGTGTGTTCCTGCAGTAACATGTTCCTCACCTGGTGCCCCACCACTGCAGGGAGAATTAGCGAAGGATGAGAAGACTGGATCAGATGTTAATTCATGGAAATGGAAGCAAGGTATTCAAAGCACTGCTTTGGTCTGAAAAGGGAAGGGAATGAATGCAGTTTTCCCAAGCCTCTAGTGTTGAACACTAGCTGAAGCTCCCATGAGCTATGGCCCCATTGTCCCCAAAGGTCCCCTCGTTTCCCTGGTGTCACCCCACCTTTCCTGCACAACACTGTGAATATGATATCTGTAGCTCTTTTTAAAATTTTGGATTTTTCCATTAAAACTGCTCAGAGCAGGAAGTGCTGTCCTACTGCAGGAGCAGATGGGATGTGACCCCCAAACAGGGCACAGATAGTTGAGTAGTGGGAGAGAACATTTTAAGAGTTAACAAGAGAAGTGGCTTTGTACAGCAATTTGCTAATCAAAATTCATCTTGTAACAAACCTAACTGACAATCAATTTCTAAAATACAAAAGCCTCTTAGAGGGAATAGTCAAGTATATCTTCAGCAGAAAGATTTAACTGGGATAACTTAA